>CM053784.1:52255826-53455826 GCA_028749045.1 Cupressus sempervirens | reverse complement strand
TGTACTATAGCCTTTAATAGGGAAGACCATCAAAAGTGGTTGAAATCAATTGCACAGTTATTTTGTGGGTGTCATCCCCACTCCAGTTTTACCTTCTTATTCCTGCAGGGTTTCTGGGTTATCAAATCCTTAGTGTTATGGTGTGATGCATGTTTACTTTTCATGGTTTTTAATGTTTAGTTACATGCATGATAATTTTAGTTATGTGCCATTAAGGATTTGCAGAAAAAAGTTGTATTGAAATCATTGGACTTTGAATAACTGATTCACTCTCCCCTCTCAGTTATTCTGTAATGACCCCTTTTTAGGATCATTCATTTTTGCTACTTTTAATTTCTTTATTTATATATTTTGCCATGTTTTCTCTGCTATAACTTTATTATGTATGAAATCTGCAATTCTTCAACAATGGCGAGCCATGTATTTTGATGTGCAGTTGGGTCTGAATATTTATACAACTATTAATGTGTTGCCATTCCCTCTCTCTGTCGTATCTGCACTTTGATCAGCATACTTTGGTGATTACCTTCTTCTGTGTGATTGGGTGTGCCTTGACGTGATTTAGTTATTATGCTTCGGGGTTGAATCCAATTTTTTGATGTCTTTAACCATCCTCTTCAACAACCTTATATATGTGCTTTTCAACTTGGGATGTGTCCTTTTGTGGTTAGTTGTTTAGGTATAATTAGTTTCATATTGGTCATTTATTTATTATCTTTCTTATTTGTGTTAATGATTTTCATTATTTAACTTAAAGTATCAACTTGTTAATAATATCAATATAAGAGTATTAGTTTATAAGGATTATTAATTGGTTATAATTGATTTATTTATAAAAGTATCTAAGTGAAATATGAATTTGCCAACTTAAATATGTTTATTATTATATGTAGTTGACATAGAGAATTATATTTAAATGATAATGATACTATTATATATTTAGAATGTAGTATTATTTTATAAAAATATTATTATTTGATTTATTAATAATGATTTAATATTACCTTATTAACTTAATAACATTTTTTTATTATATCAATAATATATTATTATTTATTCTTTAATAATATAATATACCATTAATAATATATCAATATTTCTTTTAATATATTATAACATTAAGAAATAATCTATTTATTTATTCATAATAATTTAATTATATTACTCAAATTAGGGGACATGACATATTCTAAAGAATTCTAACACACTCTTTTAGCTTCAAGAATTCTATACCTCAAGGATAACTTTAGAAATTCTTTTGTATATGTACTCATATCAAGGTCCTTGTGCTTCATTTAAAAAAAAATTCTCATGATTTTTAATTTTTTAATCTTCTGGTACATAGGTCTCCCCGATATTGGAAACTAGTCCTTTTATATTACAATGATTTCCTTTTCCTTTTTTATTCTTTCATCTTGCACAAACTTCCACCGCATAAGGGAAAATCCTTTTGGACTATTCTACCTTCACCTTTTATGAATCTGTAACCCCTTTACATTCAAAGTGACTTTCAATAGACTCTTGATCAAATCCATAATAGAATCAAGGTGCATCTACCAAATAAATGTAGGCATTTTGTCAATAATTTTTCCTCCCATGGCTTTAAGGGCTTTGAGAAAGGGTTCTTTAGGTAGGATAAGGTTAGGTTTTTGTAACTTCATCCTCCTCTATAACTTCATTTTCAATATTCTTATCATTTAATTTCTTAGCTTTTGTCCCCATGTCTTCAATCTTGATTGTAACTATTCCATGTTCTCCTTGAGAAATTAATTCTCATCTAGATTGTTCTTTCACTTTCTTTAAAAACTCTTCATTAGTCACCATAGTGGTTTCTAAAATTAATTCTCCAACTGATATGAACTTTATATGTTTGCTCAAATATTTAGGCTATGATACCACTATGAGAGGGAGGCCCTAGGAGTTTGACACTTATTGGATTCTTTACAAGATCAAATCCATGTATGTATTCTTTCTATGGTAATGGAAATAACTCATAAAGAGTTAGACTATTTCCCTAATGGTATTAATCTCCTACAAACTCTCTCCTATAAATTCTCAAGATAAACTAGTGAGACATTTTTGTCAAGGTTAGCTTTAAGTGTTTGTTCAACACTTCCCCCAAGTGGATACATAGATCATCTAAGAGTGAAATGACCCTAATAAATTCCTATTATTGTCAATTTAATTCAACTTAACAATTTATTGGAACCAAATCTTATTGAGTCCAAAACTAAGAATAATATACCTACTAGGAATGAGCCCTAATTAGTCCTAGGTTTTCATGTTTTGGCACTTTACTCAAAATATTGCTAAAGGATTTTGAAAATGATTGACCATTCTAGATACCCTTTTGGATGATCTAAATGATTTTATAAGTTTTAGAACCACAACCTCTATATAATGCATTGTAACCCATATCATAGCCTCCATTAACTTCATTTAAGTCTCCATTATCATTCTTTTCAATCAAACACTACATCCCTTCAATTTGTGTTGTTTTGATACAATATTCCTAGTCCAACACTCTATTTTCTCACCAAGGGCTTACTTGAAAAATAAGAAAATGTGGTCTTTCTATAAACATTCACTTGTAAAAATAAAAAATTTCCCATTCTATTATCCCTCTGATCTCCATTGCTTTCCTATAGTAAAATTTAAAGATGATGACATCTTTTTCTTCAAACCTTGAGACTACGAGTGAAGTGTAGCTTTTGGTTTAATTTTTCTTTAAAAACCCAAAAATTCAAAATTGTTAAAAGAAATCTATACAAGAGTAAAGAAAGAATTTAAATCTAACTAATTATAGAGAATAAAACCTCTACTCAATAAAAAAGAACAAAGATTCTTGAGTTATAACAAAATTGGACATGAAATTAAAAAATAACAAAATGTTTAGTGTTGTAAAATGTAGTTACAATGTTGTCATGCAACTTTTGCAAGTTGAATTCAACTTTAGGAAAACTCTTATCTTTCCACAAACTAATTTATTTTTCTTGATTTAATTTGGTTTATAATGAATCCTAAACCATTTAACACTAAAATTGACTCAAAACATCCTTTCAATCTCCACATGGAGATATGAAACATGTTTAGCCAACTTTAACAACTTTTGTTTTTGATTGACCTAACCATGACCAAAGGACAAAAAACGTAACGAAATATTTCTAATGAGCTCAGTACTTTTCCTTATTATATTTAAGATTCTTCAAACCAAAATTGTGGGTTTTTCATCCCCAAAACATCATGTGCTCTTGCACCATAGTTTCATTGGTAGTTTAGATTGTAGAAACCACTTCTTTTAACCTCTAACCATATTGAGCAAAATTTTCACCTTGTACATTTTTATATCATCATATTTACCTTTCAAACTTTCAAAGCTAGCTCTTTGAACATGTACATCTCAACCATAGACGTACTTAAGGCTATCCTAAAATATATGATTAGTACTAAGTCCATGGATATCAACAAATTCAACATCAGATCTATAGAATTTACGATTGCATCCAATGCTAGTTTACTTTCTATCCCCAAGATTAATTCATCTACATTGCATGTCTCATTAGATCTAGCCTATTGATGTTCAATATGTGTCAAATATTGAGGCCTCATTCCTTTGATATAAAAATCCATCCTATCACACTATATAGAGAATTTCTCCTTACAAGAAATTGGAGCTTCTTTCTTTGTCATCTTGATCTTTACATCAAGTTATTAAGTTTTCCTCCAAGAGAACACACATTCTAATACTAATTCCTATTATTCTTAAGGCTAGATATGAATGAGAGGGGGGGGGGGGGGGGGGGGGGGTAAGTAGTGGGGGTGAAGTAATAATCTACTAGATTTAAACTCTTACCAACTTATCAAATAAATTTCATCAAAATAAGCTCTTCACCATCAAACCATTCAATACATGCATGTAAATATCAATATGATAGCTAATAAAAAATTGACACAAATATATTATTATTTTCACATGGAAACCCTTGGGTATAGGGAAAACCCATAGTGAGATTTAGTACCCACAAGTATTTCAAACTTTTTTGAAATGGGTACCTAGTTAAAGACTTGTCCCTATTAGGAGTGTACCATAATGTCTTGTTTGGAGAAGGCCATATTACTAGTAATTTGGTTAAGCGATATGACTCTAGCCTATTGTGATATTTATCCTATTAGTTGTAACTATGTAAGAGGATTTCTAAATCAAGATAATGAGTGACCTAGTTAAAGGAAATTATCTTAAGACCTATTAGGATCCTTCTTACCCTATTAAGAGTCACCTAGTTTATGGATTTAGAATTGAGAACATATTGGGTTTCAACAAGGTATGCTTTTTGGGAATAAAACTTCTCAATTTATTACACAAATCTAATTTAATTTCATATATCTCTCTGATTGTAGGAATTGATTTACTAGCTTGATCATAAAGAGCATACATGACAATTACACTTAAATTTATAAAACTCTATCATATAAATTTCCCTTTGTATGTTTAGAGTGTTCACTACGTTAACCAAAATGTCTTACACTTCAATTTCATCTTATGTCCACTAGAACATATAACTAGACCCTAATTTATCCTTTATTAGATTCACATGATTAACAATTTGAATTTTAAATTGATTCAACAAATAAAATTTGGTCTTATGCACTTCTTACAATGAACATTCTTAAATTTGATCAAAAATTCAGTCACAATGACCAATGTATAACCAATTTAACATAACCCATTTGTGTTAAATCATCACTCATGAAATATCTACTTGAGTTAACCCAAGTCCTACTAGTTGAGAATCAATTTGAAAATTTTATGTGATGATAAAATATCATACCATCATCATAGAATCATTCACAATTTTTTCATGTTGTATTCATACCATGTCCATTTTTTTCATGTAAAAGTTGATTTTGCTATATACCTTTCTAATTTTCTTTCTCCATTAGCTACCAACACTATTTTTTAAAAATGTGTGGTTGTTTTGTGATTAGAAGGTTTCTCTAATGGATGCAATTTATCTCTTCTTTATTAATTACATCATCTTTCTCTTTCTTTTCCTTATCATTTTCTTGATCCTCTTCAATGGTCATTTCTTCTACCTCAATAGTTATTTTTATCATGATATCTTGGATTTCATTATTTTATAGTAAATTACATAAATAATATTATTTTTCTTGTTCCTTTTCCTTGGGTAAAGCAGCAAGTGTAATAGGTACACCTAAAAAATAGAAGTTTGACTATCTAATTATGCTAAGAATTGGTTTGCATCCTCTGACTCTTTGGGAAGATTTATAGTCTTCTCTTTGATTGATATTCTAACTGGTTTATTTGAGGGATCTAGCTTATAATTTTTTGGTCAAAAGAATAGTCTTTAAAATTGAGTGTCAACACACTTAACCATTTTCACTATATATGCTAAGTACACAATGTATGCTGAGCCAAAATTTCAATAGGTGTCAAGCCATAGTTGGTGCCAAGAAAGTTAGAACGTAGTATGTGCCAAGTGATCCAGGAAATGTTCATGTGCCGAGTGATCTAGGAAATGTTCAGATGCCAAGCAATATAGAACATATATATGCCAAGCAATATAGTGTTTAACAAGTGCTGAGAAAACCAAGAAAGTAATAGATGCCAAGAAATCTAGGAATTAGTTCATGCTAAGCATTAGTAATGTAATGAGTTTCAAGTAACTCACGAATCAACATAAGAGTTTGTGCCATCACAAACTAAGACGAAAACCATTTTTGGAGCCAACTTAGAGAGATTTTGAAGGAGAAAAAGGATAAGAATGAATCATTTACATTCCCTATGTAATCTACATGCAACCAATCAAAAAAGTGGAGAAGACAAGCAACCAATGAGAAAAATGCAAGGTATAAGCAAGAATTTGAGATTCAATATGGATTGCAGATCCATACCTAACCCTAAGTCATTTCATTTTTTACAAGGAGGATGAATGCACCATTGCATATGTGGAAGAAAAAAATGTATGGGGAGATTATAGCAAAATTTTAGTGAGAAGAAGGAAAGACTTAAAGGAACAAAGCAGTAATTTCATATCCAATTGATTAGAACAACACAAGGAAGAAGTAACACATACAGAGATCAGATCAATCAAGGATTAGAACAAGAAAGAGTAGATGTAGTACCTAAATCAAAAAATTTTGATATTGTATTCAATCAAGTCAAATGTTCTAATACTCTCTCACAATTGTATTATAGGTTGAAAATCCTATGTTGATAGGTTAGCTTAACAGCTAGGTAGGAGAACCTTTTGAGAAGGTGATAGAAAATATTATGTATTAGGTGGGTTCAACAACCTATTTTAAATCCTTTAATAAGGTGACACTTCATGTAAGTGTTTTTAAATCATCTAACTAGGTCACTATTAACACAATGTAAAGCCTTTAATAGGGTAGGCCATTCACAGGGCAAGCCATTAGAAGTAGTTGAACATTGATTACTGCAGTGATTTTTGTGGGTATCATCCCCACCCTAGTTTTACCTTCTTATTCCTGGAGGATTTCTAGGTTACCAAATCTTTGTGTTATGTGTTGATACATGCTTTTATTTCATGTTTGCTTATATGTTTACATGCATGTACATTGCTTTCAATTATGTGTTAATAAGGGTTTAAAAGGATTAAAACTGGTTACTTTTGATTCACACCACCCCCCCACCTTTCAGAAGTACTTTTCCCATTTTGAACATTCCAACATAATCTACCTCATTTAGTACATTTTCTATATTTTTTGGTCTATTCTATAATCTCTTCATATATTCTAGCCATGATTTCCACTATCCTCATCTTAGAATTTTCCTTGTCTAATATTCTTATTGAGTGTCCTTGTTCCACAAACACAATGATATAAATCTTGGCAATTTCCTTTTTTGAAAAGCTAATAATTACCAACTCCAAGTTTTCATGATGCCATTTTTTGATTTTCTAGATGACTCAATTAAAGACTAATTTTTTTGTTCATAAGGACCCCTTTTTTGGTTCTAGATTGATTTAAATTTGTAACTCTATGAAACCTATAAAGAAATCATGGAAAACAATAATGATGAATCACAAAGTGTGAAAAAATGTTGATGAAAAAATTCTTACATAGTCGATTCTAGAAGTAGTAATTGAAACAATTCTCATGAATTATGGAAACTCACTCACTATCATTTAATTTTTATAATTAAAAAATTATTCTATATGTAATTATATAAATTTATATCAAATAGATTTTTTCTGAATTATGTATAATATATTTTGTAAAATTTATAATTAAAATTTATATTTAATATTCTAATTATAATTAACTACTAATAACTACAAGTACTAGCTAATATATGGCACTTTTTTTTGATAAGATAAACAGGTTTTAAGGGATCCTGAAATCCTTAAGTTTTATAAAAACAAGGCTGATAATAAGCCAAAGAAGCCCAACCAAAACAGAGGTCCAACAGCTGAAAAAAAGCCCAAAGGCCCAGCCCAAAACAAAGGCCCATAGAAAGGCCAGAAAATAAACAAACTAAAGTAGACTACAAAAAGCCTGTCGAAAAGCCAAAAAGCAGGAAGACAAAAAGACAAAAGACAAGAAAACTAGTCTTCAATTATCTTCTCCATTTCCTGCATAGTCTGAGCTGCCTCAACTATCTTTTGCTGCTCCTTTGCCATTTGATCTTGGACCTTCTCCATGCCCTGATCCATACTGGTGAGTGTACTGATTCTGGCCTTGTCATCATCTGGCCTGGCCTTATCCCTATTTTTTCCTCCCTCCTCCACCATCAAGCCCCTATACTTAAGTTTACAAGCAAGGGATTGGATGTTGTCATTCATTGAACTCAGGAGAGAAATCATCTGACTTGCCAGGTTGTGGTTGTAGTTTTCAAGATTTCTTAATCTCCTTTCATTTAAGCTTTCTCTGTTATCCTGGTCCTCCTGGCTGTCATTACCTATCTTATTCTTAATACTTTCCATCTAGGATACCCTTTCTCTAACTTCCTCTAGCTCATGGAAGAGCCATTTGATTGATTTGAAGTTGTCAATCATACTACTGCGGGCATTATTCAGAAGGTTCATTCCAGTCTCCCTTGCGTTGTCTGAGATGGCCAGGATAGCTGGGTCTATGAGCTCATTGAGCCTAGGCTGCTCTAGGTTGTCCCCTAGGATCTAAGGGTTCATAGCTTCCCTAAAAATCCTCACATTGAAATTTTTCCAGGCCTTTATCCTATTTTTGACCTGCACTTTCACCTCGTTCTCACCAATGATGACATTCACTTTTCCCTTTGAAGGAGGCTGAGACTGGACAGGGGAGAGGGGAAGAGGAATAACATCCATCCTCTGATTTCTAGTCTCCTCAACTCTCACAACCTCCCTCTTCCTTTTTTTCCTAGGTTTCTCCTCTTCCAACTCCTCCTTTAACACTTTTTCAGAATCTTCCATATCCATTTCCTCCTCCTCCTCAGCATAACCCTCTTTTTCTTGAGCTTGGCCATGATCCCTAGGGCTTTTCCTTACTGGGAGTTGTAGAAGTGGATAGTTTCCTGGCTTGACCTTTTTTCATCTTTCTTGAGGAAACATTCTCCTCCTTGAAGCTAATTCTCTCAATGTCATCAGAGTCAGAAGAAAAGCTGGAGCTGCCTTCATCAACATCCTCAACTTGAGAAGGGTTCTTTCATATAGACTGAGCTTTGAAATCGCTCATGGATGAGGAGCAATAATCCCTCATGCAAAGAAGGGTTAAAAGTGGCTTTCTTCTTGAAACTAGAGATTTCCTTGTTCATAGAAGTGAGAAGGTAAAAGGGAATGGAAATTCTTTTCTTATGGAAAAAATGATTTAAAATCACAAAATGGTGAGTTCTGACCCGATCAAACCTAGGGTCCAGGGTAACATAATCAATGAGGGCATATAAAACATACCTCCAAAACTTCTTTATAGTCTTCGTCACATAGAAAGACTCTTTCTTTTCCAGCTTGTTCACCTCTACAGAATTTTTCACGAACTCCTTGACTGCATTGGATGAAAGTTTCTTATCCCTATAGAATTTGAAACCCTCCATAGGGATACCAGTGACCTCTACAACCACCTCCTCTATGATTTGGAAAGAAATCCCATTCACCTTGACCTTGCCATTGTTCCACGAGTTCACCATGTTGTTGGTGACCTCAGGGTCAAAACCATGGAGTTTCTCAAAAAAATTTGCAACCCCGCCCTTTTCCAATTTTTTCCAGACTTTGCCCATATTCTTCAACTTCTCCACTTCACCTACCAGCTCCTTTCTGCTCCATTCTCTAGTCATGACATCCATTTTTTCTTCAACAATTCTCATGAGGCCCAATCTCTGCAAATTTTTTCTAGCCAAGATTTTGGCTCTATTTCTATTATTGGGTTCGTGATCATTCGCCTCTATGATACAATAGTGAGTGAAAATGATAATGATCCTCCAAATGTGTTGAAAGGATGGAGAAAATCCCTTGAGATTATGAAAACCAAGAAACATATTATTGCTCGTACCAACATCCATTCTTTCTTTATTAAACATGATTACAATTAGATTGACCCATACTTTCATGGATTTTCTCCAGCTCGATTAGTGACTTAGCCTCCATCAAAATATCTTTTCTGGAATGCTAGATCATCTCTTTTTCTACTCCCACCCTTTTGTTAGCAGACCAGTCGGTAACTGGGTTTGCCTCACTAAACGCATGAGTGACATGGACCTTCTCAAATTCTGTGAGGGTGACACATGTCTCATCAATTATATTTGCAATTGACCACGAGGGAGGGGAGATACCATTAATATTGTTAATTATGTTTTTGGAGTCCCCTTCAAGCCAAAGTTTGGAAACTCGAGCTTCAAAAGCCAGCTTTACCACACTGCATGCAGCTCTGGCTTCAAACAAATGGTTGGTCTGGGTTCCAAGCGAGAGAGCAAAGGCCGCAATCCCCTCCCCAAAACTATTTCTTATAATTCCACCACTTCCAGAGGGGCCAGGGTTTCTCTTAGAAGCACCATTGAAGTTGGCTTTTAACCATCCTACTAGTGGTAGAATCCATTTGGCATCCTGTCTTTTGGGATCCCTATCTTTTTCTTTAACCATCTTCCTATCCCCTATATCAACTTCCCCCTCCTTCATCACTTGAAGGTTTTCTTTTATGTTTTTCAAAATCTTCCTTCCCAAAATTATTGCCGGCTCCTCTCTGTCCCTAAAAATTCTATTGTTCCGTTCCTTCCAGATACTCCAACAGAAGTGAGGCAAAAACCAGGCATAATTATCCTACTAGCCTGCAATTTTACAGAGGCTTTTCCAATGAGTAAAAAAGTCAATAAGTTTATCCAGCCAGCACCAGAGAATTTCCATTTCCTAATTAAGAGAATTCCACACCTCCCTAACAAAGTCACATTGAATGAAGATATGATTTCCCAACTCAGACTAGTTTTTACAGAGCGAGCATCTGTTGGGCATAACATGGCCTCTCTTCATGAGGTTATCTTGTGTTAGGATTTTGTTCTGAAGGGCCAGCCAATAAAATATGTTGATCTTAGGTGTGAGGCCCATGAGCTAGGCAAGGGGGTTTCTCCTTTAAACCCTAGAGAGATTTCTATCCAGAAGCAATAGAATAACTTCCATTGGGATTATCCCTCCAGACCAACTCATCCTTATTATTACTAGGGATCAAAGTGTTAAGCATAGTGATTATTGGTTTCAGGTCCTCAAAAATGAGGGAAAGGTCTCTCCATTCTTGACCAACCCTATAATTGCTTACTTTAAACCCATATAGCTCCATGCATTCTTACACCCATCTCTCAAAAATTGGGTTGCTAGAAAGTGGGCCTTGACATAACCACCTGTCAGACCAAAACTGAATATCCTCCCCATTGCCTAGTTTCCAAGAGACCCTTGCCTTAGCCATGTCCCTGGCCTTTAGGATACCATTCCAAATAGTTGATAGTTTAGGGATGTCCTCATTGAATAAAGTAAAATGAAGAGAGGGTCTTTTGAGGTATTTATTTTCTGAAATGTCTCTCCATTCACTAGTGTTATTGAAGATACGCCATATTTGTTTTGCAAGAAGTGCCTTCTTGAGATGGGTAAGCTTTCTAATGCCCAAACCTCCATACCTCTTGGGGAGGCAAACCTTCTCCTAGGCAACAAGAGGGTACCTTTTCTTTCCTTCAAGTCTGGTCCATAGAAAGTCTCTTTGGATTTTCTCCATTTTATCTGCAAATTTCACAGGAATTCCAAAAAGGCTCAGAGCATAAATAGGAAGGTTCTGAAGAGTGGATTTGGCCAGTAGACATTTTCCAACCTAGATGAGAGAGGCACCTTTCCATCCAACCATCTTCTTGTTGAATCTGTGCAGGATACCATTCCAAAAAGAGTCAAGGGGAGAAGAGCCCAAGGGGAGTCCTAGATAGGATGAAGGGAGAGAGCCCACCCCACAACCAAGGATTCAAGCAATTTTCCTTTGTCTTACTTCAGGGGTGTTAACAAAGAAGGTCGAGCTTTTGTTCTAGTTAATCAGCTGACCAGTCCCTCTGGAGTAAGTATCAAGAACCTCTTTCAAAGTCTTAGCTTCTTTCATAGAAGCTTCCCCCCCCCCCCCCCCATTATAGTGTCGTCCACAAATTGCTGGTGAGTAAAGGGGTCATTTCTCAAAGAATGCTTAATCCCTATAACACTTCCATCAAACTTTTTACATTCAATAAACCTCCCAATGCAATCAGCTAGAATAATGAAGAGGATAGGTGATAGGGGGTCTCGTTGCTTGAGACCTCTAGAAGGTTTAAAGAACTCAGAGGGGGCTCCATTAATTAGAACAACAAGAGAGGAGGTAGACACCAATTGAGAAATGAGTTTACACACTTTATTGTCAAAACCAAAGGCTTGAAGGACATTTCCAAGAAAGAACCAGTCCACCCAATCATAGGCTTTTGAAAGATCCAGTTTGAGCAACATACCTTCCCGCTTGCAAGCTTCTAAAGAAAGGATAACCTCATGAACCATCAGCACCGAGTCCAAGATTTGTCTCCCAAGAACAAAGCTTGATTGTTGCTACGAAATGATCAAATGGAGGATTTTAAGCATTATGGAAGTGAGAACTTTAGAGATGATATTGTAGAAAGAGTTACATAAATTGATGGGCCTGAACTGGTCAAAAGAGTTAGCCCCTAGGGATTTAGGGATGAGAACCAAGAAGGTAGAATTAATCTCCTTAAGAATACTTCTAGCTCTGAAGAACTCTTGAACTACCTTAACCACATCGCCCATGACCACTGGCCAGTACATTTGGAAGAAAAAGGTGGGAAACCTGTCCAGACCAGGTGATTTGTCACTAGGTAGGGAGAAAAGGGCCTCTCTAACTTCCAAAGCATTAGGAATAACATAAAGAAGTTTATTATGGTGGGGTTGAATAATCTGAGGAATACAAGAGATGATATCCTCTTGATCCACCTTGGAAAGTAGGGGGTCCTCGGAGAGAAGAGAAGAGAAGAAGGAGATCGTTTTAGCCGAGATAACTAGATCTTCAAAGATCCTGTTGTTAGCCCTATGTTTTAGGGTGGAGAGATGAAAGAACTATGTGTTTTGGTCTCCATCCTTAAGCCATGAGATACAAGATTTTTGCCTCCAAAAATTTTCCTCCTTGTTGATGATGTTATGAAGATCAGACAAGATCAACAGCTCAGCCTCCCTATTACTCTCATTATATCCTTCCTTCTATATACTATCTTGGATGATAGATAGATTGTCTGTCAACTCCTCCTTGTCATGGAAAATATGGCCAAAATTAGACTTGTTCCAAATTTTTACCATCCTCTTCACATTTTTGAGCTTTCTGGTGACTCTGAACATGGCTAAGCCATCAACACCAATCCCCCACCATCTTTTGACATTATCCAATAGGTCAGAGTGAGCGGTCCATATTTTCTCAAACCTAAAAGGGCAATTTATCCTGGGCTCAAGAGGGGACATCGAAAGAGAAATGGGAGAGTGGTCAGAACCAACTCTAGGAAGCAAAGATAATCTACAGCTAAAAGAGTGCAACCAATTTGGGGAGATTAAAGCTCTATCCAATCTGACCTGAATGTAGTCCTGACCAGCTCTCTCATTAGGCCAGGTAAACGTGCCCCTCGAGAGATCCAAATTCATTAGGGTCAAGTCAGTGATGAAATTGGAAAGATCCTGCTTGCTTTCCCAATCCGGGGGCAATCCTCCCATCTTATCCTTGTCCTCTAGTGGAGAGTTGAAGTCTCCCAGGATAATGCCTTTTTTAATGTCACTGGCTTGCACCAACTTTCCAACTTTGACCCAGTAATTTTTTCTATCTCTCTTGTTGTTGGGAGTATAAATGTTCACTAAAAACTAGCATTCATTAGTTTGCAAATGTTGTACTCTATAGAAAATGATGTTATCCTCATCATACTCGGGCACAATATTGAAATGTCTATTATTGAATAATAGCAGTAGCCCTCCAAATGCTCCTTTTGAGTTTGAGGTCATTCCATTCATGTTGCTGTTGAATGTAATATTTTCTAGATTTTCTTTCTTCATTTTCGTTTCCTGAATAAGAAATATATTGGGCCTATGATCCCTTATCATATTCCTTACAACTTCTTGCTTGTGGATTCCATTGAGTCCACAAATATTCCATGAAAGGATCTTCATGCTTTAATTGATGAGCAAGCTTCCTGGATGGTGCACTGTGTTCCATCCATGATGTTTCTTCTTGCTTCCTCCTTCCTAATTTCATTCTTGTTTTTGCTTCCCACCGGGTTGGTTTTATGACCAAGATCTACCTTGGCCTTGCTTCTAGTTGAAGCAGAAGAGGCAAGAGAGGGGTCCCGACTATTCTTCTTCTTTCTTCTTTTGACTTCTATCTAGGGTGGCTCTTCTTCTTCTTTACATAAATCAAACAAAGCATCTAGCCTAGCCAGTTGTTTTGATGTTGAAGTAGATAGCCATTCTAAGATTCTATTCATTATTACAGGGGGTTCCCTACTAACCAGGTTTGTGGAGTTTTGAGACAATGGTTCCCCTTCCTTTTGTTCCTCCATAGAGTTCAAGATAGAGGAAAGGTTCGGATCAACCTCCTCAGAACTCTCAGGGATTTGAGACTCCAAAATACTTGCCTCTTCGAGATTATCCTTGGATTCCTTCATTTGGGAAGGGTTGGTTTTGTCCTCAGTTGTCTCATTCCCTTCTCCTTCCAGTGCATCCACTACAACCTGGAGGTCCTGAGGTTCAGCTTGGAGGTTAGGAATAGAATCATTTGCTTTTTCTTCAACCTCTCCATTTTTCTTGACTTGCGTTTCTTTCTTCTTCCAAGTCTTTTTGGGAACTTGAGCAACTTTCTTCCCACCATGAGGGCGGGCCTTTCCCCCCATTCCCTTTCCTTTGCAGAATCCAGCCTTGTGGTTTTCCTTCTTAAAATGGAAGCACATAAAAGGAACACTGTCATAGTCAATCTTTTGGATTCTGCTTCCCAATCGAGATTGAAATTCAATAACTTGAGGCATATCCTATCCTTCGATCACTCCTACACATATCCTTGCATAGGTAAGTGTCTTCTTTGCTTTCATTACAGGATCAATGGAAAGAAACTCTCCAAAAGACCTGGCAATGGCATCAAAGAATTCCTCATGCCAGTATTCCATGGGCAGTTTTAGGGGTCTAATCCATACTGGAGCCTGGGATAGGAAATCATTATTCAAGTCTAGATTGGAAGACCATTTCTTCAAGATTAAAGTAGATCTCCCCAAAGACTAGTTCCTTGCACATAGGAATATGGAAAAGTCTTCTGAGCAAGAAAACTCAAAAGTCATGAAACCTTTTGCCATTTCTGTCACCTCTACATGCCCCTTTAAATCCCATTTGTTTCTGGTAAAAATCCTCACAACATCAATGTTGGGCCTTGGCCCTACAAATTTTCCCACTAGGGTATTCACCATACTAAGGATATTGTGGTCTATAATTTCCTAAGGAACTTCCAGAGCAAAGATACCCTTCTCCTTGTCTGATTTATCAATGACTTTCGGGAATGTCAACTTACCTGATGGTTTGACTCCAAATAGGTTCGACCAGCACTCCCAGGCCCCAAGCGGTCCACCACCTGACTGAAGGGGAGGAATCTTCTCACCTAGGTGAGGCATCAACTCCCATGGGTCCCCATACTTTGAGGCATCTGCATCATTCACCTCCAATTCTTGCCCATGCACCTACAGATTGCCCCCCAACGCCCGTGTTCTCTCGATTCCCACCTAGCTGTTGATTCAAAATCCCATTCCCGCCTTGCTGCTGATACAAAAATCCATTCCCGCTCGCTCTGAACGCTCTAGTCATTGTTATTAATTGTAATATATAAAGAATATATTTCATATTTTCTTAGTCTTATATTTTCTCATATTGTTTATTTTTATCACTATTTAATAATTAAAAAAACCCAAAACCTATAACAATTTATTAATATCAAAACTTACCAAGATGTACTAAACTATATTTAATATTATAAATATAATTAATTACTAACATTGAAAAGTGTTAGGCAATAGTAACACTTGTTGTAATCAAAATATATAAGAAATATATTTCTATAATTTCTGAGTCTTATATTTCCTTGTAATCTTTCTTTTCTATCACTATTTCACATTGAAAATGTCTAAAAATATATAACACTTTATTAATCTATGAACCTAGTAAGAGGCACTTTACATATTCAATTATTGATTTCTACATGAGAACAAAAAAATTTGTTCTACTTGGTATGATAAAGTAACAATCCATTTTGGGCTCTTTTGAAAAGGAGAAACAGAGATGCTTCCCATCTTAGGAAATTAGTTTCCTAACTAGAAATATATAGAATGTTTCAAGTCTATTATGTAAAGGAGATGTGAACGAAGGGGTATATGGCTATCACCAGCCTTATCCACAATACTAAGGTTCTTGCATGCATACATGTTGAATGTTACTCTTTTCTTGCTCCTTGCATGAACATAAACCTTTTCAAAGGCTAGCAACTACCTCATTGGAAAACCATACATTTATCAATGCTTATATGGGAGTGAAGAAAATAGGAGTACTACATGACTTTTGTCTTTAGAAATAGTGTTTTGTACATCAATATGGATATCCATGGACATGTCCTCACATGAAAAATATCTTACTAGGATGACATCACATGAAGAGGCATTACATACAAGCTTGGCATTCTTCATCACTAGAATAGTCACTAGCTTAGGTCCCTTAACCAAAGTTATTTTGAATTGTATATAACTCAATCCTTCACCAAAATTGTAAATAGTTTCTGTAGTGTAGAATCTATGAGTTCTTCCAGGATATCCAATTGATGGATCTAGCCTCATGCTCATTTTAGTCATGGAGACTTTGTTAACAAATTCTTGAGGATACCAAGTCATTGGAAATTTACCACCTAAGATAAACCAATAAGAAAGACACATGTATAAGTTTCCTACTATACATGTTCACAAGATTATTATGGTTTATATATAGTGTGCCTGGCAAACAAAATGGAGGGATCAATTTGTACAAACTTGGATTATGCTTCCCAAAAATGATTGATGACATGAAGAAATAGAAGTTTTATTAGCCCTTTTTGTGAACGTTTGTCTATAACATACTGAATTTTATCATCCTTTAGTATAAATGTTTTGAACTTCTGATGTATAAAGTATGGACATAGGGCATAAAATGATAATCAGAATTATATTTAAAAAGGGGTTCATTTTGTGGTAAAAAAATTTCTTCATGAATGTTTGATATGGGTAGATCTTCCTGTAGCTGAAGAGATTGCAAAAACTGTTAGTTGAATAATTAATTATTTTTCTTTATAAATTAATAAATGAAAATAAATGTTTGTGGGAAGTCTTGTGTGTATTAAATGTTGATCACAGGATACAAGCTGAGCAAGAGTTAAATGAACTACAAAGGAATAGTGCTAAAGCATTGATGACATTAAGGAGAAGCGTTATGACACCATTGCAGCTAGAAGACTTGGCAGCAAAGTCAGAGGGGACCTATTTTAATGAATAACCAAGCAGGACCTGATAAAGTGGTCGAGCAAGTAAGTAAGCATCAAAGCAATCAGTTAACTATGCAAAGCACAATACCTAGATTCTTGAAAAGTTGTTTGAAGATAGATAAATGAGAAAATGTAGCATTTTCTATGATCTCTATATTTGTGGGGAATTTAAGGGAGAATTAATGTCTTTACAATTGCATGTTTGCAGTCTTAAAGTTGTAACTGACTTTCCTTCATGAGGAAGTCATAGTTTTAGGAGATTGTTGTTCTTCCCTATAAATAAGACCTCGTCTGTATCTATGAGGTTAAGTAGCGAATAGACAGATAGAGTTGATAGACATCTTACTATTTTTTCTAAGTTATTGTAATACTACATATTCGATGAATACATGCCTTTACTGAGTTTCTACACTTTTATCTAAGTTTTTCTTTCCTTCATTCTTCCGTGGTGGCCCATGCAAAAGGTGGAGTTTTACTTTAGTAAGTAGGAGTTAAACTTAGTTTGCTAAGTTAAAGTTAAAACTGTTGTTCCTACAGCCACTGGAAACAGTACTAGTCACTATTCCTACAATAGTAGGTGCATATATGTAGGGCCAAATAATTAGAATTTCCTTCCAAGTATTTGATAGTCATATTTCCTTTGGATAAACTAGATTTCCTTAATGGTTATTGCATTCAAAGTAGTAGTGACTTTTAGTGAAAACTAGAGCATATACTTTGTAGACATCATCTCAAGTTCACACTCTCGGATTGACATTTAATGAAATCAGCATAGTACTTTGGTGGTAAGGGATGTCCAATCCTACAACTAAAAGGGTGTTATATTGATTAGACATATTTTTGGCACCATTGCCGGGGATGGTGTCAGTCTAGTATTTACTATTGAGTCATTTAGTTTCATTTTCAGCATTCTTGCATGCATAGAAGAAGAGATCACCTTGGAAGATTTCTTCCCAACTTCAATTAGGAAGATCTTTTTTATCCTTACTCTGAAGAAATAGAAGAGAGAGAAGAAGAACTGTTTGAGAACATATTTGTAGAAGTACCAGAACAAGTACAATCACCAACCACATCTGTAGAATCTTTTCATTTGAATAATCTTTTTGCTGAGCCAAAATATCAAGATAATCCATTAGCTCTAGTCATTTATCAGCCACCACTAGGACATCTACAAATGGCATCAGCTTATCCTACCTTTCCTTTTCCAATTCCTCCTTAGCAGGGTAATCAAAATTTGAAAAATATACCCTCATCTTCCTTACCCAAATTCTATGGCCTTATTACTGAAGATCCAGAAACTTTTCTCTTTGAGTTTGACATCCTTTGTCAGAGTTATGACTACACAACTAATGCCCATAAGCTGAAATTGTTTCCATCAACTTTAAAAGAAGCCGCTTTAAGATGGTTCATGAGTTTAGGTGCCAATGCTGTGACAGATTGGCCAACTATGAGTAACCTGTTCCTTAATAAATATAAGGAATATTGTAGAGGCCATGATTTCAAAGGAGATGACATTTTTAAAATGTCATAAAAGGAGGATGAGAGTTTGGAGGACTATGTTGCCTGATTCATGTTTAACATACAACGCAACACACAACATGAGTTGAACGAGGAGTCTCAAAAGCATCTTTTTTTGAAAGGAGTACATGATAGGAGTATGGAAGCTTTAGACTTAATGGCTAGAGGTGACATTACACAGAAGACGTGGGCTGAAATCTAGAATATTTGTTTAAACTATTCCAAAGCAACAACAAAAAAAGGACGAGGTTTGAGAGATTTACTCCAAAAGATGTTAGGATAAACCACGGACAAAAATAAAAACTACATGCAAATATAACCAATAACAAAAATAATAGAACACACAGAAATGAACACAAGGCACCAAGATTTAACATGGTTCACCCAATCCCTGGGCTACGTCCACCAAACAGCAAGTCCGATCTTATTACAATCCAGTGATTACAACCTGATTACAATCCGTAATCCCTTACAGCTCAATACCGCCGCAAGAACCAATTTTGTATCACCACATATATAAAAAATACCCAACCCTAAGCCCCTTTTATACAAGTATTAAACTGCTTTAGGGTTATAACATGTCGGCCATATGTCGGCCATAATATGTCGGCTACCATGTCGGCTACTTCCAAAATTTTTTTTTTTCAGTTATTTATGAAGTATGTACAGTAATTTCCTAATCAGTCACCACAATCTAACAATCTCCCACTTGGGGACTGATCAGGCTCCACACTAAACAACAATCTCCCACTTGGAGACTGATCCTGTAGCAATACAACTACCGCATGGGGCTCCCACTGGATCAAACCACCCTGGACTCTGCTGTTCTTTTATTCACATTTAGTCTAAAAGACCAACTGAAGCTGAAGAGGAGTTCAGCTTCTCCCTTGTGACAACCTTTGTCAACATATCTGCTGGATTGTCATTGGTATGTATCTTCTCCAACTTTAACTGTCCATCCTCCAAAATTGACCGAATGAAATGGTACCGCAACTGTATGTGTTTGGTCTTAGAATGCAGAGCTGAATTCTTAGCAAGATGAATGGCACTCTGACTATCTGTGAACAAATAATTATCCTTCTGAGGATGTCCCAATTCTTCCAAGAAGAACTGAAGCCATATCATCTCTTTGGCTGCCTCTGTAGTAGCAACATACTCTGTCTCTGTAGTGGAGAGAGCATTAATCTTCTGTAGCCTAGAAACCCAGCTCATGGCTGCCCCACCAACAGTAAAGACATAACCTATAGTACTCTGCCTGGTATCAATATCCCCAGCCAAATCTGAGTCAACATAGCCCTGTAAATCAGTAGTAGAACCCCCAAAGTGTAAACACTTATTGGATGTTCCTCTCAAATATCTGAGAATCCACTTGACATCATTCCAATGCTCAAAACCTGGATGACTCATATACCTGCTAATGACTCCCACTGCATGTGCAATATCTGGCCTAGTGCATACCATAGCATACATCAAACTTCCTACAGCTGAAGCATAGGGTACCTTGGACATCTTATCCTCCTCTTCCTGTGTCTTGGGACACATCTCCTTAATCAATTTCAAATGACCAGGTAAAGGTGTGCTGACAGCTTTAGCATTCTCCATAGAGAAACGTTGCAGCACCTTCTCAATATAATCAGCTTGAGATAGCGTCAATGTTCTATTCTTCCTATCTCTGCAAATCTTCATACCAAGGATTTGTTTTGCTGCCCCCAAATCCTTCATAGCAAATGCATGTGCTAATTGGCATTTTAGCCCCTTAATATGATCCATGTTAGACCCAGCTACAAGCATATCATCAACATATAAACATAAAATAATGTAGCTATCATCATCCAACCTCTTAAAATAAACACAGTAATCTAAATGACACCTGTTATATCCATGCTTATGCATAAAACTGTCAAATTTCAGATACCATTGCCGAGGTGCTTGCTTCAGGCCATATAAACTTTTCTTTAATTTGCACACTAAGTTCTCCTTACCTTTGACCTCAAAACCCTATGGCTGAGCCATATATATTTCTTCATCCAAATCACCATGAAGAAAGGTTGTTTTAACATCCATCTGCTTTAAATGCAAATCTTCAGTAGCCACAAGACTTAAAACAGTACGAATAGAAGTCATTTTAACAACAGGAGAAAATATCTCATCAAAATCAATTCCCTTTTTCTGTGCAAATCCTTTTACAACTAACCTGGCCTTAAATCTTTTCTTACCTCCTTCCTCTTCTTTCAACCTGTAAACCCATTTATTCTGTAAAGCCTTTTTACCTGCAGGCAACTTGCACAAATCCCATGTCTTATTTTTCAGCAAAGAGTCCATTTCATCTTTCATTGCAGACTCCCACTGAATCTTAGTATCCACCTGCATAGCTTCATCATAACTTTTAGGTTCACCAGCATCAGTAAGTAAAATAGAATACAAAGAGGGAGAAAACCTTTGTGGAGGTCTAATTGGCCTTGTTGACCGTCTAACATTCACTGGTGTGTGTGGTATTTGTTGTTACAGTTGTTGCACATCATGAGGAATGGCTGGAACATCAGCTTTTGGAGTATCATCCAGCACTACATAATCATCTTCTTTCTTCTCATGTTGCTGCAACAGATCTTTGTACAACACTTTTTCATTGAATATGACATCCCGGCTTCTTATAATTTTATGATTTTCAAAATCCCAAAGCCTATAGCCAAATTCATTAGTGCCATATCCAACAAAGACACATTTCTTTGATTTAGCTTCTAGCTTGGTTCTATTTTCAGAGTCTATATGAGAAAAAACTTCACAACCGAAGGTCTTGAGAAAAGAATAACTCACCTTCTTACCAGTCCATGCTTCCTTTGGAATACCATAGCCCAAAGGAGTAGAGGGACCTCTATTAATAAAATATACTGCAGTATTGACAGCCTCCGCCCACATGTGTAAGGGCAACCCAGCATGCAACCTCATGCTCCTTGCGCGCTCCATTATAGTCCTGTTCATGCGTTCAGCCACTCCATTTTCCTGTGGAGTCCTTGGAACAGTTTTTTGTCTACGAATACCATTAGTGGAGCAATAATCTTCAAATTCATGACTGCAATACTCACCACCATTATCAGATCTGAGACATTTTAATTTCTTACCAGTCTCATTTTCAACCAAGCATTTCCATTTCTTAAAAGTTTGAAATACATCAGATTTCTGTCTAAGGAAATAAACCCATACTTTTCTAGTTGCATCTGTTTTCCTTCCCTGTCTTTACAAAACTCACTCTCTTTTGTTTTCCATACACACAACTTTCACAGAAATCCATATTCACACATTTTAGACCTGGTAAAACTTTCCTTGAATGAAGTACTTTCATACCTTTCTCACTCATGTGCCCAAGTCTATTGTGCCACAGCGCTGTATCAGAATCTACAACAGCTATTTGTTCTCCCTGCTCAACTGCAGTAATTGTTCCTGAATATTCATTTTTCTCTGAAACAATCAAAGTAGAAGGAACAATATGACCTGTACAAAGATATAAGGTGCCTACTTTCACACCTTTTTCTACTACAAGGGAACCTTTTGAAACCTTCCAATTTTTATCATTAAAAGTAACTACACAACCCTCATCACCGAGTTGCCCTGCTGAAATTAAATTTCTACTTAGTTTTGGAATATGTCTTACCTCATGTAGTAGCCAATGATTCCCATTCTGCAACTTAATCTTAATTTTTCCCTTTCCAACAATCTGACAGGGTTCATTATCCCCCAAATAAACAAGCCCAAAATCCCCTTGGACATAATCAATGAAATAACCTCTATGAGGTGTAGCATGAAAAGAAGCACCAGAATCTAAAACCCATGAATCATCAACACTCTCTAAAGACAGAAGCAAAGCATCCTCCTCGGATTTGTTACTTACCACATTTTCCTCTTTGTCTCCATCTGATTTATCTCCTTCATTTTTCTTTTGAGTCCAGCAATCTTTCTTTTTGTGCCCTGGTTTCCCACAGTACCAGCAATCATTTGGTCCTCTCGATTGAGACCTCCTCCCCTTTGACTTTCCTCTTGATTTCCCACGATTTCCAGAGTTACTTCCTCTTTCAGTCGTTCTGCCCCTGCTTTGTGCATTTAAAGCACTTCCTGATGTAGATCCACCTGAGGATTTTCTACGAGTTTCCTCACTTAAAATAACACTGATCACATCATCATATTTTAGGGTACTAGATCCAGGAACAGAATTACTCACCGCCATTACCAAGCCATTCCAGCTTTCAGGCAAAGAACACAAAATCAAGAGAGCCCTAATTTCTTCATCAAAATTGATACCCACAGAAGATAATTGACTAGTAATAGTATTAAACTCATTTAAATGATCTGCAACAGATCCACCTTCTGCCATTTTCATATTAAATAAACGCTTCATGAGAAATACCTTATTTGAAGCGGAGGGCTTTTCATATAGTGTCGCTAGGGTTTTCATCAAATCTTCTGTCGTCTTTGCTTTTGTAATATTAAATGCCACCGATGGTGCCAAGCATAACCGAATGCTTCCGAGTGCCTTTCTATCCAAAAGATCCCATTCAGCCTTTGACATAGTTCCCTGATTCTTGGCTTTTCCTTCCAACGGCTTCCATAAATCCTTTTGATATAAATAGTCTTCCATTTGCATCTTCCATAACTGGAAGTTCTGCCTAGTAAACCTATCAACCCTCAGCTTACCATCATCTGCCATTGCTCCCACTCAACCGTGAGACTCCCACTTAATCGTGAGACTTTCCTGCAGAGGATAACTGAAAAACAACTAGGCTCTGATACCACTTGTTAGGATAAACCACGGACAGAAATATAAACTACATGCAAATATAACCAATAACAAAAATAATAGAACACACAGAAATGAACACAAGGCACCAAGATTTAACGTGGTTCACCCAATCCCTGGGCTACGTCCACCAAACAACAAGTCCGATCTTATTACAATCCAGTGATTACAACCTGATTACAATCTGTAATCCCTTACAACTCAATACCGCCGCAAGAACCAATTTCGTATCACCACATATATAAAAAATACCCAACCCTAAGCCCCTTTTATACAAGTATTAAACCGCTTTAGGGTTATAACATGTCGACCATATGTCGGCCATAATATGTCGGCTACCATGTCGGCTACCATGTCGGCTACTTCCAAAAAAATTTTTTTTGAACCCCACTATTTATGAAGTATGTACAGTACTTTCCTGATCAGTCACCACAATCTAACAAAAGACTCCTGGGACAGGAGTATCTAAGACAGAATTGTCATACCTCTTGTCAGATTTCAAGCAAGACATCATTAATGATGTTGCTACACAATTGGATACCATGCAAGCATGCAGGAAGAAGGAGGGTGCTAATAGTATGTTGGCAGAATATTGCCCCCATTGCAGAGAAAAGAAATGCAACTGTCGATCTAAGCCTATTGCTAGCATGGAATCAAAGCATGTGCCTACTGAGTTCAAGGAAATTAATGAAGACAGAGAAGTCTTTTATGTTTCTCAATGAAGGCCATGGGCTCTAAGATCAGGTATTCCTCAAGACCCACTCCATGATTACGGTAGTAATAGTCAATGTCAACAACAACATGGTAATTATAATCATTGGTAGCAACCTTACCAAGGATGGCAATAGCCTTACCAAGGTTGGCAGTAGCCTAACCAAGGTTTGCCATAGACTAACCAAGGGTGGAAGCAACCTAACCAAGGTTGGCCATAGACCAACCAAGGGTGGCAGCAGCCTAACCAAGATTGGCACCAACCTTAGCAGGGTTGACAACAAACCTAGAATCGGCAGCAACATCAGTAGTAGTCAGCTTTGACTCAACCTCCTCAACAACAAGCCTTAATGCCTCCTATAGCTAATACGGCCCTTCCAAAATAGCCACAATTACCTACACAACTTGTACCTAACCCTAATAGTGCAAAACATTTAGCCCAGCAACAAAGTTATTCCATCACCCTAAATGATATCCATCTAAGATCTGGAACAACACTTGCCTCAACTCAGCAGCCCATTATAATAGAAATAGATGATACAAGTGCCGAGTTCATTGAAGAACCTGCCACCACTATTTCTCCTAAAGCCAAAGCACCACCATTTCCTAGTAGATTAACAGAGCAAATACTGCCAAGTGAAAACCAAGCTACACTAGATTTTCTTGAGCAACTCAAGAAAATGACGGTAAAAATTCCCTTACTTGATGCAATCAAGGAAGTACCTATATTTTCAAAAGCCATCAAAGAAGCATGTGTTAAAAATTTAGGAAGGAAAAAGAAAGACCCAAAGACTATCCATGTCCTTGGATAGCTTTTTGATCTTATGCTTGATTACTTCAAAATGCCTAAATATGCAAACCCTAGTAGCCCAGTGGTAACCCTCACCATTCAAGAAGTACAAGTACAGAATGTCTTAATAGACCTAGGAGCATCCATCAATGTAATGACCAAGGAAGTAGTGTCCAAATTAAGTATCATTGGTCTCAGGTAGACGCCAACAATCTTGTAATTAGCAGATAGTTCTACCATCATTCCTAATGGTATGCTAGAAGATGTCACTATCATATTACATTCATGGGAGTATCCAGTTGATTTTGTTATACTCTCTCCAAAAACAAGTATTGGAGGCTACCCTATCATTTTAGGATGACCATGGTTAGCAATAGCAGATGCTTATATTGCATCCCGATCAGGGAAAATGACTATTTCAAATGAAACAAACACTAAAAATTTAACCTTGTACTCTCCTGCTTAGCATTTTTTGTAGGATGATCAAGTTGTCTAGCCAAATATGGATGACTCTAATATGGACATAGATTCTATTCAACAATTGATGATGATCTCACGGGACTCATTTGTAAACATTAAAGAAGAAGATGATGTCATTTCTTCTATTATACTGAATGAGTATGGAACACAACCTGAGACATCTTCTACACAAGAGTATGTCGTAGAAAGAATTTTTCCTTTATCTGATGAACTTCATTCACTCCTGCCACATGAGATAGATTCACAACCAATTGTGCAAATTTCAATGGCTAAAAAATTAGTCAAAACAACAATCATTATAGGAAGAGAATTAAATATAAGCAAGTCCTTATCTCAGGCACAACATCATGATACCCTATAGCTATTACAAAGGCATCAAGATGCTTTTTCTTGGGAATATACAAATATGAAAGGTTTGGATCCTACACTCTCTACCCATAGAATTTATATTAGTTTGGATTATAAACCTGTGAGACAACCTCAGCGTAGGATAAACCCAACATTAAGGGATATTGTCAAAAATGAATTGCAAAAGTTACTTAATGTTGGCTTCATATATCCTATTTCTGATAGCCAATGGGTATCACCATTAATTATTGTTCCCAAAAAGGGCGGAAAATGGCAAGTTTTCATAGATTATAGAGAACTTAATTTGGCTACCAAGAAGGATCATTTTCCATTACCTTTTGTCCATCAAGTGCTTGACAATCTTGCAAGAAAGAAATACTTTTTATTCTTAGATGGATTCGGTGGTTACAATCAAATCCAGATAGCAGCAGAAGATAAAAAAAGACAACATTCACATGTCCATGGGGAACATTTGCTTATTCTATCCTACCATTTGGTTTGTGCAATGCACCCGCAACCTTTTAAAGAGCTATTATTAGCATTTTTTCTGACATATCTATAGATTGTTTGGAAGTGTATATGGATGACTTCACCACATATGGGAAAACATTTGAAGAAGCCAAGGAAAACTTGGACAAGGTTTTACAAAGATGCAAAGACTACAATTTGTCTTTAAATAGTGAAAAGTGCTTTATTATGATGTAAGCAGGAGTGGTCTCGGGACACTTTATTTCTCCTAAAGGAATCAAAGTAGATCCAACAAAAATAGAAGTCATACATACATTAGCTGTACTAGCCAAATTGAAAGAAATCAGGATATTTTAAGACATGCAGGATATTATCAGCATTTTATCAAAGATTTCAGCCAAATTGTGGCACCCTTATACAAATTGCTTCAAAAAGATACAGAGTTTGTATGGGATTCAGAGTGTACAAAAGCTTTATTGCAACTTAAGGAAGTCCTCTCAATAGCACTAGTGCTTTGAGGACCAAATTGGGAGTTACCTTTTCATATACACAGATGCTTCAAATCATGCCATTGGAGTGGTACTTGGCCAAAAGACAGATTCAGTAGAACATGCAATATCAGCAAAAATCTTCAAGGAGCCGAGTATAACTACACAATGACAGAGAAAGAACTACTTGCTATAATTTATGCTCTAAAAAAATTCAGACATTACATTACAAGATACCAAATATTTGTACATATAGATCACTCTGCCATCAAATATCTGATGAACAAACTAGCAATCTCTGGATGATTGGCTCGATGGTTGTTGCTAATGCAAGAATTTGACATCACCATTATTGACAAGCCAGGTAAAGAAAATGTTGTGGCTGATTTCTTGTCTCATCTTCAAACACCTGATGATCCTATAGCCATAGAAGATAGCTTTCCTAATGAACATCTCTTCCTTTTGTCAACGCAAAATCCTTAGTATGCTAACATTGCCAACTATCCAACTACTGGCAAAACTCCTTAACATTTTTCTGCAAAAGAAAAATGATTGCTAGCAGAAAAGAGTTTTAATTTCTCATGGATCTCAGTATTCATGTTTTATATTGGACCAGATCAGGTAACACGACGATGTCCTAGAGAAGATGAAACATATGATGTTCTTCGTGCTTGTCATGATGAGCCCTTTGGTGGACACTTTGCTAACAAACGAACTGCATTAAAGATTTTGAATACAAGATATTATTGGCCTACACTCCACAAAGATGCGGCTCAGTATACAAAAAAATGTGATAAATGTCAAAGAATCAGTAGAGCAAAAAAAATAGGTGAAATGCCCCTACAACCACATATAGTAGTAGAACCATTTGATAAATGGGGAATTGATTTTTTTGGCCCTATTGAACCACCATCAGAAGGGAAAAGTTACATATTGGTTTGTACTGATTATGTTACTAAGTCGGCTGAAGCAAAACCCATGAAGCATCCCCGCGACAATAATGTTGCAAAGTTTTTGTACGAATGTATCTTTACCAGATTTGGTGTTCCAAGAGAATTACAATCAGATCAAGGGCCTCAGTTCACATCTAACCTGATAGCAGTACTCATGGAGGAATATGAAATTTGGCATGGAAAATCATCCTCATATCAACCACAAGCCAATGGACAGGTAGAAGTAACAAATAGAGAGTTGGAACATATTCTCACTAAAATAGTATCTTTGCATCGTAGAGATTGGGCAGCTAAACTTCCTGAAGCTTTATGGGTGTACAAAACAACATGGAAATTCACTATTGGGTTTATGTCTTTCTAACTCCTATATGGAAAGATAGCTATTATGCCTATTGAATTCGAACATAAAACTCTACGGACAACTTTGGAACTTGATATTACCCTTCCTACAACACAAGAGGATCACATTTTGCATCTCAATGAGTTGGATGAATGGAAAAAATTAGCTCTTCATAACGCAGAATTAATTCAAAGTCAAAGGAAGCAATGTCATGACAAATTCATTAAAGACAGAGAATTCTCTATTGGTGATTAAGTACTCCTATATGATTCATGATATCAGCATCACCAAGGAAAATTTCAAACTCAATAGCTTGGTCCCTATGAAATCATTACAATTTTTAACAATGGAGTAGTTTAACTGTCAACAATTGATCTGGTTAAATTCAAGCTCCTGGTTAATGGGCATCGCCTGAAGTTCTATCATAAACCAGCAACCAAGGAAGAATTTCTTCAATAGTTCACACCAATAGAAACATCTCTTCCTGCAGCCACTTTGTTTGAGACTTCCACTCAGACGTTTGTAGCCCCTTGAATTTATTTTCAAGGCCTTCATAATAAAATTTTTGCACTCATGTGCAAATTCATTCCTTTTCCACCTCATTCTATCCCATCTTCTTGTCTTTCCATCATCATTCCATCTCACTTTCTTTCTCTAAAAAGGAACTTCTCCGTTCATCCTTCCTATCGCACCTCAGGTCAGTCACACTTGACCCCCTTTGCATTTATTTAATTTATTATTTATTTAGGAAAGCATGATATTTCAATTTTTGAAATTTGCAATCTTTACAGTCTGGTGGGACCCAGTCTCTGTTAGGTTGGGCAGAGGGGAAATCGAAATCATGAATGCAAAATCAAGGAAATCTTAAGTTAGCATATAGGATGTATGGGGAAGGCTCATTTCAGTAATGAGCTGGCAACCCTTTGTACTTTTGAAATGTGTAAAATAATACTAAATCATGATTTTGCATAACTCCTCATTAATATGGTGTATATTTTTGAGCACGATCTTTAACTAAAATGCCATCATAAAGTATTGAAGGGTGTGATGTTTGGAAAGTATTGAAGTATTGCAATTTTCCTTTGTTGAAACCCCTATAGCTATCATCGCCTATGTTTTCAAAATCACTTGCTAAGAAATCACCTGTGCTAGCATTTTTTTTCAAAAATATGGGTGGAGAACCTCAACAACATGAACCAGCAGATCATAGAGCCTTACTAGCAGACCTAGCAACATGTAGTTTGTTTCAACAATGAGGTTGGCTAGCTTATTGTCTTAGTTTGAAGCAGTTTGATCAAGAAATTGCACTCCAATTTCATAATACATTGAGGGATAGGTATGCAACTATTAAGGGCATTCAGGTAGAATTCATTGAAGAAGTGGTGGCAGAAGTTTTTGGGTTACCCACAATTGGAGAACGTTGGACAAAGGACATGGATGCACGACAAGCAAAAGAGCAATTCTCAGTATTAGGAGATCCTTCCATACATTATGGTTATCTCTGCCTCTACAATTTATCCACCTTGCTGAATTTATCATTAGATATTTTACCTGTGAAGAAAGATATTCCTATTTGCATGCTATTCATTTCAAAATTATGAGTGGTTTGCGGCATGGAGATATTCCTATAAATCTTCCAAGTTTCCTTTATAATATCATCAAAAGGAAAGCTACCTATGTACAGCAAGGCAAAACCTAGTTGGTATCCCACCATTGCTTGATTAGGGCTATAATTGAAAAGGATTTTACTAGGCAGCACTTGGGAACATGGGATGATCTTGCAAAGTTAAGGTTAGAGGGACCTAGAAGGGGTGGACCTAAAGGGCAAGGAGTAGGAACAAGATAGAAAACTATTGTAGGAGTCAAAAAAGTAGTATATAGAATGGCTCAAGAAGCTTCAGCTTCTACTTCTACACCTAAAAATGCAAAGAGGAAAATTTTGACCATAGAAGCCTCAACTCCTAAGAAGAGAAAATCACACACAGTTGCCACAAAGGAAGGTTTAGAAGAAGTTCCTCCAGTATCACAAGAACTGAGACTTAACCCGAATAAAGGGAAATCTGTTGATAAGGGCAAAAAACCAATTTCTACTCCACGGTAAGCCACCATAATGTCTGGGGTAAATTTAAAAACTGAACCTCTTGCACCACCTACTGAGCCTCCTATACCACCTATTGATATTGAAACTCTAGTACCTACACATGCACAGTCACCGGAGCACACAGAACCTACTCCTAAACATAAAAATAATCTTGAGGAAATTCTCGCAAAACTAAATAGTCCTATTAATGTTGATAGTGACACAGAGTCCTTAGAAGAAATAGTGCCTAAGGTTGGACACCCAGTGGAGGAAACTAATAATCTACCACTAAAGGAATATCCATCTATTGCACAAGAAATGGTTCAAGAAATTATTGAAACATTTCAAGAAAAAATGACTATTGCACCCCATCCTACAGCCACTGCCCCTTCAGAAAAAGTTGATAACACTATTTCTTGTGAACATAATAATTTTGTTGAAAAACAACATTCTCAAGATGATAGCACTGCTGACCACCATCATCCTAAGTACTGCCTTGAAGATTATAGACCTATTGTCCGTCATCACACACCACCAGACATTTTCACTCAATTAATAGCTAGCTTTAATTTGTACCAACAATTTCAATGGGAAAAATAAAATTTGGATTTAGAGAAGAATAAAATGCTTAGAACTATCAGGGAACAAGCATAGCAAATTGAAGAAAAGGATAATGAAATTAAGATCCTGCAGAAAAGTGTCACAAATATCATAGAGCTCATTCCAGAGCTTATAAATTGCAGCTCCCCATCTCCAGTTTACATACTATTCCTAAAGGAGCAAATGATTAATTTTTAGTTATCTCGAATTACTCGAGGGTTGAACCCTTCTTTACATACTCCTCAAGAATTTTATGCAACATTCAATTCAGTTCCAATGACTTTGAAGAATCTCCTATGTGAATTATATGTTCATAATCTTGCTCTACCAAATGATAAAGATTGGAATTCATTGTTATATGTGGGAGATGTACAGTTTAGGGCTGTTATGTCATGGATGCAGAATGAGATTAGTCGAGAGAACCAGGCTGCTCCTTATAGGGAAAAGAAAATGTTTGAACCATTGTACATTTGGCTAGAAATATAGAACACTTATAGATTATTCTTTGATTGGCTTTCCATTAGCAATAATCAAAGTGCTGCTATCAAAATCCACCCCATTCATGAACATGCATTTTTGGATTGGGAGCAACATTGTTTTGAAAATGCCCCTAATGCTATACAAGCTTCTATTCAAAGATGGATTCAATTGCTAGAAGACCTAAAAACCAGGGAGTTGCACTCTCCCCAAAATTTGGAATTAGCCATCAGCAAGATGCCCAGGTATCTGACATTGGGAAGAAATCAAAAAATTTATTTGGTACCTCTTCATTTCCAACCGCCAATACTTTTGCATCCAATGCTTGGAAAATATGATTTGTTTGCTGAATATAACATGACTGCTGAAGAACAGAAATGGGAAAGATTGAAACAAAATCATGGATATTTCAATTACAAAGCTCATGAATCAGGAGAGATAATTGCCAATGACCTTAGACTGTGGATGAGGATCAGAAACCTATAGATGCTAAAGGGACCAGCCTAAGGACGGTTGGGGGGAAAAATGATGACATGAAGAAATAGAAGTTTTATTAGCCCTTTTTGTGAACATTTGTCTATAACATACTGAACTTTATCATCCTTTAGTATAAATGTTTTGAACTTCTAATGTTTAAAGTATGGACATAGGGCATAAAATGATAATCAGAATTATATTTAAAAAGGGGTTCATTTTGTGGTAAAAATCTTTCTTCATGAATGCTTGATATGGGTAGATCTTCCTGCAGCTAAAGAGATTGCAAAAACTATTAGTTGAATAATTAATGTCTTTTCTTTATAAATTAATAAATGAAAATAAATGTTTGTGGAAAGTCTTGTGTGTATTAAACATTGATCACAAGATACAAGCTGAGCGGGAACTAAACAAACAATGAAGGAATAGCACTAAAGAATTGATGACATTAAGGAGAAGAGTTATGACACTGTTGCAGCTAGAAGACTTGGCGGAAAAGTCAGAGGGGACCTAATAAAGCAGCCGAGCAAGGAAGTAAGCATCAAAGAAATCAGTTAAACATGCAGTCTTTCCAATTGCATGTTTGTAGTCTTAAAGTTGTAACTGACTTTCCTTCATGAGGAAGTCATAGTTTTAGGAGTTTGTTGTTCTTCCCTATAAATAAGACCTCATCTGTATCTATGAGGTTAAGTAGTGAATAGACAGATAGAGTTGATAGACATCTTACTATTTTTTCTATGTTATTGTAATACTGCATATTTGATAAATACATGCCTTTTATGAGTTTCTACACTTCTATTTGAGTTAGTCTTTCCTTCATTCTTTTGTGGGGGCCCACGTGGAAGGTGGAGTTTTACTTTAGTAAGTAGGAGTTAAACTCAATTTTCTAAGTTAAAGTTAAAACTGTTGTTCTTGCAGCCACTGGAAACGAAACTAGGCACTGTTCCTGCAGTAGTAGGTGCATAGATGTATGGCTAAATAATTAGAATTTCCTTCCAAGTATTTGATAGTCGTCTTTCCTTTGGATAAACTAGATTTCTCTAATGGTTATTGCATTCAAAGTAGTAGTGTCTTTTAGTGAAAACTAGAGCATATACTTTGCAGACATCATCTAAAGTTCACGCTCCTAGATTGACATTTAATGAAAATCAGCATAGTACTTTGGTGGTAAGGGATGTCCAATCTTGCAACTAAAAGGGTGTTATATTGATTAGACAATGACGTCAACAATGCATGCACCTCCATCCTCTCTTGGATAACCTACCTAGAAAATTCCCTTAACATTTCCATCATTCTTCATAAAGAATATCTCAAAAGGTCTTGTTGACATGATGATCAACACTACAGGGACCTTTGATGTATTGGAAACTTGGGGCACTAACTCCTATTGGTATCTAGGCAACAAAAAACTTGTCCTATCGAGCCCCTTGGTCTCCAATGTTTGGTTGCCACCTATTACTAATACTATTGCACCAACTCACCTTTCTTGTTGAACTGCTTCATCCATTGTCACTTTTATGTAAGGAAGTTAAGGTGCACATAGTTGCTTCCTACACTAATCTTTGAGGAGACAATTATGCAAATTTAATTAACTATTGCAGAGATATCAAGAAATGCATAATAACATTAAAAAAAGACAATGATTACCATGGGAAAATCCTTTCGGGAGAAAAAATCCACCCTCAAAAACCCACAAAATGTATTCTCAAATCTAGAAGATTACAATGCACATGCAATGCAAGTTCTTACAAGAGTGCATCCCCATAACTCGAACTCAGACTCGGACTCAAAGAGACTCCTTCTAGCACCAGTCTTGCAAACTAAACTCAATGATTCAAACACCTCCCCAAACCATCCTTTAATAGTGATTCTCCACTTAGAAACCATTTGTGGTTTTACAAAAACATGGGCCAAAACTATGGACAAAACAACCATGCCACATGTTACCCATTTGTAATTTGTAACTCCAAGAATACCATTTTCATCCATAATTTTCTCCTCTAGATTAGACCCCCATACTAGTCATGAAATGAGTTCTTTAGACTCTAAAAATAGCCCTTCTACATTATTCTAGAGACTAGACACAATTTTAACAACTCATACACCTTTTTCCAACTCATAAACATGTGGAAAACTACAACAAAGAAATTCTAAAATTTTCTAAAAATTTGTAGAGTTTTTTCGGGTAAAATTTTCTAGAGTTTTCTGGGAAAAGCTTGCAAAGTTGAGACACAATTCTCAACATTCTCCCACTTGTCAAACACCTTGCAAGAATTAAGGATCCACAGTGTCATAGAGTTAATTGCTAGGGGCCAAGATGTTAGAGTAAATTATTAATTAATTATTTATTATTTATTCTATTTACTTAAGCTTACTTAGGTTAATGCATTTATTTAATATTTAGTATTTAATGCATGTAGTAATGAGTTGTTGACAACACAGGAGTTTGTTCCCTTCTAGCATGTTCCACTTTTTTGTGGATGCTTGGTTGTCACCCTTATCTTCTACCTCCTTCCAACTTGTTCTATAAGCTTCCTTGAGGCCTTTATAAGCGGTCTTTCTCTCATTGTAAATTCATCCATTTACATAGCAATTTTATTTTTCTATTGTGAAATATTTTCTCTTGCATTGTTTGCTTCAAGCTCTTGCTCCTTTGGTTTCTCTTCAGTAAGCTATTTGCATGTAGGTGATCTTGACGACTGCAGAGTTGGATTTCATCAACTCCTACATGGTATCAGAGCCTCCCTACTGCTTCTTGTTCGAAGGATTTTTTTGAAGCCAGATTCAAAGACACAAACCCCAGTTTGTTTGTGATTTTTTCTTCAATTGGGAGGAAGAGGATTATTTTCAGTATTTGGAGAAAAAGGAGAAAGAGGATTTGACATAATAGATCTAATATTTTTTGGGCTTTTAAAAAAAAAATTTGGAGGTGAGAATGGCGGCGATTTAGAAAAAATAACTACAGTGGTGATTTTCAAATAGCGATATCTCCCTCATATAGACTCATTTTTTCAAGAAATTTTTTTTGTTTTGGGGTAGAATTTCATGATCTACACATTGGTGCAGGTGGTTTGAGATCTTTGTTCCTATTTTTTTCTGCAACTTGCAATTCTCAATTTTTGCCACTTCAAATGCTTAGTACAGGCTCATCTGGACACATAATCAAGTTCTATTTTTTTTGAAAATGTATTTTTTTTTTCTACTTTTCAAATCTTCAATTAGATTATAGGTTATGTGGATAGAAATATTACTTTCAAAAATAGGCCCTAAATTGGTTATTATGATCGTACTAAGTAAAGAGTGCCCAATTTATACATTGTGGGGGGGAGCATTTTCTTTTCTGTAATTTAATTCAGAATAAGACCCTTCTACTTCTATCTTCTTCTTTTTCTCAATGGAAGATCCATCCGTGACCTGTCTCACACCACACAACTATCACACCTAGAAGGCACAAATGACACAACTTCTCATTTCAAGGGGTTTATGGTCATGTCTAGATGAGGATCAACCTATTCTTACATGATCTTTCAAGGTTCTTCAACATAGGAACAAGATGGATGAAACCATGGAATTGATTACACTGAACATTTCAGATAATCTACTATTTCACTTGGATGGTTTGACTACTCCACAAGCTTATTGGCTCAAATTTTAGACTTTGTTTGGCCAAGTGAATGAGTTTTGGGCACTTCAGCTAGATGTAAAGTTGACTTCTTTGACACCTGACAACTTTCCCACCATTGAGGAATTCTTGATGAAGTTCAAATCTCTACGTACACTTTTATAGGGATGTGGGAAAACCAAGACAGATGTTGAGTGCATCTTTTTTATACTCTCAAAGTTGAGGGGGCAGTATTAGATCTTCTCTTCCACTTTCTACTCCACTATGGATGCCTTGGGTGATAGACATAGGATGCCTTCATTTGAGATATTTTGTGATCAATTAACTTGTGAATAGTCCAAGATCACTCAAATGGATTCAATTTTAGGTTTACAGTCATAGGCATTGCTTACACAGGAGCATAAGTTGAAGCAAATATCAGATCCCTCTTCTACTAGTTCATCATCTTCTAAGAAGAAGGAGAAAAAAAAGACTGAGACTCCTACCTGTTCCTATTGTGGGAAAGGATCTCATGATGAGGCACATTATTTTCAGAAGAGATTTGATGACTATGAAAAACAAATTGCTGATTTGCAAGCTCTACTTCAGAAGAACATTGTCTCTTCTCCATCCTCTTCTACCTCACAAGGGTCTTCATTTTAGTCTTCCTCCACATCTTCACCATGTACATTGGATCTTGGAAAGGGTCATGCATTATAGGCTACCCTTACATCTCCTTCACAGGTTCCTTGGATACTAGATTCAAGTGCTTCTCACCATATGACATTTTCTCAAGGTGTCTTCTCTACTCTTGAGGCTTCTCCTATTCTTCATATTCTCATGGGGAATAACATTACACTACCAGTCTACGAGAAAGGTTTAGTTCACATCTAGGATGGTATATTCAATGATGTATTGTATGTTCCACCTTTGTCTGCCAACTTTCTCTCAATTTCTTAGATTGCACACAGTGGATCAAGGAAGATAGTTGAGTTCACTACTGATTTAGTCTTCATTCGAGATCGTGCTACAGGAGGTCTTATTGCTACAGGGGCAATTGATTCTTCCACTCATCTCTACACCTTCTCACACTTTGGTCCACCATCTCCATTATTGGAGCACACTACTTCTCTTTCATAGGAGCATCATGTGGTGCAGTTAGGATACTTGAACCTTTGTATTGTTCTTGAGATCCCTATTTTGGCTACTACACCACATCTAGTTAAGGGCTTTTCTCCTCTGCAAGATTCTTCTTCTACTCTACCTAATCCTCCAATTTTATTCATTGAGACTCCAGGTATAGATACTATAGTGGACATTCATGAAAGTGTCATCACACCTACCTTGGGGATTCCCTTTCTAGTTCCTCATACATTCTCCTCTAGTCATCAACTAGGCTTTCTAGTTTTGCCTCTCATTTAGGGATTCTCTTTTTATGTACCCTTTTTTCTTCCACATTGGAATTGCATTGGTTCAATCATTTCTACAAGAACTCCATCATTTTGGAGGGGCTTTGGTTTCTATTCTCATGGGGGGCTGGTTGTGCTTATGGTTTTGAGAGTCTCTTGAAACATTTCCGGTAGAAGTTGTCCTTGGGGGGTCTTGTTGAGGACTTCCTTCCTTTCTTTATTTTTCAACATGTTTATCCTTACCTCTTTTTTTTTTTTTTTTGGCCTTGTTGTCAGGACCCATTCTGCATTTTCATCTTAGTTTTGCAAGCTTAAGGCATTCCCCTAAGTTGCACTTAAGGGGGGTGTTAGAGTAAATAATTAATTAATTAATTATTATTTATTCTATTTACTTAAGCTTACTTAGGTTAATGCATTTATTTAATATTTAGTATTTAATGCATGTAGTGATGAGTTATTGCCAACACGAGAGTTTGTTCCCTTCTAGCATGTTCCACTTTTTTGTGGATGCTTGGTTGTCAACCTTATCTTCTACCTCCTTCCAGCTTGTTCTACAAGCTTCCTTGAGGCCTTTATAAGTGGTCTCTCTCACATTGTAAATTCATCCATTCACATAGCAATTTCATTTTCTTATTGTGAAATATTTTCTGTTACATTGTTTTCTTCAAGCTCTTGCTCCTTCAATTTCTCTTCAGCAAGCTATTTGCATATAGGTGATCTTGGTGACTGCAGAGTTGGATTTCATCAACTCCTATATGAGAGGCCCATAGACTCCAAAGATCATCTGAAATTTCTTGTGCTCATGGGCTTAGTTAATGCATCAATAACATTTACCAAAGTCTTCACATTTTCTAGCTTCACCTTACCATCCTTGACCATATCTCTCACAAGTGATATTTTACATCAATGTGCTTGGTCCTGACATGAAATGTTGGGCTCTTTGCTAGGTAGATTGCACTCTAAATGTCATTATAAATTGTTATTGCACCATGTTTGAACACTATATTTGAACATAGTCTCTTAAGCAAGATGGCTTCCTTTCAGACATGACTACCTTGCATATACTCTTCCTCTATAGTGAACAAAGTGACCACAACTTATCACTTACTCATCTAATTGATCACACCATTGAATAATATAAATACATATGCACTAGTGGATCTTCTTCTATCAACATCACTAGCATAGTCTAAATCCACATAGCCTTGACTATTCAAAGAATGTCCATATCCTGTTCCATGAAAACATATAGAGTAATCAAAGGTACCCTACATGTATCTGAAAGCTATTTTTATTGCATCCCAATGTGCTCTTCCTAGATTAGACATGTAATGGGAAAGTACTCCCACTACTTGGGAAATGTCTAGTCTTTTATAGACCATAGCATACATCAAACTTCCAATAACACTCTGATATGGTACTTGACTTATCTCTTCCATCTCCAATAGGGATGAAGGACACTATGAGCTAGAAAGATTTGTTCCCATAGTAATAAGAACACTCAATGTTTTGGAATCCTTCATATTAAATCTTCTTAGAATATTACCAACATACTTACTATGGCCTAGCTAGCCAAAGCTTTCTATTTTGTCTATCTCTTATAATCTCCATTCCTAGAATGTACCTTGCTACACCAAGATCTTTGATTTTAAACTTTGTTGAGAGCTAAGATTTTAATTCTATAATCAAACCTTTTCCTTTTCCAATAAATAACATGTTATCAACATATAAGGCAATAACTAGGAAATAATCACCATCAAACTTGTAGCATATACAGTGATCATATTTGGATCACACATATCCCAAACTCAATACATATGCATCAAACTTCTGGTACCACATCCTAGGACTTTGTTTTAAATTATACAAGGATTTCTTCAATTTACAGGCCAAATGACTTTTACCTTTCACCAAAAAGTTATCTCACTATGTCATAGAAATTTCTCCCTCCAAATATACATGAAGGAAAGTTGTCTTCACATCCATCTGCTCAACTTCTAGATCATAAGTTGCTACAATAGAAAGTAAAAATCAAGTGGATGTCATTTTTGCTATAGGAGAAAAAATTTCACCATAATCAATTCATACAAATTAGGAGTAACCTTTTGCAACTAATCATGGTTTATACTTCTCAATGCTTCCATCTAAACCCATCTTCCTTTTGAACACCTATTTTACACCAACAAGCTTCTATCCTTCAAGCGATGGTACAAGGTCTTATGTGTCATTCCTCTTAAGAGCTACCATCTCTTCTTTCATGACTATCTTCTAAGAATCTGAATCATTCATACCAAGAACCTCTTCTACAAATTTTAGATCATCAATATTAGCATTCAAAGTAAATATACACCTCCAATCACCAAGAGAATATCCATACCTTTTTGGTGCTTTCCTCTATCTAGTACACCTTTGAACAAGATCTGGTTCAGGTTTAGGTTTAGGTTCATGATCAAGTTCTCCCTATTCCTCTAATGATTCAAAACTTGTAGAGCTCTCTTCAACAACTTGTCTTTCTAAGGAACTTGACTCAACTTTCTTAGGTGTAATAAGAAGTTGAATCACATCTTTCTTTTCTTTTATCTATTCTAGTTGCACTGTAATAGATGAAGGCTTAGGTTCTCTAAAAATAACACTTATGGAGTAAAATACCTTTTGTGCAACAGAATCCCAAAGCTTGTATCATTTCACACCATAACTATATCTGATAAAGATACATTTTACAACTTTGTTGTCTAATTTTTATTTGCTTCTCCTTTAGCACATGAGCATATGCCTCACAAACAAAAAGTCTTAGATGTCTAAGTGAAGGCTTGTGGCCCAACCATGTTTCCATTGGTGTCTTCTCAATAAGAGCTAATGTAGGAGACTTTTTTATCAAGTAGTAGGTAGTGGCTATAGCTTCAGCCAAAAAAATTTGTTCCAGTCCAACTCTACTTAGCATACTCCTAGCCTTCTCCATCAAGGTCCTATTCATTCTTTCTGTAACTCCATTCTGATGTGGAGAATATAGAGTTGTCTTCTATCTTTTAATACCAAAATCTTTACAAAATGTGTCAAAATCATTGAAGCAATATTCAACACCATTATTAGTTCTTAAACACTTTATTTTATTTCTAGTCTGCAACTCAACCATTTCTTTAAATTCTTTGAAATGACTGGTAACTTCAACTTTACTTCAAAGAAAATAAACCCATGTTCTTCTACTAAAATCATGAATGAAAGAAACATAATAAACTAATCTACCAATAGAAGGAACATCAACCGGACTAAATACATCCAAATGGATTAGATCCAAAATACATGAGGACTTATGAGAACTTGAGTAAAATTGAATGTAGTTTTGTTTACCATAGATATAATGCTCACAAAAAGAAAAATCAATATTGCAATCATTAAACCCATCAAGAAGGTTTTTATTTTTTAAAGTTCATATACCTTTCTCATGTATGTGGCCGAGTCTCTAGTGCCATAACATAGTCTTCTTTGCAGGGAACTTTGATTCAATAGATAAAGCACCCTTGGGTACCCAAAAACCATGACCATCTATTGAAAGAGAAAACCTCTCGTTCTCTAAAAAGGTAATCCTCTTCACAATCTTATCAAAAGTACTATTACACTCAACTGTGCATGCATCAAGCTAGTACAATGTACCCAATCTACTTCCTCTTGCTATTACCATAGTACCTCTCACCATTTTCACATATGCTTCAAAAAAATTTACATGCACACCCTGCATCTATTAGTTTACTAAAAGATAAAAAATTCCTCGCTAGTACTGGGATATGCAAGACACCATCAAATCTTCTAACTCTACCATCATAAAATTTTACATGAATACTTCCATGACTAAGAATATCAAGAACTGAGTTATCACCCAAATACACCTTACCACCATCAAACTTTTCATATTTACTAAACCAATTTCTATTAGGAGTCATGTGAAAAGATGCACCCGAGTCTATCAACCATGTATTATCACCTGCATGAGTGGCCAAGGCTATGATTAAAGCATCTTCATCTTCCTTCTTTGAGTTAGAATGAAAATCTTTCTTCTTCTTCTTCTTTATTTTCTTTTCCTCTTTGCAGTCCTTTTAGAAGTGTCTAGGTTTGCTACAATTCGAACAAATCACCTTGAACTTACCATGAGATTTTGATCTCCCCTTATTTTTGGACTTAGAATGGCCATGTTGCTTCTTGTTCTTGCCTCTTTCCTTTGGTCTTCCTTGAACACTCAAAGCCTCTTTGGCATTCAAAGATACCATCCTTCTCATCTCTTCAAAAAGTAGAGAACCAACAATGTCTTCCATCTTCAAGACAACTAAATTGCTCCCTATGGCCATGACAAGGTTGTCCCATGAGTCTGGCAATGAACATAGCAATATTTGGAACATTTATTCTTCATCGATCCACACCACAACTAAGGTCAACTAAGTCACTAACATATTAAAACTTTCAAGATGCTTAGAAATCTATCCACCTTTTTCCATTCTTAAGGAATACAATTTCTTCCTCAAGAAAATCTTGTTCACAAGTGATTTCGCTTGATAGATCTCACTTAGCTTCTTCCAAAGCTTCTTCACGATATGTTCTTCATGGAAATTAATTAGTATAGATTCTAAAACACACAATTTGATGAGACTTTTAACTTTTATATCTCTCACATCATACTTTGTGGCTAAAGTTGGATATGTAGGCCTTAGCTTCTTTTCATCAATTGCATCCCATAGATCCTGATCAATCAATAGATCTTCCATCTTCAGCTTCCACATTTCAAAGGTTGTGCTAAAAAAATTAACTAGATCAATCCTCATTGATGTGCTTGCCATCTTTGCAATCTTGCAACACAGAAATAAAAACCTCTATACAAGGTCCTAGTCAAACCTTGATTAGCTCAAAAAACTCTATACCCAATAAATAGAACCAAAATTGGCTAGGCTCTAATAACACTTGTAAGGAAGCTAAGGTGCATGGAATCACTTCCTATACTAATCTTTGAGAAGATGATTATGCAAATTCAACTAACTATTCCAGAGATCTCAAGAAATGCATAATAACATAATAAAAATAACAATGAACACATAACACAATGATTACTATGAGGAAACCCTTCTAGGAGGAAAACCCAACCCTCCAAAACCTGCACAATGTATTCTCAAATCTAGAAGATTACAATACACTTGTAATACAAGTTCTTACAAGAGTACATCACCTCAACATGAACTCAGACTCAGAGAGACTCCTTCTAGCACTAGTCTTGGAAACTGAACTCAGTGATTCAAACACCTCCCCAAGCCCTCCTTTTATAGTTATTTTCCACTTAGAAACCATTTGTGATTTTATAAAACCATGGGCCAAAACCATTGGCAAAAAAGCTATGCCACATGTTACCCACTTGTAATTTGTACCTCCAAGAATACCATTTTCGTCCATAATTTTGTCCTCTAGTTTGGAACGCCATAAAAGTCATATAATGAGTTGTTTACACTCTAAAAATAACCCTTGTACATTATTCTAGAGACTAGATGCATTTTTAACAACTCATACACCTTTTTCCAACTCATAAACATGTGGAAAACTACCACAAACAAACTCTATAATTTTTTTAAAAATATATAGAGTTTTTTGGCTAAAATTTTTAGAGTTTTCTAGAAAAATCTTGCAAGGTTGAGGCACAATTCTCAACATTTTAGCACATAGCACATTTGAACAACCTAGAGCATATATGGTTGGAACATATTTTGCTAGAACTTGAAGAGGTGACATATATCTACAAGGAACTCTTGTAAACAATAATCCATAAATGGGATTTTTAGAAAGATGCACATCACTAAAAAAATATTGATGACCACATCCCAATGGTTCACAATATTGATCATAAAACATAACATGTAAAATTTAGATTAAAAAATCATAACCCTTGTTAGGATAAGTAGGAGATAATTTCCACATTAAGTCAATTGTGATATTTCTATATCAAGATTTAACTATTTATTTTTTGAGTCAAACTCATCCAACATGAATCCATCTCTTATGAGAATAAAAGGAACACTTAGCACTCATTAGATTTAAGTGACTTTAGCAGAAGTGAAGCACTACTTCCCAAAAGGTCACTTATCCTAATACTACTCCAACTTGAACTTGCTTAACTACAATGTTTCTTTCTTGTTAAACCCATCTAAAATTTGGACTAAAAAGAACAACATCTAGTAGAGTTAAGATAAGAAAGCATGGCATCTAGGATTCAGATTAAAAGAAACATAACGCTAAAAATGATCATACAAAATAGGATACAAATAGCTAATCAAATTAGGTACCAACATAGTTGGTGAGCATGGTTCTAGTGGCACCTACATTATGCCCAATGATAGCTAAAGAAGATATTTTATCTTTAGCTAAAGGAAAAATGCCCTCATCATTCTTGAGCAACACTACTCCTTGCCTGGCTACTTCTGTGGCCAATTCTTGTTGCTTGTCTATACAAACATCACTTGGTCCCAAGTTTCCAAATTACTGATCAACAGGATCCCCATCAAACTTGCCAAGTCTCATCAACATTCTAAAGTTGTTCATCAGAGCTTCATCACTATAAGACTCGCTCACTTTTCCTTGCATCACAACTGATTTTGTGTAATCCTTGAGGAAATATACATAGTTCAGATTCAACCCTATATTCACAACATCCACACAAATATTTCAATAAAACAATAGTTTGAGTAGCCCAAAACTTCAATCTCGCATGATAAGAATAGTAAACTTGGTTACTAGCTTTTAGGGAAAGGGTGGTTGTATCCTCAGGAGTGGTTGTGTATTGCTGATAATTGTAGAATACTTCGATTGAATCATAGTTAGAGACTATATACTTGAAAATAGGGAAAAGAAAAAACTCTAAATCTTAACTATCTCAAGAAATTCCAATCAATCTAGTTGAATTAATAGAAACCCTATATAAAAAGATGAGAAACTAGAGAGTTTGGGTGAATTCTTGATCTTATACCCATTCAAATTCCATTGGCCTCTAATTATGCCCTTGAGTAGATTCAAATCCACATAGGAAGGGATGCCATTGATTTTTTTATAAGAGGACATCACACTAGCAATGTTACCATCCAAGATGAAAATTTTGAATGGAGGATCATACATGTCAGCTAGATCTTACTAAGAGACCATGACATCAAAGGTGAAGCATGTGATTCCATTCTAGTTGTCCATGTCATAGGCAATGTAATGCTCGCAACAAGCAACCACCATGAGCTTCTTAGGCTTCAAAGGGTCCCCTTGCTACAACCCTTTCATGTAAGTTGAAATCCCAAGCTATTAATTATTGTTAGTTGGACAACTGTTATTTCTAACCCAAAAATTGTAGTTGTATTTATGGGTAGCTTGGATAGCTATTTGTCCTTACCTAAAAATAAAAGCATTGGTAATAGGTAGTTTGGGAAACTGTTTATCCACTTGTCAAGAATTAGTAAATGGTTGTTATATAAGGATGATTATTTATTAATTTAGGGATTCCCTTTTGGACACCTTGCAACCAATTCTATTATTGGCTATTGAGTTGTCTTAATCTCAACTATTGGTTTGATTTAATCTCAGTCATTGGTTTTCCAATAGAGTAGTATAAAAAGGGGTCATTAGATCATTTGGATAGATAAGTTTTGGAGAAGCATTCACAGTGATAGAAAATTGTCTTACAGTGTTAGCATGGGAATAGCAGTAGGGAATATTAGCGGCAGAAATTAGAAGGTTTTTAGAGTTTTACTAGTGAGAGGCAAGAAATTTTGTATCTCTTGATTTTTTGAAGTTTAATAAAATTCCTCATCTGTAGAATTGGTTTATCCTAAGGGGTTTTTCTAGGGACAATTTGTCTAAAAATATTGTGTTCATTGTGTTGTGAATTTATTTCCATATTTTTATTGGTGAAGTTGTAGTTGTATTATTTTTCAATATTAGTTGGGAATTTATTTGCAATAGTTAAATAATTATTTACGATAGGATATTAATAATTAGTGGCTACAATAGTGTTAATTTTCACATGGTATCAGAGCATTGTTGAGCGTAGAAGAGTTTTGCTCTAGGAAAGAAATTTTGATCTCTTTAGATTTATTATTGATTTAATCCCTTGAGATGGTTGTAGTTGGTTTGAGAGATCAGGAAAGATTGGATGGTGCCTCAAATTTTGGTGCCTATAAGGCCATAATTTCTTTATTGTTGGAAGACAATGGTATCAAGGATCATGCTACCAGTGTTGTACTATACCAATGGATGTAACATAGCTTACAACACATAAGAAGGATGATGCCAAGGCAAGGAGGATTATTCTTGATGGTGTCAAGGATCATATTGTTCCACATATCTCAAAGCTAGATATGGTGAATAAGATGTGAGATGCCATTTTGAATCTATACCAAAATGCTACCACCAATAGGAAGATGATTCTCAAAGAGATGCTAAAGAATACTTGGATGAACTAGGGAGAAGATGTTACAAGTTACTTCACCAAGCTTAGACTTTTCAAGGACAAGTTAGCAACAGTTGGAGATAGTCCCAGTGATGATGAGCTAGTGAGAATAGCCCCAAATGGGTTTTCTAAATAATGGAGTGTCTTTGTTCAAGTTGTTAGTGGATGAGATACTTTACCAAGTTGGGATCAACTATGGACTGATTTCACTTAGGAGGAGTTTAGACTAAGCCTTGTCAATGGAGCCAATAAGAGTCAGAAAAGTGAGGTGGAATAGGAAAATGTTTCCCTAGTGGGTAAAAGGAAAGCAAAGAAGGGATCTAGCAAAGGATCAAATTCACAAAGTCAGAAGAAGGACCTTTCTAAGGCCAAGTGCTTTGGATGTCACGAGTTTGGCGACTATGTTAGTGATTTCCTAGAGAGGAAGAAGGGTAAGGAGTAGGCTGTAGCTTTAGCAAGTGCAAAAGAACTCTCTAATAGAATGGAAGATAAGTTTGCACTCATAGCTTGTATGGTTAGCTCAGCCTCATAGTGTGTTTGGTATATAGATAGTGGGGCGTCATTTCATATAACAAGAGTTAGAGAGTACTTCTCCAGTTACAAGGAGGCCACCAACTATTGGAAATGAGAATAAAGTAACTGAGAGGGGGAGGGGGTGAATCAATTACTCCAAAAACTTTCACAATCCCTAAGATGTTTGAATATCTCCTTGATTTGATTAATATGAAATGGTAAAACTTGATAATGCAAAAAATTACAAATATTAAGAACTGATATGTTATCATGCACAAAGAAATTTAGCAATTAAGAACACAAGAGACACCAGATTTAACGTGGAAACCCAATATGGGAAAAACCACCAATGTAACTAGATACTATTTTTCACTCTTCTGAAGTGAGCCCTGTTAGGAGCCAACCCTGTTAAAGGTTACAAAAACACACTGTTAGGTAAGACCCTGTTAAAGGATTTAATCACCCTATTAGGAGTGGCCTTGCTAGAGGTCTTTAGAACATTTCAACTAAACTGTCACCTTGTTAGAGGATTTATTGAATGGCTATTAAACCAACTTTGTTAAGAGATTTTGAATTCACTATAACAATGGTTAGAAAGCAACAATGAAGTGATCTGATATAATGTACAACTTATCTTTGCTGATTACAGATCGCTGTTATGTTTGACTGGATCCTTATTGATCAAATACAACTTTACAGCTCCTTCAACACATCTGATCCTTCATCAGACTTTGCTCAACATCTTCCTTTTCATTTCATACTATAATTCTCATTCATAACTTCTTTTTCATAATCTCATGCTTTAATTCATAACTTGAATGACCATATATACCTTTCAGATTATCTTAGTTGGCTTGAATTACTAACTAAACAAAAAATTACAACAGTTGGCTAGAAGTAATTAATTTGCAAATCCCTATATTGGATGACCGTACACGATAAAATTTGTCAAAAAATAATTCCTATGTTGAACAACTGAGCTCGGTTAATACAGAAAACTTCATGACAATCCTTCAATCACCGAGAGAACTCGGTAAGTACTGAGTTTCCTGAGAAAACCGAGTGAGCTCAGTGAAAACTATTCTTTGGAGACCAAGTGAAGCTCAGTTAACACTGACTTCTCCATAATTCCTTGGATGACCGAGTGAACTCGGTGGAAACTTCCCTTTGGAGATCGAGTGAAGCTCGGTTAACATTGACCTCCTCATTTCCTTCATTGACCGAGTAAGCTTAGTGATCGCTGTCTTTCACCTTTCCTTTGTTGACCGAGTTAGCTCGGTTAACACTATTTTCCACATTTCTTTTGATGACCGAGTGAGCTCGGTTGACACTGTAGATTGCATTGCAGACTGTCTGAGCTTGGTGAATTTGAGACTAATGACTAATATGACATTTGTGTGACATCAAGGACAATATTATCAACAATCTCCCTCTTTGGCATTGATGGCAACACAACATGTCATAACAGAATGAAATTTTGAAAACAAGTTCAACAAGATAACAAACTTCTCCCTCTTTCAATAATCTCCCTCTGTTAAGGAACTTCATGGCAAACTTTTCAAATCTCACAAATTTTAGAAGGATATGATAGTAAATCTCTCCCTCTTTGACAACACATGCCAACGACAACAGAAGTTAAGTGAATTGTAGTGTACCTTTAGTACTAATTCATATGCAATGATTTTTGAGTGAGTTGCATCAACAGATGGATCTTCAATCTTATATGCATTGATGCATCACTAGAACTTATTTTAGTGGACTTCAGATAGGGGAATGACCCCTAACTTACCTCTAAGATACAAAAATGCATCCTTAGGTAAAGGCTTTGTGAATATGTTAGCAATTTGTTCCTTTGTATGGACATATTCTAGTCTGATCTCTTTGTCTTGCACCAATTCTCTGACAAAATGATATTTTTTTGCAATATGCTTGGTCTTGGAATGCATCACTGGATTCTTAGATATGTTGATTGCACTAGTATTGTCACGGAACATGACAACTGGTTCTTTGATTTCCATCTTCATTCCTTGCAATAATTGCTTAAACCAAACAATATTTGAACAATTTACTGCTGTAGCAACATACTCTGCCTCTACTGTAGATTGGGATGTACAATTCTGCTTTTTTATTGTCCAAGAAACCAATCTTTTTTCAAGAAAGAATGCTCCTCCACTTGTGCTTTTTCTGTCATCAAGGTTTCTTGCCTAATCAGCATCACTAAACACTTTCAAATCTAAATTACCTCCAAATTAATACCATAAGCCATAATCTTCAGTTCCTTTCAAATATCTCATTATTCTTTTGATTGCCATCAAATGAGTTTCTCTTGGTTTTTCTGAAAATCTTGCAACAATACCAATTGCAAGGGCAATATCTGGTCTAGTATGAATTACGTATTGCAATTTTCTAATCATAGATCTATAAAATGTTTGATCTGCCTCTTTGGATTCATCATCTTTGGTAAGTTTCAATCCAGTACACATATGAGTTCCAACAGGTTTACAGTCCTCCATACCAAACTTTTTCAATATCTCCTTGCTATATTTTGATTGAGTGATGTAGATGCCATTCTTATTTTGTTGAATTTGGAGACCAACAAAGAATTTTATTTCACCAAACATAGACATTTCAAATTCCTTGTTCATTTATTCTGAAAATTCTTTGCAAAGATCATCATGCCCTGTGAAGATAGTATCATCTACAAATATTTCTGCTAAGACAATCTTATTATCTAGTCCCTCCTTTATATACAAGCTACTATTATCATTAATTCTTTGAAAACCAATCTGAATAAGATAGTTATGCAATCTTTTGTACCACACTCTAGGAGCTTGTTTCAGACCATACAGTGCCTTGTGTAATTTGCAGACCATGTTCTTTTTATCTGGATCAACAAAACCTTCAGGTTGTTCAATGTAAACCTCTTCATCTAGTATTCCATTGAGGAATGCTAACTTGACATCCATCTGATAAACTTTGAATCCTTTGTGAGAAACTTATGCAAGTAAGGTTATGATTCCTTCCAATCTTGCAACAGGAGCAAAGGTTTCTCCATAATCTATGCCTTCTTGAGAGTATCCTTTGCATACTAATCTAGCTTTGTTTCTGGATACTTTACCATCTTCACTCAACTTGTTTCTAAATACCCACTTGGTTCCAATTACATTCTTATTTTTAGGCCTGGGTACTAGAGTCCATGTCTTTTTCTTCTCTATCTGTTCTATTTCCTCATTCATTGCATCAATCCAACTATCATTTGTCAATGCATCTTCAATGCTTCTAGGTTTAAAATCAGCAAGTAAACAAGTATTTTTCAGCTTTCTTCTTATCAAGGTTCCTTCAAACTTGTCTCCAATGATCTGATTTGGTGCATGATGTCTTCTGACATATTTAGCCAATACAAGTTCTTTGCCTCTTGAATGAGTTTCATTGCTATCTCCTTGTGCTTCAATTTCATGTCCAGGCTATTCTGGCTTGGTAAGTTTTGGCTCGAGTGCTTCAGACTTGGTAGATATTTGCTTGGTAATGTCTGAATGTTGGTGTGGCTCGGTTTGAACCTTTTGTAACTTGGTTACTGATGACTCAAGAGTTGAGGATTCTTGAGTGAACGGTATGCTTGGTATAGTATCAGGTTCAATGTAAACAAATCTTCTATAATCTTTAGGTACCTTTTTGCTTTCTTCCTCAGATTTGTCTGCAAACTCATCAACTTTCACATGTGCACTTTCTGTGACTTTGTGAGTGGATAGATTTAAACATCTATATGCTTTGCTTTTGCAAGAATATCCTAAAAATATTCTTTCATCACCTTTTACATAAAATTTTCCTTTTCTAGATTCTTTCAAAATATAACATTTTCTTCCAAATACTTTCAGATAACTTACATTGGGTTTGTAGCCATACCATAATTCATAGGGAGTTTTGAATGAGTTTTTCTTCAACTGTACTTAGTTTAAGGTATGAACTACAGTGCTGATGGCTTCCTTCCAATATTTGATAGAAATGTTCTTTTCTATTATCAAGGTTCTTGCACAATCCATGATGGATCTGTTTCTTCTTTTAGCTATTCCATTTTGTTCAGGAGTTCCTGGTGCTGAGACCTATCTTTTAATACCTTTTTCAATGCAGAAGTTGTTGAATTCATGTGAGATGAATTCACCACCTCTATCTGACCTTAAACATTTTAGTCTTCTTTCTGTTTCTTTTTCTACTCTTGCTAAATACCATTTAAATTTCTCAAATGCTTCTGATTTATTCCTTAGATACATGACAGTCATTATTCGTGAGTAGTCATCAAAAAAAAGAATGAAATTTTTTTCTCCAGTATAGCTTTCTATTCCAATGGGTCCACATAAATCAGTATGCACAATTTCTAATATATCTTCAGACTGATAGTTCTTACTTTTAAAACTAGTCTTTCCCATTTTACCAATCTGACAATTCTTGCATAGACCAACCTTAGGTTTCTTAATGTTAGGAATGCCTCTCACTTTCTTGAATTTTCTTATTTTTACCAGATTATCAAAATTGACATGACACAACCTTTTATGCCATAACGAACTTTCTTCAATTTGAGCAATAAAACATGAGCATTCACAAAGTTCTAGATAAAACAAGTTACCTTTAGTTTGGGTGCCAGATCCTATCAGCTTTCCTTGCTCATTCAATAGTCTTGCCTTTCCATGCATGAATTCCACCTTGAATCTAGTATTGAGTAACTATGCCACACTTAGCAAATTATGTTTACGACCTTCAACCCAATAGGCATTATTACATACAAGTTCTTTGGTTAGATAGATTCTTCCTCTTCCTTTAATGAAACAAGGTTCATTATTACCAAACCTTACACTGCCACCATCATAGTCTTCAAACTGATCAAACTTAGTTTTATCACCAGTCATATGATGTGAGCAACCACTGTCTATAATCCATGTATCATTCTTACTTATATGAGAAACAAGTGCCATTTTATCTTCCTCATCACTATCAGAATCATCTTTAACAGCAATATAAACAATTTCATCCTCACTATTATCAGAATCTTTAAAATTTTCAACCATGAAGCATGATTTCTTACCTTTGTTCTTGGATGATTTGAAGTCTTTCTTGCCATTCCATTTATTTTCATCATGGTTTTGTTTCTTTAGATACCTTGCTGCAATATGACCAATTTCTTCACAAGAAAAATAGATTAGGGGAACTTTACCTTTGTATTTTCCTCTGCCTCTAGAATATTTCTTTGCTAGTAGAGCTTCAATCACTTCGAGGTCACTGTCTAAACTTTGTCTTGATTCATTTTCACTTTCTAACTAGGATTCCTTCTCCTTTTTGTTTTTTTCTTTGAGTGAGAGCTTGGCTTGAAATTTTGATTCAATGTTCTTGGAAGCTGGAACATAGTTGTCAAAGTTATCGAGTTCAAATGCAGTTAGTCTTCCAACTATAGCCTCAAGATTTATCTGATGATTTGCTTCACACCTTCTTTCCTGAATTGCAAAAACTTTGATTGCATAAACGAGAAGCAAGGTTCTAAGAATTTTTCTTATAACTGTTTCTCCTTTGATATCACCTCTAGATACTTTGATTGCACTCACACATGCTTTAACTCTTTTAACATACTTTGCAATGTTTTCATCCTCTCTCATCCTCATTTGATCAAATTGTCCTCTTAGACTTTCTTCTTTTGCTCTTCTTACATTATCATCTCCTCCATAGATTTCTTTTAGCTTGTTCCACATCTCAAAGGCAGTTTTGTAGTCCTTAATGTAATCAAATTCTTCATAACTATGAGCGGATGCTATGTCTATCCTCATATTGTTGTGAGTCTTCTTTTCAGTAATGTCATTGATAGACAATGTGCCAGGAGGTTCTTCATATTTTTCTTCAAGGTATTTTAGTCTAGTATCACCAAAAGTAGCCAGATGAAGTCTCATCAATCCGTGCCATGCGAAGAAGTTACCTCTATTGAGTTTTGGAATTTCTCTTTTGTAAGACATCTTGATCTTTGGCTTAGATCCTTGAAATCTCTTCTTGCAAGCACCAAATGCTCTGATACCAATTGTTGGAAATGAGAATAGAGTAACTGAGAGGGGGAGGGGGTGAATCAGTTACTCCAAAAACTTTCACAGTCCCTAAGATGTTTGAATATCTCCTTGATCTGATTAATATGAAATGCTAAAACTTGATAATGTAGCAAATGACAAATATTAAGAACTGATATGTTATCATGCATAAAGAAATTTAGCAATTAAGAACACAAGAGACACTAGATTTAACGTGGAAATCCAATATGGGAAAAACCACCAATGTAACTAGATACTATTTTTCACTCTTCTGAAGTGAGCCCTGTTAGGAGCCAACCCTGTTAAAGGTTACAAAAACACACTGTTAGGTGTGATCCTATTAAAGGATTTAATCACCCTGTTAGGAATGGCCTTACTAGAGTTCTTTAGAACATTTCAACTGAACTTTCACCTTGTTAGAGGATTTATTGAATGGTTGTTAAACCAACTCTATTAAGAGATTTTGAATTCACTGTTACAATGGTTAGAAATTAACAATGAAGTGATCTAATATAATGTATAACTTATCTTTTCTGATTACAAATCTTTGTTATGTTTGACTGGATCCTTATTGATCAAATACAAGTTTACAGCTCCTTCAACACATCCGATCCTTCATCAAACTTTGCTCAACATTCATCTTTTCATTTCAAACTATAATTCGCATTCATAACTTCTTTTTCATAATCTCGTGCTTTAATTCATAACTTGAATGACCATATATACTTTTCAGATTATCTTAGTCGGCTTGAATCACAGACTAAACAAACAATTACAACAGTTGGCTAGAACTAATTAATTTTCAAATCCCTATATTGGCCAACCCTACACGGTAAAATTTGTTAGAAAATAATTCCTGTGTTGACCAACTGAGCTCGGTTAATACAACGAACTTCGTGACAATCCTTCAATCATCGAGAGAACTTGGTAAGTACTGAGTTTCCTGAGAAAACTGAGTGAGCTTAGTGAAAACTATTCTTTGGAGACCGAGTGAAGCTCAGTTAACACTGACTTCTCCATAATTCCTTTGATGACCAAGTGAGCTCGATGGAAACTTCTCTTTGGAGACTGAGTGAAGCTCGGTTAACTCTGACCTCCTCATTTCCTTCATTGACCAAGTAAGCTCAGTGATCACTATCTTTCACCTTTCCTTTGTTGACCGAGTTAACTCGGTTAACATTGTTTTCCACATTTCTTTCGATGATCGAGTGAGCTCGGTTGACACTATAGATTGCATTGCAGACTTTCTGAGCTTCGTGAATTTGAGACTAATGACTGATATGAAATTTTTGTGACATCAAGGACAATATTATCAACACCAACATCTAGATATCTATGGGAAACTTTTCCAAACTCAACCCAGTTGGGAAAGGGACTGTTCAATTTCACAGGGAGAATGGAAAGGTAATTCCACTTCATGATGTGTTGCATGTGCCATGCTTAGGTATGAATTTGATTTTTTTATCTATTCTTTAGGATAGGGGGTATAATGTACCCTTTAGAGGATTAAGCACAAGGATTGGAAATCGCCTATAACTATTGGAGTTAGGAGTGGTCGCCTTTATAGGTTGCAGTTTGATACTCCTAAAACACTCATGAGCAGCAACAATCCTAGAGATCTTGGAGAGCTATGGAATAGGAGGATGGGTCATATTCATCATGGAGCACTTAAATTATTTTGTGAGATGGTGACAGGTGTACTAAAGGTGAGCATAGAGCATGATGATGTATGTAAGGGATGTGTGTTGGGGAAGTTTGTAAAAGCATTTTTCCAAGGAGTGATACCAAATCGAAGGGTACTCTTGATCTAGTACATTCAGATGTTTGTGGACCAATGTCAACAAAATATCTTAGAGGATATGAGTACTATGTTACTTTTATTGATGATTTCTCTAGGAAGACCTGGATATACTTCTTGAAGACCAAGGATGAGGTTTTTAGCCGATTCCAAGAGTTCAAGGGTCTTGTGGAGAATTCGATGGGAAGGAAGATAAAGGATTTTTGGTTAGACAATGAGGCAAGTACAAAGGGAATTTCTTGTAGGAGTTATGTACTAGATAAGGAATCAAGAGAGAGTGGACTATTCCTTACAATCCATAATAAAATGGAGTTGTTGAGAGGAAGAACCATTCTATATTAGAGGCAGCAAGGGCTATCCTACATGACTAGCACATGCCCCATTACTTTTGGGTAGAGGCATGTAGTACAACAATCTACATTCAAAATATAGTTCCACACAATGTGCTAGGGAAGATGACATTAGAGGAGGTTTTCATAGGGAAGAAGCTAGATGTTGGTCACTTTAGGATTTTTGGGAGTTTAACATATTGTCATATTACTGGAGATACATGGGTATGTGCAGGATAATGGTCAACCAAACTATGCTCTTAAGTGGCAATAAAAAATTAGAAAATTACGGTTCTGTCAACTTGACATGCAATTTTCTAATTGTTATTAGCTTTATATCAAAAATTTGGGAGAAAAGAATCTCTAGGAAATTGAATCTAGTTTCTAAACTACTAGGAATTATCTCCAAAAAATAAAAATTGATTGGTCAAAATTTTGAATTTTAATGCAATATTACAAAAATTTAAGAACAAAAATAAGAAGTAGACGTATGTCTAACCAACTTAATTAAAATCAAATGATAATATTTTTTAATAATATTCTAGATATAAGTAGTAGACTCATGTTTGGATGTGATGCATATTTTTGGGTATTTTTATTCTAAATAAACAATAAATAATTAATTTTTGACTTTAGTATTTTTGGAATTAAAAAACTCTTGTGTTTGACCACCTTAGTTAATTCAAAACTCTATAAAATTTAATTTTTCACTTTTTTTCCTTATAGTGGAAGAAACATAGAATGTGGTGCATCTTTTGGATTTACAAAATGTTTTACCATTTGAAAGTTATAGTTGTTTTTCAAGTAGTGTGTTAGTCAACACTTTATACATAACTCCATTAGAGAATAAGTAATAATTAGTTACTGAACTCATAATTTGACAAACCTTACATTTATGGAAAGATAAGAATATTCTTAAGAAACCCTTTTTATTTCATCAAATTTTGGCAAAAAAAAAATCGTTAGCTACATGTTTGAAGTAAAAATCACATAAAAAAAGGCCAAAAACACATTTTTAGGATGTTTTTAAAGTTGACAATATAAGGTTGGTATCAAAAGATATAGTAGACCTTATAAATATATTAATTATTTTCATTTATTATCAAGGTGGGTGGGAAAAAAGTTGAAATAGACTTTGAAATGGTTTGAGGCATTTCAGAGCTACATATTTTTTAGATCGCCACTTTTTGGCACACCATGATCCTGCACATACCCACACGTACGAAGTTAGATCAAACTACAAAGAGGGGGTACTTTGTTAGGTACAGTGAGACCTCAAAGGCATATAGGATTTTTATTCTAGGGACTAAAAGAGTTATTGTTAGACATGGTGTCAAGTTCATGGAGGATAAGGCATTTAAGAGATCTAGAGATTTTTCTGTAGATGATCAGAGTGAGCAGCCAATAGAAGCTCCAAGGCCAAGCTAAAGGTAGAAATGCTCAAGCACAATTACTAGTACAAGTGTAGGCTTAGGTAGTGGAGACTCACAAAGTATGGAGCAATAGGTGCAATAAGATATGCATCTAGAGAATTTAGAGGTTGACATTTCATCTTGTACAGTTGGTAGTAGGAACCATGAGGTTCCAAATATACAAAAGGATACTTAGGAGTTTGTGGCAGCTCCTAGGAAGAGTATTAGATAGCAGAGACAACCAACCAAGTTCAATGAATATGTGGCATTAGTTAGTCAATGGGTACATAGTGAGCCTTCTAGCTATTAGGAGGCTACAGAGTATCAGGTATGGCAAGATGCTATGGTTGAGGAGTATTCCTCAATAATGTAGAATGATGTGTGGGAGGTAGTTCCTAGATCAACAGATAGAGTTGTAGTTGGATCACACTGGATCTATAAGATAAAGACCAGTGTAGATGGTAGCATTGAGAAATACAAGGCAAGGTTTGTGGCCAAGGGGTTCTCTCAGAAGGATGGAATAGACTATGAGGAGACATTTGTTCTAGTGGCCAAGTATACTTCTATAAGAGTTGTGATCTTGTTTGCAGCATAGATGGGATGGTAGATCCATTAAATGGATGTCAAGATAGCATTCCTTAATGGTAAGTTAAAGGAGGAGATATACATAGAGCAACTAGAAAGCTTCGTAGCATAGAAAAAAGAGATCCATGTGTGCAAATTAAAGAAAGCCTTGTATGGACTCGAGTAGGCTCCTAGAGTTTGGTATGAACACATTGATACATACTTGTAGGGAATGGGCTTTGTGAAGAGTGAAGTAGATGCTAACCTCTACTACTTGGTGGTTGGGGGTGATATTCTCATTCTTGTTCTTTTGGTGGACAACTTGTTTCTTACAGGTTCACTAGTACTCATAGAGCATTGTAAGAGGGAACTTGCTGACGAGTTTGAGATGAAGGATTTGGGACTTATACACTACTTTCTAGGCATGGAGGTGTGGCAGACTAATGGAGAGATTTTCCTTGGTCAAGGGAAATATTTCATTGAAATCTTGAAGAAATTTGGGATGGAGCATTGCAAAGCCATGTCTACACCCCTGATCATGAATTGGAGGAAGGTAGATACAACTAAGGAGAAGGATGTAGATCCCACCTTATATAGATAATTGATTGGTTTTCTTATGTATTTGGTCAACACTAGGCCAGATATAGCATTTTCAATAAACTCTTTTAGTCAGTTCATGGTTGAACCAAAGAGAATGCGTTAAACAATGACCAAGCATGTATTGCATTACTTGCATGGCATAGTTGAGTATGGGATCAGATATGTCTAAGGTGAAGGTATTAGGTTGATAGGCTATACTAATGCAAATAGGGAAAGAAGTACAATGGGCAAAAGGAGTGCAAAGTCTCTTCCCTGGAAGGAAGATGGATAAGCATGTAGTATGGGCTACATGTGCCAGTAATTTGTTATGCACTTTGGGGGTGATAAGGGGAGAAAGTTTGTGAGAATTGGTATTTATTTTGTATGCCTTGTGAAGGCAGATTTGTTTTTCTATATTTGGCTTCTCCTCAGGGTTTCAGGCACACCTTCACCCATTCTATTGGTTCCTCTAGTAACCTACTATATAAGCTCAAAAAGGGTGTTAAATGTTGTATCTTGTGTTGTTGACTTATATGTGTGTGTTTGATTGTTACCTGGTTGGTCTTGGTTCTCTAAGCTCAGTGGGTGGTCTCTTAGAGACCTAGGCTAGGAGGTGAGCTCTCCATGGTTTACAGGGTTGTTTTGTACATATTTTCTAAATGGATATGTGTTGAAGAAAAACTTGGAAGATTTTCACTTTCTGTTGAAGTTTTGAAGATGTTTTATTATGAACATTTGTAAAAGTTATGTATTGTAAAAGATCATAAGTAGATCTTCATGTAATTTGTAAATTGATGTAAGGATCCAAATGGGATTGTAATATTTGAAAGGACTTTTCAATATTGTGAATATATTTTGTTTTTAAATATTTATTAAATTATTTCCAAAAAATAAAATAAAATATTCTTCTTGTTTGGGATTAGGAGTTGTATCTTAATTTAGCAAGAAGTAGAAGTTTATGGCTCTGAGTTCAGCAGAAGTAGAATACATAGTAGCTAGCATGGCGACATGTGAACCTATTTGGCTTCAAAATTTGTTAATATCCTTGTTTGGTTAGAAGTTTGAGACTACTATGATACATTATGACAATTAGAGTTGCATCTAGTGTTTCATGATAGGTCTAAACATATAGACATCAAGTATCACTTCATTAGGGATTGTATAGAATAAGTATTATTCAGCTACAATACATACCTATAGATGAGCAAGTAGCAAACATTCTGATGAAAGCTTTGGGGAAGGCCAAATTTATCTTCTTCAGATATAAGATGGGTGTCATGTAGAATAGCTTCCTCGCTAAGGGAGTGTTAATTATTATTAGTTGGACAACTATTATTTTTTACCTAGAAATAGCAGTAGTATTTATAGGTTGCTTGGACAACTGTTCATCCTTACCTGAAAATAGTATCATTGGTAATGGGTAGTTTGGAAAGTTGTTTGTCGACTTGCTAAGAATTAGTAAATGGTTGTTATGCAAGGATAATTATTTACTAATTTAGTGATACCCTTTTGGACACCTTGCAACCAATTCTATTATTGGTTGTTGAGTCATCTTAATCTCAGCTGTTGGTTTGATTTAATCTCGGCCATTGGTTTTCGACCAGAGTAGTATAAAAAGGGGTCTTGCAGTGTTAGCAAGGGTGTAGTGTTAGCATGGGAATAGCAGTGGGGAATATCAGTAGGAGAAACTAGGAGGTTGTCAAAGTTCTGCCAATGAGAGGCAAGGAATTTTGTATCTCTTGATTTGCTAAATTTTAATATAATTCCTCATTTGTAGAACTGGTTTTCCCTTACGAGTTTTTCCAGGGACAATTTCTTTGAAAATATTTTTTTTAGTGACTGCAATAGTGTTAATTTTCATACAAGCCTAGGAATTTTAGCTTCTCCATTCACTAGCTATGAAACTTTCTCATCCAACATCAGATGTCTAATTAGGTCCTTCACTCTCTCTTCTATTCTCACTCTCTTATTATAGAAAACCATTGACTTGTTGTTCTCCCCACTATAGGGGAACTTGGGGCCGTCCTATGAATTAGTAAAATTGTTACCAACTCCTACTCCATTCAAAACCAAGCCCATAATTAAGACAAGGATCAAGAAGCTATTAGTTGAGCCCATGTTCAATATTCCTCTCCACTTACAAAGCCCATTGTAATCATGAGCATTTAAGTTTGTAATATTTATAACTAATTCTCACCTTCTTCTTATCCTTTTCTACTCATTCCTAACCATGTAAGAAATCCTATTTGGTCATAGATATTGTCTAATGATGTCATTGTGATCTATCCAGGGTACATTCATCCAAAATTCATTGAACTTGTTGGGACTCAAAATTGCCTTCCCGATTTTGAGTACCATTGAGAAATTGAGCCCTATAAACACTTTTAAGTGCATGTGTACCTGACTATTAGTTTGAGGCCTAAGAGGTGTTTAATGTTTCTAACACCCTCCATTAAGTATGTCCACCTATTCCATGAAGTTAAAACATCATTCCAAGCTGTTTGGTGAAGTCCTATTTTGAGTTGGTGTCATTTTTGCATTTTCGCTTGAGTGTCAAACAATGTCAAGAGGCTATGTTTGCATCTAAATATCTCGCACCCAGAATTGTGTCATGACTTGCCACTAGGGAAATATCTAATATCCATACCTAAGAACCTATGTTTTAGATTTTGAGTCATTTCAAGTTTTTTTGACTAGGTTTTGAATCCCTAAAAGTTGGTAGTTTACTATTTTTATGCTGATGCACTTTGCACATAATTCTGGGAGGCCCTATTTGACGTGTTGTAATTTTGACCCAATTGATCAAAATCTTGAAATTCTTTTTGCTTTGCATTGTAGACATCAGAGAATTGTTATGTTTCAAGTTTTAGCTCATGACAAATCCGTTTGATCAGTTTTCAAATGCGATTCCAAATGCAATTTCTAAAGTTTTATTGGTGTCAGTATTTGTAGATTGATTAGCAGCCCCGTTTGTGACATTATAACTCATGATCTATGATTGTTCAAGTCAAATGGATTGTACCCCTATGTTGTCCTCTGAGAATACTTCAAGTGTGTCAATTTGCAAGTCATGACGAATCTGTATGCACACTTTTCCAGGTCATTTCCATCTACAAAAATCATTATCTTACCATTGTTTAAATCTATAAAATCGAAGTAGCCTACTTTGACCATTCGCCATTTACACCCAATTATTCTTCATGAGCCCAAATCACATATCCATAATGTCCTCATTATAGAGAACTAGTTTCCTAGTTTTTGTTTCTCCATGTGCTCTTTTGCCTAATTTTCCAAGCCAAATCTGAACTCAAGTTGTTTTTTAACGTGTTTGCTTGCAGGTAATTCTGGGAAGGCAACTTTGATAGTCAATATTTTTTGACTAAGAATTCTTAATGAGACGAGATATGACATGGTGCAAGAATGCGGAGCAGAGATTCAGTGTGTTCATTTTTAGGGCATGATCAGGTGATTTGGTTAGTTTTCAAAGGCAATCAACAGACCCTTTGGCATTAATTCACGGATTACAAAAAGTGGGTAAATGAGTTTCAAATTTGTTTTTAGTGCTCAATTTTGTTTCAATTCAGTGTTGGATGGTGAATGGATTACTTTTATAGTTCAGTCAATCGAATACGAAATTTTTTTTAGCCGGACCCACTTTGGGGTCTGACTAATTTTATCAGATTGACAGGAACACTGAAGTTTTTGCAATGGATTAGGGAGAAGGAATTTGGATTGGTCTTGTTTCAATTTGTCTTCCAAGCTCTAGAAGTATTAAGAGATGTGAGAAGTGCTTATCATTGTATATTTGAAGAGTCTTTACAAAAAGTGTGCCAAATGATTAGATATCAGAAATCAGTCCATGCTAAAACAAAGGAAACCTATGCACATATAAAAGAATAGAATATCTACCCATTTTCCCTGTGTCTTAAAAAATTGTTACTGGAATGGATGTCCAAAAGTGTTGAATATAGAGCCAAAGTGCCAACATAAAAAGATGAATGTAAAAGGAGCAAATTACAGTTATAAAGTAACTCCACGTGCCAGTCAAAGGCAAAGAATCCATCATCCACACCAAATCAAAAAGTCCATGCATAGGTTATAGGGGTAGAGAAAATGAGAAACAAAAAACTCCCATGTACAAACAAAGGAACCTGTATGAGCAATAAAAGAAGCAAACCCCTCCCATGTTTTAAAAAATCAATATCATGAAACACGCCAAATAAGGAGGAGCAAATCAACACAATTAGCAGGGGCAGTAAAAAAAGAGGAAGATCACACCTTTTAAAACGAACACCCGTGCCAAAAGTTGAAGCCCACACATGAGATAACAAAGGAAACTCAAGGCGTAGGGGAGATCAAAGGTAGTAGGCATTTTCAGAGTGATCCACATTTTTGATGAAGACCTTGTGCAAACAAAGAACAAAGGTTCACATTAGAAGGAAGGGTAGGCACACTCAAAGAGCCAAAGCTGCCAAATAATTAAAATTTCCATTTAAAGCCATAAAGTCCATGCATCCAAAGGGGGAGCCATCCAAATGCCTGGAAAGGGGGATGATGCAGCCATGAATCAAAGTAGTAGACAAATGCGAAGGGAGTTGCAAGAGAAGAAAAGGACCCCTAGGCAGAGAATAGCTAGCAGGAGGTCCAAATATCCACACAAAGGGGTAGATGCATTCAACACCATCAAAAAGAACACCTCATGCCATGTTTGGAAGGAAAGCCACAGCCAGGAGGAAACAACTTACCCATGCAATGAAAGGAGCTGGCTTAGAAGCCACAATCTTCTTCAAAGCAACACATAGGCTAGTACAAGAAGACACCCATGCTAAAACGACACCCAATGGCTAGGAAAAGGTAGGAGCTAGAGGCGAGAAAAATAGTAGCGTTGAAGGAAGTTTCACCACACAACAAATACAAAGGAGTTCCAAGTTGACGTTGTGTCTGGAGATAAATCCCACATTCACTCGAGTGATAAATTTTAAAATATTTAAATATATTCCCTTACATGTGATAACATGTCTAAAGGACTAATGACTTTTGGAAATCGTGGAGCACGTGTGAGGGCCCCACCCATGTGCATATGAAAGGCAGCTAGCAGGGTCACTAAGGAAGGAGTTTTAAACAAAGATCTAAGTATGCTGATGTGGTGAGATGCACGAGATTGCACCATGTGTCCAGATCAGACGGTCGGCGCAATCTCACATTTCAAAGTTGTGCCTCATATAAGTAATGCGAGAATGTGCCCGAGCACCATGTGGTAGTGGGCCTAGGATGCATAGTGATGTGCAGGGCCATGTGGTGGAATATGTTGTAGTTTTGGTAGCCAGTGGTAGCATGCCATGTAGCATAGTCAGAACGAATTGATAGGAGCTATTAGATCTCACCACGTGGCGAGATTCGATAGTTGGCACTTTCCCGCAAAATGGAGTTGCAAGGTCATTAAATAATGTGGACAAGTGAGTGAGCACCACATGGTGATGAGGTGGTAGGTTGACCAATTGGAGGCCACCACATGGCAAAAGGTTGGTCAAAGCTTGTTGACCTAGATTGAAGGAGAGAGAAAATATGAAGTATTTGAAAAGATAAAATTTTTAATATATTTTCTAAAAAATGCACATTCAGTTTCATTTTAAATCAAAAAGGGGGTCATTTTATAAAGTTTTGACTTTAGGGACATTTTAAATTTTTGGAAATTTAAAATCAAAGATGTTGCAGACCTGATAGTTATAGCAGGGGACTATTTTTCAAATTGACTTTCAGGGGGTTTTCTATAGGAAAAATATGCACTTCAATATACCGTTGGAATTGGAAAAAGATGAACTATCCATTTTTTAAATCAGTTTATGCATATGTGCTAGCCAGTTTGAGCTATAAGACAAATTGTAAAATCCAGGGCATTCTCAGCAGAATAGGCAAAACTCATCATTGATCAACAAAATTGGTTAAATGATAGATATTAAGGCTTGGTGAGATGTGAAAGTGAAGAAAATCAATTCTATGATGTTTTCTTGGTTCCTAAAGGTCATATAACTAATTTTTCACTTTTTACTTTGAGTTCAAATGTGACATCAGAAATCAGTTATATTTTTTACCAAATATTTGATATTCTTTATGCTTCTAAGAGCCAAAATCATGGGGATTTAATTTTTAGTTATAGAGAGAAGGTAAAGAGAGGCTTTTGATCTTCTTAGGAAGGAATTCATAGGGGACACTTGTCAGTTGCAGATTCAATCCAATAATTGCTCTCTTGATATTTATTTCTTTCTTCTTCTCTTTTGTAAGGGTTGGAAAATTTGGAAAGTTTCTCTGGTATGAAGATAGTTAGTAGGACTGGCCCTAGAATTGATGTATTCTGAATGGAAGACTTGGGATGTGCTGGTTCCAGACCATAAAGCTTTGATTTAGCTGTGATAGCCCCTTCCCATCCCATCAGTTTCTCATTCCCACCATTTTCTCTCTTGTATGATAGCATATGTTATTGTATAGTCTAGTTTATTAGGTGGTGAGTGTTTTCATGTATTTTCATGTGTTATTCAAGGGAATTAATATAGTGAGTAGCAGGTGTTTAGTATCAGTCTAAATTGTGTATCCTTTCTCAATTGAGCTGTGATGTTTTATGGTCTTTGAACAAAGAGCCTAGATCATAAGTGCAGTCCCTTAAGGCTGTATGTTTCTTCATTGTTGCTTGTAATTCAAGGAATTATGTAAATGCTTCAAATATTTAACAGGGTTGTAGTTTTATTGAGGGGGATATCAAGTAAGAATGAGATTTAGATCGAACATTGATGTCTATTTACAAGGTGAATTGATAGATCATATATCTAAATATATAAATAAGTATTAGATATCCAGAATACATGAGGAAGATTTATGAGTTTGCCCAATGGATCAGGCACTGACCAGCTACAAGGTCATTAAGTTGTTGTCTATACATGGTTTTCATCCATTTTCCCCACCCACATAAAATCAAATCAAATTCAAATCATCTTTACAATTTTATGTTGAAGAGCTATAATAGAATGCCCTCACTCAGCTTATGAGATTCATAGCTTTGCATTTAGCTACTGTGGATCTGTTTCATTTCATGAATCATTAGGAGATATAAGGGTTCTCATCTGCTTAATAGATTCATGGATACTTTTTTTTGCACCGGTACAATATCATTTGAATCTAAGGTCTACCCACCTAGGTTTAGCAGAGCCTGAAGTAGAAGAAGGGTCACGCCTAATAGTTGGTCTGTTGTCAGAGATGGCATGTTGAAAATGGGAGTTAGCTGCCCCTAGACATGTCAGTTTCTCATTGGAATAATTGAAAACCCGATAAATTTTTCAAACACCAACAGAACTATAATCCTTATGGAATCTATATCCTTGGGATATAGGGAGGGGATCCTTGAGTGGCCTCTATAGGGTAAGAAATGGGCTTTTAGCAATTATTACATAGACTGAAATAGTACTTCTCATTCATCTATCGATGATAGGGCTAGACTATCACATTTGTGATTGGAGACAAGCTCAAGAAGTTAGAACCATTCATGGAGAAGAAGATGCTCAAAGAAAAATTATTTATTGTCTTACAAAAGGGAAAAAGGGCTTTTGTTAATGTTATTTTTCAACTCGGGACTCTATCCTCTGGCCATGACTATTCAGTCAATTGTTTTTTATTATTTCATATGATATTTTTAAAAGCTTTTTTAAGGTTGATGGATAGGATATTTTTAATAGATTATAATTAAGATTGTACTATTAAAAAAAATATAAAATGTTAGTTGTTTTACATTTACATATTAAAATTTAGAACACATTATAGTATAATAATTAGTAATCGTTTAACTATATATCCATGTCATGTTATAACTAGTTCATATGAAGTTCCTAATCACTAGCAATAGGTACATTGTAGATGGAATAATAACTAAATACTTATCCCATTTTCAATCTCTCCCTCTCATCCTCTCTATATCTCTTTATCTCATTTACCAATCTATCTCACCTTCTATATCTTTTTCTATATTTTCCTCTGTATCTATCCCTATATATCTTCCTTGATCTATGTCTATGAGTACCTATCAATTTCTCTTTGTTTATCTATCTGTTTCTAAGAAATAAGCTTAGTGTTAGCACTTTGAGGGAAAGTGGAACATTTCCTTTCCATATTTAGGGAAACAACAATTTTTTTAGCAAAGAGGAAGATGGCATGAGCTGAAGTACCAAAGATGGCTATAGAATGGGCATAGTATAAGACTAAAATTTGTAACACATGAATCTATCATATGAATCTTAAAATAAAACAATGTATGGTGGAAAAATTTTGGACTTCCCTCAAGTCCTCATACCTTTGTGAGCATCAAGATGCACAATGGGAGCTAAGAGCTCTACTCATTCTCATGGGAAATGGGTTCTTACAAACCACTACTCATGAAACATGGGTCAATGAATTTGATTTTTAAAAATACATAATTGGATCTTGAAAGCAATATAATTTTTTATTTTTTATTTTTTTTTCTAAGTAGAAATTTAAGAATTGATTGCATTTGAGAACTTATGACTATTTCTCAAAAGTCTAATTAATCTTCACATTTGAAACATAAATGACTAAAACTTTAATAGTGTAATCTAAGATTTTTTTTGGGGTAAGAAGAAATACATGTTATCCTTAATAATATTACCTTAATAGTGTGGAATGCATTGATACATATTCAAAGCATTGCATTGAAATCCTCAAACACTAATATGAATCATTAAACTATTAGTCAAGTATTACAACATCTAGAATTTTTAATTAGCATAATAAAACACAAATTTGTTGTTACAATTGAAATAATATTTATTGCATGAAATTCAAAGAAATTGTAGAATAAAAATATAATTATCATAAGCTATAAATGTGAAATAATACTAGTTGCTCCTTAAGAGCAACAATTACAACTTATTCAATCTCCTTAAGAGAAACAATTACAACTTATTTGAGCTCCTTATGGGAGACCACACTAGAAGCAATGATTGGAAAACCAAGAGTCACAACCTAGAATCAACTATTTACAATGAGACAAATACAACTAATAGAAGACCAAGAGTCACAACATAGAATTCCATAAACATGTCCCTCTTGTGATTTGAACTAGGGTGTCCACAATGAGAACTCATTGCTTCAACCAACTAAGCTAAACTCCTTGGAAAAACACTTTTTTCTTTCTAAAAATCAAATTTTAATAATTAGTGAGTCTTTAGATTCAAAAAATAAATATTAAATTAAGTGGTTAAAATCATAATGTAAGGTTATAGAGTAGTTGCATGTTAATTTATATACAAAATTTAAAATGAAGAAGAGAATAAAGCTACTTTGAGTAATAATATATTTATCTTAGCATATTGAGGGGGAGATATAAAGTTAATGATAGAGATAGAAAGCTATGTAAAGAGAGAGGCAGAAATGGATAGATGTGTAGAGGTAGAGAAGGATGGAGAGATAACAATATAGAGATAGAAGAAGATAAAGGAAGAAATATGTAGAGATTTAAAGGTATAGGAAGGGAAGGGGAGATGAGGAGATATAGAGAGCACGAGAGGATAGATAATCTGTATAACTTTATTCTCTAAGTTAACCTTCCATAAACTTGGCTATTAAAATTAATGTTTATGAACTAACTAAATAATCATCATTAGTATAATTCATTTAATTTATCTGCAGTGTTTCATTTTGAAATATTTTGATTTAAAATTATTATTATTATTATTATTAATATAGTTCATTTATTTTAGCTAAAATTTTGAAAAGATTACATAATTGAAGTTAAAAAATTTAATAAATGGGTACAACCTTCTAATATGAACTTATATGATATAAATTGATTATTCTATATTCAGGTAGATGATTTAAATGTGTCCCAGAACACCTCATAAAAAAATTAAAACTATGTAAAGGGAGGAACAATATCAATATGTGACTAAATAAGATTTGTAAAAGAATCTTAAGAAGTTCATTGCAACTTTGGCATCATGCTGTCACATTTTTCAAGTAGTTTGTCTTGAGATTATTCTATAATTAGTATGTGAAAAAGGCACAATCCAAAAAGGAAGAATTGCCTCCAAGATAAATGTTTGTAATATGGAAAAAGTCAAATGGCTCAGACATGAAGCTCATGATATAAAACTTTGAGAAAATTGTATATTCTAATAGTTTTCAATATGAAAGGCTCCAAATAAAACCATCTTGTACAAAATTTTGGTTACCTATGAACTATAGATTTTATAGTTAACATATTTTAGACTATAAGATGAAATCTCGTTATCATTAGTTGAAAAATGTCAATGAGAAAAGTGTTAAAAATTAGGCTAAATGGGCTATGATGAAAAAAAAAGGGTGCACAAAATTGAATGCTTACTTGGAATATCTCTCCCCTAATATGATTTTTTTCTTCATTTACAAGGTCATTCAAATAATATTCTATATGTTGGCATAACACTCTAGAAATTAATTATGTTAATCATTTATAGCATAAGCAAGAGCTCTATAAACAACTTTTCTATGTGCCTTCTTGAATCTCCCATGAATTTCCTCCATATAGATGTAAATGGGATCCTCCCTACAAGAAAAGGATAAAAATAAGCATTTATAAAGATCAACTTTTCTATTTACCCAAATTGGAAGAAAACACATCTTACAACATGAAAGAGATCTAGCCATTACCACAGTACCAAAAATGTGATATGTGAGAACATTAGAGATGACATAGTAGCCATCATATAGTTCTAGCGACCAAATACAATGAGCTATAAAATTTAGTTATGACCAAATATAGTAGTTGTAAGCTAGTTTGAAACTAGTATCTTTGATGCATAAACAGAGTCATTATAATTGCTTGGCCAAACAAAGGGCTCAAAATCTTACAAAAATTGGCTTCTTAACCCAAGATTGGACATCTCAAGTGATTCTTATCCAACTCATTTGGACTCATTTAATTTATCAACTAGGGACATAAACATGAAATGGTGTTTTCAAAATCTATGCTTTAAACTTATCTCAATTTAAGAACTACTCTACAAAAATTTAAGTGCTTAAATTATAGGAAATTTATGCTAAAGCTGAGAACCAAATATATTTTAATAAAGAATGAAAATATAATTGAGAATTACTTCAACTGCCTATGTTGCAGTAACAATAGAGTCTACTTTGGTTCTATAAAATGAATATAAATCCTATGCTAACTAATTAGTTCACTTCCTATGTGGGCCCACATAGAGAAGTGAAGTAAAATAATTCGAAGATGAAAACTTAAAATGATATTTTTATTCATAAAAATAAAACATACATAATGATGAACAAAAAAAATATATTTAGTACTTAAAAACTCAACAACTTCTTCTTTCTATTGAAAAATGACTAACTAAAACCTAGCTCCTCTGGAACATAGAATTCCTAGATTCAAGACTCATCAAATACCAAAACAAGTGATGGCATTGATTATTACAACAGGTGCATTAATTCTGGTGCCAAATAGAATAGTAATTTAGGAGCTCATGACCCCTAAATTTCCTTTGCTCAAGGCTCGTCTATTAATGTGAGCAACCGATTTGACTCTAGCTTGGTTGAGTTGACTTTGCTTTTATATCTACAAAATATTAGCGCCTCCAAAAAAATAACATACATCAAGACTTATTAAAAACATGGTATATAAATTAGTTTACCCTATGCAACATTATTGTAGGAGAACCACCCAACCTAGCTAAGGAAGAAAAAGCATCATTCTCACTATTTTGTAATTAAATGACATATCTTTTCACAACATATTCATTTTGATCTTGAAAATTAATTATGCACACATTTGTCTAAAATCATGATAAACATCATGTTCTTGAACATCCAAGTCTTTAGAAAGATTGCAAATTAAACTAAAAATGAAATGACAAAATAGACCATATTCTAGTCTCATCATTGCCCCCAACTAAAACTTTGACTTGTCTTCAATAAAACATGAAATTTTTCACCCTTGCAGCCATCCTAAAATATGAGGCAACACTTTGTTCTTTACTCCCTTTAGCAATGTTCCAATAAAAACCTTTACTCTTCCTGTAACTTTCCCATCTACGGAGCTCTTCTAATATATCAAATTTCTCTAAATCTTGTTGATTAGCAAGCAATGGAGACAACAATAGTTAAAGGAATCCAATCATTTTTTCTTTCTTCCCCTAGCATTATATACTAGGGTGCTCACTAAGTGGCCATGATAAAATTCAATGGAGAATGAGGTTCCCTCTTCTCCAGGTCTTCACTCAATCCTATCTAGCACATTGATTCACCTGCTTTGTTGTAGGAAGATCTATTTCTACCATAGCTTTATATTCTTGGTAGACTATTTCCCTTAAAGGAGGAATAATTTTCATTTTGGGTTTTGAGTAAGAAATTTTCCACCATTCATAATATAGAGTTCTAACATCCTTGGCCTTAGGCTTGATAAAACACGACATCTCATACTCTAATTCCCTATATTGATGAGCCTAGTTTTCCCTGGTAATTTCATTTTGGATCCAAGACATCAATGCACTGAGTTGAATATCACCCATATAAGAAAGAGGGTTCCAATGTCTATTATCAATGACTACTAAATTATGTAAAAAGAGTTCACAGAGAAAATTTTTGATGCCTACAAGGGTAGCATGAAACGCTTGGAAGAATTCATGAGTATTCAATGTTAAATTTTTACTCTGCATTACACAGGTCATCTGGTAATTGCCAAATTATTCTTTCAAAAAGAGAACACAAACAAGAGAAGGAGAGTGACAAGACAATAATTTAGGAATCATAGCAATGACTTTTGTAAGTTTACCACTTAGTTTCTCAATCTCCTCATCCTTGCTAGTCAAATCTTGAGTTTGATTGAAGATGGTTTTTTCTAGGCTCTCTCTTTGTTTTTCATTCTTCCCTCTCCTTAATTAAGTAGTTAGATAATTGTGAAATAATTCTTAACAATGAAATAGTGGAACCAAAATGGAAAGTAACACATGTTTTAAGTGAAGGATCAATAGGAACAGTTTGCTAGGCTGCGAATGCTAAAGCATCATTTCCTTGAGAAAGAATCTATTCAACAACATATTAACTACATCAAAATTTATTCCAACATCTTCTTCATGAAATTTTTCTCTTTGAGGTGGAGGAGAATCTGAAACTCCAATAGATACATTTTCATCATTGTATAAATCTATGAAAATGATGGGTAACTAGAGAGAGGATGTTCCTGCTACTGTAGGTACATGTTCTACACTTTCACCATCTTCAATGATGATCTTATCTTTATCAGAAGAAGAGGATTGCTCTTTTTCACTAGCTACATTTTTGGATACAGGGAATTGGAAAGACACACCTTCATTGGGTTTTACAAATAATTAGCTCCTTCAAGTTTTATGCCAAAAGGGTACTTCTACTACCTTCAAAGCAATAGGAGGTTCTGGAGATGTTTCTTGTACATTCCCCCTTTTCTTCTTATAAACCCTAGGAACTATAGGAGAGCTAGTATTTAGGAAATTTAAACTTTCCTTTTACCCTTATCAAATGTTGGTCCTGACCCAGAGGTAGAAGCTATATGAGTGAAAATTGAGGTTCTCTGTGATCACCTGGGTCTAGCTGAGGAAGAGCCTAGTATTGAGTTTACAAGATTTTCCTAAGGTTCTCTTTCCTCTTCAACTTTCTCTGCAAGTTTCCTAATAGGGTTTTGCACTTTGTATTCAACAAAATCATCCCAAGATATTCCAAGTTATTCCCTAAAGGCTTTTTCTATGATGAGCTTAGTAAAATAGTGGTGTGAAACATCCTTTGGGGTTCCTTTTTGTGCTGTAGTGGCTCTTTTTAAAAAAATATGATACATAAAATGAGAAACATTCAAAGGGTAGTCATCATGTCTTAAGCAGCTCAAAAAATTGAAATGCATGGCATGCAAATATGAATGTCTCCCCTCACAAGTAAAATATATCGCAATATAAGTAGCACATTTAAAAAATGTTTCTAGTAAAGATGTGTAGATTGTACCTTGTTTTTGGTCTATTTGAAGTCATGGGTTTGTATGCATTATAAATTGGGCTCTGGCCAAAATTGGGTCTAATGCATTTGAAAATTGCTCTCCTTCCAATGGTAATTCCATTATATCTAGTGCAATTTTGGGTGAATATGCAACCCTTACTCCTCTAATTGTAGTAAAAACATCCCTCAATGTTGGCAATAATTCTAAGGCAAGCTCCTCATTCTATGCAGATAGTTTTAACATGTAATTTGTCCACCCCTTAGCCTGAAATATAGGTAGGAAAATTGGGTCTCCCAACAATGTTGTATGGTCAGCTAGTTCTCTTCTTAAGAAACCACCTCCCATTGTTCCTCTAGAGTGATTATAGGAGTAATTTCCAAATTGAAAAAGCTTGCAATAGATGAGAAGATAAGTTATAGTACTTATTTTAAGAAATTAATGTTTTCAGCATTTAAGACCACTTAAGATCACTTAATTATGCATTAAGTACCTTATTTGGAACTCATACTTACCAACTTGTGAGAAGTGTGTGACATAAAGGTGACTACCACATCACATCATTCTCTTATCATGATTTATGGAAAGGAAACAATATGTGGTAGCACATAAAGAATAACATAGACATTTAATTGATATTTAATTATAACAAAAAATGAAATATAATACCCCTCCCCCTAACTAAATTACGCAATAGCTCATGCAATTGCTAGTGACAGAGGTAACTAAAAATAGAACAACACATTAAGAAAAAGTTTAAACTTGAGTATGCGTATAGACCTGTTAAGTCATGTTGTCATTTGATACCGTCATGCAAGTTGATGAAGGGTGGGGTGAGGTGAAAGATGAGAAAAAATGGAGTGAGGTGGAATTATTACAGAGAAAATACTTTCACAAAGAAAGTAGTTTATTATGATGAGTGAAATTATTTTAGACAGAGGACAAAAAATTAGTGGGAAACTAATCTGTAGCTACTGCAAGAATTATAGGATCAGTAGATAACTAGAATTACTGTAGGAACTCTTCACAACTAGATGGCTTATGGTAGAGTTTTAAGTAGTGTCCATTAACAAGGAGTTTGAAGTGAACATGATCAATGGTAGGGAGCTATACTGCACCATTCTCAAACACAAAAATGATTTTGTATGGTCCAAGCCAAGGGGTTTGGAATTTTCTTAGATTTTTCTAATAATAGGAATCATACAGGAGGGCCTAGTCTCCAATAGAAAACTTCTTGTCATGGATGAACTTATCATGCCATTTCTTTTGCTACTATTGGATTATCATTGTATTATGTAGTGTAGATTTATGGTATTCATCAAGAGCATTCAACTTTAGTAACTTGTCTTCTTAAGCCTTTGAAAGATCAACATCTAGCTCAAAAGAAATTTTTAGAGTCTTGTGTTCAAATTCTATAGACATAGAAGAAAATTTACCATAAAGTAATTCAAATGGGATAAATCTAGTGGTGTTCTTCCATGTAGTCTTGTAAGCCAAAATTAGTTTAGGAAGCCTGGTAACCCAGTCCCATTTGTGAATAGAAACTATTTTACTGAGGATTGCTTCTATCTCTCTGTTTGTGATTTTTGCTTGACCATTAGCTTGAGGATGGTATGGGGAAGATGTAACATGATGGATCATGTACTTCTTCATGAGTTCTAAAATCAATTTTGATGTGAATTGAGCTCTTTCATCCGTGACAATTTCTCTAGGTACTCCAAATCTGGTGAATATGGATTCATATAGAAAAGTTTCTACTTTGTGATCTCATGCATGTGTTATAGCTTGTGCTTCAATCCACTTAGTTGCATAATCAATACATATTAAGATGTATGATTTTCCATGAGAAGAGTGCTCTATTGGACTGACAAAATTGATACCCCATTTTTCAAAAGGTGTGACTACCACCTGTGGCTATAGGTGCATTTCATCAGTTTTAGTGAGCCTTCCTATGTATTGGCATTGATCAAATTGCCTTGTATACTTTGATGCATATTTGTGGAGAGTAGGCCAGCAGTATCCGATTGTTAAAATCTTGTAGGCTATTCTTTTTGCTGCAAAATGACCCCCACATGGTTCATCATGGCATGCCCATAGGATGTCATAAGTTTCATCTTCCCTTACACACCGATGAGTTACTTGATCTAGTCCAGTGTAAAAAATCAATCCAACTATCCATGAGAAATTGAAACTCTTTTCCACCAAGTGATGATACTACTTGGGTGAAAAGTGTGGTGGTGTTCTTCCTATAGCAAGGTAATTTTCTATATCTGTGAACCATGGGTTATAACTTTCTATTAAAAATATATGCTCATCAGAAAAGCTATCATCTATGGCTATAGGATCATTAGGTACTTGAAGTCATGACATAAAATTTGCTACTACATTGGCTTAGCTAGGTTTATGTATTATCTTTACATTAAACTCATGCATTAGGAGTAGCCAATATGCTAATCTACTAGAGATAATAGGATTATTCATCAAGTATTTTATAGTAGAGTGGTTAGTGTAGACATAAAGCTCATAGCTTGTAATATAATGTCAAAATTTACACAACAACAAGAAATTATTTTTTAGAGACAATATAATTCATCACAACACCCTACACATTCTTACTAACATAATAAATGGCATGCTCAATAGTATCTTCATTTTGTCCAAGAACTACCCCTAAAGTAGTGTTAGATGTATCAGTATGAATTTGGAAGTGTAGCTTCCAATTAGGTCCTCTAAGAATAGGAGTTGTTGTCAAAACATCCTTCAATTGCTAGAATGTTGCTTCATTGTCTTTTGTCCACTCAAATTTAGCTTGCTTCTTAAGTAGGTTATACAAAGGAGTAGGAAGCTTACTAAAATATTTGATGAATCTCTCATAGTATCCAGCATGTCCAAGAAAACTTCTAACATCTATTTTCTTGGTTGGCATTGGTAAAATAGTAATGATAGAAATCTTTGAAGGATCCACTTGAATTCCAAAAGAGGAAAGGTAGTGCCCAAGAACAACTCCTTCTTCCATCATGAAATAGCACTTCTCACTATTAAGAGAAAGGTTGTATTCTTTACACCTTTTTAACACCTTCTCCAAGTTGGCATGAGCTTGTTCAAATGTGTCACCATAAGTGGTGAAATCATACATATAGATCTCAACACAATGAATAGCTATGTTAGAAAATATGCTAAGTACTACTTGCTACAAAGTTGTAGGTGCATTACATAATTCAAATGGTAAGACATAGTAAGAAAAGTTCCCCATGAATAGGTGAACATTGTCTTATCTTGATCTTTTGGAGAGATCTAGATTTGATTATAGCCACTCAAATCATCTATAAATGAGAAATATCTTTTTCCTACTAAGTTATCTAGTACTTGGTCAATGAATGGCAGAGGGAAGCAATCCTTTGTAGTGGATTTATTAAGCTCTATGTAGTCTACACATACTCTCTATTTTCCCCTTTTTTTCAGAACAATAACTAAAGATGACACCCACTTGCTATCAGAAATAAGATAAATAAATCCAGCATTAAGAAGTTTTTGTAACTCTACTTTGACTATATATTTTAATGCTTGGTTTACCCTCCTTTGGGGTTGTCTCACTGGCTTAAATTTAGAGTTAATAAATATCCTATGTGTACAAAGACTAGGATCTAAACCCTTCATGTTAGTATAGTCCCATGCAAAGGCTTGTTGACTATCTTGCATTTGTTTAATGACACTTATCGTCTAAGATGTAGTAAGTTCATTATTGATATTCAACTCTTTTCCTATAGCAATCTCTACTTTCTTTACCTTGTCCATTAGAAAAATATCTGGTATTGATGGAGATTTATTTTCATGGGGTAATAATGTATGAAGGTAATTAGGTGCTATAGGAGATTGAGGTGCATCACATTTAGGCAATATAGTTTGCAAGGAGCTAGTAGGAATTTTAGAAGTATAATCCTCAAAATCATACTGATTAGTAAGGATTGCTTCCAGAATATCATCTTCTTTCTAGGATGCAAAAAATGGGTTTCTTTTTAGCATCATGAGCTGCTGAATAGAATTAACTTCTGGAGGATTATCACCAAGGTCTGGCCAAGAAACTTGGTCAAGATCTAGTTTAGGTTATGTAGGAGAGTAGAGTTCACTTTTTAGTGTTGGCACCATTTGATATTGTCATTTTTCCTGATTGACATGTAATGCATGCATCTACAGTGGCCAACCATGCTCTTCCTAAGATTAATGGATATCCTACAAGGGTGCCTCTCAGTGATAGCACAACAAAGTTTGAAGTAAAATCTAAGGAATCCAAGGTTACAATGATATTTTCTATTATACCATCAGCTTTGATAGTTGAATTGTCTGCTAACTAAAGTATTGTAGGAGCATTCGTTAATCCAATAATGCCATATCTTAACAAGACTTCTTTGGTCATGGCATTAATTGATGCTCCAAAATCAATCAAAAACTTTTGAATTTGGATACCATTTATATGTATGGTAACAATAGGACTTCTTGGATCAAAATATTTAGACATCAGGTTTTTCTCAACATTAAATCAAAAATTTATCCCAACAAATGGACAGTAGAAGAATTCTTTTTCTTTCTAGCAAACTACTTGACACAAGCTTCCTTTAAAGTATTATTGTAAAGGGGAATTCCCTTAAGCACATCTAATAAGAGAATCGGTATAGTCATTTTCTTAAGTTGGTCTAGGAGATTAGTTGATATAGGATTTGGTTTAGATGGAGCTGCAGGAACTAATCTCTATGGAAATGGAGGAGTAGGTGTGTGTACAGATGAGGAAATTGGAACATCAACTGGTTGACTTGCTGCAACATTTTCAGTATTAGTGATCTCAGTTATTATAGATCCTTTAGGTGTGGGAAACTTGGTTCTAGACCTAAGATGAATATCATTGATATACAGAGAATAAGCCTGTTGCTTATTGTTGGGGTTTGGTGCTAGCTGAGTAGGAAGTTGTGCTTGCTTATGTGAGCTAGCATTGGCTATAGGAGGCAGAGGCATCAAGGCTTGTTGTTGAGGTAATTGGATAGGCCCCCACTAAGGTGGTTGGTACCAATTCCCTTGATACAAAGGTTGTTGATTAAGGCCCCACTAAGGATACTGATTATTTTTTTGAGGTGATTGAGTATTCTAGTAGGGATACTGAGGTGGTTGATGGTAGGCTTGATTATATTGAGGTTTTTGGTTGGGCCAATTATTGTTCCAATTCTATCCTTGAGGGACAAAATTTGAGGGAATATTGCCTTGCTGCTGATTACTATTATAACCAAAATTATTTAGAGGGTCTTGAGGCATACCTTGTCTCTAATCCCATGGTCATCTTTGAGAAACATAAATCAATTCTCATCTATCCTCATCAATTGCTTTGAACTCAATGGGCATTAGTTGTGCATTCACTGCTGCAATGTTGTTGCATGTGTAGTTCTTCATTTCTTTGCAATGAGAACAAAATTTAGTCAACATAGCATCAACTTCATCCTTTTTCCTTTGGTCTTTCATGGTATCCAATTGAGTAGCAATATCATTAATGATATCTTGCTTGAAGTCAGACAACAGATTTAATAACTCCATCTTTGATACTCCTTAACCACCATTGGTCTTATGTGGTAGGCTCCGTAGTCCTCTACCTTTCTTCACAGTAGCCCTTCAATAGTTTTGACATATCTCCTTGATGTCATTTTAAGTTTTTTGGTTAACATCTCCGCTAGCCATTAGGTGTAAGCACTTCCATGCTTTCTTCTTGCACACCTCTTAGAAAAAGATGCTTTTAGATTCTTCATTTAGGTTATGCTATGTATTTTACTGCACATTAAACAAGAATCTGGAAACATAGTCTTCCAAGGTTCACCCTCCTTCTATGACATTTTAAAAATTCCACCCCCCTTCATATCTTGACCTCTGCAATATTCTTTATATTTTTGAAGAAACAAATTACTCATTTTTGTCCAATTTACTACAACATTTACACCCAACCCCATGAACCATTGAACAGTAGCCTCCTTCAGAGTAGAGGGAAACAATTTCAAATTATGAGAATTAGTTGTACAATCATAGCTCCTACAAAGAATGCCAAATTCAAAGAGAAAGGTTTCAGGGTCTTCTATAATGAGGCCATATAATTTTGGAAGTGCAACAATAGGTATGCTCTTCAAATTTTTGTTCCCTTGTTGAGGTGGGATAGGAAAAGGAAAGGTAGGAACAACCATTCTTGGAGGAAGAGGTGGCGCTCGATAGATAACAATGGCTAGTGGATTATCTTGATATTCAGGCTCATCAAAAAGCTCATTCAAATGGAGTGATTCTTTTGATTCAACATCAATGTTAGAAAATGAATTTTCAAAGGCTTCATCTTCGTAGTTTTCTCCTTGGGGTTCATTTAGTTCAGGTTGAAAATCATGAATGGTTCTTCTTGATTATCACAAGGAAGTAATCTCCCTAAGTGGTCTATTCTTCTATGCATAACATGCTTCTTCACTACTAAACTCTCTTCTATAAGGAATAGAAATACAACTAGAAAGACTAGTTTGAATTAACACCATTCCTAGCAATACTGTCAAAAATGCTTGGCCAAAGAAAGGGGCCAAAATCTTAGAGCAATGGGCTACTTAACCCAAGATTGGACATCTCAAGTGGTTCTTATCCAACTCATTTGGACTCATTTAATTTATCAACTAGGGACATAAAATTGAAAAGGTGTTTACAAAATATATGCTTCAAACTTTTCTCAACTTAAGACCTACTTTATGGAAATTCAAGTGCTTAAACTACATGAAATTTATGCTAAAGCTAAGAACAAAATCTATTTTAATAGAGCATGAAAATATAGCTAAGAATTACTTCAACTACCTATGTTGCAAGAACAACAAAGTTTATTTTGCTTCTATGAACTAAATATAAATCCTATGCTAACTAATCAATTCACTCCCTATGTGGGCCCCCACAGAGAAGTGAAATAAAATAACTTAGAGATGAAAAATTGAAATGATATTTTTATTCATAACAATAAAATGTACATGTTGATGAAGAACAAGATTATATTTAGTACTTAAAAACTCAAAAATTTCTTCTTTCTATTGAAAAATGACTAACTAAAACCTAGCTCCTCTAGAACATAGACTTCTAGTTATTTAAAACACAAACTAGGAACATAATTCCTAGATTCAAGACTCGTCAACTACTAAAACAAGTGATGACATTGATTATTGCAATAGGTGCATTAATTCTAGCACCAAATAGAATAGTAATTTAGGAGCTCACAACCCCTAATTTTCCTCTACTCAAAGCTGGTCCATTAATGTGAGCAAAGACTTTGACTCCCACTTGATTGAGTTAACTTTTCTTTTATATCTACAAAATGTTAGTGCCTCCAAAACAATAACATACATCAAGACTTATTCAAAACATGTTATCTAAATTAGTTTACCCTATGTCACATTGTTGCAAGAGAACTACCCAACCTAGCTAAGGAAAAAAAAAACATCATTCTCACTATTTTGTAATTAAATGACATATCTTTTCACAATCTATTCATTTTGATCTTGAAAAGTAATTATGCACATGTTTTTGTAATATCTTCCCCTAATTTGAACTTTGACTTGCAGAAATTTAACTTAAGGAATATTGTCAAACACTTTGTATGCAAACTCATAAAGTTGATTTCCTCAATAAATTGCTTTCCAATGAGTAGATTTACGAACAACTATGAAGTGACATTAAAATGCATAATACACATCATAACATTTTCACAAACACTTGGCACACATTCAATAGTATATGAAAAATTTGGAAACTCTTTCAATATGCTAATAAAGGGTGATTTTTAAATGTAGATGTGCACTTATAGCTGCCTTAAAGGCTACAACAACTATTCAAACTTGTATTCAACAATTATTATGCAAAATATCAAAATTTGACAGAAGAAACCTGGAATTAGTGGCCGTAGTATTTTGCAGATGTAGTCGGCTAGCCCTCCAAACTTCTAATCAGCCAAAAAAACAAGTAAACTTGATACCAACACTGTTCACGTCGTACTGTAGCAAAATACTATTCATGCTGACTGTAGCAAAATAATGTTCATGTGGCACTATAGCAATAACTAACTTCAGACCTGCACCTCAAACCCTTGTAAATTTCTTTATGCAAACGCCCCAAATTAAACCCAGTGTATTTCCTGAAGTGAAAACACCCTTGATCCTCCTGAATGTGTCTTCCAACAGCAAAGAGAATGCTAGCAAAGAGGGATTCCGTCTTCCAAGCCTGATAATCAGATATCCAGCAACATAACATTAATCTTCATCCAAGCATACAAAAAAAAAGCTCTTCCATTTCTTTTATAGTGTTCTCACAAGAGCTCAATCCTTTGTTTTCTCAATGTGGGATAAAACATAACTCCCTTTATGTACCTTATGTCTCCAATGTGTTATAAAAATAAAGGGAACTCTTTTAATTTAAATATTTCCCACAAACTATAGTCTATGCATTAATAAAGTTAAATATTTAAATTTAACTTTATAAAATGGCTTTATCAATGCATAACAAATCTTATCAATGATAAATAACTCTTCCTGTCAATTTTAAACAATTACCATCAACATACCACTATGACTGAATGTCCGGCAATGTTCAAGATGACTTACTATAAATAGTAAGTATGCCCAAAGTTGCCTCAGAACCCCTCAGAAAGACTTGCAACTAAAACTGTCTAGGCTAAATGGCCTCTAAGCCCCTTTAATGTCCTAGTTAGCCTACGAGACTGTGGGGAAATAGGCTAACGACAACATCATGCTATGAATGCTAGAAAGGGGACATTACAGTTTGTCTAAAATCATCATAAATATCATGTTCTTGAATATCAAAGTCTTTAGAAAGATTGCAAATTAAATTGAAAATGAAATGACAAAATAGACCATATTCTAGTCTCATCAATAATCATAAGTGATTTGTAAACAATGCATTGATATTGTTAGCATAGACTTTATTGTAGTAGATTGCAGTAATTTGTAGATAACTTTTTTTGTGTTCATGATCTGCATGCTTTCTCTATATTTAGAGGATTTGTCTCTCATGCATAAGTCTCACTAATGAGATCTGAAGATTGTATTAATTTATTTCTATTCTTCCACCATAAATCATGTGTAGAGCGTAGTTTCTTCTCATGCAAACTGCTATAGGAATTGTTTAACATAGTACACTAATTTCAATCATTGTTTAGAACTTGAGTTTGATCCATGATTTATGTAGAACCTCCACTCATTATTGGAGAACCACTAACCAATTTTAGTTTCTACAATGACTTCATATTGTATAAATGTATGCAGTTTGTAATCAATGATTAATAGAATTTCATTCTTAATTAGCTCTATTTTTTCTATTTCTTTAATTCACATCTTTTTCTTTTAGCAAGATTCTTCATTTATTTTTCAAATTGTTTGTAAAATCATACATTATATTAGAGTCTAGTTCAATGGAAGAAGTATTATTTTTGTCGCAAGGATTGTAGATCAAAGTTTTTTTTCTAGATGAATTTTGTTCATTAGACTAGGGGTTGTTAATGTGTTTCAATTTGTAATCTCAAACTAGGATAAAGTTCCATTTTTTAGGCTATCAATGATGTCTAGTATGTATTTTCATCCATCCGTTGTCAAGGTAACCTTATAAAATTATTTATCTTTCAAAAAAGGGATAAAGGATCATTGCATTGAGCAAGATCTAATGCCCTATCTCCTTGGACGCATTTATGAGCCAAGTGAGTATGAATAGAAAATTGTATGGTTTAATAGTAATGATATTATCTATGGACTAATATTTCTTACTATATTGAAGGATATTTTATATCATATTGAGCACATAGAGTGCCCTTTCATTGCTTGGACCATCATCCAACAATTGTATGGAGACATTGGTTATTCATTTGGAGTGATGATTTCTTTGATAATCAAGCTTCTATGGGTGTTACTAAGATTTTAGTTTCCTCATCTTGTGTGGACACATCTTTCTTAGATGATTAGTTTATTAATAATCCTACTACTCCTTTTGTCTCTTTAGATATTAGAGTTCATTGAAAGCTTCCAATGCTTCTTTGCAACAGGATCATTTCTGTCTTCCAGATTGAGTTCATTGGGATAGATTTCTATTAGACATGTTATTTTTGTTTATAGAATCCTTTATTTAAGATCTAGATGATAGTACTGATTTCATAAATCTTCTCTTTGATGAAGGTGATTCTTCTTCATTCATTGTGAGGAACCTTCTGTTCCTCTTCTTCCTTCTCTGCATGGTCATTCTTCATAGATGATATGAGTTTGGATACATTTGCACAACATTTTGAGGATATCTATTTGCCTTCTAAGGAGATAAATGTATCTTTTGCTTATGTTATCCATCGGTTTCTAAAAGATTCAAGTTATTTAAAGATCTACATAGAGACCATAGAGTAATTTCCAAAGGCATCATACATTTTGAGATTTCTTCCTACATATTCCTTTCACGATTAGGGAGACTTCATTCATACATCTTCAATTTTGTTTCTTCCTAGAGGGAAGAATGTTGTTAGAAGATCATGGACCACCTTATACACATAGTTTCAAGCATCTACCATAGACTACACATTGTGGAGGGATCAATCTTCTCTTCCATTTTGATTTCTAAGAGATCTTCTCAAGGTAAAAAAAAAATTGAAGTACGGTAGTTCTATTGCTTTATTAGCATTTATTTTGAGGGAGGGTTTTATGCCCACTAGGCTTTGTTAGAATTCTTTAGAATAACTAGGGGGGGGGGGGGGGGGGGTTGAATTAGTTATTCAAGGTCCAAATGCCCTAATAAAAAAATTTCACTACTTTTAATGAATCCATACACTTTTCATCCATCCATATCTAAATCAATCATATTAGCAAGTTACAGTAAATCAACATGCAAAGATAGAACATGCAAGATCAACACATGACACAATGATTTATGTGGAAACCCAATTTGGGAAAAACAACCAGTAACATGCTACTTGATTCTCACTCTTCTAAAGTGATGACCTATTAAAGACTTACAACACATTGTTAAATGTGACCTTGTTAGAGGATTTCACCAAACTGTTAGGAATGGGCCTAGTTAAAGGACTTTAGAACATTCACTTGGAATGTCACCCTGTTAAAGGATTTATCTAATGGCTATCAAACCAACCTAAGTCCATAGGATTTAAACTAACTATTACAATTGCTAGAAAGTAATGATAATGGCCTTTTGATCTGATATAACTTACAACATACTTTGCAAATTTCATATCACACTTTCAGTTCAATTCTTATTCTTGGTTTCAATCACTTCACCTCTAACTACTTGTCTTCTTCTCAAGCTTCATCTCCTTGAGTCTTCTTACCCATCATACCAATGCATCCATATCTGGGGTCTTCTTAGTCAAATAGAGTAACTATACTCTCTTTCCTCCTTAGCACCTCCTTCAGCATTTTATGCGTTCATGCTTGACCCTGCCTCTCTTTTTTTTCTTCATTAACTTATGACTCTTTAAATAGAAATTTTATTTCCCTTTGCCGCGCAATTCTCCCTCTCCAATTTTAGGGTTTCAAAATGGATTAGGTAGGATACATTGTATCTACCTTATATCTTGTTCTTATCTAAAAACTTCGTTAGTTGCATCTTTAAAAATGTTCTACATGGTGTTCTATGCCACCAGCTCATCATTCTTATCTTCCATTTAATTCACAAACTTCTAGATAACAACCTTGTCGGCTTAGATATGGAAAATCTTCAATTTTCAAAATAATTTAGTAACTCGGCATTATTGTTTTACTGGTGCTTGGCATCTCTGTGTTACTCGACACCTATATCTGCTCGGCACTTGATATCACTTGGCACTTGATATCACTCGGCACTTGATATCACTCAGCACTTGATATCACTTGGCATCTGAACTTTCTTGGCTTCTGAACTTTCTCAGCTCCCTCTCTCTTATGAACTTAATTGGACTTTACAAAAGACTTAGCTAAACCCTTACACCTTTGATATATTTTACCGTGCCCATTTTCTATATCTTATAGTATGTCATCAAATACACTTTTTCATCAATGGCTAGTTGATCCTTGTACTTCATTACAACATCATAACTTCAACCTTTCTCTAGGTGTTCTAGTTACATCTTATTGATTGCCTCCTCCTTAACAATCAACTAATTGATAGTATTTGGATTACTAAAGCAATTGTCATTCCTGCAAATAGCAAGTTTGACATCAATGACAAAACAATGATTAAGAAAATTCTTTACTAGTTCTATATGATCATTCCAACAACTTCCCTCATGATCTTTTCAATCATTTCCAACAATCTCCCTCTTTGGCATTGATGGCAAATAAAACTGATCAATTAATCAACTTAGTTACCACCAAGATTGTATATGTTATCTGCTACTTTTCTTTGCTGCTGCATCTTTACTACTAATCTCATATATCTCCCTCTTACTTTATATTGATCAGGTTTCTGCACATTTCTCCCTTTTTGACATAAATGACAAAGATGTAGCATCTTTATCATGCAAAATATGAACTTTGGCTTCTTGTTGTTTTCTCCCTCTGTCACCATGCTTGTGACTGATTTGGAGTTTCTACTCCTGCTATTATTCTTTGCATCAATCTGTTGATATTTCAATGATTTATTCCTGTTGATGCAGGGTAGCTTCCTCATTGCTTTTAAACTGATTGAGTTAGGGGTATTACCTCCAACTTGCCTCTAAGATATTCATAAGCATCCTTGGGTAATGGTTTGGTGAAGATATTTGCAGTTTGTTCCTTTGTGTGAATGTATTCCAGCTTCACTTGTTTGTCTTCTACCAATTCTTTGACATAATGATGATTGCGATATGCTTGGTTTTTGCATGCATTACTGGATTTTTGGATATGTTTATAGCACTTGTGTTATCACAATACAATATCATAGGTTTTTTTACCTCTTCTTTCATTCCTTTTAACAGATGTGTGAGCCACACAATGTTTGTTGAATTGACTGCAACTGCCACATATTTTAACTCTACAGTGGACTGGGATGTGCATGTTTGTTTCTTGCTAGTCTAGGTAACTAGCCTTTTGCCTAGAAATAATACACCTCCACTTGTTCTTTTTCTATCATCAATGTTGCCTCCCTAGTCTGCATCTGTATATGCATTGAGCTTAAATTTTCCATTCTTTTTGTAGTATAGACCAAAGTTATCAGTTCCTTTAAGATATCTCATTATTCTTTTTACTGCTATGGGATGATTTTCTTTAGGGTTAGTAAAGAATCTAGCCACTATTTCAATTGCTAATGCTATGTTTGGTCTACTATGCACAACATATTATAATTTTCCAATCATAGATCTATACATTGTTTGATTGACTTTAGCTGATTCATCTTTTTTGGACAGCTTATTTTCTATTTCCATTGGTGTGCTAACTGGTTTGGATTCCTCCAATCCAAACATTTTAAGAATCTCTTTGATGTACTTTGATTGAGTCACAAATATACCATGTTTGAGTTGATATATTTGCAATCCAACAAAAAATTTGATTTCTCCAAACATAGACATCTCAAATTCATGTTTCATATTGTTAGCAAAGCCTTTGCAAAGTACTTCCTTTCGACCAAACACTATGTCATCTACAAATATTTTAGATACAATAATGTCTTTACCTTCTTCTTCTTTGATGTACATGTTGCTATTATCATCAATTCTTTCAAATCCTATTTGCACTAGATACTTGTGAAGTCTCTCATACCATGCTCTAGGTGCTTGTTTCAAACCGTAGAGTGCTTTATGTAGCTTACAAACCATATCCCTATTGTTTTCATCAACAAATCCTTCTGGTTTTTCAATGTAGACTTCTTCTTCTAGTATGCCATTTAAAAAAGTAAATTTTACATCCATTTGATAGACTTTAAAATCTTTGTAGGTAGCATATGCAAGTAAAGTTCTTACTCCTTCCATTCTAGCAATAGGGGAGAATGTTTTCCCATAGTCTATTCCTTCTTCTTGAGCATAACCCTTGCATACTAGTCTAGCTTTGTTTTTGGTAATCTCACCATTCTCATCTAGCTTGTTTCTGAATACCCACTTGGTGCCAATCACATTCTTGTCAACTAGTCTGGGAACCAAACTCCAAGTTTTTTTTTTCTTTATTTGATCAATTTCTTCTTTCATAGCTTTATACCAGTCATCATCTTGTAATGCACCATATACTATCTTGGGTTCAGATTTGCTGATCAGACATGATTCATCTCTCAGTCTGTTCCTTGTCATTGGTCTTGCGTCTTTGTCACCAATTATTTGTTCAGCAAGGTGATGTCTTTTTACATATTTGGATAATCTTGGCTCTGTCCTTGTTTCCATGTTTGATCTTTCAGATTTAGGATCACTATGCACTTCATTGTCAGGTTGTTCTTCATTATGTGTACTGTCTTCAGAATCAGATTGTGCATTTTCTTCATTCTGCAACTTGGCTTCTGAATGCAACTCAACATTCACTGGTTGGGACTTGGCTGGGACTGAAACTTTTTGTTAAGTTTCAATTTGATTGACATCATCCTCATCAACAGTCATTCCTTCATAAGAATACACAAAGGTTCTGTACTCTTCCATTTTCTTTGGTACTTCAGCTTGGATTTCTGTGTGCTCATCAAAATTTACATTTGCACTCTCCACAATTTTGTTAGTGTTAGTATTCAAACACTTATATGCCTTACTTCTAGTGGAGTAACCAAGAAATATGCCTTCATCACTTTTTGCATCAAATTTTTCATTTCTAGCATCTTTAAGGATAAAGCATTTGCAACCAAACACTTTGAAATGTTTTACATTGGGTGAGTGACCATACCAAAATTCAAAAGGTGTTGTATTTGTACCTTTCTTGACTTGTACTCGATTCAGTGTATGAATAGCTACACTTACAGCTTCTCTCCAGTATTTTAGAGCAACAGTCTTTTCCATCATTAATGTTCTAGCACAATCAATCACAGATCTATTTCTTCTTTCAGCAATTCCATTCCGTGGGGGAGTTCTAGGAGCTAACATTTGTCTCTTGATTCCTTTATCATTACAAAATATCTTGAATTCATTTGATGTGAATTCACCACCTCTATTTGTTCTTAGGCATTTCAAGCTTTTTATTGTTTCCTTTTCAACTCTACCCACATACCATTTAAATATTTGAAAAGCATTAGATTTTTTTTTTAAGAACATAACAGTCATCATCTTGGAATAGTCATCATCAAACAACATGATGTATTTATCTCCTCTATAGCTTTGTACTTCCATTGGACCACATAAGTCAGTGTGAACTAACTCAAGTACTTCTTTTGATGTATGGTTTTTGCTTTTGAAGCTTGACTTTGTCATCTTTCCTAGCTGACATTGTTTGCACATGATATTATCAGACTTCTTCAATTTCGGTAAACCTCTGACTTTTTTCATTTTATTGATGGTGACTAGATTGTCAAAGTTGACATGACCTAATCTTCTATGCCACAACCATTCATCATCAAATTTTGCAATAAAACAAGAAACATCATCCATATCAAGGTAAAAAAAATTACTCCTTGTTTGCTCTCCTTTTCCTATCAGTTTACCATCAGTATCATAGATTTTTGCAGTTTTATTTCTGAATTCTACTTTGCATCCTATATTGCCTAACTGTGAGACATTCAGCAAATTGTAGTTTAATCCTTCAACATAGTATGCATTATCACATGAAATTTTTTCTGTAAGCTTAATGGAACCTTTTCCTTTGATTTGAAATGGAGCATCATTACCAAATCTAACACTATTTCCATCATACTGAGTAAAGTTAGCAAACTTACTTTTGTCTCCTGTCATGTGATGTGAGCATCCACTATCTATGATCCATCTATCATTCTTGTTCATACATGTTACCATTGTTGTTGGCTCTTCTTCATCAGATTCATCCTTCATGGCTACATCAACAACTTCATCATCATTATCATTAGAATTTTCTTCAACAATGTAACACTTCTTACCTTTTTCTTTGTAATCTCTCTTGTCATCATCTCTTCTAAATTTGTTTTTGTTGCCTTCCTTGTAATCCTTTTTGTGTGTACACTTGGAAGCAATATGACCTACTTCATTGCAATTGAAACAAATGATAGGCATCTTACCTTTGAATTTTCCTTTACCCCTGTGAAATCTTCTAGTAAGCAATTCTTCCAATTGTTCCACATCTTCCTCATCAGTGATATTGTCACTAGATATATACTTCATTTTTCTTCCTTTCTTTGATTTCACCTATTCAACATCTTTCAATGATAACTTGGCCTTAAAGGCAGATTCAACATTCTCAAGTTTGTAGTTGTCAAAATTAGATAACTCAAATGTAGTGAGTCTACCTATTATACCTTCAAAACTTAAATTGTTTCTTGGTATACATCTTAGCTCTTGTATTGCTAATACTCTAATAGAATAGATAGGGAGCAAGGTTCTTAGAAACTTACTTTTAACAGTATTTTCATCCAGTTGACCACTCAAGCATCTTATTGCACTTACCACTCCCTTTATTCTTGTGCCATACTGAGCAACATTCTCATTTTCCTCCATTTTCATGTCATCAAACTTTCCTTTGAGACTTTCTCTTTTTTCTCTTTGTACATTCTGATCTCCTCCATAGATGTCTGATAGGGCTTTCCACATTTTTAATGTAGTATCACATCCTTTGATATCATCAAATTCAGCATAGTTGAGTGTAGAGGCAATTTCCAACATTGTCTGATTGTGTTCGTGCTTTCTTTTCATGTCTTCTGCAGTAAGAGTACCTGTTGGATCGACATGTTCAATAACTATTGAATTTTGGGCATAATCTCCTATGGATCCAAGATGTAGCTTCATCAAGCTTTACCATGCAATAAATTTGTCTTTGTTGAGCTTGGGGACTTCTCTTTTAGGCATTTTGATCTTTTATGCTTATAGTCCATTTAAATTAAATCAGCAGTCTAGCTTTGATACCAATTGTTAGAATTCTTTAGAATAATTAAGAGGGGAGGTGAATCAGTTATTCAAGGTCCAAATGCATTAATAAAACTTTTTCACTACTTTTAATGAATCCATACACTTTTCATCCATCCATATTTAAATCAATCATATTAGCAAGTTACAGTAAATCAACATGCAAATATAAAACATGCAAGATCAACACATGACACAATGATTTACATGGAAACCCAATTTGGGAAAAACCACCAGGAACATGCTACTTGATTCTCACTCTTCTAAAGTAATGCCCTATTAAAAGCTTGCCCTGTTAAAGGCTTACAACACACTATTAAATGTGACCTTGTTAGAGGATTTCACCAAACTGTTAGGAATGGGCCTGATTAAAGGACTTTAGAACTTTCACTTGGAATGTCACCCTATTAAAGGATTTATCTCATGGCTATCAAACCAACTTAAGTCCATAGGATTTAAACTAACTGTTACAATTGCTTGAAAGTAATGATAATGGCCTTTTGATCTGATATAACTTAAAACATACTTTGCAGATTTTAGATCACACTTTTAGTTCAATTCTTATGCTTGGCTTCAATCACTTCAGCTCTGACTGCTTGTCTTCTTCTCAAGCTTCATCTCCTTGAGTCTTCTTACTCATCATGCCAATGCATCCATATCTCGGGTTTTCTTATTCAAACAGAGTAACTATACTCTCTTTCCTCCTTAGCACCTCCTTCAGCATTTTATGCGTTCATGCTTGGCCTCGCTTCTCTTTTTTTTCTTCATTAACTTATGACTCTTTAAATAGAAATCTGATTTCTCTTTGCCACTCAATTCTCCCTCTCCAATTTTAGGGTTTCAAAATGGATTAGGTAGGATACATTGTATCTACCTTATATCTTGTTCCTATCTAGAAACTTTTTCAGTTGCATCTTTAAAAACATTCTACATGGTGTTTTGTGCCACCAGCTCATCATTCTTATCTTCCATTTAATTCACAAACTTCTAGATAACAACCTTGTCGGCTTAGATCTGGAAAATCTTTGATTTTTAAAATAATGCAGCAACTTGGCATTATTGTTTTACTGGTTCTTGGCATCTCTATGTTACTTGGCACCTATGTCTACTTAGCACTTGATATCACTCAGTGTCTGAACTTGCTCAGCATCTCAACTTGCTCGGCATCTGAACTTTCTTAGCTCCCTCTCTCTTATGAACTTAGTTGGGCTTTACAAAAGACTTAGCTAAAGCCTTACACCTTTGATATATTTTAGTGTGCCCATTCTCTGTGTCTTATAGTATGTCATCAAATACACTTTTTCATCAATGGATTAGCTGATCCTTGTACTTCATTACAACATCATAACTTCAACCTTTCTCTAGGTGTTCTAGTTACATCTTATTGATTGCCTCCTCCTTGACAATCAACTAATTGATAGTATTTGGATTACTAAAGCAATTGTCATTCCTGCAAATAGCAAGTTTGACATCAATGACAAAACAATAATTGAGAACATTCTTTACTAGTTCTATATGATCATTCCAACAACTTCCCTCATGATCTTTTCAATCATTTCCAATAGGTTTTCCCTTTTTCCTCTCCTTAGATTTCTCTTTTCTCTCCTTAGTTAGACTTAAGGGGGGTGTTAGTGTAGACTTTACTAAAATATACTGTAGTAATTTACGGACAACTTGTGTTGTGTTCATGATCCACATGCTTCCTTTGTACTTAGTAGATTTGTCTCTCATGCATAAGTCTCACTATTGAGATTTCAAGATTACATTAATGTATGCCTATTCTTCCACCATAAATCATGTGTGGAGGGTAGTTTCTTCTCATGCAAACTACTATAAGCATTGTTTAACATAGTAGCACTGACTTCAATCACCATTTACACCTTTGGTTTAATCCATGATTTATCGAGAACTGATGCTCATTGCTAGAGAACCACTAATCAATTTCAGTTTCTATAGTGACTTCATATTGTATAAATATATGTAGTTTGTAATCAATTATTAATAGAATTGCATTCTTAATTAGCTCTTTTTTTTTCATTTATGTAATTCCTATCTTTTTTTTTAGCAATATTCTTTATTTTTTTTCTAGATTGAATGTAAAATCTTACAAATATTAGAGATGTTGAAAAAAAAATCAATCTTCCCTATTCATTTTTCATTGGCATTGCTTGAGGATACATTTTCATTGTTGGGGCATACTCTAGATTTTTGTTTTCTGAAATAGAGATCTTGACATTCATTCTAGGAGCACAAATAAAAATATACAAGAATATAAATTCTAGATTTGTGTGAATCGAGTCTTTTTGATGCATAAGAAAATTCAATATAATCAATAGTGATTTCCAAACAATTCATCAATTTTAGTGATGTTGAACAAAATTATCATTTTGTGTATTCATCTTCATTGTTGGGGAATACTTTGGTTAAGAAATTGTGCCAACCTAAGGGATGTCTTGATATTGATTGTAAGTATCATTACTTCCATTATACAACTATTAATTGTGTTGTGATATGCATATATATAGCGATAACATTGAATTAATGAAAGATTTTTAATGACATCCAAGAGGCCATAAGCCTAAGTGACCCACATAAAACTCCTAGTCAGTCTAATGTGATTTCTCTAGCCTATCTCTTTTGTTGTGAATCTGCATAAGTAAAATAGCCCCACTTTAAGAGTCTTGGTCCTTCAAAAAGGTCTTTTATGTTGTTCACTTGTAACTTTTCTTTATATTGGCTGCAAATGTCTTCATATGTTGTACAATCCTTCAAATAGTTCCACTCAATTTCCACCACACCCTTGTTGCAAAATCTACAAATTCTATTCCCCCACTCTTCCTTAGAGACCTTCCACTTACTAGTTTCACATCTTAAATGGTGGGAACTAGATCTCAATTGAGTGATTAGGATTTTTTCCTTTCATTTGATCTTGGCTCCTAAATATTCTTTGTGATCATGTTCACATGTGGGATTAAATTCTTTGACATAATAGGATTTATTTCTACCTAGCTGGTTTGCCCACATGGCAGATCTAATTTTTCCTACCACCTACTTTTTATTTCAGAATTATTTTTTGGACATTCTAGCTTGTCAATGTTCCACTTATTGAACCACTTATCATTTTGTTTCTTTCATGTCATCTTTCGATGAACCAGTTCTTTGTCCACCACCCTACTAGCCCAATAATGTGCATCCATTTTACTCAACATTTTTAGATGGCTTAGCAATCTAAAAATTGCCAAGGCCTCCACCGGGAGCATGCCCACCTCTACTATAATAATCTCATATGGGACTATGGATTTGATTTTGAAATTAATTGTGATGAAGTGTTTCTAAATTCTTTCAATTTGTCACCATTTATGGTTTGATACGCTGCTCCCCCATACCTTGCTACCATATGAAATAACTGGTATCACTAGCAACCTAAAGAGGGTTTTCTTAGTCTTCCAATCCCATAACTCTATTGTCCTACACCTGTTCTGAAGAAGATAAGATGCCTTACATCCCCCTTGTATCTTTTTTGATCTGCATGTTTCCCAACTAAGCTGGTAGTGGAAATCTATCCCCAAATATTTGTATTCATCTACAATTTCTAGCACTTTGTCATTAAATATGAAATTACATTGTTGTTTTCTCTTCCTTAAAGAAAATACCATGATCTTGGTCTTAGAAGTGTTGACCTCAATCCCTACTTCCATGAAAAAGGTTTCTGATTTCTTCAAATGTTCTCTTAGCCACTATGCTATTTTAGCAATTAGAATAAGGTCATCAACATACAAAAACAATTTGATCACATATTCAACCAGCTAAATTCCCTCTCCATTGGATTTGTTTAGCCATTCCTCTAAATTGTCAATATAGAGGCCAAAAAAGTTAGGTGATAAGGAGCATCCATGTTTGACCCCTATGTCACTACCAAAGCATTTTGACATGCCCACTTTGGTTCTAATTTTTTCTTTAACTTGTTTATATAGTTTATAAAAAATAGCTCTATACTCTGTTGGGACCTATAATTCTTCCATCCTATTCCATAACTTATCCATAGGGATGGTGTCAAAAGCTTTCTTAAATTTAACAAAGCATCAAAAAGCCTCTTCCACCTATTTATCCAACTTTTTTTCTATGAGGAAACTTAGGATAATGTGGTGATCAATGGTGAAATATTTTGGTCTAAAACCCACCTGTCCCATAGCTCTTTTCCCTTCTTTTTCTTCCCATCCATTGATTCTCCACTCTATCATACTCCCATAGAGTTTTCTTAACAGGGATTTCACCATGATGGTATGGTAGTTGGAAGGGTTGTTGACATCCCCACTCTTATGGAGAGGAATAACTACACTAGTGGTCCACTCCATAGGAAAGCATCCTTGCGTGACCATATTAAAAATGTTCTTGATGTGTGGAGTCAACAAATGTATCCCCTACTTTAGAAATTCAGCCTACATCCCATCAATATCTTGAGCTTTTCCACTTGCTAATCTCCTTATCCCTAGATTAATTTCTTTATCAAATAATCGTTCATCTGAGTTGTTGGTTGTCGGGAGTGAAACTTCATCCTTCAGTCTCTTATAAAGAGTCTTTGCATACTCTAACCATTAAGAATCCATAATCTTATTTTCAACCTATTTCCGAGCTTCTTGTAATTTCCTCCAAAAATCTTTAGATTGTGCTTTCCTAACATGATTAGCTCCTTCCTTCAATTAATCACATATTCTTATTTTTTGGATTTGATCAACTGTTTGTATTCTCTTACGATTGTTTTGTTTTCCTTTCTCCCTTTAAATTTCCTTTTTGTGGCCTTGCATTCTTTTTCATACCATGCATTGGTTAGAAAGGTGTTTGAGATGTTCTTCTTCATCCTTGTTCTCTTGCAACCCTTTAGTGCTTTCTTAATTAGTGGGATTAGAAGATTTTTGTTGATGTGACTTTTCTTATCCCTATTTTCCTTGATATTTGTGATGTCATGATGCATTTAGAGCTATTGTTCAAGAGTGGGGTAAAATACTTTATTATTATCATTGTTTATAAGAATCTTGCCCTCTTTATGTCATTTTGTACTTTCATCTAGGACCTAATCACTTTTTGGTCTTTTGACCTTCATATTATATTTAATACAAAGAAGCATATGGTCTAAATTTAGCTCTATAGGACATTGTTTAATTTTAAAATCAACTACTTTTGTGATGATTGATTGCAAACATATTAGATAGTCTACCACACTCTGTCCATTATACATTTTGCAAGTAATTTTTTATTTATTTAGGGCACATCTTCATTCCATTACACACAACTAATCTATGGAGGCTACATAGCCCTAAGAGTTAAACCCCAAAGTGAGACACACCACCTTTTTCATCTTGACAATTCCATTTGCAGATATTGTCATCATCTTCTTTTAGCCACAAGGGATTACTGTCCTTTCTTAGATCATTGCTCAACTGAATAGCCTAGTTACTCACTATCCTAGCATTAAAATCTCCTACAAGGATAACATTACTAGTTTGATTAAAGGAAAGCACATCATTCTTTAAAGCTACAAATGGATCTTCATTGTCTAGATGAATCTTTTTGTAGAATTTAGAGCTTTTTGGTGTGAAATAGTATGCTGCTAGCCATGTGATCTCCTCATCATCTTCAATCTTCAGCAATATAAATAGTTTATTTGGGTCCTCTTTCTCCAATTTCATGGTTTTGTTCCATGTATCTTTTATCAAGATAGTAATCCCTCCATGACCCTACCTATCTTTGTTTTTTTATGTTCCACATGGAGATTTTATTGTACCCTTCAAAATTTGAAATGCTACATCCCTTATGTTCATGTGTTTCTATGAGACAAATAATGTATTGTCCCTTAGCTATGAGCCGCAACCCCAGTCCTCTTCTCTATAGATATCCTCTAAAATTCCAACTCACCATGCTTAGATACTCTTGTGGGGCCCTAAGTTCCTATTTTTGATTTGCTGATTTGTTGGCAATCTATGCTTTACCATTTTTTATCCAAGCCCATTTGCTGGCAGCCCTTGCTGATTTTAAATTTTCCCACTCCTTCCTCCTTTCCTCTTGCTAGGTAATGGTTAAATACTCATCTAAATATATTTGGGTGCCTTTGAGTAACCCCCTATTCTTCAAAACTACACTCTTATCTTCTATGTTGCTAAAAGTAACTCTGACATGTCTATTTTTCCCCATTTCCATACTTCTCCAAATTTCGTTTGCTTGCTAGATTGAAATTGCAATTGTTGCATATTTATGTATTGTACTACCAAGCTTCTAACTTAAACCATTCTTATTACTAATTTTTCCAACTCGGTTGGAATGGGTCTAGTTAGATTATTTTGTGAGGAATCTAAAACATAAAGATGGATGAGATTGCCTGAGTTAGGTGGAATACAACTTGTAGAGTTGTTTTTCATCAATATGAGTATCATCAACTAGGAGAGTTTTGATACCTAGTTGGGAATTCCTCTAGATGAAAAATTATTTATAGCATCAACAGACTCTCTAGAAAATTTAATACCTTCAGCTTGTTGTCATTCAGGTCCAGCAATTTGACTTGGTATAGCCTTCCTAGTGCAAATGGAATCTCTCCATACAAACTAGTTTTTGCTAAGTTCAATGTCATTAGAACATAATAATTGGTCATGTTGGGTGGTAATGCTAGAGAAAATTGAGTCTCTAGACCTTTCCTCTAATAAATTGCAAGACATGAAATTCATGCTTATTGAGCGACAAATACATGAATATTAAATTCAAATACTGTCTCATGAGCACAAAATGATGACTCTATTCTCAATCTTTTCAGAGTACACCATTATTGCATAGATTTTTAAGATTTTATTTCTCACTCTATTTTTTATTTAAATCCTGCTCGAAGTGCTAAAACCAAAGCAATGCTAAGAAATGGTCTCCTTTACTAATCCCTCTTTTAGGTCATCTAGGTGGATGAAAAACCTACAATAGAGTATGCTACACTATATTAAGAATAAAATATCTTATATAAATTAAATTAAATGACATGTCTCCTTATAAAAATTGTGGCTATTGGAACCAATGGGATAGGAAATTAAATGGCATTGATAACAAAGTAAGTAGAATTTTGAATTCCTATGGTCAAGATGAGTTCTATGGTCATCTAGGCCTCTCCTTAGTTTTGAACTGTTAGATTGAAAACTTAGCTCTTGTATTTTATATAAGGGAATGCCTATTGCATAATTGCTCTGGTATACTATATAAATATATGCAAAAAATATGACTTTCCCCACTTCTTTAACATACAAATTTTACACCAACATACAGTTATTATTTTTAATTCTAAAATATTAAGAATTATTATATCTATAAAATACTATTTTTCTTTTTCTTTTAATTTATATAAACATATATATTTATAGTAATCACATGTATAGGAAGGTTTAATATGAAAGAAATAAGGAGATTAAATCTTGTTGAAGCCTCACTTAAAACATATTGAATGTTAAGAAAAAACTTCCATTATTATCGTAGTCAGTTAAAACAATACCAAAGTTGAAGTCTTGGATCAATTTTGGTCATCATGAATTTTATAAACTACTATTAGGTATATGTTACCATGGATTGTTATGGAATGAATAGCCACATAGATGTGGTCAATATAATGTAGACTTCAATAATAAAGAGGTGTATTGTAATGTTCATTGTAGTAAAATGAATCAATAAAGTTTTGAATTCCCCTATAGCAGATCTATGTTAAATATCATTGTGTATAACTTTTCTATGGCTGCATTTATTTTTTACAATTGGTATCAGAGCAGATGAAGATCTTGGGCTATGAAGATGTTTATGTGGGGTACAATATTTTGAAATTTTTTTAAGCATGTGTAATTTGGGGAATATTTTTTACAAAAATTGAAGATGGAAGATTGAAGTTTTATAGAGATTAAAGATCTAATTTGTGCAATCCAAGAGCAATGTCCACAGAAAAGATAATCTATTTGTGTAAAGAATTTTTTTTTTTAATGGGTAAATTTGGAAAGAGAGTTAAAAAAGGAAATTTAAATTTGATTTTTGAGAAGGATTATTTGAATGCTAAATTAATAAAATTGGAGAAGTTCAATTCAGAATTGGTGGAGAATTTCAAAAAATTTGGAAAGGAGAGATAAATGTTTGTGCAAAATAGAATGTTTTGAGAAAGAATTAGAGAAATTTAGAATAGAAAATGATGAGTCAAAAGAAAAGTTAATCTTGTTTGATGAAGTTAAAAAGAAGAATGTTGATTTGGGTAAGAAATAAAAGTTTTGGAAGAAGAAAAAGAAATGTCAAAATCAAACCCATTAGTTTGTGATATTTCTTGTAGTAAAAAAGATTTGTTTTGTTCTTTTGTTTCATCAATTGAAGATGAAGGTAAGCAACCATCTACATGTATGGATTAAATTTGTCTAGATAATGAAAAATGTTGTTTTTAGAATAATAGTGGCTTAGAGATTATGCAAAAAATGGGTTTTTAAGGAAGTGGATTAATAAAGCATGGGCAAGGCATGAAGGAGCCCATCAAACCCATTTGGAGGTAAAAATTTGAAGAACTTGGATTTGGTAAAAGAGAGATCTGATGTTTCTCATGATAGATTTGATATTGGTAGTACTGCATGTTTGAACAAATCACATTCGAATAAGGAATGTATTCTATGTTCCCATTGTAGCAAAGATGGACATGTAGAGGATAAGTGTTGGGATCTTTACCCTTATAGCATTTATGGGTTGAAGAGTCATAGTGAAAATCATGTTGGAATAGAGATTGTGATGGACAATCTAAAAAAAATGTATGCAGAATGATTATGGATGGATCAATGGATCCACTTAGTAGAAAGTGATGAGGATGTCGAGAACATTATACAAAGCTCCAAATTTGCACGTCAAAAGAAACATTGGTGAATCAAGGTTTCAATGTTTGAGTAAAGTTGTCAAGTACTACTTGTTTTGATTGGCACATGGAAGTGTCATGAATCTTCTCTATGTTAGAGAAAGGAGGGGAAGAGTAAACTTTGTGATCTCTCATGAAAGAGAGAATTAAGAAAGAGATAGTCGACTTTTACTAGAAGTTCTATGTGAGTCTACAAGACTCTAGTGATGAGGAAAAAGAGAAAATGATAAAGAGATGGTTGACGTCTATTAGAGGTACCATGCAATTATATAAGACTCTAGTGATAGAAATTTACATTGTGAGTTGCATGGATTAGTTGGAGTACATCAAGATCAAACTGTGAGTTTTGATTAGAGGTAAGTTTCAACATCAAGGTGGAGTTTGAAGATTGATGTTGTTGTTGAGCCATTGATGACTCAACTTTGATGAAGAGTTTCACTATGTGGTGCATGGATCATGTTGAAACTTGTAGGGAAATTGTGAGACTCAACATCAAGGGAGAGTTTTGAGAAAATACAAGAGTTTGATAATTGAGTTTTTTGTGGTAAGCTAAAAAATATATTTAGAATTGATTGATAAGGAGTAGTGTATGTAGTAGTATTTGAGGTCAAAATTAAGGGGGAGTGGTGGAAAACATATTTTCTTCATGCATTAACTGTTAGTTTCCCTATCATCACATTTTTTGACTGTTGAGATCTTTATGCACCATTTTCACTCTCAGTTCATCCACCATCATCGCATGTATAGGAAGTTTGAATATAGAAGAAATAAGGAGATTAATTCTTGATTAAGCCCTAGTTAAAACTTATTGAATATTAAGTGGAAACTTCCACTATTATCTTAGTTAATTAAAACAATAGCAAATATGAAGTCTTGGATCAATTTTGATCATCATGCATTTAGAAACTATTGTTTGGTATATGCTAGCTTTGATTGTTATGGAATGAATAGCCACGTAGATGTGGTCAACGGAATGTAGACCTCAATAATAAAGAGGTGTATTGTAATGCTCTTTGTAGTAAGATGAATCAATACAGTTTGGAATTTTGTTGTAGCAAGGTATGTGCAAGATCATGGTGTGCCAAAAAATAACAATCTAAAACGTATTTCATTATGAAATGCCTCAAAGCATTTCAAAATATAGTCTAACTTATTTTCCAACCATCCTAATACCAAACCCAAAAATGAATAGTCTTTATAAGGCCCAGTATATCTTTGGATACCAACCCTAAGTGGTCAACTTTAAAAACATCCTGGAAATATGATTTTTGTCTATTTTTGTGAGTCTCTTACTTCAAACATATATCTGAGGATTATTTTTCACCCAAATTTGATGAAACAATAAGAGTTTCATAAAAAGTAATGTGTGTCAACTTACAATTTAAGTAAGTAACTACTACTTATTTTCTAATGGAGTTATGTATAAAGTACTAATTGACATAGTGATTGAAAAACAACTATAACTTTCAAACGATACCACATTTTTGAAATCGAAAAGATGCATCACATTCTATGATTCTTCTACTACAAGGGGAAAAAAAAAGTTTTCATTTTTTGAATTAGTTAAGGTGGTCAAACATATGAGGTTTTTATTCAAAAAATACTATTATAAAAATCATTATTAATTAATTATTGAGAATTAAACTACCCAAAAATATTTTTCACATTTAGGAATGAGTCTACTTCTTATATCTAGAATATTATTAAAAAATATTAACATTTGGTTTTGATTAAGGTGGTTAGACATACGTCTACTTCTTATTTGTCTTGAAATTTTCATACTATTGCATTAAAATTCAAAATTTTGACCAATAATTTTTTATTTTTTTAAGATAAGGCTTAGTAGTTTATAAATTAAATTCAATTTCCTAAAGATTATTTTATCTCAACATTTTGACATAAAGTTCATATCAAGTTCAAAATTGCACATCAAGTTGACATAACCCTGATTTACTAATTTTTCATTACCACTTAAGGGCTTAGTTTAGTTGACCATGATCTTGCATAGACCCAATAGATATGTGTTAAATATCACTATGTATATGTTTTGTGTGGCTACATTCATTTTCTACATAAACAAATCTTATCCTAAAGGTGTATGTTCCAAGGCTCTTTGCAATCACTAAGATTAAAAAGACCGACTCATTTATGCACTTTTTCCAACACACTAAAAGATATTTTCCTTGTTACTTCATTGATCTTAGGGGTAACACATAATTATGTCAACCTCAATGTCATCTTGAAAGTGCAACACAACCATTAGAGTTAGTTTCTACCTTGTTTTAGAAGTACGAAGAAATCTTTGGGAATACCTTTTCAACATTTTTAGATTCAGAAAGCATATATAATTTTTTTTATTGAGAAAAATATTTTTAAAAACAATATAAAATAATAATAATATAAGAAAAAATAGAAATTGAGAGCAGTTGAGGCTGTAAAATTTTATAGGATATATAAAAATAGATGGCAGGGATATATTCCATGGTCATCCATCCCTTTAAACCAACTCTCCATCATTGACGTAAAAAATAGGTCATCAACTTCATATGAGGAAATGCCTATGATGTAATTATAGAGTTTGAACATATCATCATAGCAAATAACATTGTATGTTTGATGTTCTAGGTATTTATCACAACATTAATGTTGTTGTAAGGATGTCATTAGAAGAAAAATTGTGGAAAAGGGACCTCTCATATTTTAAAATGGAACACTAATCTTTTCAACTCCATGTGAACCTCTACTTATGAAACATGTGTGAATGAGTTTGACTAAGAGATTTGCATAGTCAAATCTCTTTATCAATAGAACAATTTGACTTACTATGGAAAACATATCCTACTTAAAAATTTATAAATAAGGCATAAGACCTATTGAAGGATTTACAAATGGAGATACAACCATAATGGGTATAATAATAGAGGAAACTCTATAGTTAAGCATACTTGAGTTAGAGTGGTTTGAAGATGGGTGACATCCTAGGAAGTCTCACTGCTTCTCCTCTATAAGCATCACCTAGATTCAATTAGTTCCAAGTGTTTCATTCATTCTCAATAGAGATGTGTTTGTGTGAACTATTACTCATGAAACATGGGTCATGGGTCAATAAATTTGACTCAAAATAACTCATGGTTAATTTATGATAGCGATGTCACAACTTGAATTATTGTAAAAAGTATCTCCTAATTATCAAAGGAAATATAGATTTAAAGCAAGATAATACACATGATGTATTAAGGATAATGAATAATGTGATGGATATGATATAATGAGATGGCATCAAAGAAACATTCTCCCAAGCATGAACAGTGTGATACCTAATAGAAGACATGATAAGGTAATTGAAACTCTTTTATAAGTATGGAATGCAATATATTCATATATTATTATACATTATTCCTATTTTCTAGGTTTTCAATAATGAATGAATGCATTTTTTCCTCTTTTCACCTTTTCCCCCTTATTTTCTTTTTTGCTTTTATCATTTTTGACTTTTTTGACTTTTTGGAAGATAATTAATGTATGATAGAAATGAAAAAATATCTTATGGATATTTTTCTTTGGATAATAGGTTTAATGATATACAAAAGTAGACCTAGGATATGAAGGTATACTCAAAGATAGTAGGGTAATAAAATGGATTATTGGATGGAACAATATAGTTATTTGTAGAAAAATATTGGATAGAATGGATGAAAAGAAGGTGTTGGATAATGAAGAGTGTGTAAAAATATTTGACTTGGAATTCATGAGATTAAGTTAAAGATAAACATTGGCACACACATTTCAAGAGGAGTGTTAGAACAATAAAGAAAAATATTTATATTTAAATATTGATGTATGAGTAGATAAGGATTATGAGACATAAGTGTTTGTATAATTAGTACTGGGGGAGGATAAATAGAATAAGTGACAATAATATAAAAAATTCAATTTGATAATTTCAAATTTTACTTTTAAAGAATCTTATCAAATAATTGTTGAAATAAATTAAATTAAATGCACCAATCAACTAGAAAAGTAATACACATATCATAGTTATTTTGGTATCGTGGAAACCCTTGTTAAATGGTAAAATTAATGGTGGGGATAATACCCACAAGCCTTTCGCTACAGTAAAATGGCTTGCCTTGTTAAGAGCTATAAGTACTCTTTCTAGGCCTCCACCTATTAGTAGTGATATGTATGTTGACATTAGTATACTATTAGAAGTACAAAAAAAGCACTCTTAATATCTACCTTATAATAGGATTAAAAGAACTCCTTCTGAGATTCCTCTCTATTAAAGGAATTACACAAAAAGACCGGTTAAGGGATTTCCCTTGCTACAACTATTAGGAAACAAAATGTTGAATGATCTTCTTGTAGAACTACTAACCTATCATATCATTTCCTCTCTATTCACTTTGTAACATTTCTTTTCTCAACAACTACTTTAGAAATCAATCGTACTCTCTGTGATCATGCATAGTTTTACAACAATTTGTTCTCTCATACACATCTCTTTAAACAATATCACACAATTAATTTTTCCCCTTTTCCACTTTATCTTCAACATCTTTTCAAATAAAAAACTTTTTACACTCATACCTTGTTCAATTCACATGTCCATATGTGCATAACATTTTTAAAATATCTTCCTTGGTCTACATTAGGTTTTCTCGCACAATTATCTAAAGTAGTCAAAATGTATTTGACCTTCACTAATATCATCTTGAATCCTCTTACCATACTTTCTTTAATCATATGACAACTACATTTTGATTTATCCAACTGATTAAGACACACCATCATTCCTTTTTCTTTGACTGCATCGATCGCATCACACTAATTCATACTCTACTATATGTAGCATAAGATCTGTTCTACAATTAACTTTTGAAAAGTAGAACTATGCTTACCAATCATCTTCACATGTTGTGATCATACATGTAGTATATTTTATCATTCAAGATTCTTCACCTGTGATGACTACATGTTATCTATTCTACATCATGATCACCACCAAAGTATACATATTTGTGTTACTCCTATAGACTCTTGTTCATTAATCACTTACCTTGTCTTCACATATTATGTTTCTTGTCTCACTAGTCATTCCTACTTTTTATTGTGACTATGTTTCCATCAATGACAACCAAACACATCAAAATATCTCAACTCACCCTTATGCACATGTCAATGTCAAAAATCTCCCCCTTTTACATTGACGAGAAAACCCTATAGTCATATGTAAAAGCACTCCCCCTTACTTGTATTTTCTCTCCCTTTATATTTACATCCTTCTAATACATCACTCTTATAGGTATTCTCCCCTTTTTATAATTTTCACAAGTGGTACTTCTCCCCATTTTTGTTAGCAATGACAACTAGTCATGTTCATATTCTTTCTTGTATAGATATTCACAATCTATAAAATACTTCTTTGAAATTCTTCTTGGTTGATTCTACTTTTTCCTAAAATAAATTATTTAAGTATTTTTCAGTTACTATCCATCCATGCTAGTTTTCTTCAAGCTCTTTCATATAGTCCATAGTTCTCATTTTAGATAAACCAAGTAACCTTTCTTCTTTTTTTCACACTTTGTTCAATGCTCTAAAATATAGGTGTAAGATAGGATTGTAACCCTAGTGTGTATTCCTCTCCTCTTCATGTTCACTTTTTATTTAGCTTTCCTTGTGAGTGATTAATTTCACCTTTGCATTCTACTCGACTACTAAACTTGATGCTTGGTCAAGTTGTTCAATCAAAGTATCAAGTTCATTTTAGGTTGCATTCTTTCTCTTCTCCAAATCTTCTATATATTTGGTATTTTTGATATTTTGATTAATAGTTGTTCTACTTTATTTTATGTTATTTTTACTTCATTGACCTATTTTGACAAACTTACCCCATATTTATCTATTTTCTCTATTAGATATCAAGTTTTCACCTACTCCTACTTGTCCTCTGCCAATTCAAATGATGTTATTTCAAATTTGAGAACCTAGTCTTTAATATTTTTTTCTTAAGGTCTCCAACTAATCAATCATGCTTGCATGTGGATCATATTAAATAATAGGTACCAATTCTTTTAGAATGCCTCTATTTACTTCCATTACTTTTTATTTTTAATCTTGTTGCCTCTTTGGGTTTCACTTTTGTGATTTCTACATTATTTAATTATTCTTTATATCCTTCTTCATATTCCTCATATGTACTTTCCCTAATAATAGGTTTTCTCCATTTCCTTTCATTGGTGCTGCTTAAACTTACTCTCATTTTCATTATTAATAATTCCTTAATAGTATTTACAATTTCCTCTTTTTTTTATCATTAGTTGGATAGATTAAAACTTTGGGTTATGATCAACCTCTTCATATGTAAATTCCTCTATAATTAATGTATCTTCACTGGTTTATTTTTCTTCTAGTTTAACATAACCTAGTCCATGAGTTTCATATTTTACTTGCCCAATGACTTCAAATTTAATATAGATTTGGCCTAGACTAGTTTAACTAATATACCTTTACTTCTTATATTAGTTTTCCCTTTCTCTTTTTTTTCTATTTTTTTTTTTTATCCATCATTTTCATCCATGGTTCTATTGTCTCATTATGTACACTTTAGGTATCACTAACTAATAATCTTCCAACTATATTTCTAATTTTGAATTCTTGTCTGTGAGCTTCAACCATTATCTAAATGTTTGCATGGTCTAGTTATGTATCTATCTTCATAAGTGATCTTTTTATGACAACTTTATCTAATTTGAATTTTTTTCTTTAAGTAAAATTCCATAGAGTTTACTTGGAGTCCTACAAAATTTGTCCAAACTCCATTTTACCACTTTGAATGTATTACTTTTATCTTCTTTATTACATATCTCATGGATTGTCTTAATTTATCCTCCAATATTTCATTCTCCTTTATGTCTTTGACCATGATTTGTACTTTGGGATTTTTATCATTGCCAATCTTCTTTAATTCCCTTTCTTTCTTCTTTGGCTCAAATTTACCTACAACTTCTTCATCATTTTCCTTAAATTTTCTCTTTCATTTATTATTTTTACTAAATGTTTGGTCTATTTACTCCTTAGCTTCGATTGTCTTTGGTGCTCCTCATTCTTTCCATTTCCTCTATTGTGTTCTTACGATTGAAGGTATTTTATATTCTTCTTCTTTAGGGGTCAACCCAATAGTCCACTTGATTGTTAAGGTTCTTTAATGGAAATAATTGGTGTACTTGGTTCTATGCTACCAAACTTTTCAATCAACATGCTCATCACTCTCTTTGACTTTCTTTGAATCAGAGGTCTCTTTAATTCTATCTTTAGATTGGAGAATGCTTCTTCATAATTTTCAAAAATTGGTATTGTAACATCTATAGGTCTAGAAAGTAATTTATTTTCATATGTTCTTACCATGTTTTCATCTCCTTTATAACCCATACAAGGTAACAAGAGTGTTCTTAGTTGAACTTCTTGTATGATACATGTATCACTATCAAGTATATAAGATATGTCTTCTTTATATTCTTCAAACATATTAATAGGAATCTTGTCTCTTTTGCACATTATACATTGAAAATATTTTAAATATCTAGGCCACATGTCACTAGAGAAATTATATCCCAACTCTCTAATAAATTCATTTATTTGCACCATTATTGATCTATCATTTGACCATTGAACTACACCTTTTCTAGGAAAGAAATTTTGCAATTAGAAAAAAATACATACCAAGATTGATCCAAACTTGAATGATTGTTTATTTTCCTTCTTTACTTTGTCTCTCCTTGCCATAATTCAGCTCCTCACCATTTCACATAGATCATATAGAAAATCTTCTTTACCATTATGTAAGACACATTAATGATTCCACTTGGCATGTTGTTCAATTGGCAAGATTGATAAAATTTATAACCTATTATCATGGTTGTATATCTCACATTTATTTTTATCTTCAATACTATTGAATCTCCTATCTTAAGAATTAGATTTTTCTTTGGTTAAGCACATGACCAAATTATAGTTGTCATTCCCAGGGTAGGTAACTCACCAATTGCACATAATCTAGTTATTACATGAATGATCTCCTTAGTGCCTTTGTGTGCTTTGTCCAACTACATGAGTCTTTTATGGATTATATTCAACATATATCAGACCCATCCATGATGAAAATTATCTAGTATGTCAACCACATATGCAATACCTTTAACTTCCAAGTGTTTATGTTGATTTTTTAGCATGTTGTTAACACATAAATCTCCAAATACTTTTATTTTTATTCCTTTCACTCATAATTATTTAGTATTTTATGATATATATATCCAAATATCTTCTAACAATAATACAATAGGAGGTAGCAAGCATAGAGCTCATGTCATATCAATCTCACCTGCCTTCATTGGATGTGGCTTGAATATTGCACAAGGATTTTCAATCACATTGATTAGGATATGATTACCCATTGTATCTTCCATAGTTCACTTTTTATAATAAATTGCAACCTTATAAGTTGTTCACAAAGGTACTTCAATTTTCTCTATTTGTCATCTTTGCATATGAATGAACCTTTTAGTTTTCAATATAAACTTTTCTCAATATCGACCACAATGTTTGTAATGGATATCTTCACTAGAGTATTCTAGGATACCAATGTGACAAATGAACTTACTTTTCCCATATTTATTCTTCAAAAGAATTAGTGTACCTCTTCCAATGGTAAATAATACTTTTCATTGATTACTACTTTTATTTTCGGTATACATGTTTCTTCCATAGAATAAAGTGAAAACCTTTAAATATTGTCACTTTATAATTGGTCACCACTTTGACAAGTAATATCACTATGCTCTAATCATCACATTATATATATCTACACATTAGCATACATACCTTTAAGAGATCATTAAATTATATTCATTTAAATGTTCACCCTAAGTCAACTATTGACTTAGTTTGACAAAGAATCCATTACAATTAAGGTTTAAAAAGTTAAAAATTAAATAAATATAGATCAATTAAAAGATAAGTAGATGATATTTTATAATACAATTAAAATTATAGTTTTTAAAGTTAAAAGTTGTACTTTCGTATAATGATTGATTGAATGGTTAATAGATAAATGTGATGAATACCTTGACATTTGCAAACTGATAATTATTATTATTTAGGTTAAATTTTTAAATATGTTAAAAACTATCACTGCATATAATTGGTTAAACTAATCGATCAAAATTGTACCAGTCGTAAAACCAACTAAAATCAAGTATTGCATGGTATCCGAGACGTCCGAGGCTCGCATTAATTTGGCAAAGAGACATACTCCTTGTAGGCAATGGGCATACACAAGAACTTTATGTGAATGTATCATCTGTAAAAGTTTCTTCCCCAGAAGCGAAAAAGTGTATAAGTTGACTAAAATGGTTAACACACACAAAAGCATGTATCCTGACTCATTACCAAACGTGTAATTTAACAGCTGCAAAGAATGTCTCAAGAGCATTACAGCAAGTTTGGAGTTTCCAGTACAAAAGAAGTGACAGGAGATCTCTGAGTGCAATTCGGTTCATCCATTTTGCATGGAGCGATTCAATCTGCAATGGAATATCATTAGACTCGCATTAAAGCTGCCAGAGATTCATTCTAACATTACTCTTTGTGGACATACACAAAAACTTGGTGTGAATATATCATTTTTTAGAAGCCTCTCTCTGAACTCTCTATGACTAGTACTTACTTTTAGAATTGCAAACTGTGCTCAACTCACACTAGCAGTTTATCACAGATCATGAGAGGCAACAAAGAATATAATTTGACTAAAATGGTTTACATCCACAGAAACATGTGGCCTGACGCATTCCCAAACCTGTCATTCACACCCACAAAGAATGTTTCAGCATCATTTAAGAGACGTTGTAATGCACGTACCAAAAAGGTTAAAGAAACTTTGAGCTACTTTAGACGATTCATGATGGGGATTCACTAGTTCATCCATTTTGTATGGAGCAATTTAGTCCGAACAGTGTTATAGCAATAGAAAAAATCTGTTTGTTTTTTCTACATTCGTAGAAATTTACCTGTTTTACATTAGGGTTCAAAGATTTCAGTGTGATATCAATATGTTTGTGTGTAGTTTGACACAGCCAAACAATTGATTTTAATCTTTCATATTCTTCTTTAAGAATAAGACAATAAGAAAAGATATTGAATCTTTCTTATTTTAAGAGTAAGATAGGATATTTTAATGTTTAAATTAAAAATTTCATATAGCTATTATAGACATTTTTTTATAGTGGATCATGTTCCCTATTTGTTTTCAGTCTATATATATGGTGGTAGTATATATACCTTATTCTATTGTAGAATCTTACTTTGTAACCTTTCTTTGAAAAGTACAAATTCTTCATAATTAGAATAAAACATGAGTTATTTTTAAATATAAAAGTCTCTCTTACTGTCTTACACTTATACTTGATATTTTAAAATTTACCATTAAATATAATCCCCTCTATCATATATTTGTCCTCTCCATCTTCAATACTCTTCCTATAACAAAATGAACGTTTAGAAAACATCCTTCCTCAATACTCTACTCTTCCTATAACAAAATGGACATATTAGAAAACATCTACACTAACTGAGCGCAATCTCTTTGATTGCCAGCTGTAGTCAGGCTCATATGATGCCACATCAATCTCTTCACGAACCAGAATGAACTTTATATATACTAGGCACTGTTTCCGAACGCAACGAATTAGGGTGAGTGGAGAAGAAGCATGGACACCACTAACACTTTATTGGTTCTGTTCCTCATTGTGGGTCCGGTTTTGTACGGAGGAGTTGATAACAATGTTGTTAACTCGCAGGCACCGCTGTTTCCCTGCAATGGGGAGAACAGCTCTTTTGCTTTCTGTAGCATGCGATTGAGCGTAGAAGAGAGAGCGATGGACCTGGTTGGGCGTCTGACATTGGACGAGAAAGTTTCGCAGCTGGTGAAAGAAGCAGCTGAAATTTCGAGGCTTGGCATTCCCGCCTACCACTGGGGGTCGGAAGCATTGCACGGAGTCTCCAATGCGGGCTCAGGAACTCATTTTCACCCTCCCATTTCTTCTGCCACCAGTTTCCCCACTGTTATTCTCTCCGCAGCTTCCTTCAATGTTTCCCTCTGGGAAGCCATTGGCCAGGTTTGTTAATTTCGTCCCACTTCCCATTCATTGAATTCATTATGTGTCATTTTCAGTTTTACATGAATGGTACTGAAGAAAGAAGTGTTTAATATGTGGCAGGCTGTTTTGACGGAAGCACGCGCAATGTATAATGTGGGACAAGCAGGCCTAACCTTCTGGAGTCCTAATGTGAACATATTCCGTGACCCAAGATGGGGAAGAGGCCACGAGACTGAGAGAAATATATTAAAATCAAACTTAAACTCACACTTCAACCCTAAACCTAAAATTTTTATTTGGCACTCACAATTGCCGAGTGCCAGTTTTGCTCGGCACCAACAGATGCTGATTGACAGGCAGCAGGTGTCGAGTGAGCTCGGCACAAAGAGGAGCTCGGCACTTGAAGAAAAAAATGCTCGGCACAAGAAGAGCTCGGCACACACACAGGAAATGCTCGACACCAATGGATGCCGAGTGAGCTCGGCTCCAACTAAGAAAGAGGATGCCGAGTGTTCTGTTTCAAACTTAAAAATTATAACTTAGAAAATATTTTAACGTGAATGCTTTCACCATTAAAATCAGAAAGCCAAAGCTTTAACCTTTCAACCAAAGTTGTGAAATGCAATGAATAGAAGATGAAGAGCAATAGATTAAGTACGCTGCTTGCTTTCTATTCAATCTTTCATTAAACTATTACAAAATCTGGGAGCATTCGGCTACAACTAGAAAACCCTAAAATAACCCTAAACCGATTATGCTTCAAAAACTTTGAACCTGCAACTCTAATGGCTGCATACAAAGGTGCCTGGAGCAATCACTACTTCAACACGACAAAAAACAAACAATGACAAACTTACATAGTGAACAAGGGAAGCAGGTGCAACTGCAAACACAAATTTCTTTCTTTCTTCTTTCTTTGCTTAGCTCTGCAACTTCTCTCTGATCCGCTTGATTTGCACACTCTATTGAATGAATGAATAAAACATTCCTTTTGTCACATTCCATTTTCCCTCTCTTTTAGAATTTGAAAACCTCACCTACCCGTATTAACTTTTCTGTCTGTTCTGGACGTCAGGATGGTAGGTGAGCGTTTGGCTAGGTGAGCGTTTGGCTCAAGGGACAAACTTCAACGCTGCATTAAGTTTTCCAACAGAGACCCCTGGCGAAGAGCCTTTCTTAACCAGCGCATACGCTTCCAGCTATGTCAAAGGCTTGCAACAATCCGATCCTGCGGAGCCCAACAGACTCAAGGTGGCTGCTTGCTGTAACCATTACACTGCCTACGACTTGGACAGCTGGAATGCAATCCAACGCTACACATTCGACGCCGTGGTCTCTCAGCAAGATCTCGCTGACACGTTCGATCCTCCGTTTAGAAGTTGTATCTTGGATGGTAACGTTGCCAGTGTGATGTGTTCTTACAACAAAATCAATGGCGTCCCCGCCTGCCCAGATGTAAATCTTCTCAAGGGCACTGTCAGAGGCAAATGGAAATTAAATGGGTATAGTTAAAACCTAGCAAAGTCCCCTTGTTTTCTTTTTACTTCGTTTGTGTTTTGATTCAATCACTTTTCAGAACGTTGAGATTTAGGGATTTCTATTGATTCAATCATATTGACGGTTTCTTGAGAAAGTTTAGATTTAGGGGTTTTATTTTTCCCTGTTTTCAGATATATAGTCTCGGACTGTGATTCGGTCAAAGTGTTCTACAATGATCAGCACTACACAGCAACTCCGGAGGATGCGGCCGCCGCCGCCCTTAAAGCTGGTAACTCTCGTCATGCAAGACTGGAATTTTGGGCTACTCAAATGATTGTTTTGCTCACATATCTGTGTGGGTGTTGTGAATGCAGGGCTGAACCTGGACTGTGGAAAATTCCTCAGCCGGCACACAAAGTTAGCTGTGATGCAAGGAAAGGTGAACATGTCTGACATCGAGAACGCTCTGATGAACAACTTCAGAACGTTGATGAGACTTGGTTGGTTTGATGGTAATACTGCCAACCAGCCATTTGGAAACCTTGGACCAAGTGATGTTTGTACAGAGGAATATCGAGAATTGGCTGCAGATGCTGCAAGGCAAGGAAAGGAAAGGAAAGGAAAGGAGGTTTTTATAGTCCACGACACTATGCCATAGTTTTTGGGTTTACATATGGTGGCAGTGATATGGGACTACCTCGTACTCTTTTTCGAAAGGCGCTTGGCGCTACAAACGAGGCATACATACCCTACCCCCCAGTGGGATTTGAACTTGTGACCTCTCTTTCAAGAGTACAAGTTCTCCACCACTAGGCCAACTCAAGCTGCTCAAGAATGAAAAGGGCACTTTGCCTTTCGCTCAAGATAAAATCTCTTCTTTGGCTATCATTGGACCCAATGCGAATGCCACTAGTACCATGATTGGCAACTACGCAGGTACTTTATCAAGCATAGCCTCCATTTGTATTTTACCATTAACATAGGGATTATGGATTTTAATTTAGATTTTTATATAATGATACTTATTGTTTTCTCTCCAAATACCTTTATTTCTTTGTTAATGATAATGGTCAGATAAATCACTTGTACTTTTTCCTAAACATGTCATTGTTGTTCATTGTTGATAGGAGTTCCTTGCAGATATACATCTCCAATTGATGGTCTTGCAAAATATGCTCCAACACTTTATGCCCCGGGCTGCGCAAATGTGGCTTGTGCTAAAATTCATTTAGTGGAAGAAGCAGTTGAACAATCAAAGAGAGCATGTGCAACGGTATTAGTAGTAGGTGGCGACCTGTCAATAGAGGTAGAGGGGCTTGATAGAACATGTTTGTTGTTGCCTGGATACCAAGACCAGCTAGTGTCCCAAGTTGTAAAAGCATCAAAGGGACCAGTAGTGCTTGTCATCATGTCAGGAGGACCTTTTGATAAATCCTTTGCAAAGTATGACAACAACATTAAGGCCATTCTCTGGGTAGGCTATCCAGGAGAGGCTGGAGGCATAGCCATTGCTGATGTGCTTTTTGGGAAGCACAGTCCAAGCTAGCATAAATTGACTCTTCCATTTCTTTTTCAATTACTCTAGTTTTGTAAACAAGCAAGGTTCATAATATCTAATAAACATGCCTTTCTTATTTGTTTGTTTCAGGTGGGAGACTACCAATAACTTGGTATCCTGAAGATTTCGTTAAAAAGGTCCCCATGACTAACATGAACATGAGACCAGATCCAACCACGGGATACCCTGGAAGAACTCATAGATTCTACACTGGAAAAAGTGTTTACGATTTTGGTGCAGGTCTAAACTACATACAATTCAATATCTCTTTTGTGAAGGCACCCAAGGAGGTTAGCAATCCAATCTTGAACAATGACAAGCATATATGTAGTACTACTGCTTCCTGTGATGTCTTCCCTGTAAAACACATTAGGTGTGAAGACTTGTCCGTGGATATTCAAGTTGATGTACAGAACACTGGTTCTAAAGATGGAAGCCACGTAGTACTCTTGTTTAGTGCATTTCCATCCAAGCATGAGGTTGATGGTGCTCCAAAGAGGCAGTTGATAGGGTTTGCAAAGGTCCATGTTAAAACAGGAGGCAAGGAAAGAGTGGTGTTCAATATTGATGTTTGCAAGAGTCTCGGTATTGTGGATAAAGATGGAAATAGTCACCTGCCCCTTGGTTCACATCTCCTCCACATAGGTGATTTGCAACACGTTGTTTCTTTGCAAGTAGAAACTTAAGTTCTCCACCCTCTGCAAGTACAAACCTAAGTTCTCCACGTGGGTGGAATTTGAAGAGAGTAAATCAAAATGTCTTGGTTCCTCTCACAAGACTTCAATATTAATAAGATGATGGATCCTTTCACACTTTTTCATTATAGTTTTATCATTCATTTATCTTCGTTTTTCTAAAAAAAAATTTGTTAATGTTCTTATTTGTCTTGTATTTTTTACTAAATATCACATAGTTTTGAGAGTTTTCATAATGTAATGTCTTGCACTTGATTTGTAAGCAGTTGTTTCTTTTCAAGTAGAAACTTAAGTTCTCCACCCTCTGCAAGTACAAACCTAAGTTCTCTACGTGGGTGGAATTTGAAGAGAGTGAATCAAAATGTCTCGGTTCCTCTAGGAGACTTCAATATTAATAATATGATGGATCCTTTCACACCTTTTCATTATAGTTTTATTATTCATTTATCTTCATTTCTCTAAAAAAAAAATTGTTAATGTTCTTATTTGTCTTGTATTTTTTACTAAATATCACATAGTTTTGAGGGTTTCCATAATGTAATGTCTTGCACTTGATTTGTAAGTAAGTTCTTCATTAAGTTTGTGGGTAAGGAATAAATCTTACTTATTTATGCATATTATTCTAAAATCTAGAAATATAGTGAAATTTTTTTAACATCCTATAAAATTGATTTGATTTATAAATTTCTTTAAAAATATATACATATATTTACAAATTTTAACAACTATTTACAATTTTTGTTGTATTTCTAATATAAGTTGTAAATTTTGATCAATTTACCATTTTTTTCCAATGCTTATAAGAAACTCCTAATTACTTGTAAAACTTTATAGAAATATAAAATCTATTTATCGATCTATGAAGTTTGAAGGAAAATTTTACAAGAAATGTGTTAATATTTATAAATATTTGTTACATTTAACAAGACTGCCTAAATTTAGAGAACTGTGACGACTATTTGCAAATATGGTAGATATTTTAAATAAATTAGAAAAATAAGTAAATTTCACGTCATTATTTTCTCTCAATGTCATGTTTGGTCTAATTTATGGGTTAGTTACATTGATCTATATAGCTTCTGATTTTATTTGCAAATGTACCCCCTTTTTAGTGTTAAGCCTATACATGAAGAACCATCTAAAATGGAACTTTCAGACAATATAAAATTGCCTTCGATTTTCTATTATGCAACTTGATCTATGAGAAATTTTAATATTTTAGCATCGAGGAAAGAAAGAAAATATTGTTCAATGACATTGAAAATTAAGGATGGTGCCTATTTTTTAGCAATCAAGGGCCAAAACAAGGGTGCCATGCTTTGAGAGTAGGGTAGAAGGAAGTTTTTAAAAATTACTTTCAAATTTTTTTCTTGTCTCCTTTTTGTCTCAATCATCTAGATCATGTATTTTCATAACAAGGACTTCCTTACCTAGAATTTAGAATGCAATCTCTCTAAAAAATAAATAAATTATTTTATTCAAACATATAACTATTCCTAAAATAAAGCCATAACATCCAAATATATTTATCCAAGATGGATTAGATTATAGAAGTGCTCCTATCTTAAGAACTTTAGCTCTTTGATATCAATAATTATAGAATTCTAATTATTTTCAATTAAAGTAAATGGGGATGATTACATCATAGAGTTTAAGGAAAATTTCATAGTAAGTAAGAGTTTCTAGCAAGTCAAAGTGAAATCTCCTAAGAAAAGGTGAAGGGATTACTAAAATGTCCCAATAAAAGGCAAAAGGATTACTAGAACCCTTCAAAGAAAAGAAGGTATGAAATTATTCTAAAGAAGGGTGAACACAACTATTCAAATTGGTGCAATCAAAAGTAGTAGATGGAAAAGGAATACACAAATATGGGAAGGGGAAAAATAACAAATCCAAAGTTCTAGATCAAGGTAGGAACTAGAGAAATCTATGTGTCATTCTAATCATTTTAGGCATTCCCACATCTACAACAAAGAAAAATAGAGTTCTCGAGAATCAATTAACATAGTAGGGACCTCAAAAAATTTAGGAGGTCAACCAAAAGCATCGAAAAGAAGTATTCTAGGAAAATAAAACTTATCAAGGAAGAAACATGATTCCTAAGCTAGATAGCAAAAAACTAATGATCATCAGTCATTTTGAAATTCCTTGTAAGGAAACTTGCAATAAAAAATATAACCATTTCCATATATCCCATAATAGATTTGAAGTAAATATGCAATTAAATCCACATGCAAGAGAATAGACAACATACCCACAAAAATGTGACACAAGATAAACCCTAGGAAACCCTCATTGAGGGAAAAACCCAGCCTCCAAAAGTATCCATCACCATGTATTATTCAACAAAAATATCGTTGTAATACAAAATCAAAAGATTTAAAACACAATGTGGAAACTAAAAGATTAAGAGAAAAATTGTCATCCAAATGTGAGTTGTTTTATCTACATATTTGAATCACAAATGAGTAAAAACAACAAATGTTAGGTAAAATTGTATTAATTGTATTAGAACATTAAATTTTCTCCAAAAAAAAAAGCTAAGCACACTACTATCATTGTAATGTACAAGCAACAACAAAAGCTTTAAGTGTAATAATACTAAGGGTAAATAACCAGGTCTTGTAGCTTAAAGGGAAGATGATAAAGATATTGATGGAGTATAAAACTCATTTAACTATTTCAAGTGAATATTATTGTGTTAGATGGTATAATTGAAATTTTGATAGATGTGTATGCAGAGGAATGCGAATTGTATGTTTAGCATGTGAAATGTTTGACAAAATTCCTCTAAAGAAATGTGAAGCCATAAACACTAGGCATGAACTATTTGACAAAATTCCCCAAGAAAATGTAGTGTCATGGCGAGAGATGATCTCTAAATGCACAATATGCACATGAAATGACCAATACTAATATTAAAGGTCATTTTTATTACTCTACTCATGACAAGTGTAGCATTTTCTCTATTTGATGAAGAAAACAAGTGTCTGCTAGATTTATTGACATACAATAATAACTATCAAATATTAAATTCATTCAAATGGATTCTATGAAGAATTACCAAAGAGAAGATTTTTCCCTCTATTGTTCTCCCTCTTCCACTGCTTTGCCAAAAAAATGTAAAATAAAATAGGCAAAGAAGATAGTGTGCATGTTGTATGAAAAATCAAGATAAAGCTAGCACTTAAAAATAATAGGAGAGAATAGTGATGAAAGATATAGTAACAAAAAAAATGGAAGGAAACTCTTACCAAATACATTATGTGATAAGTAAAGTTGCATATTTTACCCAAATCTTATAAAACCATGGTGTGCGATGTTATGAAAAAAAGGCTACTATGGGATCATAAAGGTAGAAAAGAGGATCATGACCATATGATAGGTGGTTTATGATAAGATCATAGAAGCATGAACATACAATAGATGAAGCTAAAGAGTGTTGATCCTATAATAAAAGGGTGATTAGGGCATCGTAACTATCTTTATAAATTTTTCCAATATTATGTTGAGGTCCTAGTTGTAAGATCGAGGGAGATAATTTTGTAGCTTATGATTCTATGGGGATGATGATCTTAAGATCTTAAGGTAACAAATGACAAAGCAAATTGGTAATTTAGTGTCAGAAAAATGACATGTTCTATCCTGATTGGTAAAAAATACAACACATAAAAGGTGGATGCCACATCGGGCCAGTGAGGCCAAAGAGGTTTTTGCATAACTTTTATGGCAATATGATAAATCCCATTCTCTGATCTTATGAAAAATAGTGTTTTGGAAGATCTTAGGGGTAGCAAAAAGGTGTTACAATGCTATGATAGGAAATGTATTGGAAGATCATAAAGATGAGAAAGTTGATGCAAATGATATTATGATAAAGAAAGCTAATGGTTTCTCGTAGCATCATAGGGATGAGAAGGATGACTGTTGAAGTTATGAGATGATTAGCTAAACCGTGATCATAGGATCATAAGGCCAAGGAAAATGAGATAAGATGCTACGCTAGTGAATGTTAGCCATCTCTCATAAGATTGTAAAGGATATAAAGGTAGGTTCCAATGTTATGGCAAGTCGTGTGTCATAAGATTATAAAAGCTTTTCTCAAGGTTTATGATAGTTCGATAAGGTTTGGATTTCAAAGGATCATAAGATCATAGAGAATTTCTTCCTCGCCTATGATGTTATAAAGGGTTTGATTTATCATTTGATTGTAAGATCATAAATAGTTTTGACTAGAAAATGTGTTTTTCACTTTTTTGAGCTCGAAACGATAAGCCATTCTTGACCAATAAGATTTGAGTAGTGTACAAAAAGTGTAACGCTAGATAGTAATGATGATGCTCCCTTGACGTGACAAAAGAAACTGAGTTTATGGCTCAAGCATGCTAAAATCAATACAAAGGGACATTGATGATGTACATTGAACTATAAAGATTTTTTGTTGATTAATTATAGTTTATCGTTCACAAAGAGAAGAAAATCCAAGCAGTTGTAGAGTTCTTAGTGCACACAAATTAGAGCTTTTAGTGCCTAAGTATAGTTTTTCCTAGTGTTTTCCAACATACAATTAGAATGTTTGATAAAGAAGTTGAAGAGATTAAAGTGGTAGACATGGAAATTGCAAAGATCTCCACTTCTAAGGGAGTAAAAACAAGACAAAAGAAACCTAATAGGTTTGTTGAGGAATGGATTAAGATTTTTCCAAGATCCTAAAATGCTAATGTTGTTGATGATCACATCTTTGTAGACCTATATGCTCTATGTAGAGATTCTACCTATCCTAGAGTTATAGTTATGAACTTTTCAAATATTTCTACAATAGCAAAGAAAAGAAGATCCCTATTTGCAATCCATGGAAAAAGAACCATGCAAAGTTAATCTTTCTAGAAGTTTTTGTTGATGTTGATTTGGTAAAAGCTCTAATAAAGTCCTACAATTTGGCCATCAAATCATTCTATAGGAGAGATGGAACTATTCTATGTGCACTAGATAGGGCTTCTTCCATTGAAGCATTCAAAGGATGGTGCCATGAGTGAACCAATGGACCTAATTGACCTACAAGGAAAATTTGAAAGGACAACTAAGGCATATATTAGAAATTCAATGCTACAACATATTCTCATTGACCTAAAGTAGGTGGGAGACTATCCAAAGAAAGTAGAGAAGAACATGCCACTAGAAAAATTTAAGAATTATTTTGTGAAAATAGTATATGGTGTCCACAAGGTGGTGGGAAAGGATGGAACTGACATGGTATATGGATCAAAATTTATCATTGCCAGAGATGTACAAGACTCCTACCATGAAGGAGAATATGATTATGTTGAATTCATTCTAGAAAAGATGAAGGAAAACATTGGACATGCCCAGAATGGAGAAATGGAGAAACTCAATTTCCTTCATTACCCATTGTTGATATAGTTGATCCTATACAAGAATGTAGGATATATAAGATCAGATTTCATTGATCATACAACTGATGTTAATGGAGATTTTCTAGTCCAATTATACTTTGACTTTGTCTTATTTTTCAATATTTTTAGTATTGTCATTATGACAATTCTAGACCCAATTACTTTAGTGCACCTGATATCTTGAAGGGTCTTTTGAGACCAGCCCTCCTTCTAGAAAGTAAAAGAGTAGACCAAAATTGGGGAGATATTTTCCTATTTCCAACCTTTTCTTTGATGAGGGTTTATGGTTATCCCCAACCCTTGCATATTTTGCCAAAATTCATTCCTCCTAGATTAGCCATCATTGAATTCATGTGGTAGTTGTCTATTATTAATAGGGAGTATCTAGTGCCTAAGGTATATAGAGGTACATTCCTATGTAGATGTTTAAGGGTGGGGAACTTTCCCATTGGAAAAGAAGCCCTAGATCATATTCATTGTTTCCTCCACCACTACAATCTGTCAACAAATCAATATAGAATGTATGACCCTAATAATTAGATGAGAATCACTTTCAAATTAATTAGGAACTCTGTGTTGCTTGATACTAAAGAATTACCCCATGAAGATGTTATCCCTAATATTTTTGCAGAGGGGGAAGTAGCTGACAAGTTGGCCTAGCTTGGTGATGTTCTCAAGGTAGAGAGGGAGATGAAGAGAATGGATCCCAATTTTAATGGATTTTATATGGATATCCCCTATCCTCATAGGATTAGGAAGATGGTCACTGACCATGCCAAAATTATGGCCCAAATGCTAGAGGGATCCATGGGAGAAGAAGAGATGGTATGCCCTGATAGCCCTAAACCTTATATGACTCTAGAAGAAGAAGAAGAGCCTATTGGGGCATCATGGGTCACCAAGGGGAATAAGAGACAAAAGTTTATCCATATCCTAAAGAGGTTAAACAGAGGACATTGCAAATACTACCTGGTAAGAGCTAGTACTTTGCTGACTTGAGGCAAAGTTATATACAAGATAGGGTCAATGTAGCTGAGAGCACACTCATTGACTTAGAACTAGCTATAACAAGGTTGGATGATAGGATCATCCAAGCCCAACAGTTTATAGAGGATGGTGAATTCATCAAATTAGAAGAGTTCAAAAAAAAATTATATAAGGTAAAACAAAGTGAGTTGGCGCTCAAAATGAAACCAAGAGAATCAGATGAATAGAAGCTAGAATTGGTTGAGAAGTTTCAATTCTATGATCTTAAGAGTGAATTCATGACTCTAGAGGAGGCAGGAGATCTTGTGCAAAGGAGTGGAATGTTGTTGGTACCTAGGTGGGATTTGGAGCAAGAAGTTATGCTTGGTCAGATTAGAAGATAGGAAAGTGCCATCGCATATGAGCCATATGGTGTTGGTGGACTACAGAGAGGATCAAGATTAGATATTGATACCAAATCTTTGGCAATATGGAGTATGGCTCCTTCATCAAATGAACCTAAAATGATGGATGTATAGAGCACAGAATAGTGTAACATGATTGTGTGAACTTTACAAGGTACTTCAAGTACATAAATCTCAAAGGCCTTGAAACATTTCTCATTCATCAGTGGGACCAAGGTAGAGGAGATAGAAATAATACTTTCCAAATGTGTGCATGATTATATTGATGTAAGAAAGCTCTATGAGGATGAACTCAAGAAGAGTCATGTCTACAAAGAGAAGATTGAATAACTTGAGGCTAAGGTTTAAGTGTTAGAGGTTGAGGTTACATCTCTCAAAGAGAAATTATCTAATGTAGAGCAAGTGGCTACTAGAGAATAGAGAAAATAGCAGGATAATCAAGAGAAGCCACCTAAGGTCACAACTAAGGCCCCAATATAGACAAAGGATATGGAGGTAGAGGATACAACAGAACCTAAGAGAATGAGCATTGATTCTCCACCAACTTGGTAAGGAGATGTGGTAAGGACATCTCTCCTTAGGTCTATCATTGGCCATAGGGTTGAAACTCTAAAGAGTATACCACAATAGGCTCATACACTCTATGTTTCTTTACAAGATACTGAGCAATTTTGTAATGAAGCACTTTCATGACTATCACCCACATTAAATATATGGGGGCCATATACTCAGTTCTTAGAGAGGGTCATTATGTTGATGGCTAAGAAGCCTAATTTTCCTAATAAGATAATCATAGTGAAGGAGAACCTGGAGATAGTTAACGAATTAATTGGTTTCTTCACTAGAAAACTAAAAATTATACAATGAAAGATGAAAGTACTATCTCAAGGAATTGAGCCCTACATACCACCAATTCTGGATAATAGCAACATTTGAAGGAATGGCAAGAATGATTTGATGCATTTAGTACAATATTAACTCAAGAGGCAACAATGGCAATTTTTGAAGACAATAGTGATGCCACTTTCCATAATTTAATTGACTCCTTATTCAGAGTAGAAATATATTTGAATAAATTCATAGTAGAGTCTAAAGCCATAATGGATGCCAAGTGGACAAAATCCATGAAGGACCTAGAAGAGGTTAAAACCATAGAGTGGTTGACCAAGCAAGAAATCTATGTTTGGGAGGCAATGGGAGAAATAAAGGCTCTACCAGCAAGAAGTAGCTAAGAAATAATTGAGATTAAAGGCAACAAGAGATTAAGGATAAGATCATATACACTACGCAATTCATCAGAAGAATAAAACTCTCATAAATACTCCTTTCAAAATTTGAAAATTTTGAGGAACTAAAGGGTAGAAGAAGAGAAAGTGGGTTAAAGTTAAAGTTGATATAGCAAAGTGTCACCTGCTGACTTTTCAATTACCTTCCTGATTTTGGATCTAGCACAAGAGATTGTTTTGTATATCTTTTTATTTATGTCTTGCATTTTTTCTCATTAAGGTAATGATATGTTTCCTCCTGCCATTTGTAGCTTGTTGCAATCCTATATAAAGATTTCTAGGATGAGGAGTTGAGGTCGAAAGTCTGTATATTTTTCAATCTTATGTTATTTTGCAATTTGTCTAGTTTTTGTGATTGTATGAATGTGTTCAGTCTTGTATACTTGAGAATACAATGAATATGAATGATCAAATTGCCAAGTTTTGAGTTATACTGTGAGCCTCTGGGAGTACTTTGTTCATTTTCAAAGAAAATAATACAAAAGGAAATTCTACATATCTATGTATATGAATTTTGTCTCCTTCATTGTATATCTGTGATCGTGAGATTGAAACGAGCAATGTTCTTTCAGTTTAATACAATTCATATAAGTTGTATATCTCTTATTGATGGCTTTTACTTCAAAGAATTAAGTAATTTATTTTAGTAAATGGTAGGGTTTTGGGTATAAGGAGGATATGATAAGAATGAGATTCAAAGTTCACTATTGACAAATTTAATTTGAAGTCAACTGAATAGGTCTAAGATTGTTGGTTTTGACTTTATATAACAATGGATAAGGCATTGATCAATTAATTTTAGTTGCAAGTTGATGGTTTATATATAGTTGTAGAATACACACATCAATCAAAATCAAGTTACCATTTTATGTAATGAAGAACTAAAATTGCTTGTCATTACTTTTTTGAATTTACTTTCCTTTTGGTTATAGTTAGCTAATGTGATCAAGAAGTTTATAAGAAAATCATAGAAGAGCATTGATAGCCTAATGACTATGTTGAAGTTGGCCCATAACTAAGATTTAACACTGTTGAGCATAGGATTAAGAAAATCCTTAAGCCTCTCCCTAGCTTAGGCTTTTTAGTAGTAGGCCTAGATTGACCTAGTATGTCCTTTGTCAAAAAGAAATCCAAAAAATGTAACCATTATTTTCAAATTCTCTTCATCAATAAAATATTCTCCCCCATTGATATTAATCAATGTGCTAGTCTCTCCCAAATATATCTCAGGATGTTTTTGTGTATTACTCTCTCCCCCATACATACATATTGCAGGATATTTTTCATATATTAATTTCTTCCTCATAAATCAATGACAAAGATATCATTATGTCATTTATCTATGTAAGATATTCAATAAACTCAAGTATCCAAAGAAACTATTAAATATCGATACCAAGAGTCCTTACTCCTTTATGACTCAACTAAAGGATAGATACTTCCCCATAGAGGAAGCATCAAGCATCGAGTTGACATTATTGAAATAGTTCTCTACTACCATTGGAATGATGTAATATCAGCATCAACTACTCAAAATTAGGTTGGGGCATGACCCCAAGCATACCTATCAAGTACTCAAATGTGTCCTTAGCCAAAGGTTTTGTAAATATGTTTGTTATTTTCTCCTTTGTGCTAACATACTCCAATATGATCTCTTTCTCTATAACTTTCTCTCTCAGAAATTAATACTTAATAGATAATGTTTTTTCTTTGTATATAGCACTAGATTATTTAACATACTCACTCTCCTTGTGTTATCACAATGTATAATAACAAGTTCAGTAAACTCTATCCTAATGTCTTTTAACATTTGTTTCATCTATATAATCCAATTACAATTATTTTTTGTTGCTATATACTCTATGAAATAGAATCATGTTTCTTTCTTAACCAAGAAACCAATCTTCCTCCCAAGAAGAGTGCTCCACCACTAGAAATGTTTTTTTCATCTACACTTCCTTCCCAATCAACATCACTATATGCACATAAAGTGAAATAATTTGATCATTCGTACCATAGCCCATAATCAAGTGTGTCTTTCAAATATCTAAAAATTATTTTCACTACTTCGTAATGTGTCTCTTTAAGATTTTCCCAAAATATTGCCACAATTCCAACTACATTAGCTTTATCAATTCTAGTATGTATCAAGTATTGCAGTCCACCAATCACATATCTATACTTCTTTTGATCAACAATAAGTTTTTTATCTTTGCTAGATAACTTATGTCCAATTACTATTGAGAGATTGTTGAAAGCATAAATGCTGATGATATTCCTATGGGGGAGTATTATAGATAAATTACTATGATGATATGTTACATTCATGACTAAGTTTGTCATTGATGTCAACATACCAATTTTCTATGGTAATTGACATAAGAATAGCAGAAAAATCAAGTTGGTATGGATGGCTAGTTGAGTATCCTAACTATCCAAGGTTATGGGAGATACTTTTGAGTATCTAGTATATGTAGTTAGCATCAAAAGAAGAAATGATAAGTCTAGAAGAAGTTATCTAAGTTATAGTGATGTTTGTTCTGAGATAGAGTTTATAGATGCATGTTATGGTAAACTTGTTATATCTCTTAGCAAATTTGTTATTCTGAGAATCAAGGCTAAGGACTTGTAGAGGAAATGTTGGTGATGATGTGGCTAAGATCACTTGTCATAATATCATGTGTATAGAAAGTCATTCAAGTTTCAAGGTGGAAGATTAATTTTATCGCTAAGTATAGCGTGTTCTTAATGTGGTCCTATAATAATTAATTGAGAAGGTCTAATAGCCAACTTAGGGAATTTTTTTGAGGACTCGGTATATAGGAAAGACATTTTCCTTTATCATGGCATGGTTTTATGATTGATGATAAGTAGTAGTAAAGAGAAGAATGTGAAGTTGAGTAGAGCAGTGTGGAAGTGAAGGATAATTCATTGTTGAGGTTTTGCTAAGTGATTTGAGGTTTGATATTTGGATATGAGATTATGAGGTTCGTGACCTAGTCTACAAGGTCTGATAGTGATTAGTTCAATTGATAGAATAAAAGAAAGAAGAATATAATAGTAAATTTCATGTTTGAGCAATGAGCTCTTCTTTTATTTGAAATTGCATGTTTGGGCAATGGGATCATCTTGCATACATTGTACCACAAATCCTAACAAGGTTAGCACAACTCCTAATAGGGTTGGAATCTCCTAATAGGGATTCAAAGTTTCCTAACAAGGACTAATATGTATTAAATGTTGTAATAGACTCCTAATAGGGTCCATCCTCTAACAAGGAATATTTATATTAGTACATCATCTTGTGGGCATCATTCCCACTGGGGTTGTCCCTCTGATCAAGGGTTTTCCTAGTCAACATATCTAGTGTAATTGTCTATGTACAACTTTGTATGGTTGTTTATTTTGGTTGAATGGTTAAGTTTATTTAAGGAAGATAAATATTTTAATTGTTGGATAACTGATTATCAGAGCATTAGATCCTTGAAGATAAATTTTAACAACTTTGGGAGATCCATGGTGAGCATGTTTAGGAAAGATAGTCCTAGATCTAATAGAGGAAATTTTGACACTCGAATGGTGGAAATTTTTGGTAGTTATTAGACTTGTATAAAGAATAGAGTATTGAGCTTTTAGATCCAGAAACCTTTTGTTGTATACAAGGGAATAGAAGCACAAGCATAGATAGATCTAGATTAGAAGAAGACATTAAGATAAAGGAATGTATTCATCTACTTACAAAGAGAGAACTAGAAGGTATGAAATTTTTTGTTTGTTAGACATGTAAAGAATTTGGTCATTTTTTAAGTAGATGTCCAAAGAGATTGAGAAAAGCTAGAAAGAATCTACTTTCTGATAAAGTTGAAGAATTTAGAGAAAGTATGGAAAGATCCTTGAAAGACTATGTTAATGAATCTAGATTGATTAATGAAAAGAAAGTATCAGAGGAGACATCTTTGGTAGCTATTATGGGAAATGCAAATGTAAGAATTGATGAGAAATTTAGGATACAAGAGAAAATAGTTGATTACAATTAAAATGATGATGTTGTTACTAAGCTAAGGAATGAAGTATATCTTGAGATTAACAATGATTTAGAAAATGAAGGAGAGCCAAGGCAAGAACAAAGCTTGGAACCTTTAGTAGAGCCAAGAGGTTAGATAGCAATTCCTACTTCAAGAAAGAATATGACAAAGAATCACTCATCCAAGAAAATCATCAAAAGAAAAGCCAAAGGTGTGATGAAAATAAGAAGAGTCAATGAAGAACTCTACTTGATATCTCAAGTTGAACCTAAGAATATAGATGAAGCACATGAAGATGATTACTAGAAATAAGCTATGAAAGAGGAATATGATCAGATAGTAAAGAATGAGACATGGTAATTGGTCCCCTGCCTAGTAGGCAAGAATGTGATAGGAATTAAATGGGTATTCAAGAACAAGATGAATGAGCAAGGTGAAGTTGTAAGGAACAAGGCAAGATTGGTATGTAAAGGTTACTCACAGCAAGACATAATAGATTATGATGAGACCTATGCTATAGTGGCTAGAATAGAAGTAGTAAGATTACTATTAGCCTATATAGCACAAAAGGAATTCAAAGTGTATCAGATGGATGTCAAGTTAGCATTTTTGAATGGAGAACTTGAAGAAGAAGTGTACATTGAGTAGCTTGAAGGTTGTCCTTTGACAGACATAGTATGCAAACTAAAGAAAGCGTTCAATGCAAGTACCCAAAACTTGGTATGCAAGGTTGGACTTGAGCATTTGAAAAAGCTTGGATATAGAAAAGGTATGGAAAATAGTAATCTATATTGGAAATAAACTAATGATGCTTTGATGATTTTGGTAATATTTGTTGATGATATCATATTTGGAGGAAATGATGAGGAAAGTGACAAATTTACTGAAGAGACAAAGAAAGAATGTGAAATTAGTATGATAGGAGAAATGAAATATTTTTTAGGATTGTAGATTGTACAGAATAAAGAAGGAATTTTTATTTCTCAAAATAAGTACTTGAAGGATTTACAAAAAAAAATTTGGTTTGGAAAAATGCAAACCCATTGGAACACCTATGGTAATTGGACACAAGTTATCTACAAAGGATGAGACACCTACTATTGAGTAGAAGAAGTATAGATCTATAATTAGATGATTACAATATCTGACTCACACAAGGTTAGATATAGAAAATGTAGTTGGAATTGTTGCAAGAGACCAAGCTGATCCCAAAGAAGGCCATTATACAATAGTCAAAAGGATATTTAGATATCTAAAAGGAACATCTAAGTTTAGATTATGGTATGACAAATGTAATGATTTTACTCTAAGTGCTTATACTAATGCTGATTGGGTAGGAAATATGGATTTAAAAAAAAGCACTAGTGGAGGAGCCTTCTTTCTTGGAGGAAGATTAGTTTCTTGGCTAAGCAAGAAGTAGGATTGCACATCACAAAGTACAACAGAATTAGAATGTGTTGTAGTAGCAAACAATTGCAATCAAGTTGTTTGGATGAAGTTGATACTAAAGGATATAAGGATAGAAATTAGTGAACCTATTGTTATACATTGTGACAACACACGTATATTAAATATGTCTAAGAATCCAATATTACATTCAAAGACTAAGCACATTTCTATTAAGTATCGCATGTTAAGAGAGAAAGCTGCAAAAAAGGAAATTAGATTGGAGTATGTGAGCACTAAAGAGAAAATTGTAGATATGTTCACTAAGCCTCTTCCCAAAGAAACTTTTGAGTATTTATGAAGTATATTTGGGTTATGCTCCTTCCTACAGTAGGGTAGAAGATGCAAGAGTGCATCAGTCCAATGTAACAAAGCACCATTGTTGCCTATAATGAATGTTGATGCTTCCTATATGGGGGAGTATCTGCAATGGACAGAGTCATCTAGGACTCTTGTTGGATATTGTTTTGAACAATCTCTTTTGACACTTGAGCTAAGAAAGTATTAGTTGGTGCATAGTTTGATGCAGTAGATTTGGTTGTTGAAACCTTTGACATTGATGTCAATGGGGGAGATGTCTAGCATGAAAAAAAAATGGAAAAACAACATGTACAATATGACAATTTGATAGAAAGCACATTGAGGTATATCAATGGGGGAGAATGATTGATGAAGAGGATTTGAAAAGTAAGATGAATAGTCCTTTTTTTGGTATTCGTGGAACTAGATGTTTTTCATCTAGGTTGCCATCAATGCCAAAGGGGGAGATTGTTGAGTGCTTGTTGAAAGCATGAATGCTGATAATATTCCTATGGGGGAATATTATAGATATGTTACTATGATGATATGCTACATACATGACTAATTTTCTCATTGATGTCAACATAGTAGTTTTTTGTGGTATATGATAGAAGAACAGTGAAAAGATCAAGTTGGTACAGATGGATAGTTAAGTATTCTAACTATCTAAGATTATGGGAGATACTTTTGAGTATCTAGTATATGTAGTTAACATCAAAAGAAGAAATGATAAGTATAGACGAAGTTATGTAAGTTATGGTGATGTTTTCTCTAAGATAGAGTTTACAGAAGCATTTTCTGGTAAACTTGTTATATCTCTTAGCAGAGTTGTTGTTCTGAGAATTGATGTCGTAGATATGTATAAGATATGTTGGCAATGATGTGGCCAAGATTGTTCATCATAATATCACGTGTGTGGAAAGTTATTCAAGTTGCAAGGTAGAAGATTAATCTTATCGCTAAGTGTAACGTGTTCTTAATATGGTCCTATAATAATTAATTGAGAAGGTCTAATAGCTGACTTAGGAAATTATTTTGAGGACTCAATCTAAAGGAAGGACATTTTCCTTTATCATTGTATGTTTTTATGATTGATAATAAGTAGTAGTAAAGTGTAATGTTCTCTTTTCGAACATTCCTCATTTTCCCTTCAAATTTATATTCTTCTTGATTCAATGAATATAGAAATAATTTCTTGTACTATTTTCTATGTTAGATATAAAATTGAGAATGTGAAAAATATTAGGTCATCTCTAATATGAATTTATATTTATGTTCTAAATATTGTTGGAAGTTTTGTCTGATATTACAATAATAATATGCTTAAATCATGATGCTATCTCTTGCTATATACTTAATTATAGAGTGATCCTTATAGGATACCATTTATAATAAGTTCTCCCAATCATGCCTTAATCAAGTGATATGGTCAATATAATATAAGTGCAAAATGAGATGTAGGGATACATACAAAGACATGCCTCTTTGATCTGAATGGTCACCATAATTATCATACTAACCATGCCATAATATGTTTAGTTATGTTGGGTAAAGATAATTGCAGGTATAATGTGATTAATGAAGAATACCATTGTGATGGATAATAATATGATGCAATTATATACAAGGGTGAAGCTAAATAATCTGCAGTGTTATGAGTTGGTATGATTATATGAAAGATAATGTGTTATTAGTTTAATATGGCCAAATATGAATGTAGATACAATCATTGGTTTGTATCTATGTATGATGGTATGATGCTACTTGTAGTGTCTCCTTTCTAGACAACTATTTATTTTTGCTCTTTTTTTCGTATGATTCTTATAATATTTCTAACTCCCCCCTTATTAATCTATATCCTCTGTGTGTGTCTCCCAAAGTCATGCCCTTTTTATTATTAATATTAATTATATTAATAAGATAATTATATTTAATATTATTATATATTATATGAATTATATAAATCATATTCCTTGTAGTTAATAATACTATTTTAATAAGTATAGGATGTAATTGTCAATAGTTGATTTATGTATATATATATATATATATATATATAAATGATTTATATTCAATAATATAGTATTTTAATATCTAAGCATATATATTGTATGCACGTATAATTATATGATAATATTTATGATATAATAATTTATATTTTCAATTTATATACATTATTAATTCTTTTAATAATATATAATACTTATTTACTATTAAATTATATAAAAAAATTGGGGATATCACAGTCCTCCCCTCTCAAATTTTCTTGTCCTCAAGCAATTGATTTAATCCTCATTAATTCATAGTCTAGATTCATTCTCTTTCCTATATATGTGTTAGACACTTGCAAAATAAACATGTTAGTATATAATATCATGTACAAGAATATAAAATGAAGACACAAAGTAGACACATTAATACATGAAGACACAATGCAAACACGAGGTAGACACACAAATGCATGATGACATGAAGAAGACATGAAGCAGACACATTGATGCATGAAGACATGATGTAGTCACATAGTATACGTGTTAGAATATTGCTTACAAATTGAAATAAAAGAAAGGGTAAGGAAATGTTTTACGACTTTGATTGTGAATTTCGTGCTCCTCTCCCCTATCTTGGAATAAAAAGTTCTTGAAGATGCATATTCTCTATAGCTAGTACTATAATAGGATGTACAATTCCATAGTGGATGGTAGATTTAATGCTGCTCAAGTTTAGACACACTCAGCTTGGGGCTCCCTCAGATTTTTAATCCATATTGGGATTCTCTCACCCCAATACAAATGATTTACTCCTCCCCCTATGCACACTCCCTACCCACTAGGAACATGCTTAATTTTAATGTGGATGGTAGATTTAATACTTCTCAAGGTTAGACATGCTTAACTTGGGGCTCCCTCAGATCTTTATCCACATTGGGATTTTCTTTTCCCCCAACATGACCTATTTACTTATCCCTCTATCCACACTCCCTACCCACTATGTACATGTTTAGTTTCATTATGGATGGAAGGTTTACTACTACTCAAGTTTGGACATGCTCAACTTGGGGCTCCCTCAGATCTTAAAATCCATATTGGGATTCCTAGGCCCCAATGTGACCAAATTATTCCTCCCCTTGTGCACACTCCCTACCCACTATGTACATGTTTAGTTTCATTATGGATGGAAGGTTTACTACTACTCGAGTTTGGACTCCCTCAGATCTTAAAATCCATATTGGGATTCCTATTGCCCCAACGTGACCAACTTAGTCCTCACCTTGTGCACACTTCCTATCTATCATGAATTCAAGCATATATGTTTTGAATAATGTCCCTTTCTAAGACCTTCAATCCCAAATTCATTTGTTCCTTGAAGTAACAACTATAACCTTCCTTTCCAAATTTTTGTATTGAATATACATGGAATCTTCCTTTAACTTTTCATTATACCACTGTAATGCACCATAATTGGATTCATTCTCACCTCCCTTTTGTTTCCAACTTGAATTAAAATGGATTAGTAAAGTGATACTGATAATATTCTTTTTAATAACTCTCCAATATAATTACCTTAGTGATATATGATCTTCTTTCTTTTATCTATATACTTTAATTATTTTCTCACTATTATTATTTCTTATAGAATCAATGTTCTTTATAGTTTATATACTAGCCACTATTATAACTTTAATACTCTTCCAATCCTCTTATAAGTTCACTCCTAAATCGAACATTCCAAGATGGGCAATGTAGAAGTGAGATGATCCTTCTTACCAAGTGGATTTAAAACAGTCCTCAAAAGTAGGTCCCTAAGTTCAAAGTTGAAATTTTTACATTTTCCTTATTACATGTATTTTCTCGCACCATCTAATAATGGTCTAGTCTAAAAGAAGTTGATTAAGGCATGAGATTAGATATGTGAGTCACTCCACGTACTATTCCTTTCGTCATCTTTTTTAAATTTAAGCCTTTGTATTTGGTGGTGGAAATATCAGTGATATAAATTTAAGATCTAAACCTTTGGTTACCAAGTGAATGTCTTTTTTTTTTAATATTTCCCCATGCTACATGGACTCCAAGTTGTATTACATCTACAGAATGCTTGTTATAACTTTCTTCCATCCCCATGATACTATATTTCCACTAAGTGCTAACAATGCTTCCTCCTACTTGGCTAGATGTTCCCATCAGACTTGCTTCATGTAAATAAAATCAACCTAAACCATGGGTGATATCATTAAATCTCTTCTTAGAGAACTTCCCTCTTTTTTAACTAAAGGTATGGCATCCCTACTTGACATCCTTACTTCTCTCTTTTTCTCAATCAACAATGGAGCTTTGCTTTTGACAACACAATTTTGTGATGAATTTGTTTCAACCCTTATATTGATTGTAGATGGAATGTTGTATGTAACACTGATTGTAAGTGACTCCCTTTTTTATTATAAATATACATATGTTTCCAATTGGACCATTGGTTCAGCATTTGCCAAGTATTTTGTTCTTCACTTCTTCACATTCAATGATTCTTCACTCTTATTAACCCTTATTTGCCACCCATCTTTTTTTCTAATATGATGTGATTGGCTTGCAATCTATATATTGATGTGAATCCCCAATAACATCAAATTTGGATGCTCTATTGCTACATCCTCTATATCTTCAATCTCCTTATTTGTGTGATGTATGAACCCATGACTAATGAGAAGTCTTTGGTTTGAAACCTAGTTTCTTAAATTAGTTATTCTGCTTTTCTAATATATTTTATCATGTATTATTTTCTCATTGGCTAAAAAATATTGGCATAATGTCATCCATTAGTCTTTACATAATTCATGAGCATTTTTATTCTAATTTAAAAGGTCATGTTTATCTTTATTGAGTAATTTATTACTTTTGCAGATACATGATACCTACATGCTCAACTTCTTTGAAAAAAAGTGACCCATCTTCCTAGTTGGTGCAATGAAAATGACGATGTGAAACTACTTTTCTGCCAGGTCCTAGGAGAGTATCGCATGGAATTGCTAGGATATAATACTATTGATCCATATGGATTCATGAATGAGCATTGCCCATCTTTACTACCAAGTTATGAGAGGCTCAAAGGCTGTTAATCTAGACATTGTAGATAATTTTTCCAAGACACCAAAGCATATGAGTATTGGTTAAGGAAACAATATTTCTTTATGCATAAGTTTTTTTTTTTTTTTTTTTTTTTTTGATACCACTATAATCATTCACTAAATAATATCATTTTTGCTAAATTATATGTTCTACTTTATTTTATCTAATATCCATGTTGGTGTCTCCATATGAGTCATTTCTTGAACTATGTTTTTCTTGTATACATTTATGACATTGTAATCATCTGAGGTTGTATTTATGTATATTTTATTTCTTTATTTTTAGGTTGGTAGGATCATGTTTTGATATTTAGTTTTAGTCTTACAAAATGTCTATTGAAGTTCTTCCCATTAGGATGGCAAGAACATGCACTGATGCCATTCTAATGTTCCCTTTCTAAACATTCCTCATTTTTCCTTCAAATTTATATTCTTCTTAATTCAACAAATATAGAAATAATTTCTTAAACTATTTTTTGCATCTGATATAAAATTAAGAATGTGCAAAATATGCAGGTTGTCTCTGATATGACTTTATATGTACACTCTGAATATTTTTGGAATTTTTGTCTAATATTACAATAATAATATGTATAAATCATGATGCTATCTCTTGCTATAGATTTTATTATAGAGTGATCCTTATAGGATACCATATATAATAAGTTATCTCAATCATGCCTTGATCAAATGATGTGGTCAATATAATATATGTGCAAAATGAGATGTAGGGATATGTACAAAGAGGCACCTCTCTGATCTGAATGGTCATCATAATTATCGTAATAGGTACTTAACCAGTTACCATATTGACCATGCCATACTATGTTTAGTTATATTGGGTAAAGATAATTGTAGGTATAATGTGATTAATGAAGAATACCATTGTGATGGATAGTAATATGATGCAATTATATACAAGGGTGAAGCTAAATAATCTGCACTATTATGAGTTGGTATGATTATATAAAATATAATGTCTTATTAGTTGAATATGGCCAAATATGAATGTAGATACAATCATCAGTTTGTATCTATGTATGATGGTATGATGTTACTTGTAATGTCTCCTTTCTGGATAGGTATTTATTTTTTCTTTTTATTTGTATGATTCTTATAATATTTCTAATTCCCCTCTTATTAATTTATATCCTATATGTGTGTATGTGTGTGCGCATGCGTGCATGTGTCCTAGAGTCATGCCCTTTTCATTATTAATATTAATTATATTAATAAGATAATTATATTAAATATTATTATATATTATATTAATTATATAAATCATATTTCTTGTAATTAATAATACTATTTTAATAAGTATAGGATATAATTGTCAATAGTTGATTTATGTGTGTGTGTGTGTGTGTGTGTGTGTATATAATTTATATTTAATAATATAGTATTTTAACATCTAAGCATATATATATATTGTATGCATGTATAGTTATATGATAATATTTATGATATTATAATTTATATTTTCAATTTATATACATTATTAATTATTTTAATAAATATATAATACCTATTTAATATTAAATTATATATAAAAAATGGGGATATCACATAAAGAAAAAAATGCAAAGTTGAGCAGAGCAGTGCAGAAGTTAAGGAAATTTCATTACCGAGGTTTTGCTAAGAGATTCAAGGTTTGATATTTGGATCTGAGGTTTGTCACCTAGTCTACAAGGTTTGAAAATGATTGGTTTGATTGAAAAAACAAAGGAAAGAAGAATATAATAGTAAATTGCATGTTTAAGTAGTGAGCTCTTCTTGTAGTTGAAATTGCATGTTTGGGCAATGGGCTCATCTTGCATACATTGTACCATAACTCCAAAATAAGGTTGGCACAACTCCTAATAGGGTTGGAATCTCCTAATAGGGATTCAAAGTCTCCTAACAATGAATCATATGTAATTAACATTGTAATAGACTCTTAACAGGGTCCATCCTCTAACAAGGGATATTTATATTAGTACATCATCTTGTGGGCATCATTCCCACCAGCATTTTCCCTCTAAGCAAGGGTTTTCTTAGTCAACATATCTGGTATAATTGTCTATGTGCATCTTTGTATGGTTATTTTTTACTTTGGTTGAATGGTTAAGTTTATTTAAGGAAGATAGATATTTTAGTTTTTGGATAATTAAATCATGCCCCCCTCCCCACTTCCCTTCCTATTAGTTATCTTGGTAGACTATTGTTTCTAACAGTTACAATAAGTGTTCCAATAGGTTACAATTTTTGAATCCAAATATTTTCAACAAGTCTCTCAAATACTTAGCTTGTGATATGAAAATGCCATCTTTGTTATGAACAATCTACAATCACAAGATACTTAGCTTGTGATATGAAAATTCTATTTTTTTTTATGAACAATCTACAACCCCAAGCAATACTTCATCTCTCCAATCATGCTCATGTCAAATTCTTTGTTTATTTCTTCTACAAATACTTTACTTTCTTTATCATTACTTTCAAAGATAATATCATCCACAAATACTACAATGATCATTAATTCTTTCTCATTCTTTCTTAGATACAAATTACTATTAGCATTACTTTTCACAAATCCTAAATTTGTCAAGTGCTTATCCAATCTTGCATACTAGGCTCTAGATTCTTGTTTCAGTCCATATGGTGACTTCTTCAATCTACAAACCACATCCTTATCATCTATCAAAGGAAAACTATCATACTGCTCAATGTATACTTCTTCTTCTATTTCACCATTCAAAAAAGTTGATTTGACATCAATTTTGACAAACTTTAAAGTTCTTTTTAGCTTCATATGTGATGCAACACAGGGAAAGAGAATCCCCAAAGAAGATGTCCTAGCCCCCAACAAATAACCATGCAATGGAAACACAATCGCAAGAAAGATCTATTATCAAATTACAATAATTTATTCATAAAAAAAATGTTACATGAAATGTGCTAGGCTATAAGACCTTCCTGGTTATGGCCAAATACAAAGCAATTACAATAATAATTTTGCAAGATCCCTCAAGATCCAACCCAAATACTAGCTAGTCCAGATCCGCACTTTGGTGGAAACCTCCAAGGATGATCTCAACTTGTGCTTGCAAGCCCACCAATAAATCTCCTTGTTATCTAGGCTATAGCTACTAGCCCTTCTCAAAATTTATCTAAGATCCAAGTGTAAACTACCCCACCTTCAATGCTGTATCCACACATTTACAAATCTATCACAATCCTTTTGTAAATTACCTCACATTTTAGGTCCTCACAATCTCCTTGTTTTCCAAGCTGTAGCTACTAGCTCTTCTCAAACTTTATCCAAGATCCAAGTGTAAACTACCTCACATTTGGTGCTCTATCCATACATTCACAAATCTATCACAATCCTATTGTAAATAGCCTCACATTTGATGCTCTGTCCACAAACTCAAGAAAACTCACTCTTTAGCTACTCTCCACATTCACTCCTCCTTTGAATGAATGAATCATTCCCTCATCCATGAATGACTTAAAGACTCCATAAGACCCTTAATTGTACTATTCTAAGCCAAAAGTTGGCCCAAAACATAAATTAAATACAACTACATAAATTAAGTGCCACAAGTCGGCCTGCAATAGCAATCAAATGTCAAAAAATTGATACCTAAGAAAAATTCCTAAACCATTCCTAATCCAAGGAATAACTATTCCTAAACCAAGGAATATGCCCAATATAAAACCATCTCTCAAATGAACCCTCTTGAACTAACTCATGTACCATACCTCAAGATCCATATTGATGAAAAACAAGCATAAATATAATGCACTTGAGAAAAAACAATGGGCTATACCTCTCAAGTAGTAAACCACCAAGTAGACCAAGAGTGGAGAATGAGAATGCTCATTAAGATATCCAAGTCTCCAACCAAGACTCATCTTAGAAGAATCTCCTCTCAAGTCCATATTAGGTGAATGCCCCTTAGACTTCTTGCTGAAATCATCAACTATCCCAACAAATACTTCTCTAATCACAAGAGAAATCAGCATCACCACCATCTCTAGGTATCCATGAGCACCTATAACCAATCAATCCATGCCAACTCCAAATGCAACATAGCAATATCAAAAAGTATCTAGCTTATGATCAATGTACTCAATACCAAGAAACTAAACCAAGATCAATGTCAAAGTTCCAACCATGCCCTTAGGAACATAAACATAACAACATGATCTTACCATCTCAACCAAAGAGATAATATGGTCCATAAGAACATACCATAACATGTAAGAACTCTAAATGAGAATCAAGAGTATATCATGACATATAAATGAAACCATCCTCACACCAAGGATAACATGTCAATAAACAACACCTTTATAAAGAACCCCACTAGTCCTTCTTAAGACGCAATCATCTCAATACACCATGAAGAAAACCATCTCCACATACCATGAAGAACCATCTCCACACACCACAAAGATAACAAGTGCACCATGCAAATGTGAAAGATGCTTCTACAACAATAGAATCTAAGAAAAACCTCCAACATCTGCAAACACTCAATAAATACATCAATGCCAAAAATTCCCACTCAACTGTGGTACCAAGTCACCTATGGCATCATATAATCCATCTCCTACATGAATATCCTCTAGATCTACACTCACACAACCAAAGTGTCAATACCAAGTGAAACCAAGATCTCCAAACCAAGAAGATATAAACCAAACTAGGAACTAATCATGCACTGTCACCCCATTACTATCAGAAGCTCCCACTAAACCATGTATCCAAGCTATCCATGACATCATGATGAAAAATAACCATCCTCTATATATCCAATTATTTCATGCCAAAATTTATGGCACCATGATCACATCCATGAACTGAGCATTTGGCTCTCAATCTGTCCAACCTATCATCATAAAACAGTCAACCACAATCCTCCACCATGGTTGTACCTAGTGAAAACATCTCATCCATTATACATGAATAAAATCCATCAAAAAATCATGTGACTTAAGGCATAGAAAACCCAAATTCAAGTCACCAATCCATATATGCATCAATAATGAAAGATCAATGGGAAAAGACAGCCCATAACCAAACCATAAATGCAACCTATAAGTATAGATTTCCTACAACATGACACAACTTGTAGACCTAAGAAGTAATCATACATATCCAAATCAAACACTAATAATCATATCATCATGAGACCAATCTAAAATATAAATTGAGTATACAATTGCATCAAATCTTAAATTTCCAAACATACAATGTCATAAACTCACAATGTTGCCATAGTCAATATATATCATAAAATTTTCAAATTAATATATCACCAAATAAACCATTCCAAACCTGCACCAAATCTAAACCAATGTGTAAAGCTCTTCATGACCTTTTTTTTGACTACTTGAAGTCCAAAATCCAACTTCGTATGCCCAAGTTATGCCCTAATCTATGCTCTAGATAAACAATATCTAATTTTTGGACTCTTAAAAATTGACAAAATTGAAAAATCACAAAATCAAACCCACACCAAGTTTTAGTGCTCTAAATTAGCTTTCCAACACCTATAAGAAGTTAGACAACCAATATCTTGAGAGAAAGTTATGGTTGTTTTACTATGATAGCCTGTTTACCATTTTCACTACAAATTTTTTTTTTTGGTGATGAAAAATCCTACAGGATTAAATTTGATAGCCATTATAGGATGAAACTGAAAACCTATTTCATTTTCTCTAAACATGGCCAAACTAGGGTATATTATATGTCAAAATTTATGGAAACATCAACCTGAATCCGATGGTGAGGTCAAGAGGTCATTTCTACAAGCTATCCCCTAAAACCCTCATTTAAATGAAACATCTAAAACACCCTTTTGTCCAATAATTTCACATGCCAAAAATCTATCAACATCCCATCATAATAGCAAACTCAAAACCCTCAGATCTACAATAAATAACTCATATCTTGCCCTTTCTTTTATCCTCTCATGCATTCCCATGGATTCAATCTAGGGTTACAACAATACAACCATAGCTCCGATACCACTTGTAAGGAAACTTGTAATAATGAATATAACCATTCCCACATAACACATAATAGATCTAAAATAAACATAAAATTAAAATCCACATGAAAAAGAATAGACAACATACCCACAAAATGTGGCACAAGAGATACCTTGGGAAACCCTCATGAGGGAAAAACCTAGCCTCCAAAAGCATCCATCACCATGTATTATTCAACAACAAAAAAACCATTGTCATACAACCATGGAAGCCTTCAAAGCCATAGCCACCACCAAGTAAACTATGTGAACAAACATGAATCCACACATTCCATGTTATGCTTCCAACCTTCACAAATGCTCCCTTGGCTAACCTGTCAAGCCTTGTCCTGCTTGACTCTTGCCTTTTTTATTCTCCTTGTCATAGCAACAACTACCCTTGTGGCTACTTATATAGTAGGATGTCCCACAAAACCACCAAGTAATATTACATAAACCATGTGATACCTAACTCATTGAGCCCACATTTAATATTTGGCATTTAATTTTTTTCCCCAATATTAAATAATTACATAAAATATTATCACAATGTTACAATACAACTCATCAAAAATATTCCATGGGAATCTTTACATGTTGCACATCCATCTAGGTGCTCCTAGATACAACATTACATAATAAAATAAAATAATACAATCTAACAATATTATGCAATGTGTGCAACACCTATTATCTCAATAGAAAGGTTCTCCAATGTATCTCCAAAACATACCTAACCTTGAAAAGCATAACTCCACCAAAATCCAAGCTTGATGCTCCTACATTAGACTCCTCAAGTAAATAGAAAAGTATGTCCCATACTCTGATGCCCAAAACAACATCTGCAACCAACTTCATCTTTAGCAAAGGCTTCCACTTCATCATAGTCAATAGAACAAATCTAAAAATCAACCATCTATGCTTCATCCACTAAAACATTAGAATCAAAGACATAACAACAACCCAATCAGAAAGCACACAACCAAGAACAAACTAAACATAATGTTTCACTAGAAAACCCTCATCCACATTAGTAACTAGTGAATCCACACCAGCAACAAAAAACTCCACATCAATAGCAATATGTAGATCTCCATAAGCACATTCCAAACTCACAACACTAGAAATGTCATTGCTCAAAAAAAGATTCTCTACAACATACAACTCACCACCAATAGCAATCAAATCACCCATGACCAAGTGCTCTCCATTTCTCATGTCAAACCTAATCAACTGATCATGAAAATCAATGTCTATTCCAGCATCAACAAGGTTACGAATATCCTTAGAAACAACCTTTAGTTGCTCTACAAGTTTTGTATCAGAGTCCACATACTCATCAGTAGAACCAAGCTCTTCCACCTTAACCTTGCTATGTCATCTCTTCTCATGAACAAGTCTCTTAACTAGCCAAACAACTCTCTTCTAGATTGGTAGACTCTAGCTCCACAAACATCTACAGAATGCCTTCTTCATCTTATCCTTATCTTGATCAACTGAACTAGTTTCAAACCAAGCAACCATCTCCTTAGCTTGATTAGCCAAACTAGCTTCAAATTGAGTAGTCATATTAGAAAACCTCATTTCCAGTACATTATGGATATTTTCAATCATCTTAGGGTCAAATCCTCTTAGAGACATCTTCCAAGATCTTCATAAACCCTCTACAACAAATCCTTCCTACACTCCTTGTGACAAAACTAAATTGCTTGCAAGTTAGACCACAACCTACCACCTCACATGACCAATCAAGAACCACATCACAAGTCCAAGACCACAGATCTACAATACACAAACTCTCTACAATCATTCCTCAACAAGATAAACTTTCCATCTTCACATCCATCGATCAATCTATAAGCCCTCTACAATTGAAAGTCAGAACCACCATCTGCCACCTCACAACCAAGAGATCTAGGACTCCATAAAGTAAATCCACTAATAGATCAAGATCAAATTAGATATACTTCTCCAACCCAAGTCCTAGTGCAAATTGTGACAACTTCAACAATCTATCTACATGCTTAGGAACAATTGTGCTCTAATACCATCTAACATAGTACAAGGTAGGAGAATCCCTAAAGAAGATGTCCTAGCCCCTAGCAAATAACTATGTAGTGGATAAAAAATCACTATAATTTATTCATAAATAACTATTACATGCAATGTGCCAGTTTGTAAGGCCTTTCTAGTTATGGAAAAATACAAAGCAATTACAATAATAGTTCTACAAGATCCCTCAAGATCCAACCCAAATGCTAGCTAGTTCAGATCCACACTCTAGAAGAAACCTCCAAGGAAGATTTCAAATTGTGCTTGCAAGCCCACCAAGAAATATCCTTGTTTTTCAAGCCATAGCTACTCAAAATTTATTCAATATCCAAGTGTAAATCACCTCACATTCAGTGCTCTATTCACACGGTCATAAATCCATCAAAATTCTATTGTAAACTACATCACATTTTAGGTCCTCACAATCTTGTTGTTTTCCAAGTTGCAACTACTAGCACTTCTCAAAATTTATCCAAGATGGAAGTGTAAACTGCCTCACATTTGGCACTCTATCCATACATTCACAAATCCATCACAATCCTATTGTAAACTGCCTCACATTCGGCACTCTGTCCACAAACTTAGGAAAACATGCTCTTCAGCTACTCTCCACATTCACTCCTCCTTTAAATGAATGAATCACTCCCTCATCCATGAATGACAAAAATAATCCACAAGACTCTTACTTATACCAATCTAAGCCACAAGTCAGTCCAGAACACAAATTAAATACTAGTACATAAATTAAATGCCACAAGTCAGCCTGCAACAATAATTAAATGTCCAAAAATTGATACCCAAGAAAAATCACGATATCTCCTAGCTCCAATTGAATTAGAACTCATGCTTTGACATTTAGGTACTAATTTAATTCTTCTACAACCCCTTAAAGGTACAAAGGCTGATTCACCAAGAAAAATTGTGCATCCATCCCAAAAGTCACGCATAGAAAATTGTCATGCAAAATTGCCAGAAATTGATACTCCAGGAGAATCACCACATATCCCAACTTATAAAGAATTAGGAGTTACACCTTTAAACTAGGGATAGTACTCTAGGCCCTCTTAAATTCTTAAAATTTACAACTCCCATTCATTGCATAGAATTAGTTATATGGTCTGCAATAGGCACCCAAAAACTAGAAAAACATAGTTCTAGTAATAAGGTAAAAATAGTTCAAACTTCAACTCAATCCATCCAATCTCTATGATATCATGAGGAAAGTTTCTCCAATGTGTCTCCAACACATCCCTAACCATGAAAAACATAACTCCACCAAAATCCAAGCTCGATGCTCCTGCATCAGTATGCTAAAAATATTCTCACTACTTTTAATCTAGCCACATGTGTAAATGTCTCCTCAAAATCAATTCATTCTTGCTATAAATAACCTTTATTTACCACTCTTTCTTTGTTTCTTATAACCTTATCTTGTTCATTCATCTTGTTTATGAATATCCATTTAGTTCCATAGTCTTATCCTTAGGTCTAGGAACCAAATCCCATGTCTTATTCTTTTCAATCTATTCTAATTCATCTTTGATGGATTCAAACCAATAGTCACCCTTACTAGCTTCATCAACATTTTTAGATTCAACTTGAGAAATTAAACATAGTTTTTCTTGTACCTTGTTTCTTTTCATAGCTCCTATGTCTTTGCTTCTAATAATATGATCAGTAGGGTGATTCTTTGTCAAGTTTATGTTAGGTGTCACTACTTCAACTCTTATTTTAGCTCTTGCTTCAGCTCTTGGTTCTTCTCTTATTTCTTCTCTCTAAATCTAATTCTACAAATCAATGTCAGTCTCATAAGATAGTTCCTACTCAAAATTCTCTGTATGAGTTCTTGTGTTAGTTTCTTCATCTAAATTATAATCAAGTATTCTTTCCTGAATTCTAAATTTTTCATCAACTCTCACACTTGCACTCTCAACAATGTTCTTAGTTCTCTAGTTAAAAAATATATATGTCTTGATTTTCAATGAATATCGAAAGAAACTATCATCACTTCTTTAATCAAACTTTCCAATATCATCATCTCTCTTAATGTAACATTTACTTCCAAAGATTCTAAAAATACTTAACAGATGGTGTATGTCCAAACCAAAGTTTATAAGGTGTCTTACTAGTGCCTAGTCTAAATTATACTATGCTAATGGTGTACAATATTTTACTTGCTACTTCTTTCCAAAAGATATTGAATATATTGTTCACAAACATCATTGCTAGTGTAGGAGCACCTAGGGTTTTAGCCTAAACCCTAAGGTAAATTTTTCTTGTACATGGTATTGGGAAAACCACTAATGAATAAAGACTAGAATCAAGTACCAGGTGTTTTCTAGGAGGATTAGGATGTCTAGGTAGAAATTTGAAGTGAACTAGAATTCAATGGTCCAAGTTAAACTTATACAAGTAAAAGTTTCTCAATTAGTCAAATTGGGTCAAAATTTGATTTTGACTACAAAATTGGTAAAAATAGTGCTGATAATGGTTTAATATATCATTGAGACCATTCTAGGTCCATTGAAAGTTTCTATGAGTAATAGGACTCTTCAAATGCATAAATTGTAGAAGTTGTCATGACAACATTGACAACATTTTGAGTAACTACCCAAGAATTGGTTGAAACATAGTTTAGATAGTTTGGGAATGACCACCTTAGCTATCTATATATGCTCATTTCTTATCAAAATGAAGGGTCTAAATTACTACTATACGGAGTTAGCAAATTGAATTCAACAATTATCTTGCAAACTTAGTTACACTCATCTTTGCAACCCAAGAATCTGCTCTCCAATGGATTGAATTTGGATTTCTATTGAAATGATTAGTTATTTTTTTTGTCTATTTTCTTATGATATATATTTTTTCTAATATTTTTAATAGTGACTAGAAGTAAAGTTTTTGTTTTAGTCACTGTTACTAGTCTTCATAGGATGGCCGACACAAAAATGACTATAACATAAAATTCAATGGTTGGACCTATATGGCCTACTCAAATATGTTAGGGAACTATATATACTCTTTAAATATGTAGCTTGGGGTTTGTACTTGTAGTTTTTCTATTTCTTCTATCAAGCTCTAACGGAGTCATGTGCAACTAGCTAGGAAGTTGTAGAGACATTAGAGGATGAATAAAGATTTTGGTGTATTGGTTTGGACAATCCAACTAACTAGTTAAATAGAAAACCCTTTGAAGTTGTAATCTACTGAGAGAAAAGATCTAGTGAATCCATTTCACTAGTTATTGAAGCTAAGAAAGTATTGTCACTAGGTACAAGAAACCTTGTAAGTAGGCCTACCTATAGAAAGCCACTATATGGAAACCATGGGGATATGAAACCTTGAAAATATTAAAGAATTCTAAAAAGGGTATCAACAAGTGTGATTATTTAGGGTTCTTTTTTAGAAATTTTCTACAATATAGGCTAAAAAACCAATTTGGAGGCCTAATTGGGGGAAAAGGCTGCTAGCCCTAAAGTAAGGGTTTGAGGAGATCAAAAATAAAAAATGAACTTTTGGGAACAAGGAGACTTTAAACGTAGTCAAAAGGACTTTTGGAGGAGCCCTTCATCCTATTACAACAAGTAGGGAAGCCTTGGCGAGTTGAATGAGTATTGATGTCTTGAGTCTTATAGCTTAGTGAAGTGGAAGATTGAAGTGATAAATTGATAGAGAGACTGTTGGAGAGAATAGGATGATTAAACAAAGAATTCTCCTGGTGTGGGAATTTGGAATGAACCCTAAGAAGGTCTAATAGTGAGCTGTGTGAGGTCCTAATAAAATTTGGGACAAGTGAAAAAAAATCTTCCTTATCAAATTGGCATCAGAGCAGAGAAAGATTTAGGTCAAGGTATTGTATATGTCTAAGTCAGTGGGTGAAACCACCATGGTGACTAATGTAGAGTTAGCCAAAGAAGTGATAGAGAAGAAGGAGAAGAATCAACTCCTAGAGGAAACCTTAGAGGAAATGAAGAATAAGCTAGATGAGGTTGTGGAAATAACTAAGAAATTGAAAGATGGTGAAGATAAGGGTAAGGTAGTGGATGAAGAGGATGTGGTCCTTGAACTTGACCCTCCTCTATAGGAATAACCATTTTCTAAGGCCATCAACGAATTTTGTGGTAAGTATATTGAGGGAATACCCTTATTTAGTGGTAAAATGGACCCTATTTTGGTGATGGAAAGGATAGAGGGCACAAAGGACCATTTTGAGTGTGAGAGAGCCATAGAGGCTCAAAAGGTCAAGGTTACAAAATCAAGATTGAGGGGACCAGCCCTAATTTGGTGAAAATTCCTTCAAAAATAAAGAGAGCAGTAAGGGAAGAGACAAATAGCTAATTGGAAGGCTATGGTGGCTAAGGTTAAGGAGAACTATTTACTAGAGGACTATGAAATATAGTTGTATAAGAAAAGGCAATGCCTTAAGCATAAGGACATGGATGTTTCCTCCTATATAGAGAACTTTTAGAAATTATGCCTAAGGTCTAAGGTGCAAGAAGAGGAGGTGATTAAGGTGGTGAGATACTTGGGTAGTTAAAGGGGGAGAATCCATGAAGAGATTGTCTTATGGGTCTCTACCACTATCCATAAATTTTTTCAGTTAGAACTCAAGGTAGATGAAAAGAACAAGAAGAAACATGATACAAGTTCAAGGGGTAGGGGTAGAGTGAGAGGCAGAGACTCAAGAGGAAGTCATGAATTTGGATATGGTGGTAGAGGTAATAGAACCAAGCACCAAGGAGACTCTAATTTGACTAATTAGAGTAGTGAGTCTAGTGGAAGAGATATCTACAATAGAGGTAGAGGCATGAATACTGGTGGAAGAGGTAGATTTGGGTGTTTTGGAAGATGATCACACTTTGCCAACATGAAGTACTACAATTATGGCCAAATGAGCCACCTTGCTAATATAATCCCTAAAAAAGATTCATCTTCACAAGGGGGGAAGAAATTTTAATATGAAAAAGAGGAAGCTAGTAGCATCAAGGCTTCGAAGGTCAATGTTTAAGAGGGTGTTATTCAAAGAACCTTCTAAAGAAGAGCCCAAATGGAGAAGAACATTATTTAGGATCAAATGACATATAATATAATATAAGAGGAAGTAGTTCTAAAGTTGAAACTTACCAAAATACCCCATACACCACCCTATTAGGTTACTTGGTTTAACAAAAAGAAAAATGTTCTTGTGAATGAACAAGTGTGGGTGGTATTTTCTATATGCATATACCAAGATAGGGTACTATGTGATGTGGTACCCATGGATTCCTACCACTTGCTGCTAGGTAAGTGATGGTAGTTCAATAGGGATGGAGTTCATTATGGTAATAAAATGATTTATACTTTCAAAAAGAATGGGATTACCTATATGATCTAGTCATTAGTGGAGGAAGGAATAGACAAGTCAATAGAGCCAAAGGTACTTTTGATGAGTGGTAAAGAGTTCAAACATGACCTTAAGAAGGAAGGATAATTTTGTTTTGCTATTGTGGTGAAACCTAAGGGGGAAGACAACCTAAAATGGATACCTATCAGTGAAACAATTATTGGATGTGTTTAAGGACATCATTTGTGATGGAACACCAACTATATTTCCACCTCAAAGAGATGTTAGTCATCGAATAAACTTCATACTAGGGGAATATTTTCCTAAAGATGCATATAAAATGACACCAGATCAACATAAAGAGATTACAAGGAAATTTCAAGAGTTATTGGATCAAGGCCTAATTAGGAAGAGCATCAACCCATGTGTAGTTCTAGTGGTGTTGGCACTAAAGTAAGGAGGTAAGTTGAGAATAGACCTTAACAGAAAATATCACCAAATTAAGATGAAAGAGGGGATGAGTGGAAAACAACTTTCAAAATCACAGATGGTCTTTATGAGTGGCTAGTAGCCTTTGGCCTTACAAATGCACCTAGTACATTTATGATGTTGATGGATGAAATTTAAAAGGATTTTATAGGTAGGTTTTTGGTAGTCTACCTTGATGATATCCTTATTTTTAGTAAAACAAGTGAAGAACATATGAAACACCTAGAGATAGTGTTAACAAAGTTACAGGAGGAAAAGTTGGCTATCAACCTAGAGAAAAGTGAGTTCTTGAAGAAGATCTTGCGTACTTAGGTTTTTTCATATCACAAGCTGATTGGATGATGGATCCAAGCAAGGTGGTAGCTATCATCAACTAGCCTACTCCTAAAATAGGGACTAAGGAGTTTCCATGGATTGGCATAATTATATAGGAAGTTTATTAAGGGATTCAGTGAGATTTATGCACCCATCTTATATACTATAATAAAGGGGTCATGGAATAAAGAGCTAAATGAGGGGTTTTAAAGATTGATTAAGGAAGTGGTTACACAACCCATTTTATTATTGTCTAGTTTTCAGAAAGCTATTCATTATAGAGTTTAATGCATGTAAATTGTTGTTGGGGTGATCTTAAGCCAAGAAGGAAGGCTTGTAGAATTTTCTAGTGAGAGGTTGAATAAAGAAAAGTATAGGTATTCATATTATGACCTAGAACTTTATGCATTAGTTAAAGCCCTTAAGAAGTGGAGACACTACCTATTGCCCAATGATTTTTTTGTATATACTAATAATCAATAATTGAGCTTCATCAATGCCTAGGAGAAACTATTTCTAGAAATATGGATAGGTAGGATGACTTAAGTTATCATTTATGGAAACATATATATAAGAATGAGATGAAAAAATATATTGTTGAAGATTCTATAGTCCGAGATAGAAAATTGTCTAAGTGTTAAACAATTTCACTAGTAGCACAAAGATAGTTTTTGGTATTGCAAAGGCTACATAGATATTTCGAATGTGAAAAGTTAAGAGAAGGTATATCAAAGTTTCATGATGATGTACCTAAGTACACAAATTAGTATGGACAATATAGATAAAGTTACAGGCCAAATACCAATAAAGGTAGTATGCAAAGTAGAACAGAGTAAAACAAGACAAAGGAATAAAGTGTTCAAGAATTATTTTGGTTACAAAATAATTACTTATTTATGTAGGGCCAAAATCATAGATGTTTACCCTAAGTTTTCATAACATATAATTATCAAGCCAATAATGTAAGAGTTTTGTGAACGAAAAAAGTATAAGTAAAGAGTTATTATGTGTGAAGTGTGTGATGTGTAATAGATGTAATATATGCTAGTGTGAAGTATATGATGTGTTTGCAAATTATGTATATGACATGTGAACTTGTATGAGTGATTGTTTATGTGAATTATGATGTCAAATTAGAGCTTTGTGAAGTATATCAATGTTACAACACTTTCAATTCCCCTATATTTTCAAACTTCTAGGATTAGGGTTGAGTCAATGTGATGTCATGTCTATGTCTAGATTTCCCTTAAGGAGCTTCTCTTCTCATATATCCCTTTGTGCACACCTAGGTGGGAATTCAAAAGAAATCTAATGCATTTATTCATATTAAGTGATTAGGAAAGGGAGGGTAAGTCTATGCATTTCTTAGATGAGAGAGAAGTTGTTCAAAAACCCTAGCTCTATGATCAAGTATTTCATTGAAGGCATGATACATCTAAAGGGATAGATAACACTACATTTACAGTATATTGTGACTAAAAGAATTAGGATTGAAGCTTAGGACCAATGAATAGATCATAGGAACATCATGGGATCAAGACAAATTAGATTGAAAGCAAGAGAAGCAGACGAGTCCTCAAAAATAGTGAAATAACCCAATCAAAGGTGTTATGATTTTTTTTGAAATCAAATCAATGGCTTATATTTAATCCACACATCTACATTGTAAAGTTGGCAAGTCAAATGGTTCAAAGGTTAAGTCCAAATCATCATATGAAGACCAGATTGAAGGATGGTGTTTTAAGATGGAATTGTAAGTATCCAACTATTCATCTCTTTAGCTATCAGATCTTAAAAGATTAACATTGATCGCATTTTTGTAGGTGGTTAAAGTTGACCCGAGGTTAGTGTTGCATAGAGAAAAAAATTTGTTCACATATTTTCAAAGATTTAAGAGTAACCTATGGTTAAGGTAGTAAAACAACAAAAAGCTTACATTCAGAGCTTTGTGGGATTAAATGTAGAGTTAAGATTTCAAGTCGCAAAGCCAAAAAAGGAAACCACATAGTAAAATTTTAATTAGTTGTAGCATTGTACAAGATTGATGCTAATATATTTTTTGGGTAGTGAAGTTATGAAGAAATGTCATCACATGGTCATAGGTGGTTAAGTATAACTTGAGGTCAAGGTTGCAAAATAGTGAAAACTCCTTGTCGCAACTTTGTAGGATTAAAGAATGAGTTAGATTGTTGAGTTCCAAGATTGTGAACAAGATGATGGTTAAACTCAAGATGATTGCCACAACATCATAGGTGAAAAAGTATTTAAGACATTTCAAGTTGCGAGCATGTGAAAAAGGTAAGAGTTAAGCTACGAACATAAATAGGTGGTCAAGTATGAAGTTTTTGCAACATCCCAAATGAAAGGAATGTTAAGTGTCAGACCATAGGGAAGGTGTGAGGTAGTCGTCTCATGAGTGATCACATGATCATGTCTTGATTCTTATTTGAAGGTTTATAAGTTGTGATGGTGTGTAGAGCATAAAATGGTAGTCAAAGTTAATGATTGCAGCCTTGCAGGTGTTTAACTCAACTTTTAAATTTGAGGTGTGAAGTCACAAAAGGTAATTCGGGTGGTTAATGTAACATCATAGGTGGAAAAATAGTTGAAGATTTTCAAGTTGCAAGGATTCAAAGAATGTACATGATAGTTAATATTTAAGCCTATCAAATGGTCTCAAGCAATTTAAGTTAATCATGAGTTAAGGCTATGAAGCTATAAGAGACAAAAATGGTTAAGTCAAGTGGTGATCGCAAAATCTTAAGAGATAATGGTATTAATTGATTAACAGTTGTGAAGAGGTGATGTGGTCAAAGTCAAGGGTTTTTCTACTTCACAAGTTTAAAATAATAATTAATTTTAATACTGTGAAGGCACAATTATGGTTAGTGTGTAGTCATTGCTACTTCTCTATGGTTAGTAGGATGGAGAGATGTAAATTTATGAAGAGGAAATAATGAATTCAGTTATTGAATGAGTTAGGTGATCAAATGAATTTGCATCTAGTTATTTTGATAAAGTGACAAAAGAGCTAACTACAGTAGTTAGGATATGAGATTTCACATCATCACTACTAGCTAAGGGTAATGTGAGGTTAGTGTTGCAATAGAGTCAAAACATTCATTTGTAGCTTCACATGGTTAAGCCATAAGTAGAGGTTCTAAGTTTTGAAACTAAGAAGAGTACCTAAAAATTAGTGTAAACAATGGTCACAACATTGCATGTTTAAAAATTTTTATATGGCAGTCGTGAAGCCATGACATGGTTAAGTGTTTGAGCCATCACTATTTCGTAGTTAGAATAAATGTTAATTCTTGAACTATAGTGAAGATGTTGTTGGAAATATATATGATAGGATAAGTTATTAAGAGGGGAGGGGTGAATCAGTAACCAATAAAACTTAATCTTTATTTACCAATTAATCCTTCATAAGTATTTTGATCTAACTGCATGCATGAAGAACTGAAACTATTAAAACATTAACACTTTGACACACAATATGGTGAGCTAGAAACCTTCCAAATAGAAAGTACAACTAGGGTGGGAATGATATCCACAAGCTTTAGTACTATAATATAAAGTTGGCCTATTAAGGCTTACAATGATCACTTCTAATGATCTACCTAGTTAGGAGTAATAAGAACTACTAGGTCCACCTTGCAAAAGGATTTACAAACATATAATGAAGTATGCACTTGGTAAAGAGATTTACAAAACACTATTAAGTCTACCTTATGAAAAGATTTAACTATTCCACCTATTAGGATGAACCAGTGGCTGATCTCTAATCTATAACTTGGTTTGCTAAATGAGATTCCTTTGAGTCCAATGATCACTTTGTTGTGATGCATAAATATTTGTTGCTCCTTATACTATTGTAGCCTTTTACTTCTCACTTCTACTCTTTTCTACTTGTTTTATATATCTTCTCATAATCATAGTTGGATGTGATACAATACATTGCATATATAACAATAAAATTTAAAAATCAACAAATTCAACTACAATACAAGTTTACACAAATTACACAAAGTTGGTCCAATTGTAGGAACTTGAGTTCTGAAGACTAGCTTGATGAGGTTCTAATACTCAACATCCACTGTCAATGCTCAACATCATCATGCTTTTGGTATACATAGAAGCTCAATCCATATTGATCACTTCCAAGTAGTCTAAACTTGGTCTGCATTGGTGACTTAGTGAATACTGTGAAACTCAACATATAAACTAAATCATTGGATTCATACTACATAGCTAGGTCAATGCTATCACTGCAAGCTCGGTATAAACTAAATCACTTGGTTGACACTATGTGGCTCTGTCAATACTAGATTCACATCAATCTAACTATGAACTCGGTAACCACTGAAGAACTTGATTTGCACTGAGAAACTTGTTAAGCACTAAGAAGCTTAGTTTATACTGATAATCACCATCTTGGTAGAAAATGCTTAGCACAAATTGAATATTGTTCCTTCAATTTGATAGCAACTGTAGAATTTGGTAGATTCTGAATTATATTGTTAACTGTACAATTAGCTTGTTAGATACTTACTATCTGAAAAAGTATGTCACTAATAAACAAAAATAATTATAATTTCAATAGATGTGACATGGAAAAGGAGATATTATTTAGCCATTAGATTTTAAAAGATCAATGAATGTTGTTTTCCCACTTTATAAAGTTGCACGAGAAATAACCAAAGCAAGAAAGTGAGCATTCGACATGTGGAGATGGTGGGACAAGGCTCAATTGTAAGTCAAAAAAAGGAAAGTTTTAGGAAAGGTTGTCTAGATAACACACTTAGGTTGGTTGGAATCCCTAAATGTTACAAAAGACCTTTAGTTTATGGAAGTTTTTGATCAAAATTAGATCAATGCTTGTTGCTTTCTCACTTTTCAAAGATGCATAAAGAATAAACAAAGAAAAAGAGTGAGTGTTGGACATGTGTGCATAGAGGCACTTATAGAGGAAGCCATAAAATAAATAAGATCATAATCATCAATTTAAAATCGATGACCAGAATTAAAACTTACTATTACTATTGAAATACAACATACATGGGTTGGGTGCCAATAACAAAATACAAAATAAATAAATATTTTATAGGATTTTTGAAGTTGCCTAAAGATAAATGGAGACTAGGTGTTCTTAGAAGTCCTGTGGGATCAAGATCATTGATGAGAAAGATGCCACACATCCATACTATGCTACATATTATATATTTTCCTATTTTCTTTCTATTGTGTGACTATTGCACTACTAAAACAAAGGTGTAGTGCCTACCCTCGTTCACATCTTTTCTGGACATTGTTATTATTATCAGACTACGATAGAATAGTTTTATGTTGATGGATTAGTGATATTGTTTTGACACTATCAGAAATTATGTTATGGATTCAGTGGTTATAAGATGAGATCATTTAGACTTTACATTTCATGCATACATGATGATCATTATATTGTTTTCCGCTATTTTTGATGATTAGTTGATAGTTATTATCTCGTGTGTTTTATTATGGATACTTACCCCATACTTGCATGTGTATGGTGTGCGTGTTTTCTTATTGTATGACATTTTTGATGTGGTTAAGGGAGGGAGTCGTAGTCACCTACTTAGTTAGGATCTACATGATGTACCACTTCCTGCCATTTTCTATTTAGCTTAGCATTAAATATATATTATATGTACATGCATGGTTTTTTTCCAGGTTGCAAGTACCGGGTATTGACTTCCCTAAATTGCCAGGATGAGCGTACCCTATTATACTATCTCAATGATAAGAGAAGGGAGATAAATTCTCAAGTCCAAATCCCAAACTTATAAGCCAATTTTCCTAGTGAGGTAGGACAAGTATCTGGATATTTTGTCCACTGAATGTGTCAGATGACATGATTCGTGTTTTTTTAACCCTTCAGACTGATTTTGTGTGATTTTCTCTATGATGGATTTTTATATTTTATCTTGGAAGTCTATGGTGAATTTTCTATTAATTAAGTCTTAATAAATAGATTTGATTAATAAATTAATTATTTGAGAAAATTAATATAAAATATCATGTTATTTGATATTTTGATTATAATTAATTGAATAAGAATTAATTGAGGAAAAAGAATTAAATAAAAGAAAATTAGAAATTAAAATTAATAATAATAATAAAAGTTATAAAACTTAAAATAAAAGTTATAAATATTTAAAAAGAAATTATATAAAAAGTAAATTGGAGTTATAAGCTTGCATGGGAATTAACGCACTTCTCTATTCCTCATGTGTCAACAACATGGGGGTTAGTGCATCAATTAAGCACATGGTGTCTACAACCCTATGGCTCATCTTGAAGGTTGGAAAAGACCCATGCTTAGTTGGTGTCACCTCCCAGCTGTTTCTAGAAGCATTCTAGATGTTTCCTAAAAGCTCTTTATATTCAGGAATTCATAGAAGCTTAGAAATAGCGTTGAGAGAGCAATTGGAGCATTGGAAGGCTCGAGAATTCTAAAGAAGGGAGGAGCTTGCTCTGCGGATTTTCTGAGGAAGAGCGATTTAGCATCAGAATTCGGGTAGATTCTTGTGATTTTTAATTATGCTATTTTCGCATCGCACATTCCCTATCTTCTTCGTGTCTTCCATATGTCTTCTGAGAAGTTTCATATTTATATGCATTCGCAATATGGGTAGATTAATTTTATTGGAGAATTTTATATGCATTCTATAATGCAAATATTTTATTCTTAAATTGTAGATATAATCTTGTGGAAAAAAAAATGCATGGTTATATTTTTAGATCAGCATAGATATACATATATATATATATATTTATATATATGCATATGTATACATTTATTATGAATCTATTATAAAATTTGAATATATATATATATATATATACATACATACATATATATATATACATACATACATACATACATACACATATATATATATATATATATACATACATAAATACACACACACACACACACACATATATATATATATATACTGATATATATATACCTATGTATATTTATATATAATACACTGAATGAGCGATTGATAATTGCAGTGGAAGAAATTTAATAAATTGCATCATGATTCATATCGCATGAAACAATGTATATAATGAAATGTCATTGGCACAAATTGTACCCACGCTTGCGGAAGGCAGAGACTTGCCATCGCAGGTTTGCGGTGATAGGGGTACTACGTACCCACTGTCGGCACAGTGCCTACGACCGCAGGTATTGCATACTACAGCAAGTGTTTGGGGGGTTAATTAATGTTAATATGATGCAAAAAAAAATGTTTATGTTAAAACATTTATAAACAATCGATTCTCATTGCTGTATAATATGGTGTCAATTGAAATTGTTAAATCGATTTTATGAAAACGTATTAATATATTTACATATGTATGTGTGTATATATATTTATATATATATGTATGTATGTATGTATGTATGTATGTATGTATGTATGTATGTATGTATGTAATATGTAAATATGTTATTTATAAATTTAAGTTATTATTTGATAAATGATTTATATTGAAGGTTTATTTTCATAAAGGTGACTCTTTAATAACTTTCAACTATTTAATAATTTAATTTTTTAAAATTATTAAATAAGGAATTGATAGTTTGGTGGGGGATGTATCAAACAAATATTATAAATTGGAAAATGGATTTTTAGTTCTGTCAAGGGAAACTTATATCCAAAAATAATATATGTGTTCCTCCATTCATTCTTCAGACTTGGAAACTTAAACTGAGATCTATACATTTAAATTCAAGTTGTAAAACCAAAACATGTGTTTACATTGTGTATTCTTTATGCTATTATTTTGGGTTGACTAGTGTTCACCAGTATAGGATGTCTACCAGAGGCTTGGGGGTTATGTGATTGTGGTGACATGATGATGTTTTAATTTCAATCTTTATAAACCCAACCATGGTTATGTGATGGAATGCTCTATGTATTGGTTTTGATTACTAATTGTAATAGTTGAGATGTATGAGACACTTGACTTAATCATTATTTTGGTCATCAATTAGTTATCCTTGGTTTATTTTCTAGTTGCCATTATGGGACTGAAATGTGGATTTATTTTTGATGATTTCATGTTGTGACATGTTTGACTCAACCATTTTTGGATTCTTCGATCAGTATGATTGAGATATATATTTTGGTTATTGAGAACCATTGGATATTTGATTATCAATGATACTTCAGTTGCCAATAAAGAGCTGTTGTGTTCATGATTTTCTATGGATGTTAGCTCATGGAGATTTGATGCTTTTATGCATATTTGATGATTTTATGGATTATCTTTTGTGATTTTGAGATTTATGAGTCCATGAGCATTAGGGTAGGATATCTGCATGTAGTGATGGGAAGTGGGTTGCAATGGGGACCGGGGCCCTAAGAGGTTGCCAGGGTAACTCATTGTAAGTTGGATTAATAAGTGATAACATTCACACCTAATACTAACTAAATGAACCTAAAAAGATAAGTGTTTTGTTCTTGCCCATGCTTTGAGTGCTTGTACAGGCTAGGATGGGAGTAGTGAGATGCATGGTTGCAACCTTGCATTCTGTAGTATGCCTTGTCAGTATGAGAGGATACTAGTGGCCACATGAAATCAGTATGGACCCGTGGAGTTTAACTAACTGTCAAGGTAACTTGTACATGATAATTGTGATGACACTTTCCCACTTGCATAGTAGGTTCCTACATGTCATTGTGTGCCTCTGGGATTAGATGTCATATTTTGTGTTTGGATACTTGAGTTAGTATACTTTTAGGATTCCTGGACTTATAGAGATATGTGTTATGTGATTTTGATAGCCTGTTTGGGACTTGAGATTATCTCCTTATCATGATGGGAGTGGACCACTTAGGTACCACATGGTCGGGTGGTAGTGTATTTTCCACTCTTATCATTTTGAGATTCATTGAGACATTGTGGCTGATGCATCCTTCATGATGGTGGATATGTATCTTTTTTCATTTGTGATTAAGCATATGTTAAATGATGTTATCTTATGCTTTTATTTGCATGTTAGATTACTTCTACATATGATGTTGTATTTATTAAGAGTGACATTCCTACTATGTAATACTGATGATCTCTTCAGTGATTTAGAATGTTATGCACAGAGGGATGGCTAGGATCCACAATGGTTTAATGATGCTATTAACGGTTGGGAGGAACCGTGCACTTAGTTTATTATGTTTGATCTTTATGATGGATGTATATGTTTTCTATGATGTTTTATCATGTGATTACCTCTACTTTGATGTATCATGAATTAGAATAGGATGATGTACCTTATTCTATGTATGTATATTCTTTTGAGCTTGTCATACGCTGTGACATGTACAGTGGATGATTGAGTATTTGAAATGCAATGTATAAGCATTGCACTTATCATTATTATTTCATGTGGAAGTTGTACTAGATGGATTCATGTATGTAATTCAACGTTAAGGGATCTTCAAGAATGTAATTTGTTATTTATGTTAAGTTTAATTTCAGATGGACATTGCTATTGCTTCCGCTATTGTGCATGAGTTATATATATGGTATTTATTTTCAAAAAAAAAATGCTACTAAACTTAGTGAAATTCTAGGTTAATTCTTTGGATCCCTTGGCGGGGCATTACAAAAGGAATGATAGAAGACTATAAATGTAATTTCTAATGATAATGAAAGGATAAAAAAATTTATGCAACTTCTCCCCTTGTATTTCTATATACTAAGTGAGAATTGAGAGGTTGTATGAAATGGAGGATTTGATTGATATCTACAACTAGGTCTTGTGTGGTTTTAATTCCATTTTAGATAAGCATTTCTAATGTTTTATTTATTAGCTCCTCCAATTGAGCTAACTATGCATAGTAAATTAGTCTTTATAGGATTGTAGGATAGATGTATTTGAATCTGGTGATAGCTTACTAAATTCCATTTTAGTGGAGGGTTGTTAGTCAAGGTGTATTCTATTTCATCTTTCATGTGCATCTCTGCTCTCTCCCTAAATTAGATTTTAGTAGGACTAATCTACATTTAGATTAGAGTAGTATTATTAGAAGAGCTTTAAGGTAACTTGTGATATCCATTTCACTAGGCATTATAGGTTGCTGAAATCTATTTCTGCCTCAAGTGCTTGTAGTTATAAGCATCTTGGTTTATCCTCTTTTGGTCTTAGGTTAAGAGCATACCCCCCATACCAATGATCTATTAAAGACATAATTCATTTCATATCTTGCATATAAGGGAGTTGTACCTTATAAATCAGAGGGTAGTGATATAACACATAAAATTCCCCATTTTTTGGTGACATCCATTTGTTTCCTCACATTCTGGATGTCTCGAGTCAATGTAAAGCCAAACTAGCAAGAGGGGCAAATTGTTAACCAACAATTAGTCAAAAATAAAGAGGTTTTTGTATCTATCTCATTTTGTACAAGGCACTATATTGCTAATTCTATGTTAGGGTAGTGAACTCTTCTTGCATATAGTTGTAATTGTAATACCAACTCCTAATAGGGTTGAGGCCTTTAACTAGGCCTAGTCCTCTAACAATGACGAAGATACTATATGTAATTTATAGACTCCTAATAGGGTCAATATCCTTAACATGGTTTTTTTTTTATTGGACCATTTTGTGGGTGTCATTCCCACCAGGGTTTCCCTAGTTAACAAAATATGGTGTTATGAGTTCTCTTTGTGCATGGTTTTATTCACTATTCAACATTATTAGTTAACTTCCATATACATGTTGTAAAGTAATTAATAATATCCAGTTGTGGGAAAAAGTTAGTAGAACATTGATCCATCCCCTCTTAGTATTATCTATTTTTAACAATTGGTATCAAAGGCTAGTTACTCAAAAGAGACTTAACAATTTGAGTAAGATCCATATGGTTATGGAACAATTAAAGAGGAATTTTGAAGAAGACCTAGAGAAAATAGATCATCTTACTAAAGAAAGAGACAACCTAAAAGAAAGGTATGAAGATGCAAAAGATTACATTGGCAAACTAAAAGATAAGATTGATTATCTAAAATCTAGAAAAGAAACAAAGGAGCAGTCTAATGATAGTGAAGAAGTAGTAACCCTTAAGAAATAAAATGAGATCTTGAAACATGAGTTGAAAATTGTTGAACTTGAGCTTAGTCTAAAGAAAGATGATAGTAAGATTGAACCAGATCTAAAATTTGAGAATCTAGACCTAAGATCCCATTTGACATAAGTAACATTTAAGTTAGATTCTATCAAAATAGAGCATGTAGAATTATGAAATACAATACCATTGTGAAAAGAGAGTTAACTCAGGCTAAAAAAAAATTAGAGAAGCTTTATTCTAGTAGTGATAAAATTGATGAATAACTTGTTGGATATAATTATTCAACTGTGTGTTTTCTTTGATGTTACACAAATGTCATATCAATTATTAGTCAAAATCTACAAAGCTTAGTTGGTTAGCAAGGAAAAAGATAGAGTCTACTGAGCTCAGAAGGTTAGCAAAGTGAATTACAGAGTCTGCCGACCATTTTTGGAGGTTACACTATGAAAATAGTTTCTACTGAGCTCACTAGGGTGCTGTAGGTTTCTATGGCAGAAGTTAGTTTCTACCAAGTTCACAAGGTTAGTGAAGGAAAGTTAGTTCTTACCAAGTTCACTCGGTCTCCAAAGGATTTTGCAAAGCTCACAGTATTTACCAAGCTTCAATTGGTTAACACTAGAAATCATTTTCTAGAGAAGTATTTACCAAGTAGGATTGGCCAATGAAGGATTTCATTTTTTTTGAAAATAAAGTTTTTTTCTTTCATGTAATGTTTGTAGCTGACTTATGTATTGTTTATTGGTAAATGTAAGTTATAAATGAGCTGACTTGACAATTTGCAATGTATAAATAAAAGGTCAATTTGTAATTCCAAATGTATGGATAAATGAATACAAGTGAGTTAATCATGTGAAGAGGAAGTGTGGGCAAATTTTGAAGAAGGATTAGATATCCTTTTGGAGAAGAAAAGTTGTATTCAATCAGTGAGGATCTATTGAAGCAAAGCAGAGAATTGTATAAGAAAAATATAGTTGCATCTCATTCAGGTCACTTATTGTTACTTTCTCACCATTATAGTAGTAATTCCTAAATCTTTTAACAGAGTTGGTCTAATAGCCACTTTTTAAATCCTCTAACAAGGTGGGAAGTTCTACTGAATTGTTCTAAAGTCCTCCAGCAAGGCCACTCCTAATAAGGTGATTAAATCCTCTAACAAGGTCACACCTAACAATGTGTTTTGTAACTTTTAACAAGGTTGGCTCCTAATAGGACTCACTTTAGAAAATTGAAAATTGGTAGCTAGTTACTTGGTGGTTTCTCCCATATTGGGTTTCCATGTTAAATCTGGTGTCTCTTATGTTCATGTTACTTTCTTTTACAAACATGTTTATAATTGTGAATGCTTGAAGATTATTAATAAGTTAATATACAGTTCATCTACTGAGTTACGTCACTTTTTTGTGTGGCTACTGAGTGACAATAGTAATTAAGTTTTAAGACATCTAAGGGATCAATGGATTTATTTTTGTGGTAACTGATTTCCCCCACCCCCATCTTAGTTACTGCATCTATATTTCCAAAAATTGGTATCAGAGCTTTTGGTGCTTGTAGGAAGGATTTCAAGGATCTAAGCTAAAGATCAGGATGTCTTACAATAGGGAAATTCAAATGCTTAACAAGGATAACTTTTCAGCATGGCAAGGTCTCATGAGACTCCATCTAGCTTCCATTGGAGACACAGGATTGAAAAATCTTGATGAAGCATATGTAACTCCTTCTGCTACATTATCTACTAATCACATTGTTGAGAATAAGACTCATAACACCATGATGATAGACATTGCATCTGCCCTAAGCTATGAAGAATTTGATGATGTCAAGGACTACAAAACTGCCTTTGAAATGTGGAACAAGCTTAAAGATATCTGTGGAGGAGATGATAATGTGAAAAGAGCCAAAGCAGAAAGTTTAAGAGGACAATTTGATTAGATTAGGACAAGAGAGGATGAAAATATTGCAAAATATGTTGAAAGAGTCAAAGCAATTGTTAGTGTAATCAAAGATTCTAGAGGAGATACCCAAGAGGAAATAGTTATAAGTAAAGTTCTTAGAACATTACTTCCCATTTATAAAATTAGAGTTTGTACAATTCAAGAAAGAAGATGTGAAGCAAATCAAAAGATAAATTTAGAGGCCATAGTTGGAAGATTGACTGCATTTGAGCTAGATAACTATGATAACTATGTTCCAACTACCAAGAACATTGAATTAGCATTTGAAGCCAAGCTTTCAATCAAGGAGAAAGGCAAGAAGATAAAGGATTCTTAGTCAAAAAATGAAGAAGAATCAGAATAGAGTTCTGACAGTGGTTCTTAAGTGGTTGATGCTCTACTAGCAAGGAAATATTCTAGAGGCAAAGGGAAATACAAAGGTAAGGTTCCTCTAATCTAACTTTCATATGAGAAAATTGGTCATATTGTTGCTAGGTGCCAAAATAAGCAGAACAAGGATGAGAAGAAAGGTCACAAGTGCAATGGCAAGAAAGACTTCAAATCATTCAAGGATAATGGTAAGAAAACATGTTTCATGGCTAAAGATTCTAATGATTCTGATGAAGAAGAAGATGAAATTGTTTACATTTCTATGAAAGATGAATCTGAAAATGATGAGGAAATGACACTTATTTCTCATGTGAGTAAAAAAGATACATGGTTCATAGATAGTGGTTTGTCTCATCACATAACTCTTAATAAAACTAAGTTTGAACAACTTGAAGACTATGATGGTGGTATGTGATGTTTGGTTATAATAATACTTGTTGCATAAAAGAAAGAGGAAGAATCTTGCTAACCAAAGAGCTTGTATATGATTATGCATATTGGTTAGAAGGACTAAAAAACAATCTACTGAGTGTGGCATAGCTACTCAATAATGGATTCAAAGTAGAACTCATGCATGGAAAAGCAAGACTGTTGGATGACAACGAAAAGTTGATTGGATCAGGTACTCAGATAAAAGGTAACTTATTCTATCTTGAACTTGGTGAATGTTCATGTTTTATTGGTCAACTTGAAGAAATTTGGTTATGGCATAGGACGTTGTGTCATGTGAACTTTGATAACTTGGTGAAAATAAGTAAATTTAGGAAAGTAAGAGGCATTCCTAATATAAAGAAACCTGAGGTTGGTCTATGCAAGAATTGTCAAATTCGTAAGATGGGAAAGACTAGCTTTAAAAGTAAGAACTATTAGTCTGAACAAGTTTTAGAAATTGTGCATACTAATTTTTGTTGACCTATTGGAATTGAAAGCTATAATGGTGAAAATTTCTTCATTATTTTTGTTGATGATTACTCAAGAATGATGACTACCATGTACCTAAGAGAGAAATCAGAAGATTTTGAGAAGTTCAAATGGTATTTGGCCAAAGTTGAGAAGGAAACAGGTAAAAGACTAGAATGTTTGAGGTTAGACAGAGGTGGTGAATTCATCTCCCATGAATTCAATAACTTTTGCATTGAAAGAGAGATCAAAAGACAAGTATCAGCCCTTGGAACTCCTGAGAAAAATGGAATAGCTAAAAGGAGGAACAAATCTATCATGGACTGTGCAAGAACCTTAATGATTGAAAAGAGCATTGCTATCAAATACTAGAAGGAAGTTATCAGCACTACAGTTCATACCTTGAACTGAGTACAACTGAAGAAGGACTCATTCAAAAACCCCTATGACTTATGGTATGGCTATAAACCCAATGTAAGTTACCTAAAAGTGTTTGGAAGAAAATGTTACATTTTGAAATAATCTAAAAAAGTTAAATTTGATGTGAAGGGTGATCAAGAAATATTTTTGGGATATTCTTGCAAAAGTAAAGCATATAGGTGTTTGAACTTGTCTACTCACAAAGTCATAGAAAGTGCATATGTGAAAGTTGATGAGTTTGTAGATAAAACTAAAGAAGAAAGAAAAAGGGAACTAGAAGACTATAGGAGATTTTCTTTCATTGAACTTGATATAGTACCAGATACACCTATCAATTAGGAATCTTCTACTCTTGAGTCTTTAGTAACCATGTTGTAGGAAGTCTAAACCAAGCTACAAGAACCCAATTCATGTTCAGATGTTATTGAGCCTATGCCTACTAATTTTGAAGGACCCAAGGAGTAGACAATCTAGCTAGAACCTAAAGTTGAAGTGCAAGAGGATGAGAATGCAATGCATTCAAAAAGCAAGAAACCTATACTAGCCAAATATGTCTAGAGACATCATACACCAGATCAGATCATTGGAGACAACTCTAAAGGAACCATGACAAGAAGTAAATTGAAAGGTACTTGTTTACTTACTGATTTTGAATCTAGAAATTTCAAAGATGCATTAGAAAATGAAAGTTGGATTAAGGCTATGAATGAAGAAATAGAGTAGATAGAGAGAAAAAAACATGGGCTCTTGTACCTAGGCCTAAAGACAAAAATTTGATTAGAACTAAGTGGGTATTCCAAAATAAGTTGAATAAAGATGGTAAGGTGTCAAGGAACAAAGCTAGACTGGTATGCAAAGAATACTCTCAAGAAGAAGGACTAGATTATTTAGAGACTTTTGCTCCTATTGCAAGATTGGAAGGTGTCAAGACTGTACTTGCATATGTTGTATACAAATTATTTAAGGTTCATTAGATGGATGTCAGGTCAACATTTCTCAATGGTATACTTGATGAAGAAGTCTACATTGAATAGTTTGAAGGTTTTGTTGATCCATACAAGAAGGCCATGGTCTAAAAATTACAAAAAGTATTATATGGTCTAAAACAAGCCCCTAGAGCATGATATGAAAGATTGTATAACTATCTTATTCAGATTGGTTTTTAGAGAACTTATGATAATAGTAGCTTGTATATCAAGGAAGGACCAGATAATAAGATTTTTTTGGTAGAAATATTTGTGGATGATACTTTGTTCATAGGAAATGATGATCTTTGCAAAGAATTTTTAGAACAAATGAACAAGGAATTTGAGATGTCAATGTTTGGTGAAATCAAATTCTTTGTTAGTCTTCAAATTCAACAAAGCAAGAATTGCATCTACATCACTCAATCTAAATACATCAAAAAGATACTTAAAAAGTTTTGTATGGAAGACCGTAAACTAGTCGTAACTCCTATGTGTACTAGATTAAAACTTACCAAGGATGCTGAATCAAAGGAGGTAGATCAGACATTATAAAGATCTATGATTGTAAAGTTATAGTGTGTAGTCCATACAAGGCCAAATATTGCCTTGGCAGTTGGTATTGTAGAAAGATTTTTAGAAAAAAAAAGAGAAAATGACATGATGGCAATCAAAATAATCATAAGATATTTGAAAGACACTAAAAATTATGGATTATGGTACTAATTTGGAGGTAATCTAGATTTGAAAGTGTTTACTGATGCATATTGGGTAGGAAACATTGATGACAATAAGAGTATAAGTAGAGGAGCTTTCTTTCTTGGAAAGAGGTTGGTTTCTTGGACTAGTAAAAAGTAAAATTGTACATCCCAATCCACAACTGAAATAGAGTATGTTGTAGTAGCAATAAACTATTCTAATATTGTTTGGCTCAAAAAATTATTGGAAGGCATGGAGGAAATCAAAGAACCTATTGTTATGTTTTGTGACAACACAAGTGCAATTAACATATCCAAAAATCCAGTGATGCATTCAAAAACCAAGCATATTGCAATAAAGTATCACTTTGTTAGAGGATTGGTAAATTAGGGGTCATTCCCCTATCTGAAGCTCACTAAAATGAAGTTTTAGTGATGCATCAACAGGTATCATGTTAAAGATCTTTCAGTTGATGCAGAATAATCATGAAAATATTGCATATGAATTAGTACATAAGGTACATTGCTATTCATTTGGTTTGTGTTGTCTTTGGCATGTGCTATCAAAGAGGGAGAGTATATTTTCATATCTTTCTAAAATTTGAATCTATTTAAGAAGAGTTTGATGTTTGAAAAGAAGCTATGAAATTCCTTCATAGAGGGAGATTATTGTATTTAATGAGTTTGTGGAATGAAATGTAAGAGGGAGAAATATTCTGTTAGAAAAAGACTTGTTTTCAAAATTCATTTTGCTATGACATGTTGTGTTGCCATCAATGCCAAAGAGGGAGATTTTTGGATACAATTATTTAATTGTGTGTTGTCTTTAATGTTACACAAATGTCATATCAATTATTAGTTAGAATCTACCAAGCTTAGTTGGTCAATAAGAAAAAAGACAAAGTCTACCAAACTCAAAAGGTTAGCAAAGTGAATTATAGAGTCTACTAAGCATTTCTAGAGGTTATACTATGAAGATAGTTTCTACCAAGCTCACTTAGTCACTGAAGGTTTCTGTGGTAGAAGTTAGTTTCTACTGAGCTCACAAGGTCAGTGAAGGAAAGTTAGTTCTTATTGAGTTCACTCAGTCTCCAAAGGATTTTGCAGAGTTCGTAATGTTTATTGAGCTTCACTTGTTTAACACTGGAAATCATTTTTTGGAGCAGTGTTTACCGAGTAGGGTGGGCCAATGAAGGATTTCATTGTTTTGGAAAATAAAGTTTATTTGTTTCATGTAATGTTTATAACTAACTGATGTATTTTTTATTGGTATATGTAACTTGTAAATGAGCCGACTTGACAATTTGTAATGTATAAATAAAAGGTCAAGTTGTGATTTCAAATGTATGGATAAATGAATGAAAGTGATTTGATTGTATGAAGAGGAAGTGTGGGTGAATATTGAAGAAGGACTAGATATCCTTGTGGAGAAGTAGAGTTGTGTTCGATCAGTGAAGATCTATTGAAGCAGGGTAGAGATCTATATCAACAAAATTTAGTTGCATCTCATTCAGGTCACTTATTGTTACTTTCTCAACATTGTAGTAGTAATTCCTAAATCTCTTAATAGAGTCGGTCTAATAGCCATTTTGTAAAACCTCTAACAAGGTGGATAGTTCTACTAAAATTTTCTAAAGTCCTCTAGCAAGGCCACTCCTAACAGGGTGATTAAATCCTCTAAAAAGGCTACACCTAATAATGTGTTTTGTAACCTTTAATAGGGTGGGCTCCTAAGAGGGCTCACTTCAGAAGAATGAAAATTGGTAGCTAGTTATTTGGTGGTTTTTTCCCTATTGGTTTTCCATGTTAAATTTGGTGTCTCTTCTATTCATGTTATTTTCTTTTGCATGCATGTTTATAATTTTGAATGCTTAAAGATTAGTAGTAAGTTAAAACATAGTTCATCTACTGAGTTACAACACTTTTCTATGTGGATACCGAGTGACAACAGTAATTAAGTTTTAAGACATCTACGAGATTAGTGGATTTATTTTTGTGGTAATTGATTCTTGCCCCCCCTCTCAGTTACTCTCTCTCTCTATTTCTAACAATTGGTATCAAAGATTTTGGTGTTTGTCAGAAGGATTTCAAGGATCTAAGCTAAAGATCAAGATGTCTTAAAAGAAAGAAATTCCAAGGCTTAACAGGGATAACTTTTCTACATGGCTAGGTCTCATGAGACTCCATATAGCTTCCATTGGAGACATGGGATTGAAATATCTTGATGAAGCATATGTAACTTCTTGTGGCACATTATCTACTAATGACATTACTAAGAAGAAGACTCAAAACACCATGATGATAGAAATTGGATCCGCCCTAAGCTATGAAGAATTTGATGATGTCAAGGAATGCTAAATTACCTTTGAAATGTGGAACAAGCTAAAAGATATATATGAAGGAGATGATAATGTGATAAGAGCCAAAGAAATTTTTTTAAGAGGACAATTTGATCAGATGAGGATGAGAGAGGATGAAAAAATTGCAAAGTATGTTAAAAGAGTCAAAGAAAATGTTAGAGCAATCAAAGCTTCTAGAGGAGATATCAAGGAGAAAATAGTTATAAGTAAAGTTCTTAGAACATTACTTCTCATTTATGCAATTAGAGTTTCTGTAATTCAAGAAAGAAGATGTGAAGTAAATCATAAGATAAATTTAGAGGCCATAGTTAGAAGATTGACTACATTTGAGCTAGATAACTATGATAACTATGTTCTAGCTACCAAGAACATTAAATTAGCATTTGAAGCCAAGCTTTCACTCAAGGAGAAAGACAAGAAGATAAAGGATTCTTAGTCAAAAAGTGAAGAAGAATCATAACAGAGTTCTAACAGTGATCTTGAGGTGGTTGAAGCTCTACTAGCAAGGAAATATTCTAGAGGAAAACTAAAATACAAATGTAAGGTTCCTCTAATCTATCTTTCATATGAGGAAATTGGTCATATTGTTGCTAGGTGTAGACACCTAAATTTGATTACACTGCTTTGGTAATCTAATTTAGCTATCTGGAAAGGCATCATTAATTAAATTCTTATTTAATTAATCCTTTGCCATCCCTAGTTGATTAATTTAATTAATCATCTATAGTCCTAATTGATAAATCAAATAATCTATTATTTATCAATTAAATCCTTTTCTCCTATCTAATTCCAAAAATCCCCATTTATTAAATAAATCTATTTGATAAATAAAATCCTCAAATTCAGAAACCCCTAACCTATCTCTAATCCTCCATTTAGCCTAATCCACCCCATCCACCAATACTAACCAAGCTTAGCCACTAACTCACCCACCCTCATTAATGCCATCCACTTGCACATCTCTAACATCCCTAATATAATCCTAAACCCAAGCCTAGTCCACCCCCTAATGTTGTCACATTCCTTAAACAAGTTTAAGACTTTCCTAATCCAAACCAAAGTCTCCCCCCAAAAAGCCCAACCACTAAGTCATGAGTGCTCTTACAAAACATAAAAGACTCTTACAAGCCCACTCATGACTCTTACACCCATCTTCCACACTCTTCTCTCTTCCACACTCATTCCTCTTACATCCCTCTTACATACTCAACCCCACTCATCATGCCTTTAACCAACCCTTTACCCTACCCTCTCACACTCATCCTCCTTGTGACAAGTGTCACCTTCCCATTGGTGCTAAAAAAACACAATCCATGTGCTCCCCTTTGAGTTCATCTTAGCCCTCCTTAAGCCTTCATCCATCCTTGCATCTAAGCCCTCCATCCCTCTACCCCTTAGCTTATAAATTGAATCCCATCCCAAGCCATTTCATCAACAATCTTTGAGCTAAAGTTACCATGTTATTTTGAGAACCAAAGTCATCAATATTACCCTTATAATGCCAAATTGAGAGCTCACAAAGCTACCAATTTTTCATTACCCATCTCTATTGAAGCAGCTTTTGAGCATCTTGAGCATACATCCACAGCAAAAGGACACATCTATAGAATCAAGAAAGCATGTATTGTTTTCTCTTGTGAGGTTTGCACTTCTTGTTTGTTTTCTTTGTTTAAGCATATATGTGAATTTAGTTTTTTGGTTTGTGAATGTTTACTTTATTTGTTAATGTTCTTTGCACACTAAAATTCTTGTTCTACATTTTGGCATGCCCGGTGGGACCCCACTATGGGTCATTTAATCATCTATTTTCATCTATATGTCATTTTTTTTAACCATCTAATATTTTTTGTTGTTTGAGTGTGTTGTGAGGGTGTTTTTCTTATTTTTGCAGGTTAAAGAACACACTTAGGAAGAAGAAATACCATCTAAAAAAATAATTCGCATTTTTCAACTTTTTTGGCGTAGTTTTGGTCTACAACCTGTTCTGTCTGCGAAAATCCACGTCTATGCAAATCGACGTCTCCGCCACCGCCAATCCAAATCATCGTCTGCAAAAATCCACATCTGCGCAAATCGGCGTCTCTGCTTGTCACCTATTTTTTGTGCCGCAAAATCTGTTCTGTCGTCTTCGCCACCGCCAATCCAAATCGGCATCTCTGCTTGTCACCTATTTTCTATGCCGCAAAATCTGTTCTGTCACCATTTTAAGCATTTTTACGCGTAGAAAAAATAGAAAAAAAAATTTTAAAATTTTTTTCCCATAGTTAAGCTCTCGTTTTTGAAGATTTTGGCTAACTAGCTAAATTGCTTTTTTTTTTTTTTTTTTTTTTTTTGTCTCATTGCAGGTTGGAGCACATATGGAACGACTAACCATGTTTCTTGCAAGTTTTCATGTTGCTAAAAAATGAACTTGAATGCTTAACCATTTTTCTTTCAATGCATGTTGCTAAAAAATGAACTTGAATGGTTAAACACATTTTCCATTGAATGAATGTTGCTCAAAACACACTCTTGAATGCCATGGATTAAAATCAAATTTCTTTGGAATGCATGCTTAAAACAAAAAATCCAATCTTGAATGCCAAGGATCAATTAACCATTGCAATATCAAACACTTCATTTGGAGCTTCTAAAATTGAACAAAACAAATCTCTTTTCCACATGCAATCTAGGTAAAGTTTGATTTTTGGACATTTAAGAAACTTTGTTAAGTTAAAATAAAAATTTACAAAAATCAATTTGAGTAGTTCCTTGGACTCACCTCTTTTCTAATCACCCATCAAATATTAACCATTGGTTGCAATCTCAGCGCCATTTATGGGGATGGGTCTACTTGAAAAAGGTGTTAAATGTTCCACAATCTAACTCACTCACTTAGTCTTTGAACGTTTTCTTTAACTTTATCAAAATTCTTAAATGGCCAAAACTCTAGATTAAATCGATCACACTTCAAGTTTGGGCACTAAAATTGAGCAACAACTGACGTGGAGAGCCTCTGGGCGTGCGCTTGAAATCGAATCTCACACACTTTTGTTTTGGGCTTAAAACAAACTCACACTCAATCTTGAATGCCTTAAAGAAAATTAATCGATACTTGACGTGGAGGGCCTTCGGGCGCGTGAGTTTTCTTTTGTTGACCCTAACTCTTCTTATTGTTTGCATTCTTCGATCGATTTACTTTTGTTGGTGCTTCAAGTTGGAATTGAACATTTTCTCTTAAACATGAGTGCTTGCAAAGTCTAGATTAGCACACATAAGAGTCAGTTGGTAAAAGAAAAAGCATGTTTTTAGCCCAAGGTCATCCAAGTCTTCTCTCCCCTTGTCATCTTTTGAGGCCATCTTGGGTGCATAAGATTAGGATCCAAAACCTTGTTTCTTTTTAGGAGGCCTACTTGGGGATTTCATCACCCCTTGGATGACCTCAACTCCAGCGTTCCGGCGGAGTATAAGAATCAGGAGGTGAATCGAAAGACACCTCTCTTGGGATCAAGATTTTGTCATTCGGGCTAAGCCTCAAGGAAATTTATACCCTTGAGAAGTGAAAGAGGAGAAGTGGGTTACCGCTCCTCTCGGCTGTGTGACATCCTTTTGGTCTCATCTACAGATTTGGGCCTCACGTACCTTGCGTATATCGAGGACTCCCTAGCTAAACCAACTGTCAGCCTTGCAAAAAACCATCTAGAATGTTAATGTGTTTGGAGTGACTAATCGAAACATTTGTAGAACATACACACTCTTCGATGCAAGTATCACATTCTGAGAACCACAAACTTCTATCTGGGTGTTCCTATCTATTGCTTGTTTTTATTTATTGAATGAATATTTGCCAAACTTGGTCAATCCTAGCTTAGGGCACACTTAGCGTAGTCACTGCCTATTTTGGAAGTTGAACAAGTTGAAGCAAAATAACTGAGATTTTTCCCAAAGCCAAGCAAATTCAAGAATTTATGTTGGAACAACCCAAACCCAAACAGAAGTTTCACAAGGTCAAACTCAAGCCATCTCTAGCATACCAAGAACTTTCAGCCAAGAGAAAAGAAATAACACCAAGCCCACGAATTGCCAAACTCCATAATGCAGAGGACAAAGCTACCAACGAAGCACTTCAAGAGGCCTGGTTAGAGCGCACCATCAAATTTAGCCAACATCCAGGAGTTAATCCTACTTATGCCTTACCAACTAGGCATGATTTCTATGATTAGACACCCTTGTTTCTCCACATCTTCTTGGATAAGCTTCACTTTAGAGTCATCTTTGTAGAAAAGCCAGCCATCTTAGGTTATCCCCTTAAGCATTATTAGCTCATCCATCTCATTTAGGATCATACCATCTAGCCAGTAATTGAAAATCTACACATCTAAGCTTTCAAAATTGTTGTCACCTTGCTAAAAGTTTGTCATTCCTAAAATCTTCCAAATCCACCAATCTCACGAAGGTTATCCCTTTGATAGAGCTTTGTCTAGGGTAATCTAACTTTGTCACTTGTTATCCCTCATCACCTTGAGCTAAAGGTTGGGATCCACAAGTGGTCAATCTCGTGTTCTTCCTAAAGGATCATCAGTCTATCCTTAAGTTGACACAATCACCACCAAGCTTGCACATAGGAAAGTAGACCTTTTGTGCTTTGACAACATATCTTTGAAGTTAGAATCCCCAACCCGATCCTCCTTAGGTTTTTTCATATAGCTTTGAAATGTCCCTTTACTAATTTTTTATGATATTTCCAGCCTCAAATCAGAACTTTAAAATCAAACAACCAATATTACAAAGATCTGTCAATTCTCCAATAAAACCCAAATCGGGTATGTCCAAATTAGTGCCAAAAAAACTTCACAACTTCACAAATTGTTAATAAATCTGAAAATGGACATTTTTACAGAAATTTCAGCAGCATAACAGCCTACAAAATGACATTTCCAGATTTGTACAGCCCTTACACAACAGATCACAAATGTAGAGCAAAACTATGCTCAATCGGGCTCCCGAAATTAACACCAAAATGCCCGAAAACACCAAAAAACACTCATAAATTATCTCAGAAGTTTGATCACGACCCAATACATATATTCGGCTCTATTTTAACATCATAAAGTCTGAAATACAACAGCAAACCAAACTGATATGAAACACTCAACTGAAAACCCAAATTCAAACCAAAAACAATCCCCGAAAACACCCAAATCGGCACTATTCAGCACAAGGGCAAACTCTGTATGAGATGCACATGGAATGGCTTCAAACTCCCGTCCTTAGCCTTCCTGGAAACCTGCAAACTCCCGTTCTTGGGTCTCCTTCTCCACAGGTTTGGCAGCCTCTGAAGAACAACAAGAAAATTAGCAAGAATCAAGATGTAGAATGAGCCCAAAATGCCTCCAAAACCCTTGTTAAAGAGGCATAACCCTAACTCACGTCCAAGAGGGGTTAATAAAATATAATTTAATAATAATTTTTATTTATTAGTCCATTGGTTTCCAAAGATTAACCCCTTTTTCCGAAATTTCACCTTTTTGGAGCCTGCCTGCCTTAACAAAGTTTATTATTTTTTTTAAATTATTTGAATAGGGGACATGACAAGTCCTCCCCTCCCAAATATTGCTTGTCCTCAAGCAATGAAGGTTGGAATTCTCAAGAATATGTTCTCCTTCCCAAGTTGCATCCTCTAGTGGTAATCCTTTCCATTTGACCAAATGCTCTATGATGCTCCTATTTCTCAACCTTTTCTCTCTTGTATCCAAAATTTCTTCTGGTATCAAAACTAATTTCCCTTCATCATCAAGAGGTGGTAATTCTGTAGATACTATGGTTTGCTGGCCTATAACCTTCTTTAAGCAAGATACATGAAAAATATTATGTATTTTGCTGTTTGGTGGGAGCTCCAATTCATAAGCTACCTCTCCTACCTTCTTGATGATTTTATAAGGCCCATAGAACCTTGGCTTGAGTTTCTCTGCCCCACTTCTCTTCAAGGTGCTTTGCTTATATGGCTGCAACCTAACAAATACCAAATCTCCCACCTCAAAAGATCTTTCAATCCTTTTCCTGTCAGCATATATCTTTTGTTGGTTTTGTGCATGTTGTAGATTATCCTTGAGGGACCTTATTATGTCTTGGCTTTGCTTGATGAAATCACTTGCTGCGGGTACTCTGCTATCGGAAAGTATTAGATCAACAAAGGAAAGGGCATCGTAACCATAAAGAGCATGAAAAGGAGGCATACCAATAGACATGTGATGAGATGTATTGTAACAATACTCCCCTAGGTGTAACCATTTCACCCAAGCATGTTGTTGATTTGAAACATAGTTCCTCAAATATCCTTCTATCCATTTATTAACTATCTCTGTTTGTCCATCTGTTTGAGGGTGATAGCTAGTACTGGGAGTGAGTTCAGTTCCTGCCAAATGAAAGAGCTCCTTCCAAAAAGAGCTAAGGAATCTACTATCCCGGTCACTAACAATGTTTCTAGGCAAACCATGTAATCTAAAAATTTCCTTGAAGAACAATTCAGCCACTTGTGATGCCTTGAAATCAGATGTGATAGGAAAGAAATGTGCATACTTAGTTAGTCTATCTACCACCACATATATGCAATCCTTACCTTGAACCTTGGGCAACCCAGTGATGAAATCCATGGAAATACTTTCCCATTTTTGTTCAGGAATAGGAAGTGGCTGCAACAACCCTGCAGGAAAATTTTGCTCACTCTTGCTTTGTTGGCATACCATACATTCCTTAATGTGTTTAAGGACATCCTCCTTCATACCCTTCCATGAAAACCGCTCTCGAATTTGCCTGTATGTCTTGAAGTATCCCTGGTGACCAGCCAAAGGTGTGTCATGAAAAGCCCTCAATATCCTCTCCTTAGTTTTTGACCCTGGTACTAAGAAGATCCTGTTCTTGTAATAAATCAATTCATCAACAACCTTGTACCTGTTATCATCCACTAACTTATCCAAAATCTTGGTGGCAAATGAATCTTTAGCATACTCTAAAATTATGGAGACTTTCCAATCAGCAGAGATAGATGATAAGGAACACAAAGTGGGCTTTCTTGAGAGAGCATCAGCAACCACATTATTCTTTCCTTTCATGTATTCAATATCAAAATCATAAGCTTGCAATTTGCTTACCCATTTTTGTTGACGATCATTCAAATCCCTTTGGTTCAAGAAGAACCTGAGGCTATTATGGTCTGTCTTTACAATGAATCTCCCACATACCAAATATTGTCTAAACTTATGAAGTGCATGCATGATTGCCAACATTTCCTTATCATAGATGGAGTACCCTTTCTCTGATTGATTTAATTTTCGACTCTCAAATGCTATTGGATGTCCCCTTTGAGTTAGGACAGCCCCTATACCTTCTCCTGAAGCATCACATTCAACAACAAAAGGTAAAGAGAAATCTGGAATTGCAAGCACAGGGCATGAACTCATTACCTCCTTAAGCTTATCAAATGTTTTTTGTGCCTCTTCTGTCCAAACCAAAGCTCCTTTCTTTGTCAAATCAGTCAAGGGGGCAGCAAGCTGAGAAAATCCCTTGGCAAATCTCCTATAGTAGCTACACAACCCGAAGAAACCTCTCAACTGTGTAAGATTAGTGGGTGGAGGCCAATCCAAAATTGCCTGGATTTTCTGTTGATCAACCTGTACTCCTTTAGAGCTTATAATATGTCCCAAATATAGGATCTCTGTCAAACCAAACTCACATTTAGATAGCTTAGCATAGAAGGATTGCTGCTCCAAGATTCCCAAAATAGTGTCTATGTGCTTTAGATGCTCTTCCCATGTTTTACTGTATATCAAGATATCATCAAAAAATACCAAAACAAATTTTCGAAGATGCTGACTGAATACCTTATTCATACAAGATTGGAATGTTGCTGGTGCATTAGTGAGTCCAAATGGCATAACAAGAAATTCAAAGTGCCCATAGTGACATCTGAAAGCAGTCTTTTCCACATCTTCACTCCTCATTCGGATTTGATGGTAGCCTGATCTTAAGTCAATTTTTGAGAAGTATACAGCACCATGTAACTCATCAATGAGTTCATCTATGCGTGGTATGGGATACCTATTTTTTATGGTCTTCTTGTTTAGAGCCCTGTAGTCTATACACATTCTCATTGTACCATCCTTTTTCTTGACAAGTACCACAGATGATGCAAATGGACTAGAGCTAGGCCTTATGAATCCCACGTCCAGGAGTTCTTTAATAGTTTTTTCAATTTCTTCCTTATAACCTCTTGGATGGCGGTATGGGGTTGTTATAACTGATTTGGCACCCTGTTCTAACTCTATAACATGCTCAAAACCTCTATCTGGTGGTAATCCTGGAGGCAAGTCATTGAAAACTATACTATGCTTATCAAGAATATTTTGAATTTCAAAATGGAAATTACCTTGATTCTTGGGAGAGCTTGTTGGTTGGATTATGACTCCTGCTGCCCATGTTACTTGTCCTCTTCGAAAAGTCCTCTCCATCCTCTTTGCAGAGACCGCCTTAGGTGCTCCATTTGATAACCCTCTCAATATGACTTCTTTCCCATTGGAATGAAATTTAAACTCCATAGTTTGATGGTTCATGTAATAGCCTCCGATAGAGTGCAACCATTGAACACCCAATACAAGATCTGTCTCCCCAATACCAACCACATAGAAGTCATCACATAACTCATAATCTCCTAAGGTCATCTTGAGTTGTTTCACCACCCGTGTGCAAGGCATAGTGAATCCATCAGCTATAGTAACATTTAATCCCTCAAAATCTTCTGCTTTAAGCCCTCTTTTCATGACAAATCCCTCATCAATAAAATTGTGAGTTGCCCCACTATCAAGAAGAACAGTCAACCTTTGCCCTGCTAGTACCCCTCGAATTCGGAAGGGATGGTATCTTGGGACTCCTGATAATGCTGCTAAAGTGCCATCCTTGCTGATTTCTTTTACTTTCTCTTCTTCTACCTCCTCCTTAGTATCATGAAATTCCTCATGCTCATCTGAATCAGATTCTGAAGCAACTTCAATATAGTGCACTTGACCTTTCCCCAAACATCTGTGTCCTAGAACCCATGGTTCTCTACAAGTAAAACAAAGTTTTTTCCTTCGTAATTCACTCCTAGTCTCTTCATCTACCTTCTTTTTTGCCACATTTGTCACATCTTTTGGTGGTAGTGTTGGGAAAGTCTTTTTCTGAAAATTTCCCTTATGCTGCCAAAGATTTGGGGGTTTTTGATTAGTGATTGATTTCATAGGCACGCACGTTTCAAGTTGCAAGCTTCTTTTGATAGCTTCCTGTAAGGTTGAGGGTGAGAAAGCCTTAACCAACCCTTAACAGAATCTTCTAAACCATCAAGAAAAAGATAAACGATCCTCTTTTCACTCATATCAGGTACCATAACAGCCACTTTTTGAAATTCTTCTACATACTCATTAACTGATCTGGTTTGCTTCAACTTTGACAATTCTTTAAAGTACTCTTCATCATCCTTGAGGTCAAATCTATCTATCACCCTTTGACTGAAATCTTCAAATGTAGTTACCTGATCGTGACCTTGAGTAGTCATTCCATGATACCACCAATCATAGGCTGCATCTTCCAAGTGTAGACTTGCAAATTGAATAGCATCACTCTCTTTCATGGGGTTGAGTGTGAAGAAAGTTTGTAATTTTTGTAGCCATGCTCTAGCTGAAATTTTATTTGTTCCATCAAAAGTAGGCGCTGTAAACTTGCTTATTTTATTTTTGAGCTCTCTTCCACTTGTGTCATGCTCCCTCCTATTCTCTTTCTTGGGCATCAAAGCGTTCATCATATCCACATATTCTTTAAAAGGAACTGAACTACGAAAGTCATCATCTAAGCCATTGTAAGTAGCTCTTAATGTAATCAAATTACCTGTAACCTCTTCCACTGGATTAATGGCTGGATTTGGTACTGGTGGCTCATCTGCAGGCAAGAAAATAGATTTGGATGATTTAGATGGTGTGGATCTCCCATTTCTCGGCTCCTCTGAAGTGCTCCCTTTCTCATTAATAGATGCAATTCCTTGTAATTTTTCTGTCAATATTCGCAAAGCCTCTCTAGTTTCCGCCAAACCATCCACTGTTTGCTTCTGAGTATTTTGGATGTCTTGGAAGAATTTCTTTGCCATCTCATCTGGATCAGCCATACTTTTTTCTTCCTTGGATTTTGTACTTTTGCTTTCAACTAGGGGTTTGATCAAAATTCCTTTATTCTTTTCTCGCTGCAAATATCTTTTTTCTCTTTCACTTAGTTGCATGCAATCATAAAATATGACATGCAAGATCTGGGTAGTTATCAAAACTTGACATGCAAGATCTGGGTAGTTGTTAAAACTGACATGCAACTTCTACAACCCTCAGGCTGGCAAGATCACGGCTCTGATACCACTGAAATGTCCCTTTACTAATTTTTTATGATATTTCCAGCCTCAAATCAGAACTTTAAAATCAAACAACCAATATTACAAAGATCTGTCAATTCTCCAATAAAACCCAAATCGGGTATGTCCAAATTAGTGCCAAAAAAACTTCACAACTTCACAAATTGTTAATAAATCTGAAAATGGACATTTTTACAGAAATTTCAGCAGCATAACAGCCTACAAAATGACATTTCTAGATTTGTACAGCCCTTACACAACAGATCACAAATGTAGAGCAAAACTATGCTCAATCGGGCTCCCGAAATTAACACCAAAATGCCCGAAAACACCAAAAAACACTCATAAATTATCTCAGAAGTTTGATCATGACCCAATACATATATTCGGCTCTATTTTAACATCATAAAGTCTGAAATACAACAGCAAACCAAACTGATATGAAACACTCAACTGAAAACCCAAATTCAAACCAAAAACAATCCCCGAAAACACCCAAATCGGCACTATTCAGCACAAGGGCAAACTCTGTATGAGCATGCACATGGAATGGCTTCAAACTCCTGTCCTTAGCCTTCCTGGAAACCTACAAAATCCCGTTCTTGGGTCTCCTTCTCCACAGGTTTGGCAGCCTCTGAAGAACAACAAGAAAATTAGCAAGAATCAAGATGTAGAATGAGCCCAAAATGCCTCCAAAACCCTTTTTAAAGAGGCATAACCCTAACTCACGTCCAAGAGGGGTTAATAAAATATAATTTAATAATAATTTTTATTTATTAGTCCATTGGTTTCCAAAGATTAACCCCTTTTTCCGAAATTTCACCTTTTTGGAGCCTGCCTGCCTTAACAAAGTTTATTATTTTTTTTTAATTATTTGAATAGGGGACATGACAAGCTTTACCTCAACCTAGGAAATCATTTGCATAGAAAAGCCTTCCCCCTTTTGCATCCATCAGCATTATTGCATCTCATCCCTAGGAGAATTTTTCATGCCACCTGTCACTCGCTTAGCCAAAAACAAAGAAACAATGAAGCCCTATCATTTGGATCGAACAGCCTCACCCCCCTTGAGCACTCAGCCATCCTTTAGCCCAGAGCAAGCTATGCCATCACCTACTGACATTGAAGCTTTCATGAACCAACCAGGAAATGCAGTATTGGTAAATGCCATTATAGACAAAAACAAAGAGACAATCATGGCCAATTTTCGAAGGGACAATGTAGGAACCTTTGACTTTGGAAGACCCCCTCCATTATCAGATCCATCTCACCCATTGTTTGGGTAGCTACCACCACCCATAGGCTCTTATGATCCAAATTATCCTCAATATATTCCAAAAGAAGAGCCTCCAGCCAATCCATATGACCCAATAGACCCAAACATACCATCATCCACCCAAGTTGAAATCTCCATGACGCAAGCCAACCCAGCCACCACCACTCCATCCTTGATTCATACCTCTCTGCTCAAAACCCCCTTTACTCAAAACACCTCACCGTTCACCCCCTTCACTATTGTTGCTGCTCCCACACCTAGCCTTCCAAATCCACCCATCTCTCAAATTAGTGCTAGCATCTTTCACCAACCTCAGCAATATACAAAAGGGATGCCACCCATGGGGCCAAGTAATCAACCTTTCATCGCCCCCAGCTTGTTCACCACAGCCCAAAGTACAATCCCATCATTTCCATTAAGTCTTGGGAGCTCAATACCACCAGCCACAAATCCACAAGCTACTACCTTCACTCCACGAAGCTATCAAAACCCACAAGCTACTACCAATCTTCTACCAAGCTCCCAAGTGACCCCAGCTCCCACCACCACTCTACCAAGCTTCCAAATCCAGCCACAAAGCTATCAAACCCCATCAGTTCCATTCCCAAGATTTCAATTCCCACCACCTCCACCACCAACTAATCCATTACCTCCAATTACCAACTACTTTTCAATGCCACTTCTAGGAGGTAATCCACCACCCCAGCCAACCACCAATTATTTGCAGATACCATCCCAAATGGGGGTACAACCCACATATATTGGTCAAACCCCACAAGCCCCCCGATCCTTTCCTCAAGCCTCACAACCATCTTGTACCTCACCTCCACAAAGCAATCCATTTATCCCACAGCCAGCTTATGTTCCTCAATCCCAACCTCAAATCCCATATCAACAGCAAGCCTCGCAGCACATGCAGCAATATGTGCCACATCCCCCTCAACAACCCGTCATCCACCATGTAGCTGCCCAAACAATTTACAATCCCTATTACTAAATCCCTCATAACCATCCATATTCAATGGCCCCATCCAGCACATACCTACCTCAAGGCACTCCTACATTAGGGGCACCCCAACCATCACCTATCAATTTAGAATGGGAGCAAATGAAGACAGCTCTAAAAGCCATCCAAGAAGGGAATGATCCAAAGACATTCAAGTTTGAGAATGTGTGTCCTTACCCATTTGACAGAGCCATTACCACAACACCATTTCCCAAACACTTTGAGGTACCTAAATTTGACAAATTTAGAGGAAAAGGAGACCCTGTCACACATATCAAAGAATTTTACATGCACTGCCAGGACGTGGCATACAATGATGTCTTCCTCTTGCCCCTTTTTCCCAAAAGCTTGGCTGGACCAGCTCTTGAATGGTTTTATAGAATCCCCTATGGCACAATTAAAAACTTTGCTAAATTATCTGAGGCATTTGTAGCCCAATATGCCCATCTTGTTGAAATAGAGCTATCAATAGTTGATCTTGTCCACACGAAGCAAAAAGGTAGAGAAAGCCTTGCCGAATACCTGCAAAGATTGCAAACCCTTACCACCCACATATCCTGCACCTTGCCAGAATGCCATGTGGTGAAAATTTTTATTGATAATGCACATCCTAGCTTGGCTCACCACATGACCATGAACTGTTTGCAGACCTATAAGGATATCAAAGAGAAAGGAATGATCCTTGAGCAAGGACTCATCAAAGATGGTGTGGTAAAAATTTACAAAGAGGCCAACCAAAATCAATGACATTCCAATGACAGGTCTAGGTATTGGAACAAAAACAAGCATGTTGCAACAGATGGGGTTATTGACACCAGACATGTGAATATTGTTGGTCCTTCTCAAAACCAGTCTAACCCACCATATCAAACAAACAACCAACAAGCTATCAATTACCAACAACAAAATAACCAAAGCTATCAAAACCACAATACAAGACCCAACTTTCAAGGGTCTAACAATCAAGCTAATGCCATCAATGTAGCTGCAGGGCAAAAGCCCAAATTCCAACCTACACCTAGAAACTATACACCCCTTGGTGAGCCATTGGATGTTATTTTTGAGAAATTGGCTAAGGAAAAACTCATCAAATTTCCTCCTACCTAGCAAATTGATCCAAGCCAATCCAAAGCTGCATGGTAGAAGGACAATGAGTATTGCAAATTCCATAGGGTAAACGGTCACACCACCCTCAGATGCATGAAACTAAAAGACTATGTGCAGGACCTCATTGATCGGAAGGTAATCACTGTTGGTGCCCAAACCTCTCCTAATGCAAGCTTACAGATTTATCAAAACGCTTTTCCTCCACACAACAACCAAAATCCTGGAAAAGCACCTATCCAAAACAACACCAACAACCGCCAGCCAAACCAACAGCATGGGAAGAACAATGATCACACTTCATCCTATATAGACTATGGTAGCCTTATAGGTTGTATATCTAAGAAAGAGCCTTCTGTCAATGTTATCAATATCTGAGGACCAGACAATGAGTGTGCGGTCACCACTCGAAGAGCACAATTTAACATCGCAGGCCCACCAGTTTCATCAGCACCATTAGCTCCATCAAAAAGCCAGTACAATATCTTGGAACACCTTGGGAACATGCCAGCCCAAATATCCATTTTAGACCTTCTCTGCACTAGTCCTGTGTACAAAGACATCCTTGACAATGCTCTCATAGAATCTCGTGTCCCTTCTGATATCAATTCTACTGATTTTCGTAATCTTGTTGGACACCTTTCATCCTCATGTGCCCTATCTTTTAAACCCACCGACATACCCGCAGTTGAGCCAGATCACACCCTTCTGCTTCGCATAGCCATCATGGTATCCAATTTTGCCATGAAAAGAGTAATGATAGATAATGGATCAGCCTTGAACATTTGCACCCTAAAATTCATAAAACAAGCTGGGTATACTGAGGCAGATATGATCAGTGAGGTTATCACCATCAAAGCTTATGACAACTTGGAAAGGACCACAGAAGGGACTATTTTGCTACCAATCAAGGTTGGGCCGGTCATTCAAGAGACAGTTTGCCATGTTGTTGATCTAAACCTACCATTTAACATCCTCCTCAGTTGCCCATGGATTCATGCTATGAAGGCCGTTCCATCGACCTACCATCAGTGCATCAAATTTCCGCATCAGGGCATTGAGGTAACCATCCATGCTGATCCAGAACTCTTTGCTTACTGCAATGCGGTTGAAGCTTCATATACAAACCATTGCCTTGGAATAGACATCGGCACAGCCATCGCCAGCTCATCCCACACTTGTAATGATGCAAAAACCATCCTTGCCTCCATCCTATCTACTGTAAAGATCAACAAAAAAGGTTGTGGAGAATATAGTCTATCAGATGCATTTGTTGTCAGAGCAATCCCACTTGATCCACATACCCATGGACGGCCAACATATCATAAAGCTAAGGAGATTCCACCTCCTCAATACAAACAGTTTGGCCCAACCACCTTTGTGTCCTCAAAAACCCCTCTTCATGAGGAGCTCACTCCAGATATCAACAATTGGTTACATAAGGATGCACCTCCAAGAAATCAAGAACGCCTTGATCACTTCAACTAGAAGTATCCCCACCAACATAAGCTCATCATTGAAAAATGGAACTATCAAGGAGGTGGACTAGGACTAGAAGAAAGGGGCATGCAATGTCCCATCAAAGCACATAATTGGGAAATGAAGTCAGGTCTTGGCTTTGGCATACCCACAACTGGGGGCACCAACGAGAATGGTCATGCTTTTTTGAACATCCACCACGACCTTGTCGAAATTGAAGACATTCCTAAGGAAGTTGAAAAGAGAGCCTACAATGATATCCCAGACCAAATTTTCCTAGGAGACTCTGTTCTCCAAGAACTATCCATCCATCTCATTGACCTACCACTTGCTCATCCACAACTCATAGATTGGGACCAACCAAGTGTCATACATATTGATGAGTTCACATCAGAGGAAGTGCTTCTAAGATTCATGGGAGCCGAAACTCCTCATAGGAAGACAAAGCCAAATTCTGCCTACATCTACAAGATAGATCCTAAGGGGTATTTTGGAGAAAATCCCCAACCTAGTTTCGATACACCCAAAACTGGAACTAAGGTAAATCTAGGACTAGCTATGGTAGCGAAGAGAACCCCTCAGCAAGAAAATCCAGAGCCACAAGCAGAACATGAGGATTTAGTATTGCCTCCTCAAGATAATTGACCAGAGGTGTCTTCTATTCTAATAGAGGATACTAGAGAAGTCAACATTGGTTCTTTAGAGATCCCTAGAATTGTTCACATTGCTGCATCCCTATCACAAGACCAAGCTGACCTCCTCTTTCAGGTTTTATGAGAGAACATTGGCTGATTTGCATGGTCATATTAGGACATGCCAGGACTTGATCCAAAGCTTGTAGTTCATCATCTTGCAGTCGATCCAAAGATCAAGCCCGTAAGACAAAAGCTTAGAAAAATGCACCCCAAGGTGGCCTTACTAGTCAAAGCTAAACTAGAAATAATGTTAGCTGCTAAGGTTATTTGACCTATCGACTACTCAGAATGGATCTCCAACATGGTCCCTGTCACTAAGCCTTCTGGTGACATTAGAATCTGCACTGATTTTAGAGATCTTAAACAAGCTTGTCCAAAGGATGATTTTCCCTTGCCCAACATAGATATGATTGTAGATCTTACAGCTGGACATGAAATTCTATCACTTATGGATGGATTTTCCAGGTATAATTAGATCAAGATTGTAGAAGAGGACCAGCATAAGACAGCATTCACTACCCCTTGGGGAACCTTTTGCTACACCATGATGCCTTTTGGCCTAAAGAATGCTGGGGCTACCTATCAAAGAGCTATGACAGCCATTTTTCATGATCTTATCCATAGCATTTTGGAGGATTATGTGGATGATATCCTAGTCAAATCTCACACCTTCATGGATCACCTTGCTGACCTGGAGAAAGTCTTTGATAGGTTGGCCCAATATCATCTCATGCTAAATCCCAAGAAGTGTGTCTTTGGGGTCACATCTGGCAAGCTTCTAGGCTTCATAGTTTCTAAACGAGGTATAGAGATTGACCCCAAAAAGGTCAAGGCTATCTTAAACATGCCTCCTCCCCAGACACTATGACAGCTTTTCTCTCTTCAGGGAAAACTTCAATCTATCCAACGCTTCATCTCCCAACTTGCAGATAAGTGTACACCGTTTTCACACTTGCTAAAGAAGAATGAGAACTTCAAGTGGGATCTTTTATGTCAGCGCAGCTTCGATCAGCTCAAGCAGTATCTCACCAATCCCCCTATCTTGGTTCCACTAGTTCCTGGTCATCCCTTGATCTTGTATATATCAGCAACACCTACTCCTCTAGGGGCACTTCTAGCACAACATGATGATTATAGCAGAGAGAGAGCCATCTACTATATCAATAGAACCCTAGTTGGTTATGAGCTCAATTACACTCCTATGGAAAAAGCTTGTTTGGCAGTTGTTTTCTCAACTCAAAAGCTTCGCCACTACATGCTAAGTCATACCATCCAACTAGTATCCAAGATTGACCCTCTCAAGTATATGCTCTCCAAAACAGCACTTACAGGCCATTTGGCCAAATGGGTTATGCTACTAAGTGAGTTTGACATCCAGTATGTGGACAGAAAGGAAATCAAAGGGCAAGCTATAGCAGATCACCTAGCTGATGCACCTCTAGTAGATGCATATCCTTTGCTCACAGAATTTCCAGATGAGCATATCTGCCTAATTGAAGAACAACCCCCATGGAAGCTTTATTTTGATGGCTCATACACCTATCATGGATCAGGGGTAGGAATATTATTAGTTACACCTCAAGGAGATTACATTCCAAAAGCCTTCAAGCTATAATTCCCTAGCACCAACAATATAGCAAAATATGAAGCTCTTGTAGCAGGATTAAAGATAGCTGCAGAATGGAATATCACTAAGTTACAAGTCTTTGGTGATTCCCAACTCATCATCAAACAAGTCTTAAATGAATATCAAACCAAAGATGAAAAGCTATTACCCTACAAAGAGCTAATTGATCAGATGACCCAGCATTTTACAAAGCTTCAATTTATACAAGTTCCACGAATGCAAAATAAAGTAGCAGACACCATGGCCACTATCGGCTCGCTCTTGGAAATTCCCCAAGATGCTACGTACTATGAATTTTTAGTTGAGCAGCTCCTCACACCCGCTTATGCGAATGAGGATTCAAACCGTGTTTGTATCTTGGTTGGTCCCCAATCCCCTTGGTACCATGAAATTCACACTTACCTTAACAATGGTATCATATCCCCTCACCTCACACTCACCCAACGCCAGAACCTTATTCGAAAATCATCCCGCTATGTTATCATAGCCCATACCCTATATCATTAGGGTTATCACGATACTCTCTCGATGTTTAGATGAAAATGAGGCCGCGATGGCATTAAAAGAAGTACATTCCGAACTTTGCGGTGCCCACATGAGTGGTATTGTCCTAGCATGAAAAATCCTTAGAGCAGGCTACTATTGGCCTACCATTGAAGAAGACTCTTGTGACTTTGTCAAAAAGTGTCTCCCATGTCAGCAGCATGCAAATCTTGTGCACGCTCCAGCACAAGATCTACAGCCTATTGAACCACCTTGGCCTTTCGCTTGTTGGGGCCTTGATCTAGTTGGAACTATCACCCCTCTCTCATCTGATGGACATAAATGGATAATAACAGCTACAGACTATTTAACTAAGTGGGTGGAAGCAGTCCCCCTAGTCTCAGCTACAGGAGTTCAAGTCTCCAAGTTCATCTTGTACCACATTGTTTGCCGCTTCGGCATCCCATCCACCATCTTCACTGACCACGGAGGTAACTTTGAAAATCTCAACATGGAATAATTATGCACTTCCCTCCGCATCCATCACCGCTTTTCTAGCCCATATTTCCCACAAGGTAACGACCAGGCAGAGGCAACTAATAAAACCCTCCTCAAAATCCTAAAGAAAGTTGTCAATGATTCGGGCCGTGATTGGCACCTTCAAATAAATCCAGCTCTATGGGCCTATCAAACTTCCTTCCGTACATCCACAGGCACAACTCCATACTCCCTAGTCTATGGTGATGAAGCGATATTACCTATAGAAGTTGAACTTCCCTCACTACGCATATCTTTGTGAGGGCAAATCTCAGATCAAGAATACAGAGTAGCTCGACTCACCCAGCTAGATCTCTTAGACGAGAAGAGACAACAAGCTTATGACCATCTCACAGTCTACCAAACTCATCTCAAAAGGAATTTCAACAAGAAGGTGCTCCCACGACACTTTCAGCCAGGTGACATGGTCCTCAAAGAAAATATGAAAGTCCACACAGATCGAGAAAAGAAAGGCAAGTTTGAACCTACATGGCTTGGTCCCTATGTGGTTACTACCTCCTTTGGCTCTGGAGCCTATCAATTATCTACACCAGAAGGAGAACTCTTGAATGATCCCACTAACATCATTCATCTCAAGAAGTTCTATGCTTGAAGATCCTTGGTTTACCTAGCTTTTGAAAAAATACAAAAAAAAAAATAGTAAAGAGAAATAAGCGTCCAATGGTGAAAACTTGGCAATTCAAGTGCCTTGGATAGGTACCTTGGTAAAAACCTGGTAATTTAGGTGCCTTGTGTGCTAAAGACTAATCCATTATCTATCACTATCCTATCCCTCATCCATCCACCCACCATCCCATAAAACACCTACTTGTTCCCTTGGTGTTCCAATCAAATATCCAAAATCTGATGGAGCTTGTCAATACCTCCTGTACAGCTTGTAAATCTTGTACCAAAGCTTGTATTATACCTTGCAAATCTTGTACCATACCTTGTATATATTCGAATCTTGTCCGAAGCTTGTACCATATTCTAGCTTATAAATAATCTTGTATCCTAGCCTATATCCTATCACATGCATACACAGAATCCCATTTTCCTTAGGCTTTTCACAAACCATCTACCTATCCACCTATCAACTATTATAGACATCCCATCCTTCACAAACATTTCCATCTCACAAAAAAAAAAAAAAAAAAAACCAAAACATGAACAAACTTGTACATTTGTAACATATCTTGGTCTGTCAGCTTGTACATCCTCTTTAGCTTAGTATCATTGTATCTATCTGGCTTTCGTGTTAGTTCATCCTTGGTCAACATCTTGCACACATTGCACACCTTGGTTAGATATTCCAGTGCATCCTTTAGCTAGATCTCCTATCACCAAAGTGTTATCCTTCTTAGTTCAGCTTGCCAGACACATCACTCATCCAGATCCATCAGCTTAGGTGCTCTCTGATAGATCCTTGCAGGATATAGCTTTCCTCATGTCTGATCTTGGTCCATTAGTACCTCGTCCTACCCATCTCGTTGGAAAATAGTTCTCTTTTGGATTTTTTCTTTCTTTTGATTTGGGATCTTCCCATTTGGGTCTTGAAATATCTTTTCCAAGCAATCTCCTTGTTCCCTCCTCAAGGTTGTCATGATCTTGCATATCATGGTATGCTGCGAATGGGGCAATTAGAGCGTAAGGTCTTGATTAGGTCTTTTTCTTGTTTTCTTTTTCTGCTTGTGGGTTACCTAGTGTAGTTTCCACGCTGCTTCCTTTGGGATTCATGTGTGATACTGGGGAAATCCTTGTGTGTTTGTTTTGAGTCAGTTCGTCAGTCCTTTGGACGATTGGTAAAAAGGCCTTGATGTTCTTGGTAACCTTGGCAATTAACCAACAGTCCTATAGCAAATCTAGTGCTCAACTACATGGTGGTACTTCTCTTTGAAGTATCCCCCCCACTCAAAAAGCTTCAATGGTTTTCCTTCATCTCCATTATCCCCCATCCATATCCAGAATCCATCTCTCCTACCCCAGCTCATGCATCAGTATCTCTTTGAATCACTCCTCACCTTTAGCTTTAGGGATCCACAATCCTAGTCTTAGGGATCCACCAAGCCTCATCTTTCGAGATTCACAATCCTAGTCCTAGCGACCTCCGAAACCCATCTTCTGCCAATCTAACTCTTTGAAATCCTGTTGCATCAGCTTTATCATTCTATCATCCATCTCCCTACCATGGATTCCTTTTTATAGCGCTCTGCTCCTCCATCTCCCCCCCCCCCCCCCCCAATCCTGGAAAGTCTTAAGCTTGCTTTACTATTGTGCCTCTAATTTTCCTTTATCATTCTCCCATAGTGAGAGTTTGAGCTAACTCAGCCCCTTCTCTTTGCCAACCTGCGTCTCAGCTCGTCTCAATTTCTTGTACTTTTCAAGAAGTCGTCGAGCCTCATTTCTCTCCCTGCCACCTTCTTGAGGGGGCATCATCTAAGTCTAGTCTCTCCTCTTCTTATCCAAGACTAGGGCAACCTTGTTGCTAAAACATCTTCCTCATGTCGTCTTCATTCGAACTTCTTTGAAATAGTGTTGTCTCAACACTATATCAAAGAGGGGCAAAATGTAGACACCTAAATTTGATTACACTGCTTTGGTAATCTAATTTAGCCATCTCTAAAGGCATCATTAATTAAATTCTTATTTAATTAATCCTTTGCCATCCCTAGTTGATTAATTTAATTAATCATCTATAGTCCTAATTGATAAATCAAATAATCTATTATTTATCAATTAAATCATTTTCTCCTATCTAATTCCAAAAAACCCCATTTATTAAATAAATCTATTTGATAAATGAAATCCTCAAATTCAGAAACCCCTAACCTATCTCTAATCCTCCATTTAGCCTAATCCACCCCATCCCCCCATACTAACCAAGCTTAGCCACTAACTCACCCACCCTCATTAATGCCATCCACTTGCACATCTCTAACATCCCTAATCTAATCCTAAACCCAAGCCCAATCCACCCCCTAATGTTGTCACATTCCTTAAACAAGTTTAAGACTTTCCTAATCCAAACCAAAGTCTCCGCTCAAAAAGCCCAACCACTAAGTCATGAGTGCTCTTACAAAACATAAAAGACTCTTACAAGCCCACTCATGACTCTTACACCAATCTTCCACAATCTTCCCTCTTCCACACTCATTCCTCTTACATCCCTCTTACATACTCAACCCCACTCATCATGCCTTTAACCAACCCTTTACCCTACCCTCTCACACTCATCCTCCTTGTGACAAGTGTCACCTTCCCATTGGTGCTAAACAAGCACAATCCATGTGCTCCCTTTTGAGTGCATGTTAGCCCTCCTTAAGCCTTCATCCATCCTTGCATCTAAGCCCTCCATCCCTCTACCCCTTAGCCTATAAATTGAATCCCATCCCAAGCCATTTCATCAACAATCTTTGAGCTAAAGTTACCATGCTATTTTGAGAACCAAAGCCATCAATATTACCCTTATAATGCCAAATTGAGAGCTCACAAAGCTACCAATTTTCCATTACCCATCTCCATTGAAGTAGCTTTTGAGCATCTTGAGCATACATCCACAGCAAAAGGACACATCTACAGAATCAAGAAAGCATGGAGTGTTTTCTCTTGTGAGGTTTGCACTTCTTGTTTGCTTTCTTTGTCTAAGCATATATGTGAATTTAGTTTCTTGGTTTGTGAATGTTTACTTTATTTGTTAATGTTCTTTGCACACTAAAATTCTTGTTCTACACTAGGTGCCCAAATAAGCAGAACAAGGATGAGAAGAAAGGTCACAAGTGCAATGGCAAGAAAGACTTCAAATCATTCAAGGACAAAGGGAAGAAAACATGTTTCATGGATAAAGATTCTAAAGATTCTAATGAAGAAGAAGATGAAATTGTTTGCATTGCTATGAAAGATGAATTTGAAAATGATGAGGAAATGGCACTTATTTCTCATGTGAGAAAAAATGATACATGGATCATAGATTATGGATGCTCTCATCATATGACTGGTGATAAAACTAAGTTTGAACATTTTGAAGACTATGATGGTGGTAGTGTGAGCTTTGGTAATAATAAACCTTGTTGAATGAAAGGAAGAGGAAGAACCTCACTAACCAAAGAGCTTGTATTTGATAATGCATATTGGGTAGAAGGACTAAAACACAATCTGTTGATTATGGAACAACTACTCAATAATTGATTCAATGTGGAATTCGTGCATGGAAAAGGAAGACTAATGGATGATAAAGGAAAGCTGATCAAATCAAGCACTCAAAAAAAATGTAACTTGTTCTATCTTGAACTTGGTGAATGCTCATGTTTTATTGCTCAAGTTGAAAAAATTTGGTTATGGCATAGGAGGTTGTGTCATGTGAACTTTGATAACTTGGTGAAAATAAGTAAATTCTGAAAAGTAAGAGACATTCCTAATATAAAGAAACCTAAGGTTGGTCTATGCAAGAATTGTCAAATTGGTAAGATGGAAAGACTAGCTTTAAAAGTAAGAACTATCAGTCTGAAGAAGTTTTAGAAATTGTGCATACTAATTTGTGTGGACCTATTGGAATTGAAAGCTATACTGGTGAAAATTTCTTCATTCTTTTTGTTGATGATTACTCAAGAATGATGACTGTCATGTACCTAAGAGAGAAATCAAAAGCTTTTGAGAAGTTCAAATGGTATTTGGCCAAAGTTGAGAAGGAAACAGGTAAAAGACTAAAATGTTTGAGGGACAAAAAGAATTAGTGCACTATGAGTTTGGTGACTTATCATTCCATAAGATAGTATGAGGACATGATTATTGAAGACATCAATCAAATGGTGAGAGGCTTCCAAACTATGATGAAGTAGAGATTTAGGATACCACCCTCACTAATATAGAAGTACAAAGAGGACTTATGCTTCATTTTGGAAACATATGTAACATGCATGGAGTCAGTTGTTTTGAGATTAAGTTTATAGACCCTATGGGCTTTGAGTTAAGTGGAAAAATAATTGAAGGGTATGAAAAGATCATACTTGAGTCTAAAGAGGACAATGAAGCTCCTAGATGGGCAACTTGAGTAGATAAAATCAAAGAGGTAGAGAGAAATCTCTATAGTAAGGATATAAAGAAGAATATTGAGAATAAAATGAGCCAATCCTCAAAGAATTAGGAATGATCATAAATGAATTCAATGAGATAAAGGGTATATCTTTGGAGATGAAGGCTTGTGACCAAACTGAGCTATTGGTAGCTACTTCTATTTCCATAGTAGCACCTTTAGAGAGATTAATAATAGCAAGATCTATTTTTCAAATAGCTATTGTTCCCTATGATACAATAGCTCAAGTCCAACCCACTTTTGTACAACCATTGAAGAAGTCTAATGAAGAGGAGGTACAAATTATAGAAGGAAAATCATCTACTGCTCAAATCAAAAGGAAATTAGAGAGACTCCCCAAGATGAAACAAGAGGCTCAATTGCCTAGAAAGAAAATGACCAAGAAACTATCAAGTAGCCATGAAAAGAGAAGAAAGACATTGCAAATGGTTGAATTAGACAATTTTGATGAATCTGAAGATGAATAGGATAAAACCATAGAACAAGTAGATGGAAAAGTAAGGACAACCACTGGAAAGAAGTCTTGGAAGCCAAAAGTAGAAAATTTGAATATGAAAATCATAAATGACAATAATTTCATTTAGTTAAATAAGTTTTATAGCATGTATAGTAATATGGATAGAATTTTGTTAGAGAATGTAGATGCAAGGAATATTATCCTGAAGAATAAAATATTTGAAGATGTATAAAGACATATACCTAAGGATCTATATAATAGGTTGATGAATAGGAGATGAAGAGTCATTCGTGAAGATAAGAAAATAAGACAAAATATGATCAAGAAGCTTTTTAAAGTCAATAGTGATGAAAACTTGCAAGATATGTTAAAGGGAATTGAGCCCTTGCTGTGAAATAAAAGAAGACATATTCTTTTGATGGGAGGAAATTATGTAGAGGTAAACAAAGAGACAAAAGAATCTATTATCATGTATATGGTTTATATACCCAAGGGAGTGTGTATGAAGTCAAGAGGATAAATCCATATATCTATTGAATAAAGTACTCCAACAGCAGTTGTAGTGGAAGCTAAGGAAACTTAGATGGTAGATCTATCTTGGCATATCTCCATTTGAAAATATACTCTACAAATTGGCACTACAAGTGTGATAGTTAACATTGTAGAAGGTCCTTTCAAGGATCTTGACCCAAAAATTGTTGGAAATATCATTGATTACTCAAGTTTAGATGAGGAGGAAGAGAAGAGAAAGAATGAGGCTAAAGAAAAATTAAGAAAATAAGATGAAAAGAGATAAGAAGAAATGAAGAAGAAGTAAAGATAAGAATATGAAAACAAACAAAAATATGAAGAGGAGAAAAATAAGAAAGAAGATAGAAGAGGACAAGAAGAGGAAAGAGGAAGAAGAGAAGAGAAGAAAGGAAGAAGAAGACAAGAAGAAGGAAGAAGAAGATGCGAATAAGAAGAAGGCACAAGAAGAAAACAAGAGGAAAGAAGAAGAGAAGATGAAGAAAGAAATAGAAGAAAAGAAGAAGAAGGAGCAAGAAGAGGAAATTAAGAAAAATTATGAAGAAACTTGAAGAAAGGAAGATGAGAAGAAGGAAGAAGATGAGAAAAAGAGAAGAGATGGAGAATAAAGGAAGAAGGAAGAAGAGAAGGATGCAAAGCTTAGTGCACATAGCACATCTCTCTATTAGAAAGGACATAGTTTTCGTTGTACCAAAAGATCAACCTATCAACGTTTGACACAAAAAATAGTCTTATAGAACTACAAGAGGCCATTAAGCCATGTCACAAATCCTATGAGGGACACTAGCCACTGCCAAAATCCATCCTCCTAGCAGAACTCACTATGGCTCGCAAGATTTAAACCTGTGACCAAGCTCTGATACCAATTGTTAGAAAAGACATATTTTTCATTGCAGAAAAAGATCAACCTATCAATGCCTGATACAACCAATAGTCTTATAGAACCATAGGAGGTAGTTAAACCATGTCATGAATCCTATGAGGGGTGATGGCCCACTACCAATACTCTCACCCTAGCTACACTTACTAGTTTAGATTTTTATGGTCAATTAGAATTTATATCATCCCTTAGCAAGATGATTAACAAAAACAAATAGGAAAAGAGTTTGTGGAAAATTCTCATTGAAGTTACTGACAAGTTATAGGGAGTCATGACTATGAAGTCACTAGATCCTAACCCTAAGGATTGAGCCAAAGCTATCATTTAAGAATTTAATGTTAAATTCATAAGTTTGTTAGAAGTTGCAGCAACACAAGCTCAAGTCACACATGATGCATAGATGTTTAACACTATCTATCGAAACATCAAAATCAAATTATTAACTCTTTATACTTACATCAAGTCATCAAGGAAATTTGGGCTTGAAGGAAAATCTCTATATGTGAAGTTTTTAATAGTGATCTTCAAGAAAAATGCATAGAGGTGGAAGTATTGGCCAGTCAGTTAAGTCAACTCAGTTGGCAGATTGAAGTAGTTGAAGAACAAGTTAGCAAGGATTATGATGAGATAAGTCTATTATAAGATAGAAAAACAAGGATAACAAAGAGGTTCTCACTTTTGAGAGAAAACCTATCCATGAAATTGAGCACAATTGAGAGATAGTTGGAGGAATGTCTATCAGCTAAGACATCTCTTAACAATTTTGTGTACTTAGATCTAAATGTAGTAGAGATAGCATCCAATGGGTTGTGTGTTCTTCGAGCAACATTTTAGAAGGAGTCAAGGAATCATGGGAGAAGAATATGAAGAGTCTTGTAGTCAATTTTAGTGATTTTATTTCTTTCTTATTGGCCTAAGAAGAGGTAATGAAACACAATTTTGACATGTAGTAAATAAGTTTTGACACCTTTGTCAGTGATGTCAAATGGGGAGAGGAAGGAAAATTGTATAAAGTGACAATATGTATAGAGAGTAAATAATTATATACTAAGGGGGAGTAATGATACTTAGCATTATATTATATTAGGAGATACATGGAAGATGGTTATAACTGTAATGATCCACACAATTTTGTAATTTTTGAAATTTTTGTAAAGTTTTGAAGGCCAATCTTGAACAGTTCATTTGTATAATATTTTGGGACTTAACCAATTTTTCCCATATGTTTCCATGAATGCTAAAGGGGGAGATTTTTGGTAGTTTCAATAGGTAGGATTAGTTAAGGTTGTCATTTATGGTAACATATATATTAGAATGAGATGAAAAAATATACTATTGAAGATTCTACAGCTAGAGATAGAAAATTGTCTAAGTGTCAGATAGTTTCACTAGCAACACAGAGACAATTTTTTGTATTGTGAAGGCTAAAAAGATATTTTTTCACATGAAAAGTTAAGAGAAGGTATATTAGAGTGTCATGATGATGTACCTAAGTGTATAGATCAGTACAGATAGTACAAAAAAACTTACAAACCAAATACCAATAAAGGTAGTATGCACAGTAGAATAGAGTACAACAAAATAGAGGAATAACGTGTTAAGGAAATATATCAGTTACAAAATAATTACTTATTTATGTGAGGTCAACATCCTATATGTTTACCCTAAGCTAGAATAACATATGATTACATCAAGCTGACAACATAAGACTTTTGTGAGAGAAAAGAGTATAAGTAAAGAGTTATTACATGTGAAGTATGTGATGTGCAATAGATGTGATATATGAGAATATAAAGTATATGATGAGTATATAAACTATGTATATGACATAAGAACTTGTATGAGTAATCTATGATGTGAATTATAATGTTAGATTAGAGATATGCAAAGTACATTAGCCAGTAATAAAGAGGTTTTTGTATCCATCTCATTTTGTATAAGGTACTATATTGTTAATTGCATGTTAGGGTAGTCAGCTCTTCTTGCAAACAATTCTAATTGTAATATCAACTCCTAATAGAGTCGAAGAAACTCATAATAGGGTTGAGGCTTTTAACAAGACCTAGTTCTCTAACAAGGACTAAGACATTATATGTAATTCATAGACTCCTAACAAGGTCAATATCCTTAATAGGATTTGTCTGATTAGTGGATCATTCTATTGGTGCAATCCCCACCAGGGTTTTCCCTAGGCTAAGGTTTCCCTAGTTAACGAAATATGATGTTATTAGTTCTCTTTGTGTATGTTTTTATTTATTATTCAACATTATTCATTTACTTTTATATGCATGTTGTAAAGTAATTATTAATATCTAGGTTTGGGAAAAAGTTTGTAGAATACTGATTCAACCCACACCCCCCCCCACAATATAATCTATTTTTAACAACTAATCCCTAGGCACATAAAGTGGATGGAATTATTGTAGTCATATAACTTCATTAATAAGAATAAGAAAGGGCATAACAACAAGGTTGTAGATGCACTCAGTAGGAGATTTCCCACAATTTATGAAGTGCAAATTTAAAACATTGACATTGAGGTATTTAAAGACCTCTATGAAGGAGATGGAGAATTTTTAGAAGTTTATAAGGTATGGGTGGATTTCAACAATCATTTTCATAGTCAATATTCTAACTATAACTTGCAAAATGGTTTATTATCTAAAGGTGATCATTTATGTGTACCCAAGAGTTGCATGAGGGAAAGCCTAATCCAAGAAAAGCATAATGGTAGTCTTAGTGGACATTTCGGTTTGAACAAGACACTAGACTTAGTTCAAAGGTTTTACTATTGGCCACAGATGTGAAGGGATGTTAGGAGATATGTTGAATAGTGTGTGGTTTTTTAGTAGGCAAAAGGGACATATTCAAATGATGGATTGTACCAACCCTTGATAACTCCCAACAAGCCACATGAGTGCTTAAGTATGAATTTCATAGTGTGTTTACAAAGGACAACCATTGGTTGTGACAATGTGTTTTTAGCAGTTGATAGATTGAGTAAAATGAGTCATTTAATAACCTACAAAACAACAAATGATGCTAGTTACATATCCCACCTCTTCTTCAAGGAGATATTCAAAATCCATGGAATGAGCATAGTCTTTGACAAAGATATCAAGTTCATGGGTCATTTTTTGAAGAATAAATCAAAAAGATAGAGGACAATTTTAGCATATGGTTCAGCCTACCATCCACAAATAGATTATCACACTGAGGTGATAAACATAATGCTTGGAAATATTCTTAGGTGTTTAACAAAAGAATATGGTTAAGTGTGTGATCAAGTCATCCCTTAAGAAGAGTTTTCCTAGAATGATAGTGTGAATAAGACCATTGGTAAGAGCTCATTTGAGGTGGTATATGACATCCATCCTAAAGGAGTTTGTGAGATCAAGGAATTGAAGAATCAAGAATAAATTAGTGAACATGCACATGACTTTGCACAATCAAAGAAAAAGGTACATGAACAAGTGAAGAAGACTCTAATGGAAGCCAATCAAAAACTCAAGTCCAAAGTAGATGAGAGGAGGAAAGATTTTCAATTTGAAGTAGGTGAGTGGGTGATGGTGCATCTAAACAAATCTTAACTCCAAAAGGGCATACCAAGAAAGTTGCAGATGAGAAGGGTGGGACCATGCAAGGTTATAGCTAAGTATGGCCATAATGCTTACAAAATAGACCTTCCAAAATGTTGGTGTAATTAAATATTTACTTATTAAACTTACTTAAGTTTACTTAGGTTAATGCATTATTTTTCATTATTTTATTATTTATTTAGGTGAGACATTTAGGATTTTTTGTACTCTCATGAGTTACACAAATCTAATTATGCACATGATGTCTATAACATAGGAGTATGCATCATTCACTAAGTTGTCATATTGATAACATAGTTATTCACACTCCTCATTTAGCACATGTTGTCTACTCCACTAATTTTCATGCTACACCATTGTAGGCTTATCCTCCCATCATCACACTTAATTCTATACTTAATGGAGGATAACTTATATCTAGTGGACATGTGTCTGGTTGTATGACTTATCATGATGCTAACTTTTATTCATTCTAGAAGCTCTCCAGAGGCCTTTATATAGGTACCCTTAGTGTACTCTCAAGTTGGCATATTGAATGAATATTATCATTCTAATCATACTCTCTCTCTATATTGGTCTATTGTGTGCTTGTGTTTGAGTCCCTTTGTCTTGGGTGAATTCTAGCCTAAGCCAAATTCTTACATGGTATCAGAGCTCTAAGGGAGATTCTCTACACATAGCCATTCAAGACTGTTCATGCTTCAACACCTCAACCCAAATCCAAAGGATCCATAGAAATTGGGAGTGTCTAGAGCTAGATCTAACCTCACTATTAGATCCAGAGCATCTATTCAATGAAGATCGACTATAAATTTGCCTATGCTAGGTGAAAGTTGATCATGAGGTAAATATTTTTTGCAAATTAGAACCCAGAGTCTCCAATTTGTAGTTCAAGTATTATCATTTTTGGATCTATTTAATTTTTTTTTAGATCTAAATTATTTTTCATCTTTGCAATTTTGGGTGTTTTTCAAATTATTATTTTTGGAATTATTTGCACAATCAAGAAAATTTTTTTGGCCAAATCGGGCAATGACACCATAGCTCGACTCTGTATTTTTAGAAAAATTATTTATTTATCACAAGGAATTAATTATTTATTTGATTGGCTATATTCTACAGGCTTTTAAACAAATCTAACCATACTGTGCATTAGATCTAGGTGTACCACACTAAATAAATCTAGCAGCCATTACAAATTTCCCACTCATGGCATCTACATCGGATCGGCCAACTATTTCTACTAGTGGGAACAATTATCCAGTGATCACCTCTTTGTTTACTCTACCCCATAGGCAATCCTTTATACATAATCTACAATGCGAAACCCACCAATGTGGGATATTTCATAACCAGTCTCCAATAGGAATAAAGAAGATTCTGACGGTATATTTTTCAGCTGCATTTTAAACCTGGCAACCTTGTTCACTAGTGCCCATGCAAAGTTTAGGGAGATAACAATTGCTACATAGACTAATCCACTACTGACACATGACAACTTGGGTAGACCCCATGTCTGCATTTCTGCACCCTGCTAGTGGACACACGATAGTCCTGCATAGCCTCCAATAATGCCACACAACATTTTCCCATTCATTGCTCTACCACATAATCTATTAGTTGTCAAAAAACAGGCATAATCTCTACCAAATCAGTAGACAAGTCAATTCCCTGTGTATAGAAAGGACATGTCAGCAACTACCTACTATACCACCTACAAAACATTCCATAGTGCAAAAGTTGTATTGTATGGACAGTGACATGTACCATCCACACAAGTGCCACGTGAGCAAGTCATACTACCGCATCATTAGGGGGTCTAATTTTTGCTAATGCCATCAGTTTTGTTGTCTTAAAATTGATAGCCACTTGATCATCAAAATAGGCCAAATTTGAACTGCTACAATGGCTATATGACCATCAAATTTAACCTTGTCATTCACTGATGCAACCCTTGTCTAGATTGATTTTGGTTTTTGTAGTCCGACTTCGAGAGGCCATAGCTCAGACATCCAGACTCCAAATCAGGTGCAAGTTCTTTTGAAATTGGGTAGAATTTTCCAAACTTTTTAGTGGTGTAGCCTTTTTTAGTTTTGGTGCATGAATAGTTCAAAAATTTTCTTTTTTGGAAACTATACTTTTGTAATCCTACATTTTGCAACTTCAAACACTTCGTACAGGCACATATAGAGTCAAAAATAGTTGTCATTTTTTTGAAAGTGCATTATTTTTTGTCTACTTTTTAGATCGTGAGTCAAATTGTAGGGTTCTATGGAAAAAATTGTCACTTTCAGCAATAGGGCCTTTCTTTGCTTTATATTGCTTTAGAGTTGTAGCAGATTATAAAGATCCAAATTTGTGATCCATTAAGAAGTTTTAACAAGAAAAATCAAAATTCCATGAAGGCCAAATTGGAAAGTGACCCATTGTAATCACACTACTGATAAAGTGCCCAAAGCATCTATTTTGGGGGGGTTTCTTGATTTAGTGAAAAGGGTAGGGGGGGGGGGGGGGGTGTTCTTGGAGTTGTGTTCTATATTTTTTGCACTTTTCTTTCATTTTTGGAATTATGGGAAACTCTAAGTTTCCTAAATTAACTCCTCATAACTATGCTATGTGGTCCATAAAAATGTTGTATCACTTAATGCATAATGGAGTTTCACAATATGTAGATGGTACTCTTCCTAAACCAATAGGTAATAAAGTTTTAGCAAGTGATATTTTAGATTGGGTAGCAATGGATAGGAAAGCCCTAGGTGATATATGTTTAGGGATTGATGATAAGATCATGTATCAAATCAAGAAGTGTTGTATATCCAAGGAAGCTTGGGATACCCTCAAAAACCTTTATGGTAAAGTTTCTAAGGAGGATGTTTTCAAAACTGAAGATGAGCTTGTCTCCTTAGATGCTAAGTCATATGACTCAATACAAGATTTCATCATTAAGGTGAATGAACTAAGAACAAAGCTTACTGATTGTGGGAGTCCAATCAAAGATGATAGATTGATCTATCTCATACATAACAAGCTTACATTGAAGTATTCCACATTGTATCTTCTTTTAACACCTCAAAGACTACCTTAGGGTCTACCTATAAGAAAGTCATTTTTGATGATATGCTAAACTATTGGATGATGAAGAAAAGAAGTTGAAATCAATGGGGATTATCAAATCACCTAAGTCTAAAGTATTGGTGGCCAACAATGAGGGTTCTCAACATTCAGCTAGACAATCTTCAAGTAAAGGAAAGGGTAAGAAGAAATGGAAGAAGGAAAAATTTGAGGATGTAAAAAGACAACACCACAATCCAATCAACAAGGAAAGTCCTCAAATTCCAACAAGAAAGGGGACAACAATAAGGAGAAGAAAAAGTGCACTTACTGCAAGAAATCAGGTCATGAAGAGCATGAGTGTTATCTTAAAAAGGTTGATGAGTTGACCAACATCATGGGGAAACATAATGTTCCATTGCCTAATGCTTAGAAGGATAAATAGTCTTCTTTACATTCTAAGGGAAAAGGGTAAGCACTCATGGAAAATTCAAACTCTTCAAAGGAATGGATATTTGACTCAAGTGTCTCATGTCACATGGGTTCTTCAAAGGAAGATTTTTCTTCAATGAAGTAGTCCAAGGTACTGCACACCTTCATGGGAGATGATAGTAAAATGGAAGTTGAAGGAAAAGGAAATGTGGAAATGAAAAATGGAGAGTTTCAAGATGTTCTCTATGTTCCAAACCTAAGTTCAAATATCCTTTCAATCTACCAAATCACTCACCTTGGAGATGGACATAGAGTTGAGTTCCTTCTAGACTCAGTAAAGGTGCACAGTCTTAAAGATGATTCCTTGGTTACAGTGGGGAAAGTGAATCATAACAAAAGGTTTTAATCTTCCTCCCATTTTGTGCTCAAGTCTCCTTTAAAGACCTTGTTATCAAAATCAAATTCAAACATGCAATTATGGAATGAGCAGTATGGTCATCTTGACTTTTGCTACCTTCAACAACTTTGCACAAACTAAATGGTGAAAGGTCTACCTCAAATCAACTTTTCTAAGGGTGAATGTTCAAAATATTTAGTCGATATACATCTAGAGGGGAAGTTATAGAGAGGGAAGTCTTCAAGAGTACTAGGTGTTCTATAGATGGTTCACATGGTATTAGTAGGTCCTTTTGCATTTAGACAGGGTCACTACATACTTACCTTTGTTGATGACTTTTCAAGGTTCACTTGGGTCTACTTTTTTCATAACAAGAATGAAGTGTTGGACAAATTTCTAGCCTTCAAGACTCATGCAGAACAAAAATCTAGAAAAGCCATCAAAGTTCTGTTGGGACTAAAAATTGCAAGGTCAATTTTGAGTACCATTTAAAATTTTTGAATCAAGTCAAGCCTATGTAAGCCTCATAAATACAAATGTACCCGACGGTACCTATAAGGCCCCAGAGGTGTTCAATGTTTCTAACACCTTTAATTCAGCCTGTTTACCTATTCCATGAAGTTAAAACTTCTTTCTGAGCTGTTTGGCGAAGTCCTATTTTAAGCAATTGCCAAATCTACAATTTTCACCCGTGTCAAACAGTGACAGGAGGCCTTGTTTGCATCTGAATATCTCGCACCCAGAAATGTTTTATGACTTTTTGCTTTGGGAGTTTCTAGTTTCCATAACTAAGAACCAATTTTTTAAATTTCTAGTCTGTTTGACTAGGTTTTGCATCCCTCAAAGTGGGTCAGTTATTGTTTTCGTGCTTTTGCACTTTGCACCTAATTCTGGGAAGCCCTGTTTGACTCGTAATAAATTTTGACCAGTTGAACAAAATGCTAAAATTCCTTTTGTGTTGCATTATAGACTTCAAATAATTATCATGTTTCAAGTTTCAGCTCTTGATGAATCCATTTGATCAGTTTTCAAATGCAATTCCAAATGGAATCTCTAAACTTTTATTGGTGTCAAGTATTTGTAGATTGATTGGAACCCCTGTTCATGACATTATATCTCCTGATTTGTGATAGGTGAGATCAAATGGTTTGTTTCCTTGTGTTCTATACTAAAAATACTATAAGTGTGCCAATTTTTAAGCCTTGATGAATCTGTTTGCACACTTTTCCAGGGTCATTCTGTTTGTAAAAATTGTTATGTTGTCATTATTTCGTATCCTGCAAATCCAAGTAGCCAACTTCAGACGCTTGTCAAATTTGTCAAGTTATTCATCATGTTCCTAAATCATAGATCCATAATTTCCTCATGACAAAGAATGAGTATCCTAGTTTTCATTTCCCCATGTGCTCATTTGCCTAGTTTTCCAAGCCGATTCCAGAACCAGTTTGTTGTTTTCTGACATTTTTTCTTGCAGCTAAATCTGAGAGGGAAACTTTGATGGTCAATATATTTTGACCTTGAATTCATCATAAGACAAGATCTAACAGGGTAAGAGTATGCAAAGTAAATAATCAGTGTGCCAGTTTTCAAATCCCGGTTATCTGTTTGGGTCATTTTTTAAGGCTAGTCAACGGACCTCCTGACATAAAAGTGATAGTTTGCAAAAAATGATAAAATGAGATTTTAATGATCAATTAATGATCAAAATCAATTCTCGTGGATATTCAAAGGTTAATAGGCCAGTTTGAAGATTTCGTTGTTCGAAAATGATTTTTTTTTAGCTGAACCCACTTTGGGGGCCAGCTAAATTGTATTAGAATGATAAATATCTTTTCATAAATATTCTCAAAGGTTGTGATCCTATCAGTAGGCACAGTTTCTATACCCTTGATAAGAAATCTCATTCGCATTCAGATCATATGGGTACTTATTTTGATGAAAAGAGTATAAAGTGTAAGCCCAAAAGGGAGTATTGGAGGAAGTAGAGCAAAGTCACAGGCCCAAGAAGGAGCTCCATGTGAAAGTGAATGGGAAATAATTCAAAGAATGTGCTACTATCTATCTTTTAGCCACTCCACAAGGATTTAGCAAATGTAGTGTTAAAATCCTTTTGACTGTCTAATTGCTATAACACTTTTGGGGGTTTTAAGCATTGAGAGAATAGATTTATCAACCAAAAGGTTGTCAATTATGCTACCTTACAAATATTTATGGTACTCTTAGTGGTGTTATTTCAACTTTATAGAGTTGCTCAATCCCAAGTTATTAGCAACTATGATGCATTGATGGCTTTCAAGGCCTTAGCTGACACAAATCATAGAATTGCTTCTTGAAAAGCAATGACCCCTACAATTGAAAATGGTTTGATGTGCACTGTGAAGATAAGTGGTCATCCCATACCAAGAAGGCACATTGAAGAGTAGTCGCAGTCAGTCAAAGCAGGGCATCTCATGCCTAAGGGAGGCAAAGCATCTATAGAACGTCCATGAATTTCATGCCAGGAAAAAATTCCTTATGTTTGAATACAACATCTCATGTTTGGAGAAAGTGCATCCATGTCCAAGCTGAGAAAATGCAGTAAAAGGGGCAGGAAAGCCCATACAAAGAAGACACTAGCACAAGTTGGAAACGTGGGGGAGTTTGGAAGTCACTAACAGCAAGTTAAGTCACAGCTAGTTAGAGGGAAGCTTTGCTCATGCCTGGAAAGGAATTCATGCATTAAAAGACACTTCAAGCCATAGTTGAAGTCCAATGCAGACATGTCCACTCAAAGCCCACGTCAGCAAAACAGGGGACACTAAGGAAAAGAACGCCCTCACAAAGAAGCCGCCATCCAAAAAGGAGAGTCCCCACAAAAGAGAGGGCAGTTTAAACAAAGAATTTGCACTCAAAGTAATAGGGGAGCAGCGTGGATGAAGTCGCAGGGAGAAATCGACACCATGAAAAGGAGACTACCCATGCATTTGAAAACAAGGGCAGATTTTCACATGAAGGAGGAAACATTTTATGGAGCCGCCATCAAATAGTAGACTACACCATTCAAAATGGAAAGGAGGCAGAGTACACATGCAGAGAGAGCCCTCGCACTCATGCCAAAGAAAAATGGAGAATGCTTTAAATTGCATTGTTCTACGACAGAGGGAAGAACAATAAAGCTCTTAATCCCACATTTACTGTGGAAGGGTAAGATATAATGTTTAAATACTACACAACTCATTATATAGTATGAATTGAAGATTGGGCTTTATTAAAGACAAGGGCACGCTATGCGGTGGACCCTTCGATGATGTCAACTGGCATAGAGATTAAGTAGATTTTTAAACAAGAATGCATCAACATTGATGTGGTGCCAAAACTGGAGATTGAATGAGATTTTGACACGTGGATTGATCCGACAGCGTGCACATCCCCCCAAAAAAAGTTGCAAGGTAGTTAAATAATGTAGGGATGTGCTTGGGTGCCACATGGCATGGCGAGTCTCATGGATGATGCGATGGCGAGAGGACAAGTAGATCAAGACAGAGGCATAAGATTTTGCAACGTGGCGAGATCCGATGGTCTGCGCATCCCCACAAAATGGAGTTGTAGGAATTTAAGTAATGGGAGGAAGTGCATTTTCAACACGTAGTGGGTCTTGTCCTTTGATGATGTGGTAGATGTGGCAGTGAGCTGAACCAATCAAAAGCTAACGCGTGTCACAGGTTGGTCAATATGTTTGACCCGAATTGGAAAAGGGCAGAAAATTGCAAAGGTTCAAATTTAAAATTCATTTTTATATTCCTTATGAGATCACATGCAGTCAATTTTTTAAAATAAAACTAAAGATTACTAATATAGTCAAACTATAGAGGGAGGAATAAAATTTTGCAAGTTTTAATGCAAACCATGGAGTTCAGAGGCTCAGATTTTCAAGCGGCCATATTTGGGGCAATTTTTAACTGAATTGGGCACTCCAATATACTGTTGGAATCAAAAGAACTTGAACTTTCCAAATCTGGATTTTTTTTTTTTGCACAGGTGCTTCCTAGTTCAAGCTATAGGAAAATTTATGAAATCAGAGGCATTGGTGACAGAACAGGCTGAGTTCTTCATTGATGATTAAGATTAGTTAGAGGACGGTTTTAAAGGTCTTTTGCAATATGAAAGTGAAGAAAATCAACTTGAGGTTGTTTTCTTGTCTTCTCAAGGCATTTTCAACTGATTTGTTACTTTTACCTTGAATTCACTTTTACATCAGGATCAGTTACATGCTTTTCATCATCAAAATTTTGAGATTTTTTTGCCTGGTAGAGGCCAAACGATGAGGATTAGATATGATATGCAGTTGCAGAGAGAAGGGAGAGAGAGTTTTTTTCATCTTCTTGAAAGGGAATTCTAAAGAGACACTTGTCAACTACAAAATCAATCCAAGAATTGCCCTCTTCATATATATTCTTTCTTCTTTTCTGAATGGTTGTTGGTTGGTTTTCAATTTCTAGTTCTTAGAGCTTTGCTCAGGTTGTGAAAGCCACACACCCAACATATCTTGTATGAATAGCATATGAATTTTATAGATAGTTCTGATATAGTAGTTTGATCTTGTATCTTGTTTTATGCATTCCTAATGTACTTATTTCAAGGAGATAAATACAATGTGTAGAAGGTTTTGAATTTCAATATAATTCTATCTCCTTTCTTGTTGAATTTGTAATTTTATATGTTCAAGAACAAAGAGGTTGAACCTATTTGCAATTTCCCGATTGTATGTTTGAGGTTTGGTTGCCTTTGACTCAAGGAGTCATATAATTGCTTGTGGTTTTAGACAAGGTTGTAGATTCATTAAGAATGATGTGTGGAAAGTATGGGGTTATATTGGATATTGTTGTCTGATTCATAAGGTGAATAGATCGAATATGAATGTTTCAACATATGCCATATGTTGATTGATGTTCAACGATGCGTAATTCTAGAGTATAGGATTGCCCTAATGGATAAGGCACTTTTCATTTGTAAGATCATTAATTTTTTGCTGCATATTGGACATGCTATCTTTTCTCAATAAGTCAATCTTTTTCCCTTCATGTTGAAGAGCTATAAAAGTTGAACCCTCACTCAGCTTATGAGATTTCTAGATCTGCATTTAGCTACTATAGATTGATGTTATTTCAAGAGTTATCAGGAGAAATAAGGGTTTTATCTGCTTCATATTAGATTTAGCATATGCTTCGATAACTGGTACCATATAAAGAATCTACAGGTCTACCTGCCTAGGTTTTGCAGAGCCTGAAGAAGAAGGCTCATGCCTTATAGTTGGCTTGGTGTCTAAATGGGCATGTTGAGAATGGGAGTTAGCTGCCCCTAGATGTGTCTTGTTCTCATCAGGGTAATTGGAAATGGGTAACATTTTCAAACACCAACAAAATGGTGACTCCGCTGAGGAATTGTATTGAATCAGAGGTAAGGCAAACCTTGAGAATTTAAGAGAGGAGATTCAATACAGTAGAAGAAGTGCATAAATTTTTTGTAGTAGTAGGTTATCTGATGTGTTTTCTAGATCTCTTACTCAAATATCATGCACCCCAATTGAGCTTTATTCATGGACAACAGTATGTTGTAAAACTAGATGAAAGTTGTGTGCTATGACTGTTATAGGTCTATCTTCAATTGGTTCAGTTTGCAAGTGCTGTTGAGAAAATCTAGAGTCAAGAATTGATTTATAAAGTATATTTTCTTTTCAAGGTGCTACTGATCTGCAAGTATTTCCTACATTGAAGATTTGGTTCAGATTTGTCAAGTGACAAATTATGTTTTATTTCTCACAAAGTGTGAGTGGCGAATCTCAAATCTTTGTACCAGTTGTTCCTAGTTGATTTCATTGCTAAATTTTGAAGGACTTTTAGTTGTATGGGTAGATCTGAAATTGTTGATAGTTTCTTGGAAAGGAATTCTAAATTCTTCATAAGTTTTAAAGTATTGTTTGAAATCTGCTGCTATAAAGAAATTGAAATGTAAAAGTGAATCACAGCAGTGATTGTTATATTCCTCTTGCAAAGAGGTGGCGGCTCTACAAAGTTTTGACTAGTGGTGTAAAGGATTTTTAGTCTTGCACCTATGCCAAATCAGCAGATCGAAGTTTGCACCAGCACTTAAGGTATTTTGGTTTTCATGTTTTCTTTTCATGGAAGTCAAATGTTAAAAACATGGTTGCCTCTATTTAGTGGTTTTTAGTGCTAGGATAAAGAGGTAGAAATTTCATTCTCAAAATGGGTTTAGATTGTAGATTTGATAATATTCTGTCAAGCTATGAAGAGGTACATGAAAATTTGTTTATGTTGTATGGAAAGCTTCATAGTTAAATCATTTCTTCTATCTGAAGGAATGTGGGAAGTGTAGATGACTTAGATGCAATTTAGATTTACATGCAATTCAAGTTGGAAATCTTAAAGCTTCCCATTTCAGTAAGACCCAGTGAATTATCATGGGCTTTTGTGTTTTTATTAGTCTTCATGCCTGATTCAGTACATTAGGCAGCAAAAGCAAGATTTGAAAAGATTAAATACTTTGAAAGATTAATGTGAAGGCTATTTAAAAAAGAATGGTTACTGTATTGTTGAAATTGGAAATGTTGATAGTCATAGTGAAAGTGATGAGTCCTATGAAAATATGTTTGAGAATGAAAAGAGTTATGATAGTAGTCTTGAAATATCTTCCTGCAATAAAGTTGAATGTAGTGATGCATCTAATGTCCAGATGTGGTGTAGGGAAGAGGATATATATTGTGAAAGTACTACTAATTGTTCAAATTGTATGACTAATGGTGTCACTATTATAAGTTCTTTAGATTATCTGGGAAATAATTGCAATCAAGATGAAGAAGTTTGTGAAAGAGATCTGTTGAATACTAATGAAGTCTTAGCCTTGTTGAAACATGAGTTTGAAAGGTATGTATCAATGTATGATTCAACTTCACCTTTATTAGTGTGTGCATCTTGTAAGGATGCTGTAAGGTATGATGTATAGCCCTATGATGGTTCTCCTACATATCAACATTATTATTCTTTTGAAGACTTTCAACATAAGCATGAAGATTTGTTTGAAGAAATGAAGACTAGTAGAGATGTATTTACTACTGTCATGAGTGATGTTAAATCAAATCCATGTTATAGAGATGATAACAAGAGGTGGTTGATATATTTTGATTTTGATTTAACATTTAATGAAGAAATTCCTATGATTAATGTTACTAATGATGATGAGAGATTAGTTGGTTTTTTATCTGATCCAGATGGAGTTTATGACAGTAATCCGCAGTTACTTGAGATGAGATTTGATGATTCATGCAGTAAAGTGAATATCGACAATGGTACACATGAATCTATAGTTAAATCTTCTCTAAAGGTTGGTGAGTCTTATGCTAATGAGTTTGATGCATTCACAAGTATCTCTAGCAATTTCTTTGATATGAATATTGATCCCAATAGAGTTCCTACTGATGAGAATTTTAATGAAGATTCTTTTCATATGTCTGATGAATCTTTGTTTGAAGACTATGGTGATAATTTTTCAATAAGCTTCAGATCTAATTCGGTATGTGATGACATGATACATGAAGTTGATTCAGATCCATTGTATTTTTTGAAGCCGGAGGCACAAGGTGAGTTGCAATCCTTTAATACATGCAACTTGATGAATGATGTAGAATATGAAGTCTTTGTGTTTCCAATCAGCATGCATGAATCATCATTGGATTTTGATTCTCGGTTTAGTTTGTGTAGTCATGAGCATGCTGATATTTTTTCTTATAGTGAGCATGAAGATGAAATGGTCTTTGAATTTTATATGCACTATGAGAATGAAGGAAGTTGTTTTGTTTTGCCAAGTTATTTTTTTTAGTATGTTGATCTAATTGGTTAAAAAAATGATAATGAGAATTTCAGTTTACCTTGAGAGAATGTAAATGAAAATAAGGTTTATGATAGAGGTAAGTAGTTCTGAAACTTACTAGTGGCCCGAGGCCATCGCTTGTACATAGTAGTGTAGTTTCCCTATTTTCAATAAAGCTATTCGAGCAAGTTTTTTTGTTCAGGTGTGTGGTCTGCTTCACCTAGAGATCTGAGATCTTGCCATGCTCATAAGGGGCATGCATCCCTAGACAGAGCCACTGTTGGAACTAAAAATTGCAAGGTCAATTTTGAGTACCATTTAAAAATTTTGAATCAAGTCAAGCCTATGAAAGCCTCATAAATGCAAATGTACCTGATAGTACCTATAAGGCCCCAGAGGTGTTCAATGTTTCTAACACCTTTCATTCAGCCTATCTACCTGTTCCATGAAGTTAAAACATCTTTTCAAGCTGTTTGGCGAAGTCCTGTTTTAAGCAATTGCCAAATTTGCAATTTTCACCTGTGTCAAACAGCGACAAGAGGCCTTGTTTGCATCTGAATATCTCGCACCTAGAAATGTTTTATGAATTTTTTCTTTGGGAGTGTCTAGTGTCTATAATCAAGAACCTATGTTTTAAATGTTGAGTCATTTCGAGTCTGTTTGACTAGGTTTTGAATCCATCAAACTGGGTCAGTTATTGTTTTTGTGCTTTTTCACTTTGCACCTAATTTTGGGAAGCCCTGTTTGACTTGTAATAACTTTTGACCAGTTGACCAAAATGCTAAAATTCCTTTTGAATTGCATTAAAAACTTTAGAGACTTATCATGTTTCAAGTTTCAGCTCTTGACAAATCCGTTTGATCATTTTTCAAATGCAATTCCAAATGGGATCTCTAAAATTTTACTAATGTCAAGTATTTGCAGATTGATTGGAACCCTTGTTCATGACATCATACCTCTTGATCCGTGATAGTTGAGATCAAATGGTTTGTTTCCACTGAAAATACTATAAGTGTGTTAGTTTTTAAGCCTTCATGAATCTGTTTGCACACTTTTCCAGGGTCATTCTGTTTGTAAAAATTGTTATGTTGTCATTGTTTCTTGTCCTGCAAATCCAGGTAGCCAACTTCAGACACTTGTCAAATTTTCCCAGTTATTCGTCATGAGCCTAAATTGTAGATCCATAATGTCCTCATGATAAAGAATGAGTGTCCCAATTTTCATTTCCCCATGTGCTCATTTGCCTAGTTTTCCAAGCTGATTCCAGACCCAGTTTGTTATTTTCTAACATTTTTTCTTGCAGCTAAATCTAAGAGGGCAACTTTGACGGTCAATATCTTTTGACCTCAAATTCATCATAAGACGAGATTTGATGGGGTAAGAGTATGCAAACCAAAGAATCGGTGTGCTAGTTTTTAGAGCTCAATTATCTGTTTGGGTCAGTTTTTAAGGCCAGTCAACGGACCTCCTGACATAAAAGTGACAGTTTGTAGAAAATGATAAAATCAGATTTTAATGATCAATTAATGATCAAAATCAATTCCAGAGGATATTAAAAGGTTAACAATCCAGTTTGAGGATTCAATTGTTCGAAAATGAATTTTTTTTAGCTGAACCCACTTTGGGGGCCCAACTAAATTGTATTAGAATGATAAATATCTTTTCATAAATATTCTCAAAGGTTGTGATCCTATCAGTAGGCACAGTATATGTACCCTTGATAAGAAATCTCATTTGCATTTAGATCATATGGGTACTTATTTTGATGAAAAGAGTATAAAGTGTAAGCCCAAAAGGGAGTATTGGAGGAAGTAGAGCAAAGTCACAGGCCCAAGAAGGAGCTCCATGTGAAAGTGAATGGGAAATAATTTAGAGAATGTGCTATTATCTATCTTTTAGCCGCTTCACAAGGATTCAACAAATGTAGTGTTAAAATGCTTTTGACTCTCGAATTTCTATAACACTTTTCGGGGTTTTAAGCATTGAGAGAATAGATTTATCAACCAAAAGATTGTCAGTTATGCTACCTTACAAATAGTTATTGTACTCTTAGTGGTGTTATTTCCCCTTTATAGAGTTGCTCAATCCCAAGTTATTAGCAACTATGATGCATTAATGGCTTTCAAGGCCTTAGCTGACAAAAATCATAGAATCACTTCTTGAAAAGCAATGACACCTGCAATTGAAAATGGTTTGATGTGCATTGTGAAGATAAGAGGTCATCCCATACTAAGAAGGCACATTGAAGAGTAGCCACAGTCAGTCAAAGAAGGGCATCTCATGCCTAAGGGAGGCAGAGCATTTGCAGAACGTCCATGAATTTCATGCCAGGAGAAAGTTCCTTATGTTTGAAGACAATGTCTCACATTTGGAGAAAGTGCACCCACATCCAAGCTGAGAAAATGCAGTAAAAGGGGCAAGAAAGCCCTAAAAAGAAGACACCAGCACAAGTTGGAAATGTGGGGGAGTTTAGAAGTTGCTAACAATAAATTAAGTCATAGTCAGTTAGAGGGAAGCTCTGCTCATGCCTGGAAAGGAATTCATGCATTAAAAGTCACTTCAAGCCATAGCTAAAGTCCAATGCAGACACGTCCACTCAGAGCCCACGTCAGCAAAACAAGAGATGTTAAGGAAAAGAACACCCTCACAAAGAATTTGCCATCCAAAAGAAGAGTCCCCACAAAAGAGAGGATAGTTTAAACAAAGAATTTGCACTCAAAGTAACAAATGAGTAGCGTGGATGAAGACACAAGGAGAAATTGACACCATGAAAAGGATTCTACCCACGCATTTGAAAACAAGGGCAGATTTTCCCATAAAGGAGGAAACATTTTATGGAACTGCCATCAAATAGCAGACTATGCCATTCAAAATGGAAAGGAGGTAGAGGACAATGCTCTAAATTGCAGAGTTCTACGGTAGAGGGAAGAACAATAAAGCTCTTAATCCCACATTTACTGTGGAAGGGTAAAATATAATGTTTAAATACTACACAACTCATCATACAGTATGAATTGAAGATTGGGCTTTATTAAAGACAAGGGCATGCTATGTGGTGGACCCTCTGATGATGTCAGCTGCTGTGGAGATTAAGTAGATTTTTAAACGAGAATGCATCAACGCTGATGTGGCACCAAAACTAGAGATTGAACAGGATTTTGACATGTGGATTGATCCAACAGTGTGTGCATCCCCGCAAAAAAATTTGTAAGGTAGTTAAATAATGCAGGGATGTGCATGGGGGCCACATCGTATGGCAGGTCCCGTAGATGATGCGATGGCAAGGACGAGCAGATAAAGACGGAGGCATAGGATTTTGCCATGTGGCGAGATCCGACGGTCTGCACAACCATGCAAAATGGAGTTGTAGGAATTTAAGTAATGTAGGGAAGTGCATTTTTGACATGTGGCAGGTCTAATCCTTTGATTATGTGGCAGATGTGGCAGTGAGCTAAACCAATCAGAAGCTAACACGTGTCACAGGTTGGTCAATATGTTTGACCCAAATTGGAAAAGGGCAGAAAATTGCAAAGGTTCAAAATTTAAAATTCATTTTTATATTCCTTATGAGATCACGTGTCATCAATTTTTTTAAAATAAAACTGAATATTATTAATATAGTCAAACTATAGAGGGAGGAATAAAATTTTGTAAGTTTTAATACAAACCATGGAGTTTAGAGGCTCATATTTTCAAGCGGCCATATCTAGGGCAATTTTTAATCGAATTAGGCACTCCAATATACCGTTGGAATTGAGAGAAACTATACTTTCCAAATCTGATGTTTTTTTTTGCACAGGTGCTACTGGGTTCAAGTTATAAGACAATTTGTGAAATCAGAGGCATTAGCGACAGAATAGGCTGAGTTCTTCATTGATGATTAGGATTGATTAGAGGACGGTTTTAAAGTTCTGTTGCAATCTAAAAGTGAAGAAAATCAACTTGAGGTTGTTTTCTTGTCTTCTTAAGGCATTTTCAACTAATTTTTCACTTTTACCTTGAATTCACTTTTACATCAGGATCAGTTACATGCTTTTCATCATTAGATTTCTGAAATTTTTTTGCCTGGTAGAGGCCAAATGATGAGGATTAGATATGATATTCAATTTTAGAGAGAAGGAAGAGAGAGTTTTTTTCATCTTCTTCAAAGGGAATTCTGATAGGACACTTGTCAACTACAAAATCAGTCTGAGAATTGCCCTCTTCATACATATTCTTTCTTCTTTTTTGAATGGTTGTTGGTTGGTTTTCAATTTCTAGTTCTTAGAGCTCTGCTTAGGTTGTGAAAGCCACACACCCAACATATCTTGTATGAACAACATATGAATTTTATAGATAGTTCTAATATAGTAGTGTGATCTTGTATCTTGTTTTATGCATTCCTAATGTACTTATTTCAAGGAGATAAATACAATGTGCAAAAGGTTTTGAATTTCAATATAATTCTGTCTCCTTTCTTGTTGAATTTGTAATTTTATATGTTCAAGAAAAAAGAGCTTGAACCTATTTGCAATTTCCCAGTTGTGTGTTTGAGGTTTTCTTGCCTTTGACTCAAGGAGTCATATAATTTCTTGTGGCTTCAGACAAGGTTGCAGATTCATTAAGAAGGATGTGTTGAAAGTATGGGGTTATATTGGATATTGTTGTCTGATTCATAAGGTGAACAGATCAAATATGAATGTTTCAACATATGCCATATGTTGATTGATGTTCAAGGATGCATAATTCTGGAGTATAGCATTGCCCTAATGGATAATGCACTAGTCATTTGTAGGATCATTAAGTTTTTGCTGCATATTGGACATGATATCTTTTCTCAATAAGTCAATCTTTTTCCCTTCATGTTGAAGAGCTATAAAAGTTGAACCCTCACTCAACTTATGAGATTTATTGATTTGCATTTAGCTACTATAGATTGATGTTATTTCATGAGTTATCAGGAGAAATAAGGTTTTATCTACTTCATATTAGATTTAGTGTATGCTTTGATAACTGGTACCATATAAAGAATCTACAGGTCTACCCACCTAGGTTTTGCAGAGCCTGAAGAAGAAGAAGGGTTGTGCCTTATAGTTGGCCTGGTGTCTGAATGGGCATGTTGAGAATGGGAGTTAGTTGCCCCTAGATGTGTCTTGTTCTCATCAAGGTAATTAGAAATGGGTAACATTTTCAAACACCAACAAGTTCTTTGAATGGACAATGGAAGCATGTATGTGAATAGAAGACTTATGGACTTTTGTAGACATGAGGGCATTGATCTTTAGACTCCACTAGTCTACATAAGATAGATGTTGTAGCTTTGAGGATCCAAAGTCTTAAGTCTATGGCAAGTTGCATGATAAAAGCCAAGTCTCTAGATCCATCATTAGAAGTTGAAGCAATCTCTAGTGCCAGTCACATTCTTAATCATTCTCATCATCCACCCTTAGATGCAAAAACTCCTTTTGAGGCATGGTGTGGCAAAAAACCTATTATGACAAACTTTAGAGTCTTCGGTTATCCTACATGGGCAAAGATATCTTCCAAGGGATGCAAGGCACAATCATCTTAGCCTTGTACTTTTATTGCTTATGGAGATAGTGTGAAGGCATACAAACTTCTAGATCCTAATACACATCAAATTTTTGTGGAGAATGATGTACATTTTGAGGAAAGTTCACCAAGCTTGTCCTCTAACTCTCTTCACACATCATACAGTGTGCAAACTAATAGTGACACTAGCGATAGTGCTTCAATAGATTCAGACACATGGGGTTGTATCAATAATTGTAGTGAGAGGTCACTACATCAGTTCAGGCCATATGCATACATTGGCATAGTGATAGGTCCAACATACTAGGGTACATCCAGTCTTCTAGATATAGGTTTAGTGACAGACTTGGGAGACAATATTGATGATCTACCTCTTCTTCTTGATGTAGAATCACCTTCTTCTATTTTCATGAGGGTTCCATCTGACTCTCTTCTTCATTCTCTACATGATCAATCCTCTTAGGTTGAAGTGATTGTGGATACTTATGATCACCAGTTGTAGAGGGCTTCTTCATTAGTTTCAGAGATAGATAGCTCCTTGAGATAGGTTCTTCAGCCAGTTGAGCAGGTTTCAGAGACATCACTTATCCATTGGATTCTTTCCACACATAATGGAAGCATCTCATTTGTACCTTTGTCATTGTTTCTTCCTAAGGGGAGGAACACCATTTTGTAGTCTTAGATCAGCATCTTCATCGAAGTAGTCACTATTCAACATTCTTCTTTTGGGGGGCAAGGGAGCATATCCTATCTCTCTTCCTCTTCTCATCATTCTCTTATGTATCTCCTAGATGTATGTCATAATGTAGGGGATTCTTAATTACTCCATCCATCCATGCATCCCTATTCATCTCTCTTTTTGGGGGAGGGTTTTTCCCATGAGGTTTTTCTTCTTTCTCTACTTTATGAGAGATTGCATATCATTATGTACATGGGTAACTAACATGGCCTAGTAGCTGGGACCCATCTTGCATATCATCCTAGATTTCATAAGCTTAAGGTCATTCCCCTAAGTTGCACTTAAGGGGGGGTGTTGGTGTAAATAAGTATTTACTTATTAAACTTACTTAAGTTTACTTAGATTAATGCATTATTTTATTATTTATTTAGGTGAGACATTTAGGAGTTTGTGTACTCTCATGAGTTACACAACTCTAATTATGCACATGATGTCTATAACATAGGAGTATGCATCATTCACTAAGTTATCATATTGACAACATAGCTATTCACACTCCTCATTTAGCACATGTTGTCTACACCATTAATTTTCATGCTACACCATTGTAGGCTTATCCTCACATCATCACACTTAATTTGTACTTAATGGAGGATAACCCATATCTAGTGGACATGTGTCTAGTTGTATGACTTATCATGATGCTAACTTCTATGCATTATAGAAGCTCTCCTAAGGCCTTTATATATAGGTACTCCTACTGTACTCTCAAGTTGGCATATTGAATGAATATTGTCATTCTGATCATACTCTCTATATATATTGGTCTACTATGTGCTTGCATTTGAGTTCCTTGCTCTTGGGTTAATTTTGGCCTAAGCCAAATTCTTACACAAAAGAACTATCAATCTCACCTATATTTAATATGAAAGATCTAATCGAATACAAAGCTCTGAAAGTGGTAGAAGAAAACAAGACACAAGCTCTACATGGAACACTTAATCAAATGGAGACATAAACCAGAGGTTGAAGCTACTTTGATTTTTAAAAGTGATTTCAAAGAGTTAGGTATCGGTACTCAACTCATTACTCTAGGTATAACTTATGCTCTTTGATGATAGGGGGAGAATGGTGTAGGAGCAGCTAGGGTTTTAGCCTAAACCCTAAGGTAGTTTTGGTTTGTAAGTGGTCCTAGCCAAACCATTAATTAATAAGGACTAGAATCAAATCCCAAGTATGTCTTAGGAGGATTTGAATGTCTAGGTAGAATTTTGAAGTTAATTGAAATTTTGAATGGTCCAAGTTAAACTTACAGGAGTAAAAGTTGCTCAATTAATCAAATTTGGTCAAAATTTGATTTTGACTCCAAAATTGGTAAAAATGTGCTAAGAATGGTTTAATATTTTATTAAGACCATTATTGGTCCATTGGAAGTTTCTATGAGTAATAGGACTCTCCAAATGAAAAAATTGAAAATTTGCAAAGTTGTCATGACAACATTGATAACTTTTTAAGAAACTACCCAAGAGGTGGTTCAAACTTACTTTACATAGTTTGGGCATGAGAACCTAAGCTATATAATTTCATTTCTTGTCAAAATGAAATATTTGGATTGTTAGAAATTTGTTTAGTGCTCCACTAAAGATTTGTGATAATGGCTTAACCACCTCATGTGTACTATAAGTTTAGTTGTTTTATTAGGCACTGACATGTTAGTCTTTTGGTACAATGAAAACCTCATTCTAACAAGTGGTATTAGATCTTGGTCATAGGTTTGAATTCTCAAACCCTCGGGTAATGCTAAGGGGGTGATTGTTAGAAATTTGTTTAGTGCCCCCCTTGGGATTTGTGACAAGGGCTTAACCACCTCTTATGTAGTATAAATTGAGTGGTTGTATTGGGAATTGATAGATTAGTCTTTTGGTGCAATGACAACCCTATTCTAATAGGAATTACTACTATATAGATTTGGCAAATTGAATGCAACAATTATCTTGCAAACTTAGTTATAATCACCATTGCAACCCAAGCATCTACTCTGTAATGGATTGATTTGGGATATATATTGACATGATTAGTTAGTTTTTTATGTCTAATTTCTTTTTCTAAATTTTTGATTTTTGATTTTTGGTTGTACTAGGTGAAAGTTAAAATCTTTATTTTGGTCATTATTATTGGTCTTCACAGAGTGACTCACACAAATATGGTTCTAACATAAAACCTAGTTGTTGGACTAGTGTTTCCATTTGGAATATTTTATGGAACTATATTTACTCTATAAATATGGAGTTTTTGGTTTGTACCTATAGGTTTTCTAGTTTTTTTATCAAGCCCTAGCTAAGTCCTATGCAACTAGTTAGGAAGTTGTAGAGACATTAGAGGATGAATAAGGAGTTTGGTGGATTAGTTTGGACAATCCAAGTGTATAGTTAAATAGAGGACCCTTTGACATTAGAATATGTCAAGGGAAAAGGCCTAGTGAATCCATTTTACTAGTTTTTGAAGCCAGGAAAGTTTCAAATATCACTAAGTACAAGAAACCCTTGTAAACATGCATATTTATAGAAAGCCACTATATAGACACCATGGGGATATGAATCCTTGGAAATATTCAAGCAATATGAAAATGGTATTGGTAAATGTGATTATTTAGGGTCCATTTTTAGAACTTTTCTAAGTTATAGGCCAAAAACCCAATTTGGAAGCCTAATTGGGGAAAAAAGCTACTAGCCCTAAAGAAAGGGTTTGAGGAGATCAGTAATAAACAATGAAATTTTGGTAGCACAAGGACTTTGAACCTGGTCAAAAGGACTTGTATAGGATCCCTCCATCCTATTAAAACAATTATGGAATCCTTGGTGAGTTGAATGATTCTTGATGTTTTGAGTCTTGTATCTTAGTGAAGTAGAAGATTGAAGTGATAAATTGATAGAGAGATCCCTGGATCTAGAATAGAAGGATTAAAAATAATTTTACTAGTTTGGGGTTTTGGAATAAACCCTAGGAAGGCCTATTAGTGATTCTTGTGAGGTCCTAATAGAGGTTGGGACAAGTGAATAAGGATCTTCCCTATCAACTACTCTTGTTTCTTTTGTCATAGTTCTATTTCTTCTTTCTACTATCCCATTTTGTTCAGGTGTCTTAGGGGCTAAAGATGTCTCTTTATACCATTATCTTGACACTAATTCTTAAACTCACTTGAAGTAAATTCTCCTCCTATATCAGGTCTCAAACATCTAATCTTTAAATCATATTCTTTATCAACTCTACTCTTAAATATCTTGAATTTCTCAAAAGCTTCATATTTTTCTTTGAGAAATACTACCCACATAATTCTATTGAAATCATCAACAAGAATCATAAAATACCTTTCACCATAGAATTCTCTTGCCTTTGTATGACCACTTAAGTTTATGTTCACAATCTCTTGCTTGGAAATGAACTTTTCTTCTATTTTTCCATTAGACATTCCTTTAATACAATATTAGTACGTATCACAATCTTAGGAAAATCTCTATGTGAAAATGTAGTACTCACCTTTACAATGCTATCAAAGTTCATATGATAAAATCTCTTATGCTATAACCAAATATCATCCACTTTAGGAACTAAACATGTCATCTTAGTAGGATTCAACTAGAATACATTACCTCTTGTCCTTTCACTAGTATCAATCAATGTGTCATCCTTTTCTTTGATGATACAATTCTTCTCTATAAATTGCAACAGATATCCTTTGTCCACTAGCTGTCCAAAACTCAAAAGATTATATTTCAAACCATCAACAAAATAAACATCACAAGTGTTGGTCTTTCCATCAAGTGTAATATATACTTTTATTTTTATATGACATGCATTATTTCCAACTCTTACTATTCCTCCAACATAGATATTGAATCCAAAAAAAAAATTCATATCCCCATTTATGTGATGGGAACAACCACTATCAACAATCCAATCAGATTTCTTCTTTTCAATTTGTGATACTAAAGCTTTTTCTTCTCTAATGTCTTTTTTAAGGATTTTTTTCTTAATACAAATAAATCCTATTTCATCATTCTCATCATCACTTTTTCTCAATAAATCTTCAATTCTAGCATGAAAATACTCTTGATTAGCAATAAAGAAATCCATAGGTTTTTTTGATTTGTTGGGATTCTTATATCTCTTTACTCTATTAGGACATTTAGAAGAATAATGACCATATTCCTTACAAGTCTAATATTTAAAGATTTTGTTACCTTTAGGTTCTCTCTTTGTCATTAGGGAAACTACTTCACATTTCATTTTTTATTCTATGTTTGGATACTACTGGCACACTCTCCACTTGTGCTTGCACTCCTTGTCAATATAGGTTGAACACTTAATGTCCTGAAATCATTCTCAACTTTAGGAGATTCTCCACTCTATCTCATCAACATCTTTGGTGAGTGTAATATCCTAAGTAGAATCTCTCTCAAGTGTAAAATATTTTTTCAAGGAAATAAATTATTCTATCATTTGTGATGTCTGTCTATATGTAGGTATCAAAGTTTTCAATATCTTCAACACAACTTCATCTTCTAATTTTTCTCCTCCACAAGTCTTAACTCCAGTAATAATCTCAACTATTCTACTAAAATAACTTCTTATAGATCCATGTTCCATCATTTTAGCATCTTGAAATAAGAAAATCCAATTCTATAATCAAATATTTTGAGCATGATTATCACCTTCAAGTGTACTTTAAAAATCATTCCAAATTTCATGAGAAACTCTTAAACATTTTACCTAAACAAATTCAGTTTCTAAAAGGGTTGATAATAGTGCTACCCTAGCAAGCATATTGAACATGAATGATTCTCTTTCTTTCTCATGAAAACCTTCAAGTATGTCTTCCTCAATCACATTCTTTTTATTCTTAGTAATCAACAAATGACCTAGACTCATGCATTGTAAAAATGTCATCATCTTGTCTTTCCAACTATCATAGTTTACTCCATCAAAATTTAGACTTTATTTTATGATCCGACTCCCCATGGATATCCTTAGGTTTTTAAGATTTTACATCAAGTACCTAATGCTCTAGTACCAATTTTTAGAAAGTAAAGTCCAAACTGTAATTGAGAAGGGGTGGGCAGAGGGGGGGGGATGGGTTGGAGGAATCACTTATGCAATTAAAATAACTCCTATTATCCTTATTAATCTTGAAACATGTAAACAATAGATGAAATAACTACATAATGATAACCATACACAATAACACCATATCTATTAACTAGGGAAACTCTCGATCAGAGGGAAATCCTCAGTGGGGATGGTACCCACATAATGATGTACTAATATAAAAGATCCTTATGAAAGGATGGACCCTATTAGGAGTAAATGAAATACATTTAGTACATATCAGTCCCTGTTGAATCATTTTTTAGATGATTCCAACCCTATTAGGAGTTGTGCCAACCCTAGTAGGGGTTGATAGGAAGATAGAAGGACCCACTATCAAAAAAACTTGAGGGAGAGACTACTAAAATCACTATCCAAATAGACTTAGTATTATCCTTCTTGAAATAATATAAGTATACAACTGTCCAACATCAAATTATTTCCAAATATAATCACCTTGTAAGCTCACCATTCCTATTCTATAGAAAAACTCCATTGATCAAAATATATTTTTTATCAAGTTTCTTAGATCTCATGTACAAGTTTGCATACTTGCATTTCACACAAGATGTGTACTGGATGATTATAACCTAGGAAAATATCCTTTCTTTATACCAATTCCTAAAACATATTATTGAGTTGGCCTTGAGGTTTTCCCAATTTTCAATAATAACATAGGACCATCCTAAAATATTATATTTACATGTTACATTAAAATATTGCATCTTTATACAATTAAAAGCAATCCTTGAGCTCACAATCTTCATAAACTCTTCACATGTTCAACATCTAACTTTGCTCACTTAACCTCAACATCTTTAGAATGTGTTATTGTTAGCATGAATGCTAATGGTGTTCCTATGGGGGAGCATCCTAGCATTATTGAAGATATGATATAGTGGTTGTATGTTTTATTCATGACATAGTCTATCATTGATATCCACATAATGGTAATTCTATGAGACTGAAAGAGAAGAAGACAAAGATTAAGGTTGTGAGGTTGAAGGAGTGAATATTAAGCTATGCATAGTTGAGTATGTTGTTCTAAAGAATTTCTTGATGATGTGGTTAAGTGTGTGTATGAAAAGTTAAATAAGATGACAGCTATTCAAGATTTATTGTAGGCAATGTTCAGATAGAGTTCTTGAGAAGTAGTTTTTGATGTTTTGATGGTATCTCCTAATAGAGATAGAATCTAGTTAAGTGAGGTTGTACATAGGTAGAAGAAAAGCTAGAGATGATGTGGTTTAGTAAAAAAATTCATAGATGGCATGTGTGTGTAGATCTATGGAATCTAGTATGCTAAGAACATTAAGACTTTAACTAACATTCACAACTAAATAACAAGCAAAAATTTATGATAGGATGAAAGGAGACACTACGGAGGAAAGCCAAAAAAATGGTGAAATCATTAACTATAACGTATAATAATTTTGATGTGTCCAATGATGATGGACATATACTAAGATATGCTCAGGATTCAAGTGGTAAGTGATCAAGTGTGGAGATGGATGAGGGATTCAACAATGGAGGTGTGGAAGGATTTTAACATGGTAAGGGTGTAAATGGCTATGTTGTAGTGGTTAATTGAGCATTATAAATTTTCATGGAATTCAAATAATTTTTGAGAGGGGAAGGGTTCAATTTATAGGCTAAGAGGTGGTGGGATGGAGGGTCAGGATGTGAGGATTTAGAAAACGTGATGAAGGGCTAGGATGAAAGGAAGGGAAAACACATGGATTGTGGTTCTTCAAAGCTAAAGCCTTGTAACAAGTGTCACAAGGGGATTGGATGGTCAAAATGGAGGGTCAATGGGAATTATGTGGGAGGAGGAGTGTGGAAGAAGGATGTTAGAGGAATTTAAGGGCATTTATGACATGTAAGAGCCATTAATGCTCTTGGATAGGAATGTGAGAGGATTTGAAAGACTTTTGACTTGAGCTTGGGTTGTAAAGTCTTAACCCTTGCTTAAATTTGTGCACATTTTATGAGGGGGATTAGGGTTGGCTTAGGAGGGGATTATGATTCAAGTAGGTTGAGGCTTAATGAGGTAGGTTAATTAGTTGGCTAAGTGAGGTTAGCATGGGTGAATGGGTTGGATTAGGGTATTGATAAGGTTTAGGGATAGTTAGGGGTTTAGGATTGGTTTATTAAATGCTATATTTAATAAAGGGAGGATGTGAGATTAAATTAAATAGATTTTTTTTTTTATTATTCAATAGAGGAATGGTGATTTAATTGATAAATTGATTTTGGGTTATCATTTGAATTTATCAATTGGACTATAGTTAATTAATTCACTAGGGGATGATGATTAATAAATTAAATATAAAATATTTAATTAATAATGTCTTAGAGGATGACTAAATTATATTACTTAGTGATGTAATCAGATTCAGGTGTCAAAATTTTACCTCTCTTTGACATAGTGTTGGAAAAATATTATTTCAAAGAAGTTTGACTATAAACAACATGAAGAACATTTTTAAAGCAAAATGGTTTTCCCATTCTTGAATAGAAGAGCAGAGAATGGACTATGTGATGCCCCCTCAAGAAGGTGGCAAGGAAAGAAAATGAGGCTCATCAACTTCTTGAAAAGGTATATCAATCCAAGGTGAGCAGGAGGATGTAGAAGGATGCAAAAGGTGTTAAAATTGCAATTAAATTGCAAAAATAATAGGGCTAGAGGAAAAGGGGGTCACTGGAGGGGTCACTGAAGGAAATAGGGCACCATAAGGCACCTATAAGGGGGTCTAGGAGGGCTATAAATGGTTATTTTCTCTCATACCACATCAATATTTTTTTTTTTGAGCTCTAATTTGGAGGACGCAATGGCTACACGGGGATGACCAGAACATTAGGCAGATGTGTTATGATGATTATGGGCATAGCAGACACCAGATCAATTGGTAGGACCTAAAAAAATTCCCTTGTGATTTTTTAATTTTCTTTTATAGTGATCCCAAAATTTGCAAAAAGTGTTCTTGTAGGCATGACTCTGGGGGGATTGTAGTATGGATTAGCAAGAAAAGGGGTTGAAATCCATTTTTGTGAGAATACAATTTTGGCTTACAGGTGTCACAAAAATTCAATTTTGGTAGGAACATTGTGCAGGATAGTAATTTTGACTACAAGAAAGCTTTCCTATTAGTGAGAATGCATTCCTGCGGATAAGGGCAAGTTAGAAATAGAGTCAACATAGGAATACATTAAGTTGGACTAGGAGGGTAACTAGGAAGTTGCATTTTTGAAAATTTGAGGTTGCAACTAGAGAGAGGAGAGGATATACATAAGGAGGTGAGGAGGCCATAGGGAGAGAGAGGAGAGGGGGCCAAGGACTACTGGGTGGAGGAGGTGGAGGATCATCATTAGGGTTAGGGGATGATGGATTGGTGGGGATGTACATATCCCTACAATAGGTAGATGATGTCACTAGCCAGTTGTTGTAGGATACTCAACAAGAGAGAGAATAGCTTAGAGTCAAGTGTGATCAATTTTGATAGGAGTATGATGAATTTGAAGGATAGGTAGACTGAGAAGAGATCGAGCTAGGGACACTATGGCTAGAGACAAGCTAGTTGGAGGGTAGGGTGGACATCATGGCATGGCAAAGGTTGGAAGGTAGGAGGAGAGGGATAGGCTAGTGAGAGAGGTGGCCATGCTAATGGAATAGATGGTGGTGGGGGAAGATTGGAGGGGCTATGGTGGTTGAGGGGGGAGGTAAAGGATCTATGGGAGAGGGTAAGATTCTATAGAGGTAGATATCATTTAGCAGTGTCAACAAACTAGATAGACTATTGGCCTGATTTTTCATCCAGCCAAAAATTTGAAATACCTTGTGAAATTTAGGAAGGAATATGTTGTTGCTACTTAGGGCTTTCTAAAAATGTGTCATTCCCTAGGAAAAACCCTAGAAAATAGTTGTGTTTCATGTTTTGATAATTGTCCATAAATGATTTGCAAGTATGATAGCAATATATAAAAACCTTGCTTATATGTTTATATCCCTAAGTATTTTGGCCATTTTCATATTATAGTGTCACGCCTTTATAATTTTCAAGTCGCAATATTGCAAAATTGTTTTGTTGCAACATCATCCCTTTTCATGTGTTAGTGGTTTTGGAAGCTACGACAGTGCAAAATGGTTACTATGATGGTCATCACAATATCACAAGTGTTAATGATAACTGTAGGCTTGAGGTCACAAACTTGTAAATCAATTAGTTGCATGATTGTGGCTTAATCTTGGCTCAAATTTTTTAATTTTTTATGGTGTGAAAGGTAGCATCAATTGACTTTTGAAGGTATTGTATGCTCACAACTGGTCAAGAGAAACCTAGGTTTTAAGTTTAAAAATGGTGACAGCTTGAAATCACACTATCGCAGGTTAGAAAAAATTGAAGGGCTCTTAAGTCATGAATGCATGAATAATAACCATGTAGTTAAAGTTTGAAGCAATTGTAGCATTGCAGAGAGTAAAGACTAACCTAAGGTCAAAGCTATGAAATGGCGAAGCATTGTGATTGCACATTCACAAGGGTTAATTATTGAGTTCAAGGTTAAGTTGTGAGCTTGTGAGATGGTTTTAGGATATTTAATATTCAAGGCCATCAAATCATCGCAACTCAAGGATAGTGATTAAGAAAAGGGATGGTGATGCCACACTAGCTAAAGATAAGCCTTTTCACATGGTCACAGTCTAAGATAATATTAAGCAATAAACCACAATGAAGGAATGATCAAGGGTAGTGTGTAGTGGTTGACAACATTGTAGGTCAATATGTTCAACATGCACATTCAATTGCAAAATAGAGACAATGGAGAAAATAATCAATTTAAAAGGCTATCACATGGTCATACAATTGAGCCATGAAATATAATTTCAAGATTTGAAGCCACAAAAAGTATCTGATGCTTAGAAGAAATGATCATCACACCATCACAAGGGTTTGAAATGCAGTGACAATTTAAGTTGTGATTGTGTGAATAGGTATCTTGATAGTTAAGGATGAAGCCATTATAGCTTCATAGGTAGTTTGATAGTTAATGAATTTTGGGTTGCAAAGAGGCAATTGGTTGTGTTCACATGGTCATGACCTTAGGGTTTGTAAGGTTTGAGTTAATGCTATAAATTTTGACCCATTTTTTGATGAAACTTGGTCAAAATTTTGGCCCATGTTGATCAAATTTTTGACCAATTGGTGCATCACAATTTTTTTAGTCAAAATTTTGACCAAATACTTGGTGAAAATAGATTACCTTTGGTGGCCATTGGTAAAAATTTCAACCAACCATCATTAGGAGTTCTAGCTGTTAGGACTCAAAATTGCGTTCCTAATTTTGAGTACCATTCTAAACTTTAAGTCTAATTGAGCCTTATAAGCACATTTTAATGCATGTGTACCTGGCTATCCTTTAGAGGCCTAAGAGGTTTTTAATGTTTCTAACACCTTGAATTCAATATATGCATGTGTCTTGTATCAATAAATTGCCATTTCAAGTCATTTTGTGAATTCTTGCTTTGAGCAATGTTCAAATCTACATTTTTGTTTTTAGTGTTAAACAACAATAGGAGTCCTAGTTTGCAATTGAATATCTTGCACCTATTTATGTTTCATGACTCACCACTTTGGGAGTGTTGAGTGTGCATATCAGAGAACTTATGTTTAAGATTTCAAGTCATTTTTAAGATTTCAAGTCATTTTGATATGTTTTGACTAGGTTTTGAATCCCTCAAAGTTTGTTATTTACTATTGCCATGCTAATGCAAATTGTTCAGAATTCTTGGGGGCCCTGTTTGACCAATTATAACTTTCACCCAGTTGACCAAAATGTGAAAATTCCTTTTTCATTGAATTCTAGAGGTCAAATACTTGTTATCTTTCATATTTGAGCCTATGATAAATCCATTTGATTAGTTCTTTAATGTGATTCCAAACGCAATTTCTAAAGTTGTACTAGTGTCAAGAAATGCAAATTGAGCAGTACCCCTATTTGGGATGTTATAACTAAGAATCCATGATAGGTGAGACATGTGTCATTTCCAAATCATATCTAGGATTTCATTCCTTTCTTATATCATTCTTTCTCTCTCTCTCTCTCTCTCTCACACACACACACACACACACACACTCACATTGTAGGGGTTCCAATTTCTTGGACATTTTTCACTATTGTGATACCACAAGGATGGTTCCAATTAGGTTGAAATCAATATCATGACTATGATACCATTTTCTCCATCATTATCTCTTGTATGAACAACATTAATGAAGCTAATATGGATAGTTTTAGTCTATTCAATAGTTTTATGGGTCATTTACATGCATCTTGAATGCATATTTTCAAAGAAATGAATACAATGAACAACAAACTTCTTAGTTTAATTTTGATTCTCATCTCATATCTTTGTAATTTGCAATATTTTTTGATTTAGGGACAAAGATCTTAAGCCCTTTTGCACCCCCTTAAAGTTTTATATCTCATATTTTTTGTTGTTGGGACAAAGAGCCAAGTAAATGCTTGATGTATTTGACAAGGTTGTTGGTTATTTGAGACGAATATTTCATGAGAATGAGGTCATTATGAACACTGATATCTGATTCACAAAGAGATGGGATAGATCTAATATCCTAATGTATGGAATATGTCACTAGTACCATAAATATAAGTGTGTGATTTATGGAATTTCCTAATAGATAAGGCATTGATCAGCTATAGGATCAATTTTCTCTTATTGTTGCATATTTGCAGATTTGCTTAAATCAAATTTAAATCCATTTCCCTTTATGTTTAAGAGCTAAAAGGATACCCTCACTTACCTTATGGATTTCATAGGATTTACAATTTCCTACTGCACATCTTTGTCATTGCATGAGTATAGGAGAAATAAGGGTTTTATCTTCTTTGTTTAGATTCAATTGTGTGCTTTTGAACAAATGGTACCATAAGAATGAATCTGAGGTACACTCACCTAGATTTTGCAAAGCTTGAAGTAGAAGAAGGGTCTAGCCTTATAGTTGGCCCAATGTCTAAAAGGATATTTTGTAGATGGGGAGTAGCTAAACCTAGATGTATTATGCTCTCATTGGGATAATTTGAAGTGTAACATTTTAAAACACCAATGAAATGGTAATTTTTCTAGGGAGTCTATGAAAGAAATTCATTGTTAAAAGTGTTGGAATCTATGGTATAAATTGCATTTTTAGAACCTATATGATAGAAAAACCTTGAGAATTTGAAAAGGATATAGTACAATAGGAAGAATTTACTACAATAGTAAGTGCATGAGGTGTTTTCCATTTCCTTGTTGAAAATTCTTGTCTCCCAGAGATGCTTTATTCATTTATAGCCATAGCTTGCAAAGCTGAATGCAAATTATACTGTTACTAGTGAAATTATCTTCAATCAGTTCAATTGGGTATTATTTTTCAAGTTCTATTGTAAAATTAGACTCAAAATTGATCAAAGGCTTTCTCTCTTTTCTAAGTGTTTGATGAATTGCAAGTTCCATAAGTTGAAAGTTTAGTTCAAATTTTGAAGTGGTAAATCACGTTTTAAATCTTTCTCACAATTATGAGTGGTGACTCTCTAAAATATCTTTTTAATAGTGAAAATTGGTTCTATATAAATGTTTCTCAAGGGTTTTCAACTTAGTTATGTAGACCTAAAAGTTATGATAAGATCTTGGCAAGAAAAGAGAAGTATAAGTTCTTGATAAGTTTTCAGTGTTGTATGCAAATCTACTGTTGTAAGAATTTGAATGTGAAGGAATGAATCATAGTAGTGATTTCATTCTTTTCTCCTCAAGGAGATGGTGGCTCTATATGGTTATGATAAATGGTGTGAAGAAATGAAGTTTGCACCCATGCTAAATCAGTAGATTGAGTTTGCAGGCATCAATACTCAAGGTATTTTCCAGTTTCATGAGATTTCTTTTCCATGAAAGTAAGTTCTACAAAATTTTCTTGGTCAAGTGGTATTTTCAGCACTAAGTAGGAGAAGTGTTTGATGCATCTCAACATACTTTATGAAGGATAGATTCCACAAATGTGTTTACATTTTCAAGTATGTTAGGGATTGAAATTGGTAGAAGAAATTTCAGATTTTCTACAAGTAATAAATTCTAAAAGTAAATTTGGTGAATGAGTTGTAAGTTTGTAAGAAATGGAAAATTTATTTTCACTTGTATGGAGTCCATTGATAAAAAATGTAGATATATTTCTACCAAGAGGTACTTGCCATTAATTTTTGATGGAATTCATGGTTTCCCAAACACCATGCTATATGATCTTAGAAAGAATTTGCCTAAGTTTAGTGGGAACCATTTGGATTCAGCCAGTCAACATGTTTAGATGTTTAGTGATTTGATTGGTGATTTTGAAATTGCTCATGAGGACATGCATATAAAGTTGTTTGTTCAAACTTTAGAAGGTTGTGCTAGAGATTGGTTTTTTTTCTTCCAACATGTTCTATTTCATCTTGGAATGAGTTACATCTAGCCTTCATGAAGCAATTTATGGAAATGATAAGCATCTTTGATTCATTTGGAAATTTCTTGAAGATCCAAATCAGAAATGGTGAATTAGTTCTTGAATTTAATATTAGATTTGCAAGAGTCATAAATGAGATTCCTAAAAATTGTAGACTAGATATTCAAGTGTGTTTAGTAGTTTATCTTGATGCATTTGGTAAAATGATGAGCTATCTTTTGGGGGAATAAAGAACCTGAGACTTTGCATCAGGCATTCATGATAGCAATGAAGATTGAAAACAATATAAAATATGGCTTAACCAAGAATCATTTCTCTAGAAATGTTTGTTGGCGAGATGAAGTCGAAAGAAGAAATCAATGTCATGAAGAGTGTTCAATTTTGGATCAACATGTAGATACCGCTACTATTGCAAATAATCTTTTTGAAAATTTAGAATTAAAAACATGTGAAGATGAAGTTTCTTTGTTGCAAAGAAGAGTTGATCCTTTTTCTTGTTGAACATAGTGCACAAGTTTGTAGTATTACAATAGTAGATGACAAAGTTAATTGACTTGATCAGTTATATGTGCAAGAAGAAATTTTAGTCAATCCTTCTCATATTGATGGTTTTCCTTATGTTGAGAGTGTTATTAATCATGAAGTTGAAGGACATGTATCATAGTATGAGGACAAATAGGTTGAAATTTACATTTCAAGTGATGAATTCAAGGTTGTTGATCCAGTCTACTATGAAGAGGATGATGAGAGTGGTTACTCGAGTCAAAAGAGGACAGTGATAACACATGTTTGTCTTCATATGAATCTGATACAAATTGGGAAGAAGAAAGAAATAATGGAAGTAAGTACTCTTATGCACGGTATGAGTTCATTTTCTAAATCTAAAAATGTAGTTCTATCTTAGAATTGTATGAATTAGCTTGAGGTTGAATTTTCTTAAGAAGATTTTTCTATAGGATATGTTGATAAAGAGATTATTTACAATGACAGATTACCTAGTTGTGTAGAAGAATGGCATGAGGATGCATGTAGTAGTAATAAAAAAAATGCAAGTGATTCTAAGGTTAATGTATCAACACCTATTGATAAGTAAAAAGATGATTGGTGGTCAAGACATATGAATCATCTTCAATAAGACAATGAAAGTAACATTGATTTATATGCCACATGTTTTAGTAACAGAGTGGATGATGTGTCTTTATGTAATGATGGTGATTCTAATTTTTCTTTTTCATATGTTGAAAGTGATCATAACAATGATGTTAGAAATGGTTTCAAATTTTTCATTAATCCATTTTATGGTGAAGAGTTTGATGTTGATTAGCACATCACTTGTTATAATGTTTACAAGGGAGCTTTGCATGGAGTTATCAACCAACTTTTTGAAGAGCACATGGAATGTCCATATTTAGTTAATGATGATCTTGATGATGATACATTATCCTACTACTATAGGAGACTAGATTTTTCTTTTTCTAGATGTAACAATGAAGGTGATAATGATGTTGCATCTCATGAGGTTGATAACAAGGTGTTAGATGAAGTTATGATTGAAAATTAGCATGCACCTTGCAACAAGTTTTATGGTGAATATTCTAATATGATGGCTAATATATTTGTTCATTGCAAAGAATCATTGGAGGACTCTATATTATTTTTAGACATTGGCATGGATGGCATTTGTGCATATAAATCTGATTTCTCATTTGAGTACAATCTAGTTATACATGAGGATGCACAATTTCAAGGTATATGTGATCCTTTTCCCCAAGTTGAATATGAAAATTTCGTATTCAAGATTGATAACATGCATGATTCCTTTTGATGAAGAGGAGTTTCAATTTAATTTTGATATATTTGAGCATGTTGGTATATACTTTCATAATGTGTAATTTGTAGAGATCGATCCTAGTTTTTATATGTATAATAAAAGTGAAGATGTAGATTATCTTTTGCCAAGTGATTTGATTCAATATGTTAATATGATTGGTGAAACTAATGGAAGTAATAATTTCATCTTATTTCATGAAGATGTAAATGAAAAGTAGGCCTATGATAGAGTTAAAAAAAAATTTTGAGGTTCGGTGGCCTAGGGCCATCGTTTGTATAGTTTAGGAGTAGTTGTTTTTGCTTTCAATAAGCTATTGGAGAGAAGATTTTATGTTCAACTATGTGACTTACTTTTTCCAGTGATTCTAAATCCTTTCCAAGCCTAAAAGGGACATGCATCCCCAGAAAGAGCCACTATTGGGACTCAGAATTACATTCCTAATTTTGAGTACCATTCTAAACTTTGAGTCTAATTAAGCCCTATAAGTGCATTTTAATGCATGTGTAAATGGTTGTCCTTTTGAGGCCTAAGAGGTGTTTAATGTTTCTAACACCTTGCATTTAGTATATGTATGCATATTGTATTGATAAATTTCCATTTTGAGTCATTCAGTGAATTCTTGTTTTGAGCAATGTTCAAATCTACTTTTTTGTTTAGGTGTCAAACAGCGATAGGAGGTCTAGTTTGCAATTGAATATCTTACACCTATTTATGTTCCATGACTTGCCTCTTTGGGAGTGTCTAGTATGCATATCAGAGAACCTACTTTTCATATTTCAATTAGTTTTGATATGTTCTAACTAGGATTTGAATCCCCTAAATTTGGTTATTTACAATTTGTAATGTCCCTTTACTAATTTTTTATGATATTTCCAGCCTCAAATATGAACTTTAAAATCAAACAAACAATATTACAAAGATCTGCCAATTTCCCAATAAAACCCAAATCGGGTATGTCCAAATTAGTACCAAAAACTTCACAACTTCACAAATTATTAATAAATCTGAAAATGCACATTTTTACAAAAATTTCAGCAGAATAACAGCCTACAAAATGACATTTCCAGATTTATATAGCCTTTACACAACAGCTCACAAATGTAGGGCAAAACTATGCTCAATCGGGCTCCCGAAATTAACACAAAAAATGCCTGAAAACACCACAAAACACTCATAATCTATCTCAAAAGTTTAATCATGACCCAATACATATTTTCAGCTCTATTTTAACATCATAAAGTCTGAAATATAGCAGCAAACCAAACTGATATGAAACACTCAACTGAAAACTCAAACTCAAACCAAAAACAACCCCGAAAACACCCAAATCGGCACTATTAAGCACAAAGGCAAACTCTGTATGAGCATGCACATGGAATGGCTTCAAACTCCCATCCTTAGCCTTCCTAGAAACCTACAAACTCCCATTCTTGGGTCTCCTTCTCCACAGGTTTGGCAGCCTCTGAAGAACAACAAGAAAATTAGCAAGAATCAAGATGTAGAATGAGCCCAAAATGCCTCCAAACCCCTTTTAAAGAGGGCATAAACCTAACTCACGTCCAAGAGGGGTTAATAAAATATAATTTAATAATAATTTTTATTTATTAGTCCATTGGTTTCCAAATATTAGCCCCTTTTTCCGAAATTTCACCATTTTGGAGCTGCCTCCCTTAACAAAGTTTATTTTATTTTTAATTATTTGAATAGGGGACATGACAAGTCCTCCCCTCCCAAATATTGCTTGTCCTCAAGCAATGAAGGTTGGAATTCTCAAGAATATGTGCTCCTTCCCAAGTTGCATCCTCTAGTGGTAATCCTTTCCATTTGACCAAATGCTCTATGATGCTCCTATTTCTCAACCTTTTCTCTCTTGTATCCAAAATCTCTTCTGGTATCAAAACTAATTTCCCTTCATCATCAAGAGGTGGTAATTCTGTAGATACTATGGCTTTCTGGCCTAGAACCTTCTTTAAGCAAGATACATGAAAAATATTATGTATTTTGCTGTTTGGTGGGAGCTCCAATTCATAAGCTACCTCTCCTACCTTCTTGATGATTTTATAAGGCCCATAGAACCTTGGCTTGAGTTTCTCTGCCCCACTTCTCTTCAAGGTGCTTTGCTTATATGGCTGCAACCTAACACATACCAAATCTCCCACTTCAAAAGATCTTTCAATCCTTTTCCTGTCAGCATATATCTTTTGTTGGTTTTGTGCATGTTGTAGATTATCCTTGAGGGACCTTATTATGTCTTGGCTTTGCTTGATGAAATCACTTGCTGCGGGTACTCTGCTATCGGAAAGTATTAGATCAACAAAGGAAAGGGCATCATAACCATAAAGAGCACGAAAAGGAGGCATACCAATAGACATGTGATGAGATGTATTGTAACAATACTCCCTAGGTGTAACCATTTCACCCAAGCAGGTTGTTGATTTGAAACATAGTTCCTCAAATATCCTTCTATCCATTTATTAACTATCTCTGTTTGTCCATCTGTTTGAGGGTGATAGCTAGTACTAGGAGTGAGTTCCGTTCCTGCCAAATGAAAGAGCTCCTTCCAAAAAGAGCTGAGAAATCTACTGTCCCGGTCACTAACAATGTTTCTAGGAAAACCATGCAATTTAAAAATTTCCTTGAAGAACAATTCGGCCACTTGTGATGCCTTGAAATCAGATGTGATAGGAAAGAAATGTGCATAATTAGTTAGTCTATCTACCACCACATATATGCAATCCTTACCTTGAACCTTGGGCAATCTAGTGATGAAATCCATGGAAATACTTTCCCATATTTATTCGGGAATAGGAAGTGGCTGCAACAACCCTGCAGGAAAATTTTGCTCACTCTTGCTTTATTGGCATACCATACATTCCTTAATGTGTTTATGGACATCCTCCTTCATACCCTTCCATGAAAACCGCTCTCGAATTTTCCTGTATGTCTTGAAATATCCCTGGTGACTAGCCAAAGGTGTGTCATGAAAGGCCCTCAATATCCTCTCCTTAGTTTTTGACCCTGGCACTAAGAAGATTCTGTTCTTGTAATAAATCAATTCATCAACAACCTTGTACCTATTATCATCCACTAACTTATCCAAAATCTTGGTGGCAAATGAATCTTTAGCATACTCTAAAATTATCGAGACTTTCCAATCAGTAGAGATAGATGATAAGGAACACAAAGTGGGTTTTCTTGAGAGAGCATCAGCAACCACATTATTCTTTCCTTTCATGTATTCAATATCAAAATCATAAGCTTGCAATTTCCTTACCCATTTTTTTTGATGAGCATTGAAATCCCTTTGGTTCAAGAAGAACCTGAGGCTATTATGGTCTGTCTTTACAATGAATCTCCCACATTCCAAATATTGTCTAAACTTATGAACTGCATGCATGATTGCCAACATTTCCTTATCATAGATGGAGTACCCTTTCTCTAATTGATTTAATTTTCGACTCTCAAATGCTATTGGATGTCCCCTTTGAGTTAGGACAGCCCCTATACCTTCTCTCGAAGCATCACATTCAACAACAAAAGGTAAAGAGAAATCTGGAATTGCAAGCACAGAGCATGAACTCATTACCTCCTTAAGCTTATCAAATGTTTTTTGTGCCTCTTCTGTCCAAACAAAAGCTCCTTTCTTTGTCAAATCAGTCAAGGGGGCAGCAAGCTGAGAAAATCCCTTGGAAAATCTCCTATAGTAGCTACACAACCCGAAGAAACCTCTCAACTGTGTAAGATTAGTGGGTGGAGGCCAATCCAAAATTGCCTGGATTTTTTGTTGATCAACCTGTACTCCTTTAGAGCTTATAATATGTCCCAAATATAGGATCTCTGTCAAACCAAACTCACATTTAGATAGCTTAGCATAGAAGGATTGCTGCTCCAAGATTCCCAAAATAGTGTCTATGTGCTTTAGATGCTCTTCCCATGTTTTACTGTATATCAAGATATCATCAAAAAATACCAAAACAAATTTTTGAAGATGCTGACAGAATACCTTATTCATACAAGATTGGAATGTTGTAGGTGCATAGTGAGTCCAAATGGCATAATAAGAAATTCAAAGTGCCCATAGTGACATCTGAAAGCAGTCTTTTCCACATCTTCACTCCTCATTCGGATTTGATGGTAGCCTGATCTTAAGTCAATTTTTGAGAAGTATACAACACCATGTAACTCATCAATGAGTTCATCTATGCGTGGTATGGGATACCTATTTTTTATGGTCTTCTTTTTTAGAGCCCTGTAGTCTATACACATTCTCATTGTACCATCCTTTTTGTTGACAAGTACCACAGATGATGCAAATGGACTAGAGCTAGGCCTTATGAATCCCATGTCCAGGAGTTCTTTAATAGTTTTTTCAATTTCTTCCTTATAACCTCTTGGATGGCAATATGGGGTTGTTATAACTAGTTTGGCACCCTGTTCTAACTCTATAACATGCTCAAAACCTCTATCTAGTGGTAATCCTGGAGGAAAATCATTGAAAACTATACTATGCTTATCAAGAATATTTTGAATTTCAAAATGGAAATTACCTTGATTCTTTGGAGAGCTTGTTGGTTGGATTATGAATCCTGCTGCCCATGTTACTTGTCTTCTTCGAAAAGTCCTCTCCATCCTCTTTGCAGAGACTGACTTAGGTGCTCCATTTGATAACCCTCTCAATATGACTTCTTTCCCATTGGAATGAAATTTAAACTCCATAGTTTGATTGTTTATGTAATAGCCTCCGATAGAGTACAACCATTGAACACCCAATACAAGATTTGTCTCCCCAATACCAACCACATAGAAGTCATCACATAACTCATAATCTCCTAAGGTCATCTTGAGTTGTTTCACCATCCATGTGCAAGGCATAGTGAATCCATCAGCTACAGTAACATTGAATCCCTCAAAATCTTCTGCTTTAAGCCCTCTTTTCATGACAAATCCCTCATCAATAAAATTGTGAGTTGCCTCACTATCAAGAAGAACAGTCAACCTTTGCCCTGCTAGTACCCCTCAAATTTGGAAGGGATGGTACCTTGGGACTCCTGATAATGCTGCTAAAGTGCCATCCTTGCTGATTTCTTTTACTTTCTCTTCTTCTACCTCCTCCTTAGTATCGTGAAATTCCTCATGCTCATCTGAATCAGATTCTAAAGCAACTTCAATATAGTGCACTTGACCTTTCCCCAAACATCTGTGTCCTAGAACCCATGGTTCTCTACAAGTAAAACAAAGCTTTTTCCTTCGTAATTCACTCCTAGTCTCTTCATGTACCTTCTTTTTTGCCACATTTGTCACATCTTTTGGTGGTTGTGTTGGGAAAGTTTTTTTCTGAAAATTTCCCTTATGTTGCCAAAGATTTGGGGGTTTTTGATTAGTGATTGATTTCATAGGCATGCAAGTTTCAAGTTGCAAGCTTCTTTTGATAGCTTCTTGTAAGGTTGAGGGTGAGAAAGCCTTAACCAAACCCTTAACAGAATCTTCTAAACCATCAAGAAAAAGATAAATGATCCTCTTTTCACTCATATCAGGTACCATAACAGCCACTTTTTGAAATTCTTCTATATACTCATTAACTGATTTGGTTTGCTTCAACTTTGGCAATTCTTTCAAGTACTCTTCATCATCCTTGAGGTCAAATCTATCTATCACCCTTTGACTGAAATCTTCAAATGCAGTTACCTAATCGTGACCTTGAGTAGTCATTCCATGATACCATCAATCATAGGCTGCATCTTCCAAGTGTAGACTTGCAAATTGAATAGCATCACTCTCTTTCATGGGGTTAAGTGTGAAGAAAGTTTGTAATTTTTGTAGCCATGCTCTAGCTGAAATTTTATTTGTTCCATCCAAAGTAGGTGCTGTAAACTTGCTTATTTTATTTTTGAGCTCTCTTCCACTTGTGTCATGCTCCCTTCTGTTCTCTTTCTTGGGCATCAAAGTGTTCATCCTATCCACATATTCTCTAAAAGGAACTGAACTATGAAAGTCATCATCTAAGCCATTATAAGTAGTTCTTAATGTAATCAAATTACCTGTAACCTCTTCCACTAGATTAATCACTGGATTTGGTACTGGTGGCTCATCTGCAGGCAAGAAAATAGATTTTGTTGATTTAGATGGTGTGGATCTCCCATTTCTTGGCTCCTCTGAAGTGCTCCCTTTCTCATTAATAGATGCAATTCCTTGTAATTTTTCTGTCAATATTCGCAAAGCCTCTCTAGTTTCCGCCAAACCATCCACTATTTGCTTCTAAGTATTTTGGATGTCTTGGAAGAATTTCTTTGCCATCTCATCTGGATCAGCCATACTTTTTTCTTCCTTGGATTTTGTACTTTTGCTTTCAACTAGGGGTTTGATCAAAATTTCTTTATTCTTTTCTCGCTGCAAATATCTTTTTTCTCTTTCACTTAGTTGCATGCAATCATAAAATATGACATGCAAGATCTGGGTAGTTATCAAAACTTGACATGCAAGATCTGGGTAGTTGTTAAAACTGACATGCAACTTCTAAAATCCCTCAGGCTGGCAAGATCATGGCTCTGATACCACTGTAATGTCCCTTTACTAATTTTTTATGATATTTCCAGTCTCAAATCAGAACTTTAAAATCAAACAACCAATATTACAAAGATCTGCCAATTTCCCAATAAAACTCAAATCGGGTATGTCCAAATTAGTGCCAAAAACTTCACAACTTCAGAAATTATTAATAAATCTGAAAATGGACATTTTTACATAAATTTCAGCAGCATAACAGCCTACAAAATAAAATTTCCAAATTTGTATAGCCTTTACACAACAGCTCACAAATGTAGGGCAAAACTATGCTCAATCGGGCTCCCGAAATTAACACAAAAAATGCTCAAAAACACCACAAAACACTCATAAACTATCGCAGAAGTTTAATCACAAGCCAATAAATATTTTCAGCTCTATTTTAACATCATAAAGTCTGAAATAAAGCAGCAAACCAAACTGATATGAAACACTCAACTGAAAACCCAAACTCAAACAAAAAACAACCCCGAAAACACCCAAATCGGCACTATTCAGCACAAAGGCAAACTCTGTATGAGCATGCACATGGAATGGCTTAAAACTCCCATCCTTAGCCTTCCTGAAAACCTGCAAACTCCTATTCTTGGGTCTCCTTCTCCACAGGTTTGGCAGCCTTTGAAGAACAACAAGAAAATTAGCAAGAATCAAGATGTAGAATGAGCCCAAAATGCCTCCAAACCCCTTTTAAAGAGGGCATAAACCTAACTCACGTCCAAGAGAGGCTAATAAAATACAATTTAATAATAATTTTTATTTATTAGTCCATTGGTTTACAAAGATTAGCCCCTTTTTCCAAAATTTCACGTTTTTGGAGCCTGCCTGCCTTAACAAAGTTTATTTTATTTTTAATTATTTGAATAGGGGACATGACAAGTCCTCCCCTCCCAAATATTGCTTGCCCTCAAGCAATGAAGGTTGGAATTCTCAAGAATATGTGCTCCTTCCCAAGTTGCATCCTCTAGTGGTAATCCTTTCCATTTGACCAAATGCTCTATGATGCTCCTATTTCTCAACCTTTTCTATCTTGTATCTAAAATCTCTTCTAGTATCAAAACTAATTTTCCTTCATCATCAAGAGGTGATAATTCTATAGATACTATGGTTTGCTGGCCTAGAACCTTCTTTAAGCAAGATACATGAAAAATATTATGTATTTTGCTATTTGGTGGGAGCTCCAATTCATAAGCTACCTCTCCTACCTTCTTGATGATTTTATAAGGCCCATAGAACCTTGGCTTGAGTTTCTCTGCCCCACTTCTCTTCAAGGTTCTTTGCTTATATGGCTGAAACCTAACAAATACCAAATCTCCCACCTCAAAAGATCTTTCAATCCTTTTCCTGTCAGCATATATCTTTTGTTGGTTTTGTGCATGTTGTAGATTATCCTTGAGGGACCTTATTATGTCTTGGCTTTGCTTGATGAAATCACTTGCTGCGGGTACTCTTCTATCGAAAAGTATTAGATCAACAAAGGAAAGGGCATCATAACCATAAAGAGCATGAAAAGGAGGCATACCAATAGACATGTGATGAGATGTATTGTAACAATACTCCCATAGGTGTAACCATTTCACCCAAGCATGTTGTTGATTTGAAACATAGTTCCTCAAATATCCTTCTATCCATTTATTAACTATCTCTGTTTGTCCATCTGTTTGAGGGTGATAGCTAGTACTGGGAATGAGTTTAGTTCCTGCCAAATGAAAGAGATCCTTCCAAAAAGAGCTGAGAAATCTTCTGTCCCAGTCACTAACAATGTTTCTAGGCAAAACATGTAATCTAAAAATTTCCTTGAAGAACAATTCGGCCACTTGTGATGCCTTGAAATAAGATGTGATAGGAAAGAAATGTGCATACTTAGTTAGTCTATCTACCACCACATATATGCAATCCTTACCTTGAACCTTGGGCAACCCAGTGATGAAATCCATGGAAATACTTTCCCATTTTTGTTCGGGAATAGGAAGTGGCTGCAACAACCCTGCAGAAAAATTTTGCTCACTCTTGCTTTGTTGGCATACCATACATTACTTAATCTGTTTAAGGACATCCTCCTTCATACCCTTCCATGAAAACCGCTCTCGAATTTTCCTGTATGTCTTGAAGTATCCCTGGTGACCAGCCAAAGGTGTGTCATGAAAGGCCCTCAATATCCTCTCCTTAGTTTTTGACCCTGACACTAAGAATATTCTGTTCTTGTAATAAATCAATTCATCAACAACCTTGTACCTGTTATCATCCACTAACTTATCCAAAATCTTGGTGGCAAATGAATCTTTAGCATACTCTAAAATTATGGAGACTTTCCAATCAACAGAGATAGATGATAAGGAACACAGAGTGGGCTTTCTTGAGAGAGCATCAACAACCACATTATTCTTTCCTTTCATGTATTCAATATCAAAATCATAAGCTTGCAATTTGCTTACCCATTTTTGTTGACGATCATTCAAATCTCTTTGGTTCAAGAAGAACCTGAGGCTATTATGGTCTGTCTTTACAATGAATCTCCCACATACCAAATATTGTCTAAACTTATGAAGTGCATGCATGATTGCCAACATTTCCTTATCATAGATGGAGTAGCCTTTCTCTAATTGATTTAATTTTTGACTCTCAAATGCTATTGGATGTCCCCTTTGAGTTAGGATAGCCCCTATACCTTCTCCTGAAGCATCACATTCAACAACAAAAGGTAAAGAGAAATCTGGAATTGCAAGCACAGGGCATGAACTCATTACCTCCTTAAGCTTATCAAATGTTTTTTGTGCCTCTTCTGTCCAAACAAAAGCTCCTTCCTTTGTCAAATCAGTCAAGGGGGCAGCAAGCTGAGAAAATTTCTTGGCAAATCTCCTATAGTAGCTACACAACCCGAAGAAACCTCTCAACTGTGTAAGATTAGTGGGTGGAGGCCAATCCAAAATTGCCTGTATTTTTTGTTGATCAACCTGTACTCCTTTAGAGCTTATAATATGTCCCAAATATAGGATCTCTGTCAAACCAAACTCACATTTAGATAGCTTAGCATAGAAGGATTGGTGCTCCAAGATTCCCAAAATAGTGTCTATGTGCTTTAGATGCTCTTCCCATGTTTTACTGTATATCAAGATATCATAAAAAAATACCAAAAATTTTTTTTGAAGATGCTGACTGAATACCTTATTCATACAAGATTGGAATGTTCCAGGTGCATTAGTGAGTCCAAATGGCATAATAAGAAATTCAAAGTGCCCATAGTGACATCTGAAAGCAGTCTTTTCCACATCTTCACTCCTCATTCGGATTTGATGGTAGCCTGATCTTAAGTCAATTTTTGAGAAGTACACAGCACCATGTAACTCATCAATGAGTTCATCTATGCGTGGTATGGGATACCTATTTTTTATGGTCTTCTTGTTTAGAGCCCTGTAGTCTATACACATTCTCATTTTACCATCCTTTTTCTTGACAAGTACCATAGATGATGCAAATGGACTAGAGCTAGGCCTTATGAATCCCATGTCCAGGAGTTCTTTAATAGTTTTTTCAATTTCTTCCTTATAACCTCTTGGATGGTGATATGGGGTTGTTATAACTAGTTTGGCACCCTGTTCTAACTCTATAACATGCTCAAAACCTCTATCTGGTGGTAATCCTGGAGGAAAATCATTGAAAACTATACTATGCTTATCAAGAATATTTTGAATTTCAAAATGGAAATTACCTTGATTCTTTAGAGAGCTTGTTGGTTGGATTATGACTCCTGCTGCCCATGTTACTTGTCCTCTTCGAAAAGTCCTCTCCATCCTCTTTGCAGAGACCACCTTAGGTGCTCCATTTGATAACCCTCTCAATATGACTTCTTTCCCATTGGAATGAAATTTAAACTCTATAGTTTGATGGTTCATGTAATAGCCTCTGATAGAGTGTAACCATTGAACACCCAATACAAGATCTATCTCCCCAATACCAACCACATAGAAGTCATCACATAACTCATAATCTCCTAAGGTCATCTTGAGTTGTTTCACCACCCGTGTGCAAGGCATAGTGAATCCATCAGCTACAGTAACATTGAATCCCTCAAAATCTTCTACTTTAAGCCCTCTTTTCATGACAAATCCCTCATCAATAAAATTGTGAGTTGCCCCACTATCAAGAAGAACAGTCAACCTTTGCCCTGCTAGTACCCCTCAAATTCGGAAGGGATGGTACCTTGGGACTCCTGATAATGCTGCTAAAGTGCCATCCTTTCTGATTTCTTTTACTTTCTCTTCTTCTACCTCCTCCTTAGTATCATGAAATTCCTCATGCTCATCTGAATCAGATTCTAAAGCAACTTCAATATAGTGCACTTGACCTTTCCCCAAACATCTGTGTCCTGGAACCCATGGTTCTCTACAAGTAAAACAAAGCTTTTTCCTTCGTAATTCACTCCTAGTCTCTTCATCTACCTTCTTTTTTGCCACATTTGTCACATCTTTTGGTGGTAGTGTTGGGAAAGTTTTTTTCTAAAAATTTCCCTTATGTTGCCAAAGATTTGGGGGTTTTTGATTAGTGATTGATTTCATAGGCACGCAAGTTTCAAGTTGCAAGCTTCTTTTGATAGCTTCCTGTAAGGTTGAGGGTGAGAAAGCCTTAACCAAACCGTTAACAGAATCTTCTAAACCATCAAAAAAAAGATAAATGATCCTCTTTTCACTCATATCAGGTACCATAACAGCCACTTTTTGAAATTCTTCTATATACTAATTAACTGATTTGGTTTGCTTCAACTTTGACAATTCTTTAAAGTACTCTTCATCATCCTTGAGGTCAAATATATCTATCACCCTTTGACTGAAATCTTCAAATGTAGTTACCTGATCGTGACCTTGAGTAGTCGTTCCATGATACCACCAATCATAGGCTGCATCTTCCAAGTGTAGACTTGCAAATTGAATAGCATCACTCTCTTTCATGGGGTTAAGTGTGAAGAAAGTTTGTAATTTTTGTAGCCATGCTCTAGCTGAAATTTTATTTGTTCGATCAAAAGTAGGTGCTGTAAACTTGCTTATTTTATTTTTGAGCTCTCTTCCACTTGTGTCATGCTCCCTTCTATTCTCTTTCTTGGGCATCAAAGCGTTCATCATATCCACATATTCTCTAAAAGGAACTGAACTATGAAAGTCATCATCTAAGCCATTGTAAGTAGTTCTTAATGTAATCAAATTACCTGTAACCTCTTCCACTGGATTAATGGCTGGATTTGGTACTGGTGGCTCATCTGCAGGCAAAAAAATAGATTTGGTTGATTTAGATGGTGTGGATCTCCCATTTCTTGGCTCCTCTGAAGTGCTCCCTTTCTCATTAATAGATGCAATTCCTTGTAATTTTTCTGTCAATATTCGCAAAGCCTCTCTAGTTTCCGCCAAACCATCCACTGTTTGCTTCTAAGTATTTTGGATGTCTTGGAAGAATTTCTTTGCCATCTCATCTGGATCAGCCATACTTTTTTCTTCCTTGGATTTTGTACTTTTGCTTTCAATTGGTGGTTTGATCAAAATTTCTTTATTCTTTTCTCGCTGCAAATATCTTTTTTCTCTTTCACTTAGTTGCATGCAATCATAAAATATGACATGCAAGATCTGGGTAGTTATCAAAACTTGACATGCAAGATCTGGGTAGTTGTTAAAACTGACATGCAACTTCTACAAACCCTCAGGCTGACAAGATCATGGCTCTGATACCACTGTAATGTCCCTTTACTAATTTTTTATGATATTTCTAGCCTCAAATCGGAACTTTAAAATCAAACAACCAATATTACAAAGATCTGCCAATTTCCCAATAAAACCCAAATCGGGTATGTCCAAATTAGTGCCAAAAACTTCACAACTTCACAAATTATTAATAAATCTGAAAATGGACATTTTTACAGAAATTTCAGGAGCATAACAGCCTACAAAATGACATTTCTATATTTGTATAGCCTTTACACAACAGCTCACAAATGTAGGGCAAAACTATGCTCAATCGGGCTCCCGAAATTAACACAAAAAATGCCCGGAAACACCACAAAACACTCATAAACTATCTCAGAAGTTTAATCATGACCCAATACATATTTTCAGCTCTATTTTAACATCATAAATTTTGAAATATAGCAGCAAACCAAACTGATATGAAACACTCAACTGAAAACTCAAACTCAAACCAAAAACAACCCCGAAAACACCCAAATCGCCACTATTCAGCACAAAGGCAAACTTTGTATGAGCATGCACATGGAATGGCTTTAAACTCCCATCCTTAGCCTTCCTAGAAACCTGTAAACACCTTTTCTTGGGTCTCCTTCTCCATAGGTTTGGCAGTCTCTGAAGAACAACAAGAAAATTAGCAAGAATCAAGATGTAGAATGAGCCCAAAATGCCTCCAAACCCCTTTTAAAGAGGGCATAACCCTAACTCACGTCCAAGAGGGGTTAATAAAATATAATTTAATAATAATTTTTATTTATTAGTCCATTGGTTTCCAAAGATTAGCCCCTTTTTCCGAAATTTCACCTTTTTGGAGCCTGCCTGGCTTAACAAAGTTTATTTTATTTTTAATTATTTGAATAGGGGACATGACAAGTCATCCCCTCCCAAATATTTCTTGTCCTCAAGAAATGAAGGTTGGAATTCTCAAGAATATGTGCTCCTTCCCAAGTTGTATTCTCTAGTGGTAATCCTTTCCATTTGACCAAATTGTCTATGGTGCTCCTATTTCTCAACATTTTCTCTCTTGTATCCAAAATCTATTCTGGTATCAAAACTAATTTCCCTTCATCATCAAGAGGTGGTAATTCTGTAGATACTATGGTTTTCTGGCCTAGAACCTTCTTTAAGAAAGATACATGAAAAATATTATGTATTTTGCTGTTTGGTGGGAGCTCCAATTCATAAGCTACCTCTCCTACCTTCTTGATGATTTTATAAGGCCCATAGAACCTTGGCTTGAGTTTCTCTGCCCCACTTCTCTTCAAGTTGCTTTGCTTATATGGCTGCAACCTAACAAATACAAAATCTCCCACCTCAAAATATCTTTCAATCCTTTTCCTGTCAGCATATATCTTTTTTTGGTTTTGTGCATGTTGTAGATTATCCTTGAGGGACCTTATTATGTCTTGGCTTTGCTTGATGAAATCACTTGCTGCGGGTACTCTACTATCGGAAAGTATTAGATCAACAAAGGAAAGGGCATCATAACCATAAAGAGCATGAAAAGGAGGTATACCAATAGACATGTGATGAGATGTATTGTAACAATACTCCCCTAGGTGTAACCATTTCACCCAAGCATGTTGTTGATTTGAAACATAGTTCCTCAAATATCCTTCTATCCATTTATTAACTATTTCTGTTTGTCCATCTGTTTGAGGGTGATAGCTAGTACTGGGAGTGAGTTCAGTTCCTACCAAATGAAAGAGCTCCTTCCAAAAAGAGCTGAGAAATCTACTATCCCGGTCACTAACAATGTTTCTAGGCAAACCATGTAATCTAAAAATTTCCTTGAAGAACAATTCGGCCACTTGTGATGCCTTGAAATCAGATGTGATAGGAAAGAAATGTGCATACTTAGTTAGTCTATATACCACCACATATATGCAATCCTTACCTTGAACCTTGGGCAACCCAGTGCTGAAATCCATGAAAATACATTCCTAGTTTTGTTCGGGAATAGGAAGTGGCTGCAACAACCCTGCAGGAAAATTTTGCTCACTCTTGCTTTGTTGGCATACCATACATTCCTTAATGTGTTTAAGGACATCCTCCTTCATACCCTTCCATGAAAACCGCTCTCGAATTTTCCTGTATGTCTTGAAGTATCCCTGGTGACCAGCCAAAGGTGTCATGAAAGGCCCTCAATATCCTCTCCTTAGTTTTTGACCCTGGCACTAAGAAAATTCTGTTCTTGTAATAAATCAATTCATCAACAACCTTGTACCTATTATCATCCACTAACTTATCCAAAATCTTGGTGGCAAATGAATCTTTAGCATACTCTAAAATTATCGAGACTTTCCAATTAGCAGAGATAGATGATAAGGAACACAAAGTGGGCTTTCTTGAGAGAGCATCAGCAACCACATTATTCTTTCCTTTCATGTATTCAATATCAAAATCATAAGCTTGCAATTTTCTTACCCATTTTTGTTGACGATCATTCAAATCCTTTTGGTTCAAGAAGAACCTGAGGCTATTATGGTCTGTCTTTACAATGAATCTCCCACATACCAAATATTGTCTAAACTTATGAAGTGCATGCATGATTGCCAACATTTCCTTATCATAGATGGAGTACCCTTTCTCTAATTGATTTAATTTTTGACTCTCAAATGCTATTGGATGTCTCCTTTGAGTTAGGACAGCCCCTATACCTTCTCCCGAAGCATCACATTCAACAACAAAAGGTAAAGAGAAATCTGGAATTGCAAGCACAGGGCATGAACTCATTACCTCCTTAATCTTATCAAATGTTTTTTGTGCCTCTTTTTTCCAAACAAAAGCTCCTTTCTTTGTCAAATCAGTCAAGGGGGCAGCAAGCTGAGAAAATCCCTTGGCAAATCTCCTATAGTAGCTACACAACCCGAAGAAACCTCTCAACTGTGTAAGATTAGTGGGTGGAGGCCAATCCAAAATTGCCTGGATTTTTTGTTGATCAACCTGTACTCCTTTAGAACTTATAATATGTCCCAAATATAGGATCTCTGTCAAACCAAACTCACATTTAGATATCTTAGCATAGAAGGATTGCTTCTCCAAGATTCCCAAAATAGTGTCTATGTGCTTTAGATGCTCTTCCCATGTTTTACTGTATATCAAGATATCATCAAAAAATACCAAAACAAATTTTCGACGATGCTGACTGAATACCTTATTCATACAAGATTGAAATGTTGCAGGTGCATTAGTGAGTCCAAATGGCATAACAAGAAATTCAAAGTGCCCACAGTGACATCTGAAAGCAGTCTTTTCCACATCTTCACTCCTCATTCGGATTTGATGGTAGCCTGATCTTAAGTCAATTTTTGAGAAGTATATAGCACCATGTAACTCATCAATGAGTTCATCTATGCGTGGTATGGGATACCTATTTGTTATGGTCTTCTTGTTTAGAGCCCTGTAGTCTATACACATTCTCATTGTACCATCCTTTTTCTTGACAAGTACCACAGATGATGCAAATGGACTAGAGCTAGGCCTTATGAATCCCATGTCCAGGAGTTCTTTAATAGTTTTTTCAATTTCTTCCTTATAACCTCTTGGATGGCGGTATGGGGTTGTTATAACTGGTTTGGCACCCTGTTCTAACTCTATAACATGCTCAAAACCTCTATCTGGTGGGAATCCTGGAGGCAAATCATTGAAAACTATACTATGCTTATCAAGAATATTTTGAATTTCAAAATGGAAATTACCTTGATTCTTTGGAGAGCTTGTTGGTTGGATTATGACTCCTACTGCCCATGTTACTTGTCCTCTTCGAAAAGTCCTCTCCATCCTCTTTGCAGAGACCACCTTAGGTGCTCCATTTGATAACCCTCTCAATATGACTTCTTTCCCATTGGAATGAAATTTAAACTCCATAGTTTGATGGTTCATGTAATAGCCTCCGATAGAGTGCAACCATTGAACACCCAATACAAGATCTGTCTCCCCAATACCAACCACATAGAAGTCATCACATAACTCATAATCTCCTAAGGTCATCTTGAGTTGTTTCACCACCCGTGTGCAAGGCATAGTGAATCCATCAGCTACAGTAACATTGAATCCCTCAAAATCTTTTGCTTTAAGCCCTTTTTTCATGACAAATCCCTCATCAATAAAATTGTGAGTTGCCCCACTATCAAGAAGAACAATCAACCTTTTCCCTGCTAGTACCCCTCGAATTTGGAAGGGATGGTACCTTGGGACTCCTGATAATGCTGCTAAAGTGCCATCCTTGTTGATTTCTTTTACTTTCTCTTCTTCTACCTCCTCCTTAGTATCATGAAATTCCTCATGCTCATCTGAATCAGATTCTGAAGCAACTTCAATATAGTGCACTTGGCCTTTCCCCAAACATCTGTGTCCTAGAACCCATGGTTCTCTACAAGTAAAACAAAGCTTTTTTCTTTGTAATTCACTCCTAGTCTCTTCATCTACCTTCTTTTTTGCCACATTTGTCACATTTTTTTGTGGTAGTGTTGGGAAAGTTTTTTTCTAAAAATTTCCCTTATGTTGCCAAAGATTTGGGGGTTTTTGATTAGTGATTGATTTCATAGGCACGCAAATTTCAAGTTGCAAGCTTCTTTTGATAGGTTCCTGTAAGGTTGAGGGTGAGAAAGCCTTAACCAAACCGTTAACAGAATCTTCTAAACCATCAACAAAAAGATAAATGATCCTCTTTTCACTCATATCAGGTACCATAACAGCCACTTTTTGAAATTCTTCTATATACTCATTAACTGATTTGGTTTGCTTCAACTTTGACAATTCTTTAAAGTACTCTTCATCATCCTTGAGGTCAAATCTATCAATCACCCTTTGACTGAAATCTTCAAATGTAGTTACCTGATCGTGACCTTGAGTAGTCATTCCATGATACCACCAATCATAGGCTGCATCTTCCAAGTGTAGACTTGCAAACTGAATAGCATCACTCTCTTTCATGGGGTTAAGTGTGAAGAAAGTTTGTAATTTTTGTAGCCATGCTCTAGCTGAAATTTTATTTGTTCCATCAAAAGTAGGTGCTGTAAACTTGCTTATTTTATTTTTGAGCTCTCTTCCACTTGTGTCATGCTCCCTTCTGTTCTCTTTCTTGGGCATCAAAGCGTTCATCATATCCACATATTCTCTAAAAGGAACTGAACTATGAAAGTCATCATCTAAGCCATTGTAAGTAGTTCTTAATGTAATCAAATTACCTGTAACCTCTTCCACTGGATTAATGGCTGGATTTGGTACTGGTGGCTCATCTGCAGGCAAAAAAATAGATTTGGTTGATTTAGATGGTGTGGATCTCCCATTTCTTGGCTCCTCTGAAGTGCTCCCTTTCTCATTAATAGATGCAATTCCTTGTAATTTTTCTGTCAATATTCGCAAAGCCTCTCTAGTTTCCGCCAAACCATCCACTGTTTGCTTCTAAGTATTTTGGATGTCTTTGAAGAATTTCTTTGCCATCTCATCTGGATCAGCCATACTTATTTCTTCCTTGGATTTTGTACTTTTGCTTTCAATTGGGGGTTCGATCAAAATTTCTTTATTCTTTTCTCACTGCAAATATCTTTTTTCTCTTTCACTTAGTTGCATGCAATCATAAAATATGACATGCAAGATCTGGGTAGTTATCAAAACTTGACATGCAAGATCTGGGTAGTTGTTAAAACTGACATGCAACTTCTACAAACCCTCAGGCTGGCAAGATCATGGCTCTGATACCACTGTAATGTCCCTTTACTAATTTTTTATGATATTTCCAACCTCAAATCAGAACTTTAAAATCAAACAACCAATATTACAAAGATCTGCCAATTTCCCAATAAAACCCAAATCGGGTATGTCCAAATTAGTGCCAAAACTTCACAACTTCACAAATTATTAATAAATCTGAAAATGGAAATTTTTACAGAAATTTTAGCAGCATAACAGCCTACAAAATGAAATTTTCAGATTTGTATAGCCTTTACACAACATCTCACAAATGTAGGGCAAAACTATGCTCAATCGGGCTCCCGAAATTAACACAAAAAATGCCCGAAAACACCACAAAACACTCATAAATTATCTCAGAAGTTTAATCATGACCCAATACATATTTTCAGCTCTATTTTAACATCATAAAGTCTGAAATACAGCAGCAAACCAAACTGATATGAAAAACTCAACTGAAAACCCAAACTCAAAACAAAAACAACCCCGAAAACACCCAAATCGGCACTATTCAGCACAAAGGCAAACTCTGTATGAGCATGCACATGGAGTGGCTTCAAACTCCCATCTTTAGCCTTCCTAGAAACTTGCAAACTCCCATTCTTGGGTCTCCTTCTCCACAGGTTTGGCAGCCTCTGAAGAACAACAAGAAAATTAGCAAGAATCAAGATGTAGAATGAGCCCAAAATGCCTCCAAACCCCTTTTAAAGAGGGCATAACCCTAACTCACATCCAAGAGGGGTTAATAAAATATAATTTAATAATAATTTTTATTTATTAGTCCATTGGTTTCCAAAGATTAGCCCCTTTTTCCGAAATTTCACCTTTTTGGAGCCTGCCTGCCTTAACAAAGTTTATTTTATTTTTAATTATTTGAATAGGGGACGTGACACAATTGTCGTGCTAATGTAAATTGTTAAGAATTCTAGGAGGCCCTATTTGACTAGTTATAACTTTGACCCAATTGACTAAAATGAGAAAAAAAATTGCATTAAATTATAGAGGTTAGATACTTTTTATGTTTTAGATTTGATCCTATGATGAATCCATTTGATTAGTTGTCTGAATGTGATTCCAAATGCAATTTGTAAAGTTGTACTGGTGTCAAGAAATGTAGATTGACTAATACCCTTGTTTGGAATTTCATAACTCTAAATTCATGATAGGTGAGACCAAATGGATTGTACTATTGTGTTCTACTCAAAAAATTCTTTAAGTTTTCTAATTTGCAAGTCTTGACGAATTCAATATCTACACACTTTACTAGGTCCATTCCATTTGCAAAAAGAACTTTGATGATAGTGTTCCTAGTTTTGTAAATCCAAGTAGCCCACTTTGACCATTCACCAAATATACCAAGTTATTCTTCATGTGACCAAATAATAGATTTATACTCTTCAAATATCCTTGATAGATCTCTTCTGCTAATCTATTGTAATTTTATATTTTAATTTTTTTCCCCTATTCATTAAAATTTTCTTGTAGAACTAGATAGAAGTTGAAAAAGGGTTTGATTATTTTATATTGTTGATGATTTTTCAATAAGTAATAATAGGAGTACAATAACATAAACCAATTCTAAAAATGTTCTAATTTTGTAAAGTCATTACAAGTAGATTTTTTTGAATATACACCTAATATGTAACTCGATGAAGATTTACAATAATATCCAAATGATTACAACCAAGAATAAAGCCAACCTAAAGGTGTGAAGGTGAAATATGAGCATAGAAGGAAGCTACGGTTAGAATCCAACTCTCAAATGCTACACATCGGAAAAAATATGGCTACCAGACATGGCCATACAGTTACAAAGTGCCCACTCATGGATAAAATGCTCAAAACCCAGCTAAAACTCTGACTTAGTACTGTGTTTAGTAGAAGAAACAATGCACAATCTCCAAGATGCTTCTAATTGCAAGAATCCAAACCACTATTTTGGGGGCTATGTCCCAAATAGGAAAAGCAAGTGGGGTTGGCGTCCCAAATGCTGAAAGCTCAATCAGAGCCCAAAACATAAATCCTAGATGTAATATGTCAATAATGCCTTTGAACTTTGTCTTTACCTCCTTATAACCCATCAAACTTAGCTCAAACCCTAAAAATGTCTCCATGTGGCATTGGGTTATAAAATAATTTATTTATCATTTTTAAAGTGGTGAAGTATTTAGAAAATGATCTTTTCCCAATAGAAAGAAATTCATTTAGCAAAATGTTCTGAGTCAAAAGAGAAATATTTTAAAAAGTTCAAGACCTTTCCAACGAGCTATTACACCAAGGGATAAGAAATCCAGATGAGACCAAAAACCCCTTATATACTCCAAAATGGCTATAACTTAGCCTTATTTAAATATTAAATGCCAACTTAGGAAATATTAAAAATATAACCCAAGTAGATAAAAAATGCCCCAAAGACACCACAAACCATGAAATCATCCTGTCACCTATCTATGACTAGAGTCAAAAATCAAGGATCCACTGGCAATCTCATCCCTAAAATCTAGGGATGCTCCTAAAACTTACGAAACAAACCCTATTCCTCTAAAACTAAACTCAAGGAATCATCTCATGGAGAACCAACCCTAGTCCTGATCATCCCTCCTAAAAAGTAGGAATAACCCCCTAATTTTTAGGAACAACCTCCTAAAAACAAGGAACATCTCCAAACTAAACAACAATTGCTAGAACACCAAATCCCCAACATTGTATAACCATATTGGGTCTCTATCCAATCCTATCAGCCTAAAAGACCCCATAATAAGCTGATTGACAAGTTTCTACTAGATGGAGCTAAAGAGAGGACATGATAGTCCTTCCCTCTTGGAGATGCCTGCCCACAAGCAACTATAATTTTGGATGCAGTAAAATGCTCTCACCCTCCCAAATGGCACCCTCTATGGGAAGATCTCTCCATTGTACCAAATATTCTTGAATTACCCTACTTCCCAACTATCATTTCCTTACTTCCAAAATCTCATCAGGAACCAAAATTAATTTACCTTCCTCATCCATTGGAGGTAGCTCAAGTGAAACTATAATATGTTGTCCAAGTGCCATTTTTAGGAAAGATACATGGTATAAATTATGAATTCTACTACCAGGTCATAACTCAACCTCATATGGAACCTCCCCCACTCACCTAATGGCCAAGTATGGACCATAAAAATGTGGTTGGAGCTTTTTAGTTTCCCCCCCCTTTTTAGGGTGCTTTGCCGATATGGTTGTAAGTCTAGAAAGACTATATCATCCACCTCAAATGTTCTCTCAATCCCATGCCTATCAACTTATATCTTTCATTAATTTTGAGCTTTTTTTAAATTCTCCCTAAGAGATCTCATGATATCATGGTTCTCTTGTAACTAATCTTGAGCCATGGGTACTCTACTATCACTAAGTGCCAAATCAATGAAAGATAATGCCTCATATCCATAGAGAGCTCTAAAAGGTGTCATGCCAATGGACATATGGTGCGTGGTATTATAATATAATCACCCAAATATAACTAGCGTATCCATGCTTTTTTCTGCCCTAACACATAGTTACATAAATATCCCTCAACGCACTTGTTGACTATTTTGATTTATCCATCATTTTAAAGATGGAAACTAGTACTAGGTGTCAACACAATGCCTATTAGCCTGAAAAGATCCTGCCAAAAGGAACTCATGAACCTATTTTCCCTGTCACTCATAATGGTCTTGGGAAGATCATGGAGTCTAAACACCTCTTTGAAAAATAACTTAGCTACCTATGATGCCATAAAATCTAATGCAATGGGAAAAAAATGGGCATACTTGGTTAGCCTATCCAGAACAACATAAATACAATCTTTCCCCTAAACCCAAGGAAGACCTATAATGAAATCCATAGAGATCCTTGTCCACTTCTATTCTAGTATAGGCAAGGGCTGCAATAAACCCACTGGGTAGGTATGCTCCAACTTGTTCTGTTGACAAGTCATACACTCACAGACATGGTGTGAAACATCATCTGTGAGACCCTTCCAAGAGAATCTCTCACGAACCTCCCTATAAGTCTTACCATAGATGTCCTGCTATAGGAGTATCATGGAGAGAATGCAAAATTTGTTCCCAAATGAGAACCCAGAACAAGATAAACCCTACCCTTGTAGCAGATAATATCATCTACCATGCTATATCTATCATCCACTATCAAACCCTCCATGATCTCATAAGCATGTTGATTCTTGGAGTACTCAACTAAAATTTGAGCCTTACAATCCACTAAAATCTCACTCAATGAACATAGGGTAGCCAATGAGGATTTTTGAGAGAGTGTATCAACCAAAATATTATTCTTCCCCTTTATGAATTTGATATTGAAGTCATAATCCTGAATTTTGCTAACCCATTTTTGTTGTTGATCATTGAGATATGTTTGATTTAGGAAATATTTCAAACTATTATGGTTAGTTCTTAATACAAATTTGTTGTCAATAAGATACTATCTAAAATTTGTTGCCAACATTTCCTTATCATAGATGGAGTACAACCTTTCATTTTTTTACAACTTCCTACTCTCATAGGCAATAGGGTGTCTATTCTACATCAACACTGCTCCTATACCCAATCCTAAAGCATCACACTCTAGGAAAAATGGCTGCAAGAAATTAGGTATTTCTAAAATAGGAGAAGTACTCATAACCTCCTTAAGTCTATCAAAGATCTCCTATTCTAGTTTTGTCCATCTAAATGCCCCTTTCTTTGTGAGATTTTTCAAAGGTGCTACCAACTAAGAGAAACCTTTCACATATATTCTATAATAAGCACACAAACCAATGAATTCATGTAACTCAGTAATGTTCTAAGGGTTGGGCCAATTCTGAATCACCTGAATCTTCTCCTCATGCACCTTCACCCCATTAACACTAGTCATATGACCCAAATATAATACCTCCCTCAATCCAAACTCACATTTGGATAGCTTAGCAAATAGAGACTGAATCTCCATAATGCTAAGTACCTCCTCAACATGTCTAATATGATCCTCTCAATTACAACTGTAAATAAATATGTTATCAAAAAATACTAGAACCAACTTCGTCAACTTCTTGTTGAAGATATGTTTCATACATGACTAGAAAGTAGCTGGTGCATTGATAAGGCCAAAAGCCATTACCAAAAATTTGTAGTGTCCATAGTGATAATGGAAGGTAGTATTGTGTACATCTTCTACTTGTACACATATCTAATGGTACCTTGAGCGAAGATCAATCTTAGAGAAGTAAATAGCTCCATGAAGCTCATCCAACAGCTCATCAATGCATGGAATAGGATATATGTTCTTGATTGTCCTTTTGTTCAATGCTCTATACACATTCATAGAATCCCATTCTTCTTTTTAACAAGCACTATAGAGGAAACAAAGGAGCTAGAACTTGGCCAAATGAAACCATATCCAAAAATTCATGAATGGTCTTATCAATTTCATCCTTATAGGCCCTAGGATGATATATCGTGTAGTCATTACTGGTTTTTCTCCATTCTCTAACTCTATGCCATGCTCAAAACCTCTCTCTAGAGGCACTCTGGGAGGGATGTCACCAAAAAATCTCCCATAACGATCCGTCATTGACTATATGTCAACATGAAACACATGATCATCCTGAGGTGTGGGTGTTTTGGACTTGACCAAACAATGTGTAGCTCAAAGCACATCATTATGTCTAAGGATAGTCTCCATCCTATGAGAAGTCACCTCTCTAGGTCTACCATCTAAAGCTGCCCACAAAATAACCTTCTTCCCCCTAGAAAGGAACTCTAACTACATATGGTGGTGATCAATAATGTAACACTCAATACCCTGTGACTGCTGCATGCCCAAAACCACATCATAATTTTCTATAGGAAGCACATAAAAATCATCAGTTAGAGTATAACCCCCAATCTAAATACTAAGATTTGGAATCTATTTGGTGCAACCCAAAACTGTACCATATGCCACCTTCACTTTGAAACCACCAAACTCCTCACACTGTCACCCACTCCTCTCAACCAAATTCTAATCAATAAAGTTATGTGTAGCACCTATGTCTACCAAGCTTGTGAATTGCTTTCCCTTTAGTGTACCTCTCAACTAGAAGGCATGAAACTTAGGATTACTAGAGAGAGTAGCTAGAGCTACTTTAGCTGATGCCATGGGCTCAGAGGAATCTAACTCCAACTATGGTTGTGCCTGTTCAACATCCCCTATACTATCCTAAATATTAGTTTTAGGCATATCCTCATCTCCTAACTCAAAAGTCACCTAAATCAAATGAACCTTTTCTTTACCCATGCAATGGTGTCTAGGGTCCCAAGGTTCTTTGCATGAGAAGCATAGTTTCTTCCTCCTTAAATCATTTCACATCTTTGGGTCCATCCTACTAGGTGTAGCTAACTAACCATCCTAAAATTGTGAGGTGTTTTTCTTTTGTGGAGGTCGTGAATCTCTAAATGGATTTTTATCCAATGTATAAGTAGGAGTGATGTCTAGTCTCAATGTCACATCAATAGCATCCTTAAGAGTGGCCAAATGGAAAGCACAAAGCAATCCCTTAATGAATAGCATCACACTATGCTTTTGGGGCATATAAGGTACCATAAATGCAATACATTGGAACTCATTAATATAAGCTTCTATATGACCAATTTGTCTTAGATAAGCCAACTCTCTATAGTAAAGTTATGTATTCTTACGGTCAAATTGTGTAATGAGTCACTCAGTAAACTTAGCATAGGAATATACTAAGGCATCATCCTGGGTAATGAATCCATGGTGCCACCAATCATAGGTAATCCCCTCTAGATGCAACACAACAAATTGAATAGCCTCATCATCAAGCATGGGCCATAATGAAAGATATATACCTAGCTTGTGAACCAAAGCTCATGCACTCGTATCTCCTAAGCCATTATATGTAGCAATGTGATCTTCCTAGTAACTCTATTGAGGTCATAGTTCTAATGCTACTATGGTGGTATCTAACCATGATCTCCCTTGAACCTAGTTGTATCTCTACACTGTGCACAATATTGTGGAAGAGGGAAGATGTCCCTAACCTTAGGGGGTAGAGCTCTCCACTCAGCTATGATTGCCAAAATTGACTCCTAGAACCCCACCTCTGGTGGTTCCATCTATGCTAGTCATTCACCAATTATGAACTAAGGAAGCAATGGTCTATTTGTAGTAGGTGTATGATGGTGATGCCACCTACAGGAATGAAGGGAGCTCCCAACTGAAGAATGGGATTGATGGATCTGCTGACTACTAGCCACTAAAATTGAACTACTTTGCCTACCTTTATGTCCACCCATCTCTGAATGCTCCAAGGTATCTTATAATCTATCTAAAGCCTAAGTGATCCAGCGTTGAGTAGTGAATATGGTCTATACCATCTATCTTTCTTCATCATCCTGATTCCCTGTGTCATCCACTTGTTCTTCTACCATAATAGGTTCCTAGTCTATTCCAAACCCTTGCTCAATTTGAACTCTTCTATGCATATAAAATCTATTTATCTTAGCTCTTGGATGCATAGATTTGTAATCAAATCATAGGTTGGCAAGATCAAGCTCTGATACCACTAAAAGATCCCTGATGGATTTCTTCTATTGATCTGCTATATTTTTTTATTTTTTTATTTGTTTTCCCTGTTTATTAAAATTTCTTTGCAAAACTAGACAAAATTTGTAGAAGGGGTTGATTGTTTTATATTTTTGATGATTTTTCAATAAGTAATAACAGGAGTATAATAACATGAACCAGTTCTAAAAATGTATTCCAAATACATTTAACGAAAAGTCATTTCAAGCAATTTTTTTAGAATATATGCCTAATATATAACCAAATGAAGATTTACAATAATATCTAGATGATTACAACCAAGAATAAAGCCAACATGAAGGTGTGAAGGTGAAATATGAGACCAAAAGGAAGCTACAACCAAAATCCAACTCTCAAATGCTGCACGTCAAAAAGAATATGGCTGCCAGGCATGACTATATAGCTGCAAAGTGCCCACTCATGGGTAAAATGCCCAAATCCTAGCTAAAACTTCAAATTAGTACTGCATTCCCTAGAAGAAACAATGGACAATCTCCAAGATGCTTCTGACTACAAGAATCCAAACCACTATTTTGGAGGCTATGTCCCAAACAGGCAAAGCAAGTGGGGTTGGCGTCCCAAATCCTAAAAGCTTAATTAGAGCCCAAAACATAAATCCAAGATGTAATATGTCAATAATTCCTTCAAACTTTGTCTTTACCTCCTTATAACCCATCAAACTTAGCTCAAACCCTAAAAGTGTCTCCATGTGGTGTTGGGTTATAAAATAATATATTTCTCATTTTTAAAGTGGTCAAGTATCTAGAAAATGACATTTTCCCTAATAGAAAGAAATCCATTCACCAAAATGTTCTAAGTCAAAAGAGAAATATTTAAAGTTCAAGACCTTTCCAATGAGCTATTACACCAAGGGATAAGAAATCTAGATGAGGCCAAAAACCCCTTATTACTCCAAAATGGCTATAACTTAGCCTTATTTAAATATTAAATGCCAACTTAGCAAATATTAAAAATATAACCCAAGTAGCTACAAAATGTCCCAAAGACACCACAAACCATGAAATCATCTTGTCACTTGTCTGTGACTGAAGTCAAAAATCAAGGATCGACTAGCAATCTCATCCCTAAAATCTAGGGATGCTCCAAAAACTAAGGAAACAAACCCTATTCCTCTAAAATTGAACTCAAGGAATAATCTCATGGAGAACCAACCTTGGGCCTGATTATCCCTCCTAAAAAGTAGGAATAACCCCCTAATTTTTATGAACTACCTCTATAAGAAAGGAACATCTCCAAACTGAACAACAACTACCAAAACACCAAATCCCCAACATTGTATAACCATATTGAATCTCTATCTAACCTTGTCAGCCTACAAGACCCCATAATAAGCTAACTCACAAGTCTCTACTAGATGGAGTTAAAGAGAGGATATGGAAAATCTCCTCATGAAAACAAACCAATGCCCTAGTTTTCAAGCCCCCAAGTGTTAGTTTAATCCATTTGTAAATCCAAAACCGAATGTGATTTATTATTTTTTGACATGTTTTCTTGTAGGAAATTCTAAGAAGGCAACGTTGACAATAAATATCTTTTAACTAAGTGATTTTCATGACACAAGATTCATAACAATGAATTAATATGTCTAATTTCAGGGCTTGGATGTCAATTTCAGTCAATTTTTAAGGCCAATCAATGGACCCTTCAGTGTGAAATTGATAGTTTGCAAAAGGTTGAAAACTGAGTTAAATTTTAATTCTTCAATAATCAATTTTGAGTTTAGTCAATATTAAGTGATTAATGGATCAGTTTGGAATATCAATTGTTTGAAAATGAAATAAAAATTTGGCTAGACCCACTTTAGGGCCTGAATGATTCCATCAAGTCAATGTAATATTATGAAAGGTAAGGGTATCCTAAAGAATCTAAATTATTGTGATCATTAAGGGTTTTATTCTACCTATATTTACATTTTGAAATCAAATAGACAAGAAGGATTGTACACATTTTGAAATACAAAGGAGGGAGAGCTATTTTGAGGAAATGAATAGAGAGGAGGTATGCTTGACTTGGAAATCAAATTTTGTAATGATGTATAGAGACGATCAAATGAGGAGGGGTATATAAACTTTGGAAATTTTTTACCTTTAAATTACTTTTCCCCTGCAAACAAAGACACAAACTTTATTCAAGTTATGTTGGATGGAGTTTATAATAGCTAGAAATATCATCAAATATGGAGAATATCATTATGGTGATTTGTAGCATTGTGAGCATTATGGAAATAAGTGGGGTTGTATTGCCCAAGTGAATATTATTTATGGTAATTTTTCAAATAGAGCTACTTGCGAAGATGAAACTGGTTGTATATGCAATATGGCCTATAATTCTATGAGTTGTAGAGTAATTGTTGACATTAGTCAACCTTTTCTAGTAGCAAGATCATTAATGTGGGTTTGGACACCAACTCCAGTAGTAGAACACCTTAATATATTGTTTTCTTACAAGTTTTTAGACTGCCCTCACCACATATTGTGTGGTAAGAGTGTTAAATAGGTCTTATATAGACATGAAAACCAAATTAATCTATTCAACACATACTAATTACTAATTGACTCAATTTGGCTCAGCAAGATCATTAATGTGGTTCTAGAGAGAAATTCTAGTAACAACACACTCATTTGCAAAAGTTAATGTACTCTTAGGAGGGTTTTATATTCATGATTCAAACAAATGGAGTACATACATATTTATGACTCCACATACAAAGTAAAATGTTCAATCTAAAAGCTTTGGACATTGTAAAAATTCTTGTAAAGAAACGTAGAATTATGTATTTATTATAGAAAGTGCCTATTAGAATCATCCATCTCTTGGGAAAGATGTCAATTAGGAAGATTAAACAGTGAGAAGATGGATCAGGATGCTCCCTTATCTCACATTTATTCTAAAGTTGGTTCCTTCTTGGCATTGGGCTAGAACATGTGCACAGAATGTTGACACCAATAGTGAACTCTACACCTTTATTGTTAATGGAGGGGTTCTTTTGACTATAATTGATAATGGTGAAGAAAAATTGAATGACCTATCTTGTATGGCCTACTGAGGATATGTGAGCTCATCTTGTTTGGCCATGAAGTAGAGCACTGCCCCTTTGCATTTGGTGTTCACAAGTTCTATATATATATATATATATTTGTGTGTGTGTGTGTGTGTGTGTGTGTGTGTGTGTGTGTGTATGTGTATATATATGTGTATATATATATATATGTATATATGTATATGTATATATATATATATACACATATATGTATATATATATATATATACATATATATATATATGTATATATATATACATATATACATATATATATATACATATATATATATATGTATATACACATATATACATATATACATATATACATATATACATATATATATACATATATACATACATATATATGTATGTATATATGTATATATGTATATATGTATATATATATATCTCAAACTAATTTAATTTATTTGTAAATTAGAGTGAAAATGACAACATGGAATTGTAAGATGATGTGAAATGGTTTGTTAGCACTCTCTTGTGGCTAGCTAGGTCCACACATTTTTGAAGGTTTCACTGCTAGATTTCATCCAAGAGCATGGGAAGTGGTCTACAATGGCATTACATGATGGGGCTATGAAAAGCATCAAAATGGTCTCAGATTACCCCATTGTATGCTGAAAGAGCACTTATTTTTTGATGTTCGCTATCAAATGGTCATTCATGTACTTGGTGTGCACACTACTACATGTACAGTTGATTGGTGCAGTTATAGAACCTCTATCCAATTGATACACTTTTGCCAAAAGCGACCACATTTATGATTTTTCAGAAATTGCTAGAAATGCATTTACATATGATGGGTAGGAGGTATTGCATTAGTTGGGATGTGAATAAGGAAGTTGTAGTCCACAGCATTGAAAATGAGGGACCACCATGTTTCATGCATGAAATGAAGAGAGGAAGCTACAACTTTTTGGGGAGCAACCAGTGTCAAAGCTGAAGTGGCTCTCGATGGTCTTTGCTAAATATTTTCAAGGAAAACCGCTAGCAAAAGAAAGGATAGTAAAATAAATTGTCCCACATTACTTGTTCAACCAAGTTTTGAAGTCTTTAAATACTAAAGTACACAATACATAAAATGTCTTAAAGAATCGATCTTTTAGAAGAGACAAGCTTACGTAGGAGGCTCCATTATGGATGGATAGGTGGAATAAAGAGTGAAGAAATTTTGAACAACATACACAAACTAATGGTGACAACATGGATCCAAGTGGCCTAGTTGGAGAGTGACACATGGCAGATGAGATGGAGCCTGGTGCAAATTTCAAGGTGCTAACATGGTGAAGAAAGATATGTGGTAGCTTTTCATATTCTCACAAGTAATGTAGAGGAAGGATCACTGGGATGCAAGAATGCAACATGCTAACATGTGGCACTGGGTGATGATGTGGCATTGAACAAGAAAGTGCACCAGATCATGCCACATGGAAAATTGGATGAACATCATTATCTCACAAAACAAAGATGCAAGGAAGATAAGAAATGTGAGAAAGCAAGAATGTGATACATGGTAGTGGGCCCAAGTAGAAATAGCAATCCATTCAACCAATCAGGAAGTGCCACGTGGTAATGATGTGGCAAGTGTGCCTAGCAGATGATGGTATGGTAGTGATCATACACAAAGATCCAATTAGAGGGTGTCACATGGCACCCAAGTGGCAGTGATGATGCAAAATCAAAACAATTATGTGATGACACATGGAAGAAGCTGGTCAACCCAAGTTTGACCTAGAGGTATTGTAAAAGGAAAATGCAAAATTATTAATTTTTAATTATCTTTTTGGCTTTGAATGTATAGGAATTTTTAAATCTGAAAGGATTATATAATAAAGTTTGATCTTTAAGATAACATTAATTTTTTGCATAAAGTGTTTCAGAACAAATGTTGTCCTGAGGGTCATGCAAGGAGCCTAATTTCAAACTAATATTTTGGGCATTTCTGGTAAGCAGGTGGTGCAGAGGCACCTAAATTTCAAGAAGACAAAGATATAAAATCTAGAGAATCCATTTGTAATAAGTTGTCAAAGGAGGTCTTAATATGATAAATAATGTAAAAATGTTTATTTAATTGGTGAATTATGGTGCAGAGGCACCTAAATTTCAAGAAGACAAAGATATAAAATCTAGAAAAGCCATTTGTAATAAGTTGTCAAAGGAGGTCTTAATATGATAAATAATGTAAAAATGTTTATTTAATTGGTGAATGGATCTATTGGCATCCATCTAAAGTCATTTGAGTCATAATGTTGGTCTAGGTTGGGTTTCTATGAAAGTTGAAATGTAAAAATGCATAAAATGCATAAAATGTTGTCAAAAATGCAAAAGGGTTAAAGGCATGTAATGGGTTGGTTTAAAGGGTGGTTTGGAAGTTATAACCAACTAAAAAATCTATGAAAATGGATGTAAGGTCGAACCAAAGCATTAATGAAAGGAATAGATACATTTTGAAACAAATTTGGTAATATTCTGAGTTGTTATTTTGATTGGTTTTCAGTTTTAGTGTTCGTTCTAGGTCTTGTACGGACATTTAAAGCCTGGAAACCATGTAAAATTTGTATATTTAGATAGAGAAGTGAATAAAATTTCTTTTTTCTTTGGTTTGAATTTATTTTATAAAGAAATGAATAAGTTATGGGCATTTTGGTGATAATGGGTATTTGCAGATTTAAGATTTCCTGAATACAGTCATGTTGCAGCATGTGTTTCAGACAAATTTTGGAGACTCAGAACCTCTAATAAAATTAATTTTAAATATATGTGAACTAAATTTCATTTACAACTGGTTTGGATCATTTTAATTTTAATTTGTGAAAGTTATGAGCATTTTAGTGGAAACTGGTTTTTAAAGATATCCATTCAAGATGAAGGCAGGGATTTGTGCTTGAAAAATTATATATGAATGGGAAAAATAAATGGCTTATAGATTTGGAAACTAGAATCATATATGGATAATGTGGAATTGGTTTGAGATTATTTAAAATTTTTTTGTGAAAGATATTTGATGCCCTAGGCAGGGTTACCAGTTTTGGTTCTGGTTTATGACAGAGAAAATGGATCTTGATACAAAGACCATAACTTGTAATTGGTTTATTGGAATGGTACCATATTTGAATATATTTTAGAATTACTAATTTGGAACAATTATTCCAAAGGGTTTTTCAATAAATGTTATATATTGAAAGTTATGAAAAATGAAATCTGATATAGAAATCAGGATATGTGAATGGAGTAAGGTTGATATTTTTGTGTTGGAAAATGTTTTGTTTTACCTTGTAAGATGCCTCTAATTATAGATTTTATTTAATGGATTTTGAAGGGATCAGCATGGATCCTATTATTTGGTTGATTTGGAAGATGCTCTGCATCAGTAGGTATAACACTATCATATTTCTTCAAATCAAAAAAAGATGAATTTTCCATTTTTGAGGTTTGTTTTTGCACAAGAAGCCATTGGTTCAAGTTATTCAAGGTTTTGTACTAGTGCCCATTTTTCAACCTCATTTTAGTTAACATAGTTCAAATCTGATTTTTAGCAAGATGCTGAACTAGGTGAACTCCAAAAGTAGTAGGGATGTAATTATTGATGGATTTTCTCACTTCTACATCAGTTTAGTGAAGGTTATATCAACATTTCATATACACATCTAATGATTTTATTAGAACAAGGGTTTTCATCAGTTAGAGGAGATATTTCAAAGTTTGTTACACATAATGATGAGATTCCTTTCTGATTTTAGTTGTAGAGAGAAGAGATATATTTTGCAATAGTAGGGAATGAAGATTCAAGTAGACATGTGTCACTTCTAGATTAGATCTAGGATTTCATTCCTTTCCTATATCATTCTCTTTCTCTCTCATTGTATGAGTTCCAATTTCTTGGATGTTTTTCACTATTGTGATACCACAAGGATGGTTCCAATTAGGTTGAAATTTTTGTCATGACTATGATACCATATTCTTTAGCATTCTCTATGAATAACAATAATGTATAGTTTCAAAGAAATGAATATAATGAACATCAAACTTCTTAGTTTCATTTTTATTTTCATCTCTTATCTCTACAATTTACAATGTTTTGTGGTTTAGGGAAAAAGAACTTAAACCATTTTGCATCCCCTTAATGTTGTATGTCTTGTATGTTTTGTTTTTGGAAAAAAGAGCTAAGTAAATGATTGATATATTCAACAAGGATGTTGGTTATTTGAGAAGGATATTTCATGAGAATGAGGTCATTATGAACATCGATGTCTGATTCAAAAAGTGATAGGATAGATCTAATATCTTGATTTATGGAATATGTCACTAGTATCATAGATGTATGTGTGCAATTTATGGAATTTCCCATTAGATAAGGCACTAATCAGCTACAAGATCAATTTGTTCTTACTGTTGCATATTTGGGGATTTTTCTAAAATCAAATTTAATCATTCATTCATTTTCCTTTACATTTTAGAGTTGAAAGGATGCTCTCACTCAACTTGAGGATTTCATAGGATCTACAATTTTATACTACACATCTTTGTCATTGCATGAGTATAGGAGAAATAAGGGCTTTATCTACTTTTTTTAGATTCAAGTGTATGCTTTCGAACAACTGTTACCATATGAATGAATCTAAGGTACACCTGCCTAGGCTATGTAGAGCCTAAAGAAGAAGAACTGTCTAGCCTTATAGTTGGTCTGGTGTTTAAAAGTATATGTTGTAGATGCAAAGTAGTTGCCCCTAGATGTATTATGGTCTCATAGGAATAATTTGAAGTGTAACATTTTAAAACACCAACACTGCCAAAGAAAGGTCAAAATATTCACCAATTATGTGCCATCAATAACTGGGATGCCATAATCATGACTAGAGAATTGGTTAAAAATTTGACCAATATTGGTCTAAATGCTAGCCAAGATTTGTCAAAATTGTGACCAATTCTTTGGTTGAAATGTACACCACAATGACTAGGATGCCATTCTCATGAATAAAGAATTGGTCAAAATGTTGACCAATCTTGGTCGAAATGCTAGCCAAGATTGGTTGAAATTGCAACCAATTCTTTGGTTGAAATGGAAACCACAATGGATTCCATACTCATGACCAAATAATTGGTTTAAATTGCAACCAATCTTGGTTGAAATGCTAGCCAAAATTGATCAAAAATTTGACCAATCTATTTTATTTTAACAAAATGGACAGCAGATGATGCATGATGATGCATGCAGATGGATGTAAATAAATTGGTCCATCTTTATTTAGAATAGTAGGGGCCTCTTCCATACCATTTTATAGGAAGACACACCACCCACCTATAGAATGGTAGGGCCCACCACCCTATCATAAATATGTCCTCTACATGTGTGTACCATTGCACCAAAATGGCTATCCACCCACATGAACTGTAGGGGGCAATAGGAAGGGTTCACCCCTATAATTCTATGGTGACCAAGGCTAGACCCCCTATAGAGTTATGGCTAGATCCCCAATGAACCATATAGCCTAATCAGGCCCCTACTATTCTAAAGGGGGCGGGATTTGGTGGATGCTCTGATTGATTGTTCAAAATGAGTGATGATTGGTTATGTGTTTGAAAAAAATACAACAAAGATCCTAGGATAGAAACAAATTGAGGTATTAGAGAAAAAAACTTAGAAAATAAAATTCATCTGAAAACCTCCAAAAATGTCACAAAATAATTTAAAACATACCATTGCTTTCATCTTCAAAGTGAATGTCATGGCATCATATGGATTCACCGTCATATTAGTAATGAGATTGAGGAACAATTTGGGGATTGTTAATCCTTCTAGAAATGCTTCATTTTTTGCCTACAAGAGAAGTTGGTACATGTCTTGTCCCATTCTCTACAAATTGCCACATGCTCTACATTTATATTCCAATAAGTGTAGAAGTCCTAGGATAGAAAAAAATTGACCATTCCTCATTATTAGTTATGTGAATAAGGTTGGTATTTTAATTTTTATCTTGATTTTCGATGTCAATGGAGCTTCTTAGCACATCTTAAGAAACAAGGGAACTGAGAAAAAAAATACTTATTCCAATGAACAAGAAGACTATCAAAATCTAGTTAAGTATCAATGGAGCTTCTAAGCACATCTTAAGTAGCAGAAAGGGAGCACAAATAGTCAAATTTTGTAGTAGGATTGGGTATGATGGTTGTGTCAGTTCATTTTACTTTATTTTTTACTAAATCTATAAATGTTATTTAATGAATTTTAGTGGTTGTACATAGAATTTGGGAAGAGTTGTCTTGTGATAAAGGGAGGGTTTTGTTTTGCCTTTCATTACAAAAATTATTATTTTATTAGATCCTTTCACACTCTTTCCCAAGGTCTCTAGTTGGGCTTTGGGTAATCTATGAGAATTTTTGTAGCATTATTATTACATATATGGGTTTACAAGATCCCATCAATTGCCCCTGTTTTTGTGTTTGTACATTTCACATGCATGTAAGATAAGTGGAGAAACCTATGTTTAGTATAGAGAACATTTTGAATGTAATGGAGTTGGACTAGTTTTTGGTAGTCCCACTTTGCATGTAGAGAAACAACTACTTTTGCATCTAGAAACAACTCACTCAAATCTCATGTTGATCTCCCCTTAACTTGACATTTCACCATTTATAGCCAATAGCTATAACTCATTTATCTTAGCAACAAAAATTTATCAGGGGAGATACCTGTTAGTTTTGAGGGATGTCAGAAGTTGGAGCTCCTTGACTTAGCTAAAAATAATCTAGAGGGGACGATACCTTCTAAAGTCATTGTTAGCCTTGGAAACCTAGAAATCTACCTCAATATTTCCTAGAATTCTTTGCAAAGGTTATTGCCATGGGACATGAGTAAAATTGTAATGTCTCAAGCCATTGATAAATCAAATGTGTTTCTTTCTATCTTAATGCATACCTATGTAACAAGAGCATAAAGAGGGAGAAATACATAGGTACAAAGTATTTGAACTACAATCCTAATGAAAAACAAATGCATTTTGAGTTATCAATGTTGTGGATATGGATATAAATGTAATATTGAAAGGAAAATATTTATAAAGAGTGACTAGAATTTTGTGATGTTGTGTATGTTTCATGATTATCAGAACATGGCCTTGGAGAATTGTACTCTTCTAAGGGATATTGATCCCATTCACATAGGAAAGATGAAATATCTTGTTTCTAAAGCACCCAAAAAGGTCCTATGGTTAGAGGCCACGTCCAACAATGTTTATGTTGTTTTCTAACTCTATCATATGCAAACTCAATTTCTCGAGCAATCTCCAAGAGGACGAGTCTATCACAAGGGTACCTTGGAAGCTTCTTTGGGTTGACTATGGTACTAGCTACCCTTAGATATATAAATGTTTCAAATTGAATGTAATATGCTTTGAGTACCATTATTTGTGCCACTGCATCATTTGATAACCTCTTCACATAATCTCCTTCTATGAATCAAATTATGACAAATATGAAGGCATCATCAACAATTCTATACTCGTTTCTCTGCTTTGAGAGCTTCTTGTTAACCAACTAAGCATAGATGATTTATGGGCATGCATTAAGATTTTTCATGCTACCTCTCTTGTACAACCATGGATAGTCTATCGCCCTTGTAGCTAACAAATACACCAAATATGATGTCATATAGAAATTCCTTTTATGCTTTACCACCTCCAACTATTCACATAAATTTTCATTCAAAGTAGAGGCCCAATAAAGTGGCATCTTTTCCATCTTGATGGTCTTGATAAAATGCACCAGAAAGATGTTTAAATGTTTAGCTATTGGCAAACCCATAACCCTACTTAAAAGCATAATTGAGTATTTGATATCTTCTTTCATATATCCTATGGTCATGTCAAATTTACCATTCTTCTTTCCTAAAGGAGTCTTCTCTGTAAGGTAGGAGGATTGAATAATCTCAGTGGCTTCCTCAATATGCTCTCAGTACCACCTTTTTGCTTGTTCATAGGTAAGCTTGATAAATTGATCTACATGTGGGAGATGGAATACCTTCTCAATGTTTTCTGATCAAAGATCAAGGACAATTTCCCTAGTTATACTCTTCATAACCCTCTCCTTAGGAACAAAGTGTTCTGTAAGTGCCATGACAAGCTCTAAAGATTATACTAACATTGGGTGGGAAGCTGCATTCACCAGCCTTGATCAGATGAATGTAGAAAGCATAGCAAACCTCTTAGTAGGTTTTTTTACAAATCTTTAGGAATTCCCCCAAATTAGTGTGCCCCAATTCTCAATATTTAATTTTTGAGTAGTCATCCTGGAATCTCGATTTTCATGGAACGCCTTGGAATTTGAAGACTATAGGCTTCAATGCCATTTTCTTTCCTGGAGGAGCTGAAGAGGATGCCATTATATCTGCATAAAGGGATAGCCATTAGTTCAAAAAATGATAAATTAAAACCCTAAAGTTGAATCACACAAAATTTGCACAACAACACTCCTTAAAAATAAAGGAAAAACCTATTTTACCCTTAAAAGAAAAAAATATAGCACATCAAGCACACCAAGGAGGTGTGCTCTATGTGCAACACTTATTAATGTTTTGAAATTTCCATTGAAAACCTTAGGTGCACACTAGTGCACCAATTTAGGTGTGCTAATGTGCACCTAGATGCGTTAAAAATGCTTTTGTGTGTTTTTTTAATTTAATTTTTAATTTTTTGGGTGTGCACTAGCGCACCAAGATAGGTGCACTAATGTGTACCTCAAAATGGTCTTTTAGCATTTTTCCCTTTCAAAGTTATGTTTTTTGTGAAGGGGGGAGATGCACAGAAGTGCACCTTATTAGGTGCACCATTGTGTACTTCACACTTGCTTAAGTTTTGTTTGTTGTAAGTTAGAGCATAAAGTGGAGTGGGGGATTTGGAGTGAAACAAATCCACACCTCTATGTGTGTGGTTCTATGAACTTCGAAAGCCAATATAAGGCAGGAAGGTCCAAAGATGCAGACTTCGTTTCTAAAGGAAACAATTATGAGAAAAATGAGGGAAGAGTGGAGCCCCCCCACCCCTAAATAGACAATGCACACTTTGGCGTAGCTGTATAGGTGCACTTTAAGATATTTCCTCCTGTTTAGGTGCACTAGCACACCTCATAAGGTGGACCTAGTGTGCCAAAACCCTCAATATTTAGCATTTTTCCTTGAGTTTATTGAATTTTTGACCTTAAGCTTTTTGATAGGATCTGGGCATGACCTTAGGAACTAGGAAAGACCTCAAAATGGCTTGAATCCCAGACCAAGAGTCCAAAAAGCCTAAAAATAAAGTAGGGGGTCCTTGTGTCTATTAGGAGATGAGGTATGCATTATAGAACTACAACAAGAAGTCTACTAGTTCACTAGTGTCAAGAAAGGACTTCAACATATGCTGAGGAAACAATACTTCTCTCAGCATTTCAAGCCTTTAAGATGCTCATATTCAATCACTTGGTGACTCCATCTCTATATCTTGGTTTCTAGACTAGAATTGATGTAATTCATGCCCAAAGCTTAAACAAGGGCATCTTCTAGAGGTGATTTTCAGAACTTCTATTTCAAATTCTAGAGGAAAATCAAATACACTTTCTCAAGCACTATTTAGGAGTTTAGGAGTAGCACATACACCTATTCTGATCTATTTCTACTCCTCCTATTGATAGATCATAGACTAGGGTACCATATTTTCATCTAAATAGATCATTATTCCATATGGTCCTCCCTCTAAATCAAGTGTGGGCTATGTTTAATGGTGGCAGACCTCTTGAGTTAGCCCAAAGAAATGATATCCCATTATCTATTCTTAAAAGTGTACTTGATTTAGTTGGAGGAACTTCTATTTCCCCAACTGAACATATTCAACAAATTTCAAATATCTACAAATACATGGTATTACAGAGGATGATGTTACTGTTAGAATTTTAGCATCATCATTAAAGGGAAAATCCTTATAGTGGTGTACAAGATTACCACATAATTATATCACTAATTGGGATGAGTTAGGAGAGAGATTATGCAGACATTTTGAAGATAAAAGTGATTTTTCAAATTCTTTAGAATAACTAAGAGGGAGCGTGAATCAAGTATCCAAGTTCCAAATGTACAAATTAAGCTTTTCACAATTTATTAAACCCATATCCATATAACATATTCATCATGCATGTGTCCCTTAGATAACACAATCACTTAAACTTATAGGTTATTATCAAATCAACTTTATAGACATGTAAGCATGAAACCTAATAGATTGAATAACACATTTGACACAATGGTTTTATGAGGAAACCCAATTTGAGAAAAAACATCAGTAACAAGCTACTAATTCTCACTCTTCTAAAGTGATGCCTTATGAAAGGCCAACCTTGTGAAAGGCCAACCTTGTTAAAGGTTACAATGCACACTGTTAAATGTGACCTGGTTAGAGGATTTCAGTCATCCTATTAGGAGTGAAATTTGTTAGATGACTTTAGATTATTCACTTAGAAGGTCACCTAGTTAAAGGATTTAAAAATAAATATTAGGTTAACCTTAATCAAAAGGATTTACCCTAAATGGGTACATTGATTAGAAATTAATAGTAAGGCTTGATTTGATAGCAACTTATAACACACTTTGCAGATTACAAATATCTAGTTTAGTCATCCACTTTGCTTGGCTTTCACACACTTCAGCTTTGATAGCTTGTTCACCCTTCAAGCATCCATACCTTTAAGTCTTGTTACTTTTCATGCCAATTGTAGACTCTATAGTTTGGCCACTGTATGAAACAACACCCTAGACTCCTTGTCTTCTTGGCTTCTCGCACATGCCAACTATTGTTTCATGCCTTGTATCCCCTTATAAAGAGAAATTAGATCTTTTTTCATTCATCCTTCATCATCCATTTTAGGGTTAGCTTGGATTCAATAGGATGCAATGAATCTACCTATCTCTTCATTTTATTCCCGTGTAGAAACTTCTTCTTCAATCCTCTTTGAATTCACCTCAAAACAATTTATCTTGAATTTTGTTTCACTACCTCATCAAGCTTATCTTTCACATAATTCACACAACCCAAGAAATCAAACTTGTCAGCTCAAATTCATTGAATTTATTATCTTTCTCATAATTTTGACACTTGGCATTAACTTACTTTTGATGTGTGGCACATACTGCATTGCTCAACATCCACTATCAAAACACTCAACACAAACTAAAGTTTACTAGTGCTCGACATGAACCAAACTTTACTAGACCTACATTGTATCACTCAACATAGACTAAACTTTGACTTTTCTCAGCTCCAACTTTTTTTTTTCTTGGCTTGTACTATCTTTTCTCGGAACCTACTATCCACTTGGTCAAGCTTGGCAAACTTAATTCTTCTCTCTTGTTCTTCTAGACTTTGTTAATGTATCCAACCTTTGCAACCTTAAGTAAATAATCAGTGCACTATAATATCATAGTCTTAACTGATCTTTGTATTTATTTTCCATATCATAACTCAACCTTTCCTCTAAGTTCTATTGTTACCTTATTTGATCAAATCCTCTTCATTAATCAAACAAATGATAGTACTCAAATCATCTAAGTAATTTTCTTACTAGCAAGTAGCAAGTTTGACATCTGTGACAAAACAATGATTGAAACACAAATGTATACTTGTATCAATATGTTTTCAATAGTGATTAACTATTTATTCTAGAGAAACTAACTACCACTAAAACAAAACCCCATAAATATATGATAGCTTTTAATTATAGATTCCAAAAGATATGGGATAGAATACCTGCTATAGTAAAATCTCTTTCTGGTAATACTCTCCTAAACTACATAAGAGCTTTCAATAGTGAAATTTCTACTACTTTGCAAGCCATGGTAGGGGATACTTTAACAGATGCATATAAAATTTCCATAAAAGCAAAAAATATCTTGATTCAAGGAGGTAAGTTAGCTCCAAATCCTCTACTACCTTTCTTTCTTGACATGCCTACTTATCAGCCAATAGTAGCCCCTATTCCTACCATATCCACAAACCAACCTCTTGTCATTACCCCAATAGCCTCTACATCCTCCAATGAGTTAGGAGAGTTGAAAGACATGATGTAGGGCTTGATGTTAAGTAGTCAAAGGTTGCAAGAGTAGGGTTCCAATATAGACAAGAAGTTATAGGATCAAGAAAAGAAGCTAGAGGATAACTTCTCAATGGTGCAAAAGATGAGCAACAAGGTGGTGATCTCAGAGATGCAACAAGCTCAAAATAGTAGGTCTTTCCTCTTTGACATCTTTGATTGATGTATGATTGAACTCTCCTTTGATATCTTCAAGCAAGATTTGTGTGATATGACACACACAAATTTCCCTATATAGAAATATTCTGTGAAATGACAATAAACTCTCCACAAACTCTCCCTCTTTGACATCTTATGCAAAAGATAGTATTCACAGAATTAAAATGTGCCTCATGTAGTAATTCATATATAATCTCCCCTTCAAATACTACATAAACTTGACTGATCTTCAATAGGCTCTAGTTGATGCATCAATAAACTTCATTTAGTGAGCTTCAAATAGGATAATGACCCCTAACTTACCTCTTAGATACATAAATGCAGCTTTAGGTAATGGCTTGGTGAACATGTTTGCAATTTGTTCTTTACTATTCACATATTCCAATCTTACCTCTTTGTCTTGCACCAGTTCTCTTAGAAAATGATATTTCATTGCAATGTGCTTGGTCTCTGTATGTATTATAGGATTATTTGATATATTAATTGCACTAGTGTTATCATAGAAGATAACCACTAGATCCTTGATCTCTACCTTCATACCTACCAATAGTTGCTTGAACCAAACAACATTTGAGAAATTAATTGCTACAACAACATATTCTACCTTTGTTGTAGATTGAGAAATGTAATTTTTCTTCTTACTTGTCCAAGAAACTAGCCTTTTACCAAGAAAGAAATCTCCATCACTGGTTCTCTTCCTATCATCAACACTTCCCACCCAATCAACATCAATAAAGGCTTTTAAATCTAAATTTCCTCCTTTCTTGTACCACAATCCATAGTCTTCAATACCCTTTAGATACCTCATGATTATTTTGATTTCCATCATATGATTTTCTTCAAGATTTGCTAAGAATCTAGCTACCATACCAACAACTAATGTAATATCAAGCCTTTTATGCACTATGTTGGTGTTTGAAAATGTTGGAGGGTTTTCAATTATCCCAATGAGAATATAACATATCTAGGGGTAGCTGATTCCCATTTTCAACATGCCATTTTAGACACCAAGCCAACTATAAGGCTTTGACCCTTCTTCACTTCAGGCTCTGCCAGACCTAGGTGGGTAGACCTTAGATTCAATCGATATGGTACCAGTGCAAAGGCATATTCCTGAATCTATAACAGGTAGATTTGACCCTTATATCTCCTAATGGCTTATGAAAATACACAAATTTACAATAGTTAAATTCAAATCTATGAATCTCAGAAGCTGAGCGAGGGCATTACATTTAGGTCCTTCAACATGAAAAGGAAGAACATTTGATTAATAATGTTGATTTCAACAAACCCTCCAATATGCAGCAATAAGACCTAGTGATCCTGTAACTGATCAGTGCCTTAACCATTGGACAATTCCATGAATTAAAAAAATACATATGGATATCTGAGACATATGTGTATCTTCAGATATTTGATCTATCTATTTAACTTGTAAATAGACATCTATGCTCAATCTGAACCTCATTCTTACATGATATCCCCATCAATAACCTTAAAACCTTGTTGATTTTCATGAAGCATTTACATAACCCTTTGAGTTATAGGCAAAAATGAAATAACATACAACCTTAAGGGACTACAATTACAGCCTAAGCTCTATGTCAAAGATTATAAAACATTGAAGATCACTGCTAAAGGAGACAATATTCAAGATGAAACTCAATCATTTGTTGTTCTTGGTGTAGACACCGAAATTTGATTACACTGCTCTGGTAATCTAATTTAGCCATCTCTAAAGGCATCATTAATTAAATTCTTATTTAATTAATCCTTTGCCATCCCTAGTTGATTAATTTAATTAATCATCTATAGTCCTAATTGATAAATCAAAAATTTATCAATTAAATCCTATTCTTCTATCTAATTCCAAAAATCCCCATTTATTAAATAAATCTATTTGATAAATTAAATCCTCAAATTCAAAAACCCCTAACCTATCTCTAATCCTCCATTTAGCCTAATCCACCCCATCCACCCATACTAACCAAGCTTAGCCACTAACTCACCCACCCTCATTAATGCCATCCACTTGCACATCTCTAACATCCCTAATCTAATCCGAAACCCAAGCCTAATCCACCCCCTAATGTTGTCACATTCCTTAAAAAAGTTTAAGACTTTCCTAATCCAAACCAAAGTCTCCCCTCAAAAAACCCAACCACTAAGTCATGAGTGCTCTTACAAAACATAAAGACTCTTACAAGCCCAATCATGACTCTTACACCCATCTTCCACACTCTTCCCTCTTCCACACTCATTCCTCTTACATCCCTCTTACATACTCAACCCCACTCATCATGACTTTAACCAACCCTTTACCCTACCTTCTCACACTCATCCTCCTTGTGACAAGTGTCACCTTCCCATTGGTGCTAAACAAGCACAATCCATGTGCTCTCCTTTGAGTGCATCCTAGCCCTCCTTAAGCCTTCATCCATCCTTGCATCTAAGCCCTCCATCCCTCTACCCCTTAGCCTATAAATTGAATCCCATCCCAAGCCATTTCATCAACAATCTTTGAGCTAAAGTTACCATGCTATTTTGAGAACCAAAGCCATTAACCATACCCTTATAATGCCAAATTGACAGCTCACAAAGCTACCAATTTGCCATTACCCATCTCCATTGAAGCAACTTTTGAGCATCTTGAGCATACATCCATAGCAAAAGGACACATCTACAGAATCAAGAAAGCATGGAGTGTTTTCTCTTGTGAGGTTTGCACTTCTTTTTTGCTTTCTTTGTCTAAGCATATATGTGAATTTAGTTTTTGGTTTGTGAATGTTTACTTTATTTGTTAATGTTCTTTGCATACTAATTCTTATTCTACACTTGGTATTAATTTCCTTGAAATTATACATTCATATGCATGAAATGAAAACACAGAAAAGACCTAACAGATATGAACTATCTATATTATCCTTCCTAATGTTGTTCATACAAGAGAAAATATGTTGAAGAAAATGGTTTCACAGTAAAACTCTTGAACCTTGTTGGTATTACCTAGAGAAAACTGCCAACCCTTACAAAGAAAGAAAGAAAGAAAGATATAGGAGAAGATGAATTCCCAGATCTGATCTTTGCTTGACATGCGTCCACTTGGAATTCAATCTTCTACAATTGAAAAACTTATTTTCTCTTTCTACCATGTTGATCTAACTTTGTTTCATCATTACACTGTAACTGATTTGCAAAATATCTCTTGCTGAATGATGAAATCCTTTGTTTGCAAAAATATCTGATTTGCATCAAGAATGTTGATAAAACTCCATTTAACTGTCTTAGAAATGACCCCAACTGCATTTTCACTGTGTTTTACTGATTAGGCAAATGCATTTTCAATTTTAGCTTATTCCACTGAGAAGACCCCAAATTTCATGTTTTTGGCTATAACTTGAACCCATGAATTCTTGTGCAGAAATGAACTCCATAATCAAAAAGTTTGTCTTCTCACAATTCTGACGATAAATAACATCGCTATATTAGCCTCTCGAAAATCCCTTGAAAGTTCCTTTGAAAAATCTACCCCTGCTATGGCTCTATGACTGAACTTAAAAAATTAAAAAACTTCTAAAGTTCAAACTTTATAATAAACTAGTTTTGCATTTAAAAGTCTGCACGTGACCTTCAATTTTTTTTAAAAATGATTAAAATTTTGATATTTTAAAAAATTGCATTTTTCCTTCATCGTTGTATTTTGGGTCAACTTAGGGTTGACTGAGCTACCATGTGGCAACACTTGATTGGTCAACCTCTATCTAGTCACCTGCCACGAACACAGTGCCATATCATCTAGCCCAAGGTCGAGTGCCACATGTCACCTTTCTTCATTCCTACATTATTTAACCAGTGTGCAACTTCAAAATATGGGTGTGCACTATTAGTTAGATCTACCACATGGCAACATCCTGTGCATATGCTATTTGATCTTCTATCTAGTGCCACATCATCTCTGAGTAGGACCGACTACCACTTGTCCAAATTTTGCATGCCCACATTGCTTAAATAGTCAGCATTTTGGTTTTGCGATTATGCCCCCACTGCATGATCTTCCACATGGCATCATCTCATGCATTGGTCGCCACATCATCCTATGCGCATGTTTGTTTAGAAATTTGCTAACATCACCTTACCAGTTGGCCACATGTGGGGTCCTCATGAACACCTAGTGCTTCAAAAGCACATGCCTTTGAGACATTTAAGCATATGTTAAGAAATGTATTTAAACATTGTAAAACTTGATACCCTGTTGCATGTGGGATATACTACTTTGAGTGCTTCTCCATTTCTCATCCCCTATAATCTAACAGAAGCCATCATCCTAGGAAACTCTTCCCTCATCAAATCTAGTATCTTTTCCATGGATTTAGCAGCCCTCTTGAGAGCCATCAATGTTGGTATCGAAACAAAAACAAGCAGGAAGTAGACAATGCTACAATACAAGCGATTTCGTTGAGTAGCATTAGATGTCAATCTGTCATATTTCATGTATTGAGCAATGTGGGAACCAATTGGGGAGTACCAACATTAAAAAAAAAATCAGTCGACTTGGGAAAATGATTGTTGGGTATCCCTTGACATGCTTACACTTGCAAAAGGAATTGAACTCAACACCACCTACAATGTTGTCACCTATCTCTCTTTTGTTTGCTTCCTTTCAACAGATTCTTAACTCCCCTTATGTACCTCCCCTATTTCCTAGGTGGCTTCCCTTTGACTGCAGATGTGTGGAACCTTTGCTTGGGCGAGTTCCTCTTTGTTGTGGAGTGTTTCTTGTTTGATGCTTTGATTCCTTTAAATGTGGGTTTCTCTTCTTTGACCTGTGTGCTCATTTTTCATTGCTGACTGCATAAACGACTTCTTCTTTGTAATCTCCCTGCGTAGAATTTTCCATTTACTAGCTGCTCCTATCATGCATAATGTCTTGCAAGGACTGCAACTTTAATCCTTGTGTGGTGTCTTTTTTATGATGTGAAGATCCTTCCTATTGACTTTCTCTACTGCCATAGCTTCAACCATGTGAGCTCTCCTGTGCTACGACTGCCTCAAACCTACTCCCTTGCGACTGGACATATTTCTCCATATTGGTGCAGACTCTTCCTTCAAAAAATGCCTTCCTCTCCATTCACATAAAGCATTTCCCCTACCTATTATGCATGTCTCCACCTTGCATGCGACTTGGGCCCTCCATGCGATCTCCTTCTTCAAGATAGTGGGGTTCCTTCATGTCCAACATGGACTCTATCTTTTACATGCCTACTTCCTTACTTTGACTTGTGTATTTTAATGCATAAGGTTTTATGGAAGCTCCCCTGCCTACTTTAGTCTACAGATTTTTCCATAGTATTCTTCCCCCTATTAGGTAAAGAAATTTTCACATGACTTGTAAAATCATACCCACCCACCTGATTTTACCATTGGAAACTATATGATTTATAATCTCTTGTAATGTTTCTGAGGGCAAGTAACCATTCCCTTTCCTGTTAATCTTACCAGAGGGAAAAGGTTTTGATGTGTTTCCATTTGTACTACCATTTGTGCAACTTTCCTTGCTTGTTTCAAAACAACATTCTGGAACCCTGTTGACAGGAGATGATGAGGACAACGATTGCTTTCTATTAGTAGACCAACCATTAGATTTAAGATTTTGCTATACATCACTTGTTCGTCTTTTTTACTAGAAAAAGAAACATTTGGTTAATTCCTCTTAGATGGTTTGCTGACAGATGTTTTAGTTTCACATTCTTTGCCCATTCTAGTAACATCAATCTTGAAAGTGTCATAACCATTCTCTGCAGCACCATTCCTTATTAATTCAGACTTTCTATAAGGAATTATTCCCAAAATACATCATTCACACTAAAAGGGGCATTAACACTAACTATACCTTTAATAGCAGTCCCATCATTAATTATGTGTCACCTTATACAAATGAAGTTCAACACATTCATTTAACAATACTAGGGATTTAATTGTAGTCAAACTTACTTGATAAATCTTTTCGTACCAATTTGACTTGCAATTATGCCCTCATATTAAAATACCCTCACCTTAAACACCATATGAATCTGATACGATTAGTCAGGTCCCAAAGTGGGCTCAGCTAAAAAAAATTTGTTTTCAAACAATTGAACCTTCAAATTGATCCATCAAAATCATCATACTAGTTAGAACCAAGTTTGACCACTAATTAATCAATTAAAACTCATTTTACCATTGATCTACAAACTCTCAATTTCATGCTAGGAGGTCCGTTGACTGGCCTTAAAAATTGATCCAAACAAATAACTTGGCTTTGAAATCTAGGATATTGATTCTTTGCTTAGCACACACACCATGTCAAATCTTGTCTCATGATGAATTCGAGGTTAAAAGATATTCGCTATCGAAGTTGCCTTTTTAGAATCATCTGCAGATAAACATGTTAGAAAACAATAAATTGGGTTCGAAATTGGCTTCAAAAACTGGGCAAACTGACATGTGGGAAGATGAAAACTATGGCATTGGTCCTTTGTCATGGGGACATTATAAATCTATGATTCGGGCTCATGATGAATAACAGGGTGAAAATGGCGATCAGTCAAAGTGGGCTACTCAGAATTACTAATTGGAAACAATGTTTTGAAAAGCAATTTTTTGCAAATGGAATTGACCTGGAAAAGTGTGCAAATGGATTCGTCATGACTTGCAAACTGACACACTTAAACTATTTTCAAAGGACAACATAGTGGTGCAATCCATTCAATCTTACCAATCACAGATCTCAAGTGGTCTTGACAAATTTGCAAATGCTAACACTAGTAAAAAGATAGAATTTTTTTTTCAAATCACGTTTGAAAACTGATCAAACAGATTTGTCATAAGCTGAAACTTGAAACATAACAAGTCTCTAACATTTACAATGCAACGCAAAAGGAAATTTTCACATTTTCGTCAACTGGTCAAAAGTTATTACAGGTCAAACAGGGCTTCCCAAAATTATGTCCAATGTGCATTAGCATGAAAACAGTAAATGACCAACTTTGAGGGATTCAAAACCTAGTCAAATGGACTCAAAATAGCTTGAAATCTGAAACATAGGTTCTTAGGTATGGACACTAGATATTCCCAAAGTGGCAAGTCATGAAACATTTCTAGGTACAAGATATTCACATGCAAACATGCCCTCTTGTCACTGTTTGACACTTAGTGAAAATGCAGATTTCACAAGTGCTCAAAATAGGACTTCACTGAATGACTCAAAATGTCAATTTAGCTTCATGAAACAAGTGGACACACTAAATGAAGGGTGTTAGAAACATTAAAAACCTTACGGGGCTCAGAGTTACAGCCGAGTACATAGGCATTTATGGGCATTTAAAAGGGCTCAATTTCTCAATGGTACTCAAAATTGACCATACAATTTTTAGTGCCAACACACTACATATTGCATTTTTCCAATCATTTATCTATATGTGGTTTGATTTGCCTCCTTGGAATCATCATTCTTTGAAAACTTATTTCTAGTAGACATAGGTGTTCCAACCGGTCTTGAATTCTCCATTCCAAATTTCTTTAGTATCTCTATGATATATTTAGATTGAGTAATGTAGATATCATTTTTCTTCTGTTAAATCTACAATCCAAAAAAGAATTTTATCTCTCTAAACTTTGACATCTCAAATTCCTTGCTTATTTCCTCTAAAAAAACTTTTCATAAATAATCATTTCCAATAAACAATGTGTCATCCATAAATATTTCTGCCAACATAATTAATCTTCTTATCTGATCATTCTTTGATGTATAGGATACTATTATCATTCTCCTTTAAAAACCAATCTTCATCAAATCGTAATGAAGTCTTTCATACTCAACTCTAGGAGATTGCTTGAGACCATATAATGATTTTTGCAACTTGCAAACCATATCCTTTTTTTTTTAATATATAAAACCTTCAGGTTGCTTTATGTAGACATCCTATTCAAGAATGTAGATTTCACATCCATCTAATAAACTTTAAATCCTTTATGTGCAACATAAGCAAGTAAATTCTTAATACTTTCTAATCTTGCAATAGGAGAAAAAGTTTAACCATAGTCAATACCTTCTTCTTGAGAATAGCCTTTGCATACTAACCTTGCATTGTTTCTTGAAGCTTCTCCATCTTTTTTTAGCTTATTTATGAAAACCCACTTTGTGCCAATTACATTTTTATCCTTGGGTCTAGGAACAAGAGTCCAAGTCTTATTTCTTTATATTTGTTCTATCTCTTTAGTAATTGCTTCAATCTAGCTTTCATTACCTAAAGCATCTTTAACTAATCTAGGTTCAAATTTAGTAAGCAAACATGTACCTTTTAATTTGTTCCTTGTCATTGTTCCATCTAACTTGTCTCTAATGATATGATCAAGTGCATAGTGCTTTCTGACATATCTTGCTAACATAGCTACCTTTGATTTCAAACCTATTCTACTTGCCTCACCATGATATTCTACATCATGCTCAGGTCCCACTATCTGTGACTCAGGTCCTTTTCTAACTATAACTCGATAGCCTCTAACTATGACTTAAGTCCTTCAGATTGTGACTCGGGTTGAACTAGATGTAACTTAGACACTTCTAGAGATTTTGGGGACTTGAAAGGTGATGTCTGCTAACTTCCAATTAGATTTTGCAATGTAAAAAATTCAAAGCAAATGAACTTTCTATAATCTTCAAGTTCTTTGCTACTCTCTTCTTCACTCTTGTTTGCAAACTCATCAATCCTGACATGTGCACTTTCTATGATCTTATGAGTAGTCAGATTTGAGCACTTGTATGTATTACTTTTGTTGGAGTATCCTAGGAATATGCCTTCATCAGCTTTGACATCAAATTTACCTTTCCTACTCTCTTTCAAAATTTAGCATTTTCTACCAAATACTTTTAGGTAACTTACATTAGGCTTGTAGTCATACCATAGTTCATAAGGAGTTCAATTTGAGTCTTTCTACAGATGTACTTAGTTCAAGGTATGCACTACTGTACATATTTCTTCCTTCCATTATTGTTGGAATTTACAAGTGGGAAGATTTACTTCTGAGGTGAGGGAGTAAGGGGGATGAATCAGAAGTAACTAACTTTAACCTTTTCAAAAACTTTAAACTGATATCATTCACATGCATCTAATTTATCTAGTAAACATAAAAGTAAAGACATGCATGAAAATAGATAACACACAAATTTGGTAACTCAAAAAACCCTCCAAAATGAGAAGGTAAAACTGGGGTGGGGATGACACCCACAAAGTATCATTGTAGCAATATGTAACTTGTTCAAGGTTACAAAGTTTGACCATTCAAATGGTTTTCCTTGTCAAAGGCTTGTCTTGTTAAAGACTTTACACCCTATTAAAAGTGACTTAGTTAAATGATTTACAAACATTCACTTGGAATGTTACTTTGTTAAAGGATTTAACACCTTGTCTAAAGGCTTACAACATGGCTATTAAACCAACCTATCATCATAGGATTTCTATTCCTAATATGATTGCTAGAGAGTATTAGAAAGTCTTGACTTGAAGACTTGCAATCCTCAATTGCTATTTCTAGATCCTTGTGTAGCTCTGATCCTTACTTGATCTGATATGTCACTCTTCAAAACTCTGATACTCTATTCTTGATCAACTAGATTTTGCAATGTTTTAATGCTCTTTCTAAGTCTTTACACCCTTCTACACTTCACTGTAATTCACCCATACACTTCTCACATACACACATACAATAGGGTTTTGTCCTCCTTTTAAAGAATTCAAAGACTTAGGATTAGGTATGAATCTACGATCAATATTTACTCTTCATTTACCACTCAATTCTTGGACTTTTCCTATTGGTTGCATGCCTTCTCCATTTTTCTTATTGGCTGCATGTTGATTACATAGGTAATGCAAAAGATTTGATCTTATCTTCAAGATCCTTTGAGATTTATCCCATGTCAGCTTCAAAAATGATTTAGATCTGAGTTTGTGAAGGCACAAACTCATATGTTGATTTTCACTTACCAGTAGCTAATGCTCAACACTGTAGCTTAGCTTCTATATTATACTTGGTATCATCTTGAGAATTGATTAAGTGTATTGACACTTAATTTTCAAAACCAATCTGAGACTAATAATCTCCCTCTTTGACATGAGTGGCAAAAACACTTAACTAAACATTATGAATATGAGTATACCACACATTCTATTCGACATATGTACAAAACTTCAAAAACTTTGTTCAAAATTTTATATAACTCAAAATTTTGTAACCCCCTCGAGCTAATGTGCCAATTCTATAACCAAAATTCCATTCCTGCCAAAAAAAAAATCTTGTGCTAAATTTGTCTCATGCTGATGTGTCTGATACTTTTTGCCTTGTCTTCCTTATCATTCTTTTGCCTCTATTTCTATGCACCCTAGATTTTTTTGCACTTTGTGTCTGCTCCCCTTTCACATCTTCCTGTAGTTGTTGCATCCTTTTGGATGTATCTCCTTATTACTTCCTTAGAATCTGAACATATTCTTTATTACTTCCATCAAAGAATGTATTATCTCCCTTTCCTTATTTACATCTCCACCTTTTTGACACTTATGTCAAAGGGTCCTAACAATGAATAGAATATTTAGCCAAAAGTGTTTTATTTAGGTCCATTATCATCTTTAGAGAAGCATCCCAATTATCTAAATCAATTTCCAATGATTTTTGTTGGATGGCTATCTCTACTGCAAGATGTACTAGGCCTTCTAGGGTAGAAAGATAAGGATCTTTCTTTAGAACATTTTCTACATAGGCCATTTCTTTATGGAGGACTTCTAAATGTGGAGTAATGGAAGATTGAATCTATATCAATTTGGCCTTGACATTGGCCTCTGCTACTATCAATACAGTTAACTCTTTCTGGGTGTGAAGCGTAGTTGCAAAATGCTTCTCACTTTGAGCTAGATCTTTGGGTAGCTGTGTGCTAGAAATCTTGAGATTTCGTTGCAAGCTCAATATTCTTTGGCTTGTTTCTTGTGTGAAGAATGATCAGTCACATAATTTTGAGTACAATGAGAGTATATTCTCAAGTATTGTCTTCACTTTATCAACCTTCTTAGCCAATTCAACTTGTGAAAGTGCTATTTCACTAGATATTTTCTCATTAACTTTCATTTGAAACTTCTTTTTAGACCATTCTAATGACTTAACATTAGTATCAAGGTCTTCATTCTGTACCTGGTCCACTATGTTGGACAATTTCTAAATGATGGCCTTGGTTTCATAGGTACTAGCAAGTTGAATGCATCAAGGAATATACCTTTGATTTCCTCTAATGCTTGCTTCTATCTATACTCATTTCTAAGTATCTATTGTTTCTTCCTTCTCTCCAGTGCCTCTTACACTTCATTTATTTGTGCTAGGTTCATTGTTCTAGAGTTATAACTAGGTATGACTATTTATTCATCAAGTGTAGGGTCTCCATAGTGAATTACCCTTGCAACCTTGGTGGATCTTGAGCCTGGTGCTGAAATCTATAGTGGCACTGCATCAATGCTCAGTTGCTTGGTAGGAATCCCTGAGGTAGGCAAGTTTACCAATGTTTGTATTGCCTCCTACTCTCTTTCCTTAGGGGTTTTCTCCTCTCCCTTCTCTTCTTCTCTACTTCCCTGATCAATAATGATGATTTGAGGAGGTGCACCTTGGTTTTGTGTTGTATAAACATCTTGCTCTATTTGTTCCTTTGCTAGCTTCTTGATAGTTGCTATTGCTGTGACTATATGATTAACCTTAGCAATTGTATTATATGCTTCTTGCTCTTCTAGTTGATCTTCTATAGCTATGGGAGGTTGTGAAGGTGGTTGTTGTGTGTTCACCTTCTCCCTAGTGATTTCTGTACAGCCTTTTGTAGTTCTTTCACACTCACCAAAATAGGGTTTGTACACAATTGTGATTGTAAAGTAGTTTGGTGAAGGATCTTTTTGAGATCCTCTACAGTGAGTGGATTGATGTACAGACTTGAGGTGTTAGGAACATCCTTTACAATTACTATTTCTATAGGTGTTGTATGAGGAGGACTTGGTGGTGGCATTTGGGTGTCTTGGATACTCTGTTCTAGCTCTTGCTCCTCAATTGTTGCCTCTTCACCTTGTGTCTTCTCCATTGTTTCTTCTTCTTTTTCTTTCTCTGCTTCCTCCTTTTTCTCATTTTCCTCTTTCTTCTTCATCATTTCTCCCCTCAAAGGGGTCTTCCCACTCTTCCTTTACTATTGTCAATCCATAAATCAATTTCCACATTTGTGTGTACTTTTGCACAACATCTTCAATTTGGTTTTACAAAATTTAGAAGGCTTTGTATTTGGGTGTACATTTGCTCCCATGTTTCTTACTAGCCTTAGTTATTTGACTTTCAGTAAGGTCTAGTATTACATGAGCTAATTTAGACTCCCTTATTTCTTTATCCATTTAAAGGTAGTCATGCCATTTATTCTCTACAATGGAGCTTAGCTCCTTAGGCATTGAATTGTCTAGTTCAAGTGGGGTGGTCTTGAACATAGCCATCATAGTGTAGATGGATTCTTCCACTATGTTTTGTTGTTCCTTTGAAATTTTTTTGAAATCAATGGTCTTCAAACCAATTAAATTTTCATTGTCTCTAATGTTATTACAAATATTTTCTAGTTTAGACTTGGTAGAATGTCTTACCAATCTAAATTGTTCATCATCAGACTTTGTCCTTTCTTCATTTGATTCTTGAGGTGCAACATATTTTGTTCCTTTCTTTGGTTTTTTAGGCCCTCCTTGCTCTATTTCCTTTTGTTTCTCCTATTCTTTTTCCACTTGGGTTGTTGCCCTGGTATCTAGCCTTGTAGTTGGCTTGGCTGGGCTTGGCTTTGCTGCCTTCTTCTTTTTCCCCTCTGGTTGTGCAACTAGCTATTTTTGTGCCTTTCTTTTCTTTGGCTCAGCCTAGGGTCCTTCTTACTTAGCATCTTCCTCTTCTTTATCATCCTCCCCCATTCCTTGGGTTAGAGCAAGTGGTTCTTGACCTTGTTCCTCTTCATCATCTTTGGATTCTTCACCTTCTTCTTCTTCTTCTACTATACCCTCACCAAATTTGGCTTTTAACTTCTTGATGAGTTTATCTTTCTTCTTCAGTGTGGAGGTAGTTTTTAGCTCCATATCCACCTTTGACTTGACCACATCATAGGTTCCAAAATGTGGTGCACTCTTGTCCACTTCCTTAGCTAGTAGGGTAGTTATAGCTGCTAATGCCCCATCTATATTTATTTCGTAGCCAAGAGGTCTTAACCATCTAAATCTTGGTATGGCAGCTTGAATGTATTTATAGTCAACATCTACAACAAAGCATACATCATTTACATGTTTCTCTACTAATGACACTGGTATTCTTAGCCTTTGCTTCATTTACTTCTTGAAGTCTTCAAAATAGCTAGTCATAAGAGTCTCAAAATTAGCTCACATTTTCTCTTTGTATTCATTAACTTGAGCTATTATTGACCTTTTAGCTTTCCACACAACTTTTTCAAAAGAAGGAAGCTCATTATGTATAGAAAATAATATACAAATCAAAATAGCACCAAATTTACATTGGGCTCCCTTGGTTCTTCTTATTGCTTCTAAATTTTCATTAATTTTTTGCAGTTGTAGTTTTGGAAGATCATAAGTATTATCCTTTTTTAGCAATTTGTAGCTTACATCCACTACATGCAAGGCACACTGTTAAGTTTGTTGAATTGGTAGAATTTATGTGAAATAACCCTAATAGAAAAATCAACAAGAGGGTCTTGAATGGTATCTATTGGAATCCCTCTCTTGTTCCACTTGGCACTAGTATTTTTTTCAATTGCCTCCTTAGAATCACTCCTAAGGGTCTTTGGCCAATCTAGGGTTGGGTATGTTGTTACTCTATGTAAAATTCTCTTTGTTATTTTTATTAGGCCATCGTCCAACCATAAGCTTCCATAATGTATTTTTCTTAGCACTAACCTGATCCATTTAGTCTGGAATATTGTGGGGAATTCTAGGGCTCGTGTCAAACCCTTCTTCTCAACAATCTAATATACTTTCATCAAAACTCCATTATCACATAGTCTCTCATAGGCTTCCCTCATCTCAATGTCACCTATGGCTCCAATCTTGCAATTGTAACATCTCCTAATGTCTTGAACCATAACTACCTTAGAGGGTATGATAGATAGTGCTTTAGTTGGGTCATTTTTATACACCACTTTAGGGATTGGGCAGAAATCAAGTTGTTTTACTTAATTGGACACTAGCTAGATCTCAAATGGTTTCTTCTCCTATGTTTTCCTAGAACTAGAAGCCATTTTTGCAATCTAGGGTTTGTACACAAAGAAAATACGAAACTACATAGCTCGACACAAACGTAAATACCTCAAAATCAATGAATTCATGTTGAAATGTTGTTGAAATCTGCTTAAACATTGGATTCTCTACTTTGGAGTTGGTCTATGCTCTTTCTTATCTTTGCTCTTTGTTTTCAATGAGGAAAAATGATTGAAAACACTATAATATACCCTATTTTCATTGCATTTAATGCTTAGTGCATTTACAACTGTCCACTAAGCTTTTGAAAGATTTTTGCGTTACTCAAATTCCATTGATTTTCAACCACTCCACATCCCTTTTTTAGCTTAAACTAAATTTTCTTCTTCACTCAGCTTCCACTACAAACTCAACCGCAACCAATCATTTGGCTTCTATTGTTTTTGCCAATCAACTTTTCATGTACTAGGATTTTACTCAACATCTGAGGGCAACTTGGCAACACTAATGAAAACTTGAAGTTTTAACTTTGCATCTCTAATCATGTTGATCTCTTTTTTTCAGTATTTTCTTTATTTAGGAACTGATGTATGATAGAGCTTTGTAAATCAATCCCTCATACCTTCTCTGTTCTTAGTTTGATGAAGTGTGACCACTTAACCTATTAGGTGAAGTGATCCCTTCATTTGATGTGCTGCACCAATCTCTCTTCTTCCATGTCTTATTCATTTCTCCTTTGATGTGTTCAACATCTACCTTCTCATTTCCCTTATTGTTCTTTGAATTAGGTGCCTTTGTCCTTGTTGGGAAATTCCTACTGAGATGACCAGTCTTCAAGCAACTAAAACATGAGGTTTGGCTCAACTATCTACTATAGTTTCCACTAAAATGTGTCCTTATGTAGTTTTTAGGAATGTGTCCATATTCGTAACAGTAATGATAGTTGTACCTGGTGTTATAGTCCCAATTATATTGATGTCCATGGTTATCTCTTCTTGCTGGTTGATTTGGTGTCCACATAGGCTTTGATATGCACTCAAAAGCTCTATGTCCATACTTCTTGAAATTGTAGTAGTGTCCTTCAAATATTGGTGTTTTTATAGTCCTAGTCCTATAGTTATGTGCTTGATGTCCTTGTTTGTTGCACTTATGATAGTAACTCACATTTTTAGGTTTGTCATGCTAATGGGCATTCTTGCTCCTACATATATTAGAGGTATGTCCCTTTTTACCACCAAAATGACAAGTAGTTTTAGTAGTCCTACCTTTTTACTCCTTTCTTCTGCAGTCTTGGATGACTCTCCTTGTTTAGTGCTGATGTATCCTAGTCTTGAAGTATCATTGCTCGCCCTTGGTGATTTTATGAGTTGCTCAAAGTACTTGATGACATCATTAGGTTTGTTTAAGCTCTCTACAATCTCCTTCTCTCTTTTTAGGTCATTTTGCATCTTTAGTGTAGAGATCTCAATGTCCTTGACATTCAGTTCATAATGTGCATTATTCATCTGGCTTAGGGTTTTGACTTTCTTGCAAGCTCAATTGACTTTTCTACATGTTTGAAATTCTTGCAAGCTACATGTTTGAAATTCTTGCAAGCTCAATTGACTTTTCTTCCAATCTTTTAGCAAGATTTCTCATCTTCTTCTAGCATAGCCCTATCTTCAATGGCTCTTTTCTTTTGTTCAGTCACTTCACAGAGCATCATGTCTTGTGACTCTTGTTCAAGCTTGAGTGTTCTAATTTCTTTTACTTGAGCTCTATTCTTCTCCATCAAGTCTACTATTACTACATCAAACTCTCTAGAATCCCCTTTTTAAAATAGTTTTGAGGTGTCAATCTCCTTGTATTGTGTATCATTCTCAGCTATGACAATCTCTTTTCTTCTCTTTAAGGATTTTCTTAGTTCCTCTCTAGCTTCTTCCAAAGTATGTAAAGAAAATTGTATATCAATTGCCTAATTCTCTATGATCTTTCCAAGTTTGTAGACTTCTATTTCCATATCTATTCTCCAAGCTATAAGGCTCCTCCTTGTGAGAACTTGGCTCTGATACCAATTATTAGAATTTACAAGAGGGAAGATTTACTTCTGAGAGGGGGGTGAATCATAGGTAACTAACTTTAACCTTTTCAAAACCATTTAACTAATATCATTCACATGTATCTAATTCATCTAATAAATATTAAAGTAAAGAAATACATGAAAACAAATAACACACAAATTTGGTAACCCAAAAACCCTCCAAAATGAGAAGGTGAAATTGGGGTGGGGATGACACCCACAAAGTATCATTGTAGCAATATGTAACTTGTTCAAGGTTACAAAGTTTGACCACTTCCAATGGTCTAGCCTATGAAAGGCCTATCCTATTAAAGACTTTACAGCCTCTTAAAAGTGACCTAGTTAAAGGATTTACAAACATTCACTTAGAATGTTACCTTGTTAAAGGATTTAGCACCTTGTCTAAAGGCTTACAACATGGCTATTAAACCAACCTATCATCATAGGATTTCTATTCCTAATACAATTTCTAGAGAGTACTAGAAAGTCTTGGCCTAAAGACTTGCAATCCTCAATTGTTGATCCCAGATCCTTATTCAGCTCTGTCTGCTCTGATCCTTGCTTGATCTGATATGTCACTCTTCGAAACTTTGATACTCTGTTCTTGATCAACTCAATTCTGTAATGTTGTTCTACTCTTTCTAAGTCTTTACACCTATTGTGAGGCAGACAATTTTTGGCACCATTGCTAGGGATGGTGTCAAGCTAGGAGCATTTTTGAGTCAGTTCTTAGATAAAGTTTTTTAGAAATTTCTAGTTTTGAAGCTTCTTTCACCAGTGTGAAAAGTTTAATTGCATGCATCGAAGAGGAAGACAATGAGATGAATATGGCAGATTTCTTCCATGGGACTCTATTAATCTAAATGAAGAAATTGAAGAAGAAGAAGTTGAGTTACCTTGTGAAGATGCAAGCCCTATTTACCCCACAATATCATCATCAAGAGTTGAACTAGTAGATACAAGTGGTCTTCAACCTTTTACTGAAGTTTTGGCCAGTTTTCTTAATAACACTGCTTTGAATTCACCAGTCGTTAATCATCTAGTACCCAATGTCCCTTTTCAGCAGCAATTTCATAATCTAATACCTCTAGTCATGGCACAACCTACTTTTCCATTTCCTCTCCCAAGCCTTGTAAATACTGATAATTTCAAGAATATACCTGCACCTACCCTTCCAAAGTTCTATGGCCTTGCAACTAAAGACCCTGATACTTTCTTGTTTGATTTTGATATACTTTGTCATAGTTTTGACTACAATACATATTCCCATAAGCTTAAATTGTTTCCAGCAACATTGAAAGAATCAGCTCTATGATGGTTCATGTGCTTAGGAGCCAATGCAACATGAAGTTGGGATAAAATGAAAACTCTATTTCTAGATAAGTACAAAGAGTATTGCAAAGTATCTAGTTCAAGAGGAGATGATGTCTTCAGGATATCTCAGAAGGAGGAAGAAACATTGGAAGACTATGTTTCACATTTCTTATATACACTATAGAAGAACCCTCACCATGTGTTGTTTGAGGATTAACAAAAGCTAGTCTTTCTAAGAGGTGTGAATGATGACTGTCTAGAAGCACTAGACTTGATGATTGGTGGTGATGTATATCAAGCTTCTTGAGAAGACCTCAAGAAGGTCTGTCAAAACTATTCAAGGTCAACCATGAAGAAAGGCCAAGGACCTCATTCCATAGTCACTAAAGGAATTAGTCAAGGCATTTCAAAGCTCAAGATATCTAACCTATTGTCAAATTTCAAACTAGACATCATCAACGATATCACTACGCATCTTGACACAATGACTGCAAAGAAGAACTATGCAAAAGCTAAGCTACAACTAGCTGAATACTACCCTCATTGCCAAAAGCAAAAGAAGGATTGCCAATGTAAACCAGTTACAAGCATGGAGAACCAACTTCTTCCAAATGAGTACATCAAGATAGATGGAGATGATGAGCATGTATTCTTTGTTGCTCAACACTGAACATGGGCCCAATGTCAAGGTTTTCCTTAGGACCCCTTGCAAAATTCAAATTCATATGGTAATCAATGGCAAAACTGTAATCCCCAAGGTCCTCCACAATATCAACCTAATTGGAACAATGCTAGGCAAAACAACCCACAAAAATCCCAATGGCCTCAAAATTCCCAACCACCTTTTCGTAACCAACAAAGTAACCAATGGCAAAACCAATAGAACTACTGGTAGAACTAGGAAAAGCAATGACAACCAGCCCAAGGGAATTGGTAGTCTACAAAAAATGGAGGGGATCTCAACAATGGCCTAACCAAAATACTAGTACTCCATAATTACCATCTCCAGTTCAACAACCTGCTCTAATGCCACCACCTACAAATCCTAGACCTTAAAAGCAAACATAGTTACCTGCACAACCTCAACCAAACCCAAATAGCCAATAGCCACATCAACCCATGTATAGTGTTAATGCTTAGCAGTGTCCTGCTTATTCTTTAGGTGTTGCAAATATACATCTAAGATCTAGTACAACTTTACCAGTGCAAATATTCTAAAGTGAGCCCTATTAGGAGACAACCCTGTTAAAGGTTACAAAAGACAATATTAGGTGTAACCCTGTTAGAGGATTTAATCACCTTGTTAGGAGTGGCCTTGTTAGAGGTCTTTATAAACTTCAATCTAGAAATGACACCTTATTAGAAGATTTACAAATAGTTGATAAGCCATCTCTATTAAGAGATTTAGTTCACTACTACAATGGTTGCAGAGTAACAATGAAATGAATTGATTTATTATACAACTATATTTTTCATTTTAGATTTAAATTTTTCCTCAAATACTTGATCCTTCCTAATCAAATGTATCTTTGTAGCTCCTCAAGGATATTCTTCTTATCCTTCTGATTTCCTTCCTCTAAGCATTTTCTATTCTTCACATATACTTGCGCACATTCGATCATCAACTTGACCTTATACTTATATCTTACTCATTGTCAAGTCATCTTGAATACATCTTAGAGTAATTAATATTCATCTCCTTAGTTAGTTAGAACCAAAAAATAAATTAATTGAACTCAAAATGACAAAACAAGAAAATCCTATGTTAGCCGAGACTTCTTGGTAGACACTAACTCAAAAATGATTTTCCTATGTTAACTAAGTGAACTCAGTTAACAATATATCTTCACTAGCTTCCTTTGGTAACTGAGAGAGCTTAGTTACCACTGGTTCCATCCAACTTTCCTTTGTTAACCAATTGAGCTTGCTTAACACTCTATTTCTTCTAACTTATCTTTGATGCCTGAGTGAACTTGGCATACACTATCATCTAAACTTGGAAAACACTTGAATGCTCGACAAATACAATAAATTGTCTTCATTACCTGAGTGAGATCAACATACACTAACTATTAAATATGTGACATTTTGTGTAACATCAAAGATAATTTACAATTGATCAATTGTTTTTAATAATTTAGACCACCAAATTAGGGTCAGGGTTATGTTCCTCAGAACCAAAGTAGGCCTATTGATAATTTTTTAGCTATAAATATAGGCAAAAATCCAACAAGAGAATTAGCCCCTCAAAATAACCTTTCTCAATAATATGATTTTGGTCCTTCTTGCAATTATTCATATGGGTATTGTATGTGCTAGAGGATAGAACCACTAGCAATATAATGATGCCAATCAATCTATTGATGCTTCCCATCTACAATAGTAGGGTGATTGTTCTTTTATGAACCATCAGCCTGAAGAACACTATCATTCCAACCATGATGCTATAGATCATAATACCATAAGAAAAAGAAGATTTGTTGAGGATGCTACATCTCCCTCATCAAACTAGGCTTAAACTTCAAGCACTTCTCCTCATTTTCCTTTTGCAAGAACAAATATAGAGTGTTAGGATTAAACCTTAGACATAAATAACAATTACATGCAAATATAAACAATATCAAAAAATAATAGATCACATAAAAGAGAACACAAAACACCATGATTTAATGTAGTTCACCCAATCCCTGGGCTACATCCACCAAACAACAAGTCTAGTATTATTACGATCCAGTGATTACAACTTGATTACAATTGGTAATCCCTCACAGCTCAATATTGTCGCAAGAAGCAATTTTTGCATCACCCACATTGAAATAATCCCTAACCCTAAGCCCTTTTATATAAGTATTCTATTTCTTTAGGGTTAAAATTAGTTACAACATGTCGGTGATAAAATGTCGATATAGTATCTCATCAAGGAATTATGGATTATGTAGAGTACTTTCTTGATTAGACACCACAAACTAATATGGAGGTTACTCCTCGATAGAAGAAAAATAAAAGAAATATGAGGTTTGCAAAATCTAAAACTACTTATAATCAATCATCAACCCTTGTAGCCCACAAGACTCTAATCAAGGTAGTTGATAGTCCTCTCAATATAGTAGATCATATGAAAAGGACTACTATTAATATCTCCTTGCAGGATGTTGAAACTTTGCCACCACACAAGAAACTACTGAAGTAAGAGTTAGAGAGCGTAGGGGTGGAAAATCAGTCTGCCTCCTTGGATAATGCAACAAGTTTGGTACAACCAAAAAAAGGAGATACAAGTAAAAGAAAATGCCTCCTCCTTTTTATGTTTGTTTGATTATAGGGGGCAGACTAGTTCATAATTGTATGACAAACATTGAAGCTAGTAGTTTAGTAATGCCTAAATGTATAGTTGATCTCCTTGGTATTAAATATGAACTAATGGTTAGAGATTTACTTCATTTAGATGGTAGCTCTATTAAAATAGTAGGGATCCTAAAAAATGTAGAAATGGCATTGGATGCATGCCCTAGTTGCACTATCACACAAGACATATCAATAGTTGAGGTGGAGCCATATTTTTCCATATGTCTTTCTAGAGACTTCATTACATAGATAGGTGGTCATATTGAAAAAATAAGTCCTATATGTTCTTTAGGACAGGATATGGGACAAGAGATTCTTTAAGGGTAGAACCTCTAGCCCTTAATCACATAGAGACATTTACACCTAGTCTTGTAAACATGAATTATACAATTCATGAGATAGATGATGATGACATGACCCATGAACTACCACTTCTCTAGTAGAGGTGCATGATTATCTTTTGGAGGAATGGGCCACAAAATTTTAGTTTGATCCAACACAAGAAGCTCTAGAGATTGGCCTTGGTAGATATTGTATACTAGAGAAAGGTACCCTTATTCCTAGTCTCATGAAAATAAAAGAGGACATTGATGGAAAATGGAGCATGTTCTTTGATGGTTCAAGAAACAAGAATGGCTCAGGGGCTAGTGTGATGCTAGTCTCCCCTACTTTAGAGAATTTTTATTTCTCTTATAGACTCCAATTCAATTGTGCTAACAATATAGTAGAATATTAAACATTGATTCAAGGCCTCCAACTTGCACAAAAGATGGGAATCAAATATTTAAAGTTCTTTGGAGATAGTGAACTAGTTATTAACAAAGCAAGGAGCCAAAACATTACAAAGAACAATCTAGTCAAATCATACAATCATAGAGTATGGGATCTATTGGAGGGCTTCCAAAAATTCAATATCCAAAGTGTTTCTAGAAGAGAAAACAAACATGTTGATAGGCTTGCAAAAATAGGTGTTCATTATGATGTACCAAAGCATGTTGAAGAAAAAAGAGAGAAATACATTAGACTAGTTGTAAGACTTGTAGTTCCAAATAACCATGCTAATTGGTAGGTGTTTGACTTTGATGTGAAAATTGTCAACTTTCTACAGAGTGAAGATCAATTATTTAATAAGAATCAATATAAGCTACAAAGCCAATATGGTGATCAGATCATGAACCTCAACTCCAACAAGTTGCCTTAAGGTCTAATCACCTTAGAGATTATTTTCAGTCTTGATGATCAAGCAAGGAGTAGGGGTCTGAACCTAGCCACAAATAAGGATGATCACATACCAGTTTCCATTATCAATGGGAAGGTTCTTAGTTTGGGAAAGGTATCTTCTAAAGCTAAACAAGAAAGTTTTGTTCAATTATGTCAAGAATTCAATGATGTATTTGCATGGACATATGATGATTTAAAGGGTTTTGACTCAAGTTTCTTTCAACATACCATAGACTTAAATAGTGATGCAAAGCTTGTTAGAAAAAAGAAAAGACCTATCAACCCCAAGGTTGAGCCTATGATGAGAAAGGAACTATGCTCTTGGGTAGCCAACCTTATTCCTGTTAGGAAGAAGAATGGAGAAATTAGATTATGTGTAGATTTTAAAGACCTAAATAGGGCATCTCTCAAAGATCACCATCCTCTCCATTCTATGGAACAAATATTATCCAAGGTTAGTGGCTCTGAAAGATTTTCCTTCTTAGATGGGTTTTTCAGGTTATAACCAAGTGTTAGTCTAGGACTTTGATAGATGCAAGATAGCCTTTACTACTAAATGGGGCACTTATGCCTATAGAAAAATGCCTTTTTGACTAACCAACATTGGTGCTACCTTTCAAAGAGAAATGGAGATGGCTTTCAAGAGCATGATTGAAAAATTTGTGTTGGTCTACCTTGATGACATAATAATCTAATCAAAGAATGTTGTAGATCACTTTGGTCATCTAAGGCTAGTGTTCATCAAATGCAAGGAATATGGTGTATCCTTAAATCCAAGAAAGTGTTTGTTTTCCACTAGTCAAGGAAATTTGTTGGTACATATTATGTCTAAGGATGGGTTAACCATTGATCTAGAAAGGACAAAAACAATCCTTTCTCTTCCACTTCCTAGTCATAAGAAAGGGCTACAAAGCTTCCTTGGTAGAATCAACTTTGTAAAAAGCATCATTCCTAACCTTTCTACCATGGTCAAGCCCCTCATATCCATGCTAAAAAATAAAATGGTGTTCACTTTGGACAAAGAAAGGGGAAGCTAGTTTTGAAGAGATCAAAGAATAAATGGCATCAACCCCTACCCTTATCAACCCCAACTTTGGTAAGGATTTTATTCTTTATACCCTTGGGGGTGAGTCAAGCATATCAGTTGTCTTGACATAGTTGAATAATTTAGATGAAGAAGAACCTATAGCCTTTTTTAGTGAAGGGCTAAAGGATTATGAGGAGAAATATAGTTATGTGGAAAAAAAAATTCTTTCTGTCACAAGATCCTTAAACAAATTTAGACATTTGCTCCTAGTTCTACATGCAAGTGTGAAGGAGTTCTTCTTGAACAAAGATATCAATGAGAAAAGAGCTGGATGGATCACCAAGGTCATGGAGTATGACATTGAATCAAGAATTTTATCCCAAGAGATGACTGAGGAGGTTGCTCTAGTATTAGAATATGTGGAACTAGTAGGGGATGAAAATATAAATAGTTGGATACATGATATGATAAATTTCTTGTTGGGAGGAGGATATCCATAAGGATTAGATAGATCTAAAGGGGGAAAATTCAAATTTCATTCTATTCCTTTCATCTTGGTGGATGTAATTCTCTTTGGGAGAGATTTAAATTGGGCCCTATTAAGATGCATTAATCCTAATCAACTAGATAGAATGATCAAAGAGTTTCATGATGGCCTGATGGTGGTCACTTCTTAGCTAGAACAATAGCCATGAAGATAATGAGAGCTAGTTATTATTGGTCAACCCTATTTAAAGACTATCATAAATATGCAAGAAAATGTGAGAAGTGTAATTTCTTCTTAGGTAAAAAAGGTCAGTAGCTCTTCTCCTTCATCCTATTCAAGTTCATCAACCATTTGCCCAGTGGGGGTTAGATTTTACTGGTCCAATCAATTGACCTTATAGCTCTAGTCATAAGTGGATCTTAGTTGCAACAGACTATTTTACAAGATGGATAGAAGAATTATCCTTGGAGAATGCCACAAAGACTTTAATCATGGAATTCCTTGATGGAATTATTACCAGGTTTAGTGTCCCTTCAACAATAATATCAGATAATACCTAATCCTTTGTTGCAACTCAAATTTTCTCCTAAGCAGTGGACCACGGTATCTATTTGAACACTTCCTCAAACTACTATCCCCAAGGGAATGGCTTGGCTAAGTCCTCCGACAAGAACCTAATCGAGATTATCAAGAGGATAATTGGTGACAATCAGAGGTGTTGGCATTCAAAGTTAAGGATGGATTTTTGGGCTTATAGGAATACACCTAAGAGAAGCAAGGCTTCCTATTTCACTGGACTTCCCCTCTCTTGAATTATCTCATCAATTAGAGATAATTGAAGATAATTCCATGATAGTTAAGATGATAGAATTAATGGAACTAGAACAAAAAAGATAGTAGGATATATAGACACTTAAGACACATCAAAAATAGGTCAAAAAGAGTCTTGATAGAAAGGCTAAAGATAGGTTTTGCAAGGAGGGAGACCTTTTTCTCAAGTGGGATGCAAATAAATCTAAACTAGGCAAACACTCCAAGCTTGATGCTATGTGGAGTGGTCCATATATTATGATTAGTTATAAGGAGGCCAATGCTTTTTAGTTATCTAGGCCTCATGGCGATATTCTACCAATTCTAGTCAAAGAAATTTACCTTAAGCCTTGCTTCTAGAGAAGGTTAAGGTTTCTGTACATAATAGAGTAGTTTCTAGTTTTCCAAGAAGTGCACGAGCATAGGCTATTTCTCTATGAAATAGAAGGTTTTGAATTTCTATTAGCTGTAGAGGTTACAATTCTAATGTAGAGTAGGGCTCATTTGTTTGTTACTCCATAACCCAATGGATTCCTTAAGGCCACTGGTCCATGCTTAGCAGGCAAGCATCTTATCAGAGTCACCAAAAATGTTAGTCATTTTAGCCCTCCTTTTTCTCCCTTGTTGCCATTATTGAAATATGAATAGAGATATCTATCCATGGTAGCAAGGCATGCACAATGTGCTAGGCATGTGGCTAAAGCCTAACTAAAACCCTAGTTCTTGGGTAAAATCACAAACCTATGTCACCTTTATAAAGAAAAAGGATATCAGAATGTAACTGTTCAACTTTAATGACATAAAAATAATATTTGTGTTTAGAATTTGAAGATGATATAAATTGATAAAATGTGAAGAATTGGACGAATTTTATGCCTATAATTTTTATAATTTTTTTGAGTAAGAATTTATTCATTTTTTAAAATTTTGAAGTCTCCTTTTCAACTGTAAAAAGTATAGGGTGTAGTTCCCATCAAACAAGTATATGAAAATAATCTTCTTTTGTTCTAATTTGAAAATATCTTTATGATGACATATATAGCTAGGGAAAAAATAATAATAATAATGATTTTTTATGTATATTTTATTTGTTATAAGTACTCAACGGTGGCCTTATCAGAATCCAATAGTTTTTTCCTCCCGTCAAAACTTCCATATCAAATCTAGACCTTTTTGAAAAAAAAATTACATATTCCTGAGGGGAACTCTCTAGAAATAAATATAAAATATAAAATTATTTTTATATGATTTACCATTTATTTTTCCTTTTTAGGGAGCATCTTCTGAAATGCTAAAATATTGACTTATAATATTTTGAAATTATAACATATTATAACTAATAAAAATACTTTGAAATTTATATAATGATGATATTGAATCTAAGATCTATGAAAAGGTATTTTTAGTTTTTGAAAAAAATTGAGTTTCGATAGAGAAATGAGATTTGACAAAAACATGTTTTGGTATCCTACAAGGTGACATAGATCTATACTTTTACCCTCTCCCTTCCACATTATAATTTTTCATTACCATTTTGAAATGGTCAAATTACCCATGCACCACTTAAGTTTGGTCCCCCTTGTTAGGTTCATTCACCTAAGTGTTGACCCTATGCCCTATTCATTTAAATCATTTTGTGGCCACTTTTATGTCCCTAAGTCTTAAATTTATTTGCCTCGTATGACCATCTTATAAGCACCTTAGGTTGCAACAATGCAATTCCCTTTTATTTTCTTGTCGCTCAAGTATATATCTTAACCATTAAATGGATTGTGAGGGTGTGGCACAATCAAGATAACCATTAGTGTGGCTTTGTAGCTATTAGTGCAAGAATTCAAATTTGAGTTGTGAAGAAGTGGAAGTAGTTAGTCGCAACATCATAGACCAATTCTAGCTTATGAAATAGCTAGGGGGCCTGAGATCAATCATGATCATCATACCTCAATTGATTAATGCTTGGTTTTTCCCTACTTTTCAAACATGCAAGAAGTTTAACTAAGGTGGGAAAGTGAGCATTCACCATGTGGGCTTGGTGGGATCGAACTCAACAACAAGTTGAAAAAGAAGAATATATTAGAGCAGTTTGGTAGAATGATAGTGTCTAATTGGTCAAGGATGCTAACTATGCCAAGAAAACTTCATTTTAATTGCACTCATTAGATCTTGTTAGATCGACAACTAGTGTATTCCCACTTTATGATGTTGCACAAATTTTAACTAATGTAGAAATATGATCTTTTAATGCATGCCATGGTGGGGCCAGGTGCATAGAGACTCCTTCATTGCATCATCACAAGGGCCAATTTTGAAGGAATGTATCATTTATAAACACGTCTCAGCTTTAATTGATATCACTCCTTTGAAAAGCTTCAAAGTTCCAAGTTGTGATAATACAATAGTCAATAGTTCCAGTTAATCAGATTTTTGCTTCATCACACATGGTTAAGAGAATCCTTTATTTTGAGTGGTGAGGTTGAAAAATGTCTTGTTCACACCTTTACAAGGTTAGTATTGAGGTTAGTTTTTTAGATTGCAAGACTGTGAGGGGCATTTGATAATTTAGGGAATAGTCCATCGCATAGTCACAGTGGTTTGCGTTGTAGTGGCATTTAAGTTGTGAAGCTACAAAGTGTGATAATAGTCATCCAAAGTTTTGATCGCGCCATCACACTTAGTTAAGAGTTGACCAAGGTTTGGCCAACAAAGTGGTAATTTCCTTTGTCGCACTCTTGTAAGGGTTAAGTATGAGTTAAAATTAAAGTCATGAAGTTGCAATGTAAGGTTAAAATAATTAAGTTAGCCATTGGTGCAACATCATATGTTCCAAACATATTTTTTGTTTGACGGTTCCAATGGGGTGATACAGTTAAATGAGAGGTATCATAAAATTATATGGTTAGAGGGATGTTAACTCTTGGTAGTTGTGAAGATGCAGAGTGGTCAAAATTATTGTCATCACAAGGTTGTGATAGTTTCTAAAATAAAGTGGTTTCATGATGCAAAGCAGTGATAGAGGCATAAATAGGAAGCTCATGGTTTCATAGAGCCAAGTTTTTAATGAAGAAGATAAGTCACAAAGTTGTGATTAGGTGCAATCAGTAGGTTAGCCTAACATAAATAAAACTAGGCAAGGTGGTAGAATATTTAAAGGTTATAGGGCCACATGGTGAGTTTGACTATCAATTCTAGTTGATTTGATGACATGGCTGACTTAGCATAGCCACAAACACATTATTAAGTGGCCCTTTAATGGTGAATAGGCCCTTGATCACTTGAAATTACTATATTTAGTTTTCTCAATTCTCAATGAATGTAGATTTTATCCTCCTACTATTTGGTTCATCCATCTACTCTTCCAAAGTAGTTATGGCCATTGTTTCTATCTCTTTAGGGCTCAAATTGTACATAAAGATTAATTTTTCTACATATAGATGTGTACCTTGATCAAATCTTCTAGGGATTGGCAGTGATTATTCTCTACAACTTGAAGATAGTAGTTTAGTTTTAGAAGTTTTCTTAGTTACGCTTGAGCTTTAAATCCAAGTTTTGTAACCCTTCTAGGGGTTGGTCTTTTCTCTAATTCTATAGTAGTTGTATTGCATGCTTTGCTACTATAATTTCCTTTTTTGTTTGACTGAATATACTTCTCTATTGTACCTCTTTATTCATTAATATGTTGTGCAATATCTTCTTTCCTTATGTTGATGTTTTTCCTCCATTTTTCAATTGTATGATTGTATCTACTTAACCTTTGATGGTGTTAAATGAAGTTACTTCCTTAGAGAATTTTTTTGGTTTGTGATCTATGTATATTTTTTGAGTTAAGCAAGGATTGAATCTATGTATTTTGAGATTATATTGATGAACTATGCAGTTCTAGGTAGATACAACATTGAACATAATATTTTGGTGCATCCTCCCTTTATATTAGATTAGGTAGTTGATTTTCATGCATTTCCTTCTCTCTTTTCCTCTTAACATGAATAATCATGAGTGGAGTAGGATTATATTAAGTAGAATACATGAAGAGGTGTTTTGGGTAGGTGATATATCTTTTATGATTGATAATAACCTAATTCATAAGGTCACTGGACTAATCAATGAAGTTTGCAATCTAGTAAATGATAGAAATGTCAAGAAGGTTGTTGAGCCAAAGTTTGATGGAAGAAATATGAAGGTTGACCTAATTGAGAACAATGGAGTTAGAGTGTTGAGAAAGATTATTGGATACAAGCTCAATCACAATTCAAGGGTAAATTGTGTACTAGTAAGATTTCTACATGCAACATATGTGATGGTTGTTAAAAAGACAAAAGTGAATATGTGTGAGATAGTCAGAGTGTAATTGTTGGATAACATTGCTAAGTTGAAGAAATATAAGAATGAAGTTTTTAGATTTGAACCTTTATTGACACATTTGTTTTTCTGTGCAACCAACTAATTTCTTAGAATGACAAATTGAGATAGCAATGAATGTACTATGAAGATGGTCACCTAGTATTATAGGGCCAAACTTGAAGATGTCAGAGACTGAGACATTGACAAAATGATGAAGAGTTTTCATGTGGAAATAAAGAAGAGATATAAAATCCCTCCTTTTATGGTAGAAACTAATATAACCTATATGGAGATAGTTGAACCAAGAGTGAAATTTATTGAACCTATGAGCTATGAAATGAGTAAAGAACTCATTGAAGGTTATGCATAGATAATATTGCAATCAGAATGAGATACTAAATGTGCTAGATGGGGGAAATATAATGAGAAGATGGAGGAAGTTCACTCTAAACTTCATGGACAAAAAATCAAGAAGAATGTGGAGAAAAGGATAGAATCCATTCTCAAGGAATCATACTATGAAAAGACAAGAATTTGATGAGATCAAAAGTATAACTTTGGAAATGAAGGCCAGTGGTTAATAAGAGGTATTGCAAACTACTCCTATTGCCATTGCATCACCTTTAGAAGGAGTGATAGTAGTAGTATCTACTTTATAGATACCTACTACACCCTATGCAATAGTTGTGAAAGTACAATAGTTAAGGAGTATCTTGGAAAGCGTAAGAGAAAACCTAAGAAAGATGTGATAACAATAACATCTGCACAGAGGAAATCTAAGAGATTGGAAAGGGTAAAGAAAGAACCTAAAACATCTCCTAAGAATAAAATGTTTGATAGAATTCAAAAAAAAATTCCTAAAGACTTGTACAATAGACTACTTAATAGGAAAACAAGAGTTATAGAGGAAGATATGAAGTTAAGAAAGAATATGATTAAGATATTGTGTGATGTTAGCATTGATAAGGATATATAAAGGATTTTGAAAGGTACTAAACCTTTTTTGAGGAATAAGAGAAGATAAATTCTTCTTATGAGAGGAAATTATGAAGAAGTAAATAAGGAAACTAAGGGAACCATACTCAATTATATGACTTCTATTCCAAATCCCACTAAAGAAAGTTTGTAACCTTAAGGTGAAATTTTTGTGCATGTTGAGGCTAGTACACCTACTAAAGATGAAGAAGTGGTTGAGGAATCTTAGCAAATTAACTCACCTTCACATATAGTTATAAGTAATAAATCCATGCAAGTGGATAGTACTCACATAACTATAGATCCTAAAGAGAATTTTTTGCAGAGTATGGGACCAACATTATTGGAAATATTACTGCTTATTCTAGCTTAGATGAAGAGGACGAAAGCACAAAAAAAAAGATAGAGGAAGAGAAAAGAAAGAAGGAAGACAAGAGAAAAGAAGAAGAAAGAAAGAAAGAGAGAGAAAGGAAGAAAGTTGAATATGAGACAAGAATAGAAGAGGAGGAAAAGAAAGCTAAGGAATAAAGAATGCAAGAAGAAGAGAAGAAGAAAAGGATTTAGGAGGAAAAGAAGAAAATTAATGAACTAAATGTAGACACACCCATTCCCAAAGCTATCTAAGAAATAGAAGCAGTTACTATATTTCCTATAGTATCTAGTGTGGATGATGATCATAAAGGTTTGATGACCTCCTCAAGCAAGTTACTAAAGAAGAAAAAGTATGTGAAGACCTTATAAAGAACATTAGTAGAAGTTTTGGAAAGAAAGAAGAAGATAGTACATATCACTTTTACATAACCAAATATTCAAAGAAGTCATAAGAGATGATGAGATCTTTTGATGCATAATTTTCCACTTTGTCTGATATTACCTCAATGCAAGCTCAAACTAAGCATGATGCATCAATATTTCACATAGTGTACACTAATGATAGGAATGACTTAAATACCTTGAATTTTTGCATAAAGGAAATAAGGAAGAGCTTCAATGAAGGGAAGAAATTGTATGGGCAATGTGTATTATCATAAAATTACTTGTCATATTTTGATGTATAGATCAAATGCAGAATGAGTGAGCTTCAAACAATCACAATTAAATTACAAAAACCTAACATTATCATTGAAGGCATTAAATTTGAAATGGAGATAGTTCAAAATGCTATCAGAGGCATTGAATTTAAAAAGGTGAATATAATAAAGAGATCCTATTTGTCTCCTAAAGTTGTCATTTTGCAAAGGCAATTGGAGGAGTATTTTTTAGCTAAGGCATCCTATGAAAAAATGCTTATACTAACTTGAGCATAGTTGAAGTTGCATCTTATACACTTTGTTCACTTATCACTATATATGATACAATTAAAGAGAAATGGAAGGTAGATCTTGAAAAGTTGAAACTTTGTTTTGCAGAATGTATATCAAGAATTTCAAGTTGATTAGAGGAAGTCAACACAATTATTGTCTTATTGTTTTGGCACCTTGTCATTGATGTCAAAGGGGGAGAAGAATGTAAAGGAAAATTGTATAGAAGATTCATATACATGTAAGGGGGAGCTTACCTATGTATATAGGAAATCATTGTAAAGGAGTGATAAGGAATATAATGATCCATCAAAACATGAATAAAATGTTCAAGTTTTGAAGGCTAGTTTTGAGTAATTTCTTTTTGTATTTATTGTTTTTCTGTATGACATCATTTTGGGACTTACCCAATTTTCTCAAATGTTGCCATCAATGTCAAAGGGGGAGATTGTTGGAGATATGGCTAAGTAGACATGTAAGAGTTTCCTTTTATGACAATATACATGTTTTTGTATTTCATTACAAAATTAATGTTAGAAAATTATCTAAGTATTGGACATTTTTCTACAACATAGATAGAGATTTGATAAGTATGAAAAACAAATTTCAAGTTAGCTCATGTGTAATTAAGGAATGATAGATGATAGTGTCATGATGGCATATGTCAATGCATAGATTAGTACAAATAGTAGGATGAAACTTAAAAAGTAATTACTAGTACATGTAATTAATAGAATAGAACAAATAATGATGGTATAATTGATTGTATGGCTTAAGGAATTTTTTTTAATCAAAATAATTACTTATCCATGGTGGGCTGACATTATAGATGTTAACCCTAAAGTTATTTTATAATTAGCCAAGTGTGTGGAAGTTGTAAGGTTGGCTTTTGAAGAATTTTTTAAAATTGCAAGGTATAAGTAAAAATCATATCTTGTGCAACTAAGAAGAAGTTAACAAGTGATGTGAATAATTGTGAAGGAAATTTATATGACATGTGAGCTTTCTATGATGCATGATTTGGTGTATGATTAGAGAATTTTCAAAGTGTATCTATGAAAAAATATTGTATGTATATCTATACTTGTGAAGAAACTTATTTTTATATTGCATATTAAGCCAGTAGGCCCTTCTTGCGTAAATTTTAATTATTCCACCAACTCCTAATAGGGTTGAGGCTTTTAACAAGGCTTAGTCCTCTAACAAGGACTCAATACACTATATATATTTGATAGACTCCTAAAAAAATCAATATCCTTAACATGATTCTTTTATTAGTGGATCATCACCACTGGACTTTTCCCTTGGTTGTGATTTCCCTAGTTAACAAATAATGATGTTATGAGTCTCTATGTGTATGGTTTTATTTTCTTATGAGAGTTACAAAGTAATCAACAATATCCAATTGTGGGAAAAATTTGTAATGCCACCCCCCCTCCCACCAAGTATTATCTATTTCTAACATTGACCACCTTAGATCTCAAGCACTTCAAAATCTTCCCTATTTATTTTTCAACTTTGGCTAAATACAACTTGAATGAGTTAAAAAACATCACATTTAGCTTTAAGAAACATCATAGTCATCATCCTAGAGTAATCATAAACAAATAGAATGAAACTCTTATCTCCATAGTAACTTTGAACATCAATGTATCCACATAGGTCAGTATGAACCAATTCAAAAATATTATTAGCAATGTATGTTTTTCTCTCATAACTAGACTTGGTCATTTTTCCTAGTTGACATTATTTACACATAGCATTGCTAGGCTTCTTTAGTTTAGGAAATCCTCTTACTTTCTTCATCTTACTAATATTCATCAAATTGTCAAAACTTACATGTCATAATATCTTGTTTCATAACCAAACATATTCTTGTTGTGCAAACAAATATGTCTCATTAGATAAGTCAAGATAGAACAAGTTACCTCTTGTTTGTTTACCACTTCCAACTAGCTTACCATAAACAACATGTATCTTTGCCTTCATGTTGTGAAATTCAACTCTATAACCTAATTTGTTCAGCTGTGAAACATGTTAGTGTTTCAAAACTACCAGGTTACAAAAAACCCAATACTAGGATACAAGAGATAAAACTCATTCTAAGGACTAGCTAATTCTCATATTCAACTGAATTCATCTCATACCTAGTGATGAGGCAAAATATTGTATTTATTTCATGATAATTTTAAAACACTTTGTTGATACTCTATTTTATTTCTGTTAAAACATTTGTGGACCTATGTTTATCGAACCTATGATAAACCTATGGGTAGAAACTATGACATCTTTGGCTGGTATTATATATATTATGCAGTATTTCATATAGTTATCAAAATGTGTGTTCTTATATTTGAATTTAATTTGATAAATTTTTATTTGAAAACATGTCTCTCTATTATAACTAACCTATTAGCAATGAAGACTAAAAGATGATTGGAAGAATACAAAGATTAGTGCCAACAACATTTAAGAAGAAGAGAATGCTAAGGAGTAGCCATGGTGGAGGGAAGTTGTAATAGTTCCAAAAGAAATGACAGTAAGTAAGGACCAGCTATGAAGACTTATTGTATTCTCTACATTTATTCCTATGGCAAGCAGATGTTCAGACTTTATTATTCCCGCCTTAAGCTGTTATTTCTTCTTCTCACCTTGAGTTTTTATTCTCCTTCTTTCTCTACTATGGATTTAAAGCTAGGTCATTTACTTTTCTGTTATGGAATAAGTTTTGATCTCTTATATATAGGAATTGACCCAAGTGTGTTAGTTTAGCCAATTAGAAGAAAGAGTTTATGAGAATAGACTATTAACTTTTACAATTGTATTTTTACAGTTCTGTGTTATGTAATGAATTTATGAAATGTAATGAAATAGTTGTTGGCTTCTATTTTGTGTTAGTACTTTAGTGAAGCCGACCAAGGGGGCCCACTTGGAAGGTGGATTAGATTAGGATAGAATAGATTTATTTCCAAACATTCTTAGTATTGTAAGTAGAAGCTGTAAGTTCCTTCCTATAGCATCACACTCCATGAATGTTCTTGCATCACATGTGAGAATAGTTGTAGTAGATAAATAGAGTTGGAACATTTGTTAACCTTTCATTGTATTTCCAGTATTCATAAAATTAAGTGTGTTAGTTTTCTATAGCAATAGTGTAAGTTCTTTTCCTTGCATTTTACTTTCCTGTAGCATAAGCTTAGTAACTCATTAAGAGACCTAGTGCACATACTGTGCCAACCATTTCAAGTATATGTCCCTGGGTTGACAAGATTAAATGCACCTTATAGTGGAAAAAATAGTCCTTAGTTTGAATATATTATTCCTAAGCATGGCCTAGAGCATGACTATGATACACCTATTGTGAGGCAGACAATTTTTGGCACCATTGCCAGGGATGGTGTCAAGCTAGGAGCATTTTTGAGTCAGTTCTTATATAAAGTTTTTTAGAAATTTCTAGTTTTGAAGCTTCTTTCACTAGTGTGAAAAGTTTAATTGCATGCATCGAAGAGGAAGACAATGAGATGAATATGGCAGATTTCTTCCATGGGACTCTATTAATCTAAATGAAGAAATTGAAGAAGAAGAAGTTGAGTTACCTTGTGAAGATGCAAACCCTATTTACCCCACAATATCATCATCAAGAGTTGAACCAGTAGATACAAGTGGTCTTCAACCTTTTACTGAAGTTTTGGCTAGTTTTCTTAATAACACTGCTTTGAATTCACCAGTTGTTAATCATCTAGTACCCAATGTCCCTTTTCAGCAGAAACTTCATAATCTAATACCTCTATTCATGGCACAACCTACTTTTCCATTTCCTCTCCCAAGCCTTGTAAATACTGATAATTTCAAGAATATACCTGCACCTGCCCTTCCAAAGTTCTATGGCCTTGCAACTGAAGACCCTAATACTTTCTTGTTTGATTTTGATATACTTTATCATAGTTTTGACTACAATACATATTCCCATAAGCTTAAATTGTTTCCAGCAACATTGAAAGAGTCAGCTCTATGATGGTTCATGGGCTTAGGAGCCAATGCAACATGAAGTTGGGATAAAATGAAAACTCTATTTCTAGACAAGTACAAAGAGTATTGCAAAGTATCTAGTTCAAGAGGAGATGATGTCTTCAAGATATCTCAGAAGGAGGAAGAAACATTGGAAGACTATGTTTCACATTTCTTATATACACTATAGAAGAACCCTCAGCATGTGTTGTCTGAGGATTCACAAAAGCTAGTCTTTCTAAGAGGTGTGAATGATGTCTGTCTAGAAGCACTAGACTTGATGATTGGTGGTGATGTATATCAAGCTTCTTGAGAAGACATCAAGAAGGTCTGTCAAAACTATTCAAGGTCAACCATGAAGAAAGGCCAAGGACCTCGTTCCATAGTCACTAAAGGAATTAGTCAAGGCATTTCAAAGCTCAAGATATCTAACCTATTGTCAAATTTCAAACTAGACATCATCAACGATGTTGCTACACATCTTGACACAATGACTGCAAAGAAGAACTATGCAAAAGCTGAGCTACAACTAGCTGAATACTACCCTCATTGCCAAAAGCAAAAGAAGGATTGCCAATGTAAACCAGTTACAAGCATGGAGAACCAACGTCTTCCAACTGAGTACATCAAGATAGATGGAGATGATGAGCATGTATTCTTTGTTGCTCAACACTGAACATGGGCCCAATGTCAAGGTTTTCCTTAGGACACCTTGCAAAATTCAAATTCATATGGTAATCAATGGCAAAATTGTAATCCCCAAGGTCCTCCACAATATCAACCTAATTGGAACAATGCTAGGCAAAACAACCCACAAAAATCCCAATGGCCTCAAAATTCCCAACCACCTTTTCGTAACCAACAAAGTAACCAATGGAAAAACCAATAGAACTACTAGTAGAACTAGAAAAACCAATGACAACTAGCCCAAGGGAATTGGTAGTCTACAAACCAATGGAGGGGATCTCAACAATGGCCTAACCAAAATACTGGTACTCCACAATTACCATCTCCAATTCAAGAACCTGCTCTAATGCCACCACCTAGAAATCCTAGACCTTAAAAGTAAACATAGTTACCTACACAACCTCAACCAAACCCAAATAGCCAATAGCCACATCAACCCATGTATAGTGTTAATGCTTAGCAGTGTCCTACTTATTCTTTAGGTGTTGCAAATATACATCTAAGATCTAGTACAACTTTACCAGTGCCTAAACTACCTCTTATAATTGAAATACCAGACCCTCTTATAGCATTAGAACCCTTAGTTGCTGAAATAGTTGACCCAACCAATGTTACCATGTAACCCCAAGCTCAACAAATAGTGAAACCTCCTTTTCCAAAAAATCTTATACAAAAGAAACCTAAACAAACAGAGGAACAACCTTTTAATATTGTTGATCAGCTAAAAAATATACATGTCCAAATACCCCTATTTCAAGCCATTAAGAATGTTCCAATTTATGGAAAAGCCATTAGAGAAGCTTGCCTAAAGAAGCCTAGGAGGAAGCAAAGGACCCCACCACAATCCTTGTTGTGGGACAATTGGTTGACATCATGTTGGGGAAATTGATCACACCAAAATATTTTTATCTAGGAAGTCCAGTAATTAATGTCAGTATAAATGGTTATTTTGTTAAAAATTCTTTAATAGATCTTGGAGCTGCTATAAATGTTATGACCAAGGATGCTATGAAGAAGTTGAAAATAGAAGGACTAAGGGATACACAAACAATTCTACAACTTGCAGATAGTTCTACTATCACCCCTAATGAGATGATAGAAAACATAAGGGTAACCTGAGATTCTCTAGAATATCCTACAAGCTTCATGATTTTATCCCCCAAAGTTAATCTATCTAGTTACCCTATCATCTTAGGTAGACCATGGTTAGCCACAGGTGATGCAAATATAAGTTTTAGATCAAAGAATATGACAATATCAAATAGCCAAGCAACAAAGAAATTTGATTTATATCCTCCAGCCCAACCATTACCAGATTTGAGCACATCTATTTGGCTAGATTTAGGGGATGAAGAAGAAGACTTGAATTCTATAGTAAAATTCATGATGTTCCATAGACAATCTTTTCTAAAACTGCAAGAGGAAGATTTAGTACTTCAAAGTATCCTCAGTAATAGTTGTGTGGTAGAAAAAGATGTATCTAAAAGTTCTATGTTGGAATTAATCACATATGAAGAATGTGACCAAAATTGTACTTTGCTCAAAGAACTTGATATTCTTCATCCACTCTCACTGTGTGAATTAGAGGCAAGTCTAATCTCTAAAGCTAATATGATATAATCCACCACTACTGTTGAACTGAACAAAGGTCATAATCTTCATGTTAATCCCAAATTAACACCCACATAGATGGAACAGTTAAAATAATTGCTTCAAAGGCATGAAAAGGCCTTTGCATGGGATTATAGTGATATGAAAGGGTTGAGTCCTACACTATGCACTCATAGGATATACATCAATGAAGGTTTCCTACCACTCCATCAACCCCAGAGAAGGATAAATCCAAGCCTTAGAGAGATAGTTAAAACTAAATTGCAAAAAATGCTTGACATTGGTTTTATTTATCCTATATTTGATAGTAGATGGGTGTCACCCCTGGTCATAGTGCCTAAAAAAAGAGGAAAATGGAGAATTTGTGTAGATTATAGAGAATTGAACAAGGCCACCAAAAAGGATCACTTTCCTTTAACATTTATAGACCAAGTTCTGGACACTCTAGCTAGAAAGAAGTATTTTTATTTTCTAGATGGGTATAGTGGTTATAACCAAATCAATATTTCTCTTGAAGATCAAGAAAAAACCATATTTACATGTCTATGGGGTACTTTTGCATACTTTATTTTACCATTTGGTCTATGTAATGATCTTGCAACATTCCAATGAGTAGTTATTAGCATCTTTGTTGATATATCACATGATTGTATGGAAATATACATGGATGACTTCACAACTTTTGGAGTCACTTTTGAGGAAGCAATGGTGAATCTTGAAAATGTTTTGGTAAGGTGTCAAGAACATAATTTGGTACTTAATAGTAAAAAGTGTTTCATATTAGCTACAAGAATACAAGTGGATCCAGCTAAGATAGAGGTAATTCAAACATTGCTCATACCTACAAATCAAAAGATGTAAGATCTTTTCTAGGTCATGTTGGATATTACAAATTTTTCATAAAAGATTTTAGTAAAATAGCTAGTCCCTTGTATAAGTTACTTATAAAAGAAGCTGATTTTAGTTGGACATTCGAATGTGATGAAGCCTTCCTGTAGCTTAAGAAACTTCTGACTATAGCCCCAATTTTAGAAGGCCTTTATTGGAATTTACCTTTTCATATATATATACAGATGCCTTTGATTATGCCATAGGTGCAATCCTAACACAACAATCCCAAATTATTGAAAATGCAATCTATTATATCAGCAAGAGCCTTCATGGACCATAATTAAACTACATAGTGATGAAAAATAATTGCTTGTACTAGTTTATGCCCTGAACAAATTTTGGCATTACATAATTGGCTATTCCATATTTGTTCATACTGATCATGTAGAAATTAAATATCTCATGAATAAACCTACTATAACTAGTAGATTAGCAAGATGGTTACTATTGTTGATAAGCCTAGAAAGGCCAATGTTGTAGCTAATTATTGATCAAGAATCCATCATGATGATATTGACACTACTTTGGTAGATGATGCATTTCTGAATGAGTATTTATTTCATATTACTATTCGAACTCCATGGTATGTAGATATTGCTAATTACATTGCAGCCAATAAAATACCAGAACATTTTTCTTACAAGGAAAAGAAGTTTCTTGTAGAGAAAAGTTTCCATTTCTCCTAGATAGATAATCTCTTGTTCTACATTGGACCTGATCAAGTTATGAGAAGATGTGTGAGAGAAGATGAGACATATGATATTTTACATGCATGTCATAATGAACCATGCAGATGACACTTTGTAGAAAAAAGAACAACCTTGAAAATCTTGACAACTACTTATTATTGGCCTACACTTCACAAAGATGCAACCAACTATAGAAGGAAGTGTGAAAAGTGTCAAAGGATGGGCCGACCAACAAGAATAGATGAAATGCCTCTTAATTCTTAGATGGCATTAACACCATTTGACAAATGGGGCATGGAATTCATTGGTCCAATTGATCCTCCATCTAATGGTAAATTCTATATTCTTGTGTGCACTGGTTACTTGACAAAATAGGTTGAAGTCAAGGCCATGAAGCATGCTCATGATGAAAAAGTTGTTGAATTTTTGTATGAAGAAATTTTTACTCGCTATGGTGTACCCAAAGAGCTAGTCACTAACCAAAGTGCTCAATTTACCTCTAATCTAATCTCAGAGTTGATGAAATATTATAACATTAGGCACCAAAAATCAAGTCCTTAACACTCTCAAGCTAATGGACAAGCAGCGGTCACAAACTATGAACTGGAGAACATTCTAACCAAAATAGTTCATTTACATCATAGGGATTGGACCAGTCAATTACAAGAAGCTATTTGGGCTTACAAAACAACTTGGAAGACTACTACAGGATTTACACCATTTGAGCTCTTGTATGGAAAGATAGCAATGCTTCCAATTGAACTTGAACATAAAACTCTTAGGACAACATTGACATTGGATATTGAACTTCTTGTAGCAGAAAGAGAACATCTTCTACATCTTAATTCTCTGGATGAAATGTACAAAGCTACTTTGGAACATACCAAACTAATACAAAAACAAAGGAAACAATGGCATGAATCTCATATTATTAGTAAACACTACTATATGATTCCAGATTTAAAGATATGCCAAGAAGGCTACAGACAAGATGGCTTAGACCATATGAAATTAGTCATGTCTTTGATAATGGACTTGTTCAATTAACTATCATTGATCTAGTACCTTTCAAATTATTAGTCAATGGTCATAGACTAAAACTATATAAATGGCCCCAAACAAAAAAGGACTTCCTGCAGTAATTTTAGTGGCTGTATTCAAATACATATCAAGTAACTCTTCCTACAGCCAAAGGTGTCAACCTTCCAACTGCCGCTCTTCAACATTAATTCCTTTGTGCATGTTCATAATAAATATTTTATGTTCACATAAAGTTCACTTTTCCATTCACTTTCTCATTCCATCTCATTTCTTTAACTTCCACCCATCCACCTCATCTCATTTTTTTATCTTCCATCCACCCACTTTCCATGTCATCAATTTCTTATGTTTTCAATAAATTCTATGAGGTGCTGACGAATGCTACCACTGCTATCATTTCTGCCACCTTTTTTTTTGGTACATGCGATGATCAATTGACAACTATAACATTTTCAAATTATCATTCACTTATAGTTTTCAGATTTTGTTAATTATATTTAATACTGCATAGTTTATATGATGGCAACATTATGCCAGTCCCTTACCCATACTAGGTCTGACAAGTGTGGACACTTGTCCATATTTAGCAGGGGGTAGCGAAGGTCACTAATATCTAATGGCATTTCTATTTATCCACAAAGATTTTTCCAAATCTTCGTATTTCCTTCATTAATGGAATTTAATTGCCATAAGTACACAAGTGAAGTGTTGTACCCCTTATTTTTTAATTATTATTTTTTGTGTCAAGCTATGATGTGACTTGTGTTTAAATTTTATGCGATCTGAACCTTATTTTTGGATGATTCTCACACATATGCATGATTTACCTTCATTTAAGCCATATTGTTGTCCATAACAACATGTTATGACATTAATTGCCTATTAAAATAAAGAAATGTGAGTTGAGTCTGTAAAATAATGAAGCAACTTGAATTCAAAAGGGGGAAAATAGAGCAAACATAGAAAGTGTTAAGAAAATGGGTGGATAGTTGTAGAGGAGAGAACCAGTGGAACATACTATGTTTCTCTCAGACGTAGAAGCCATTAGAAGGTTTAATGCATGCAGATGGCTAGGGTATTTCTTGATTTTGACTACATATGATGAAGAGGCAACCACAAAATTCACAAGGACATTTGATGAAAGTAAAGCTTCCGTTTGGGGTTTAATAGTGATTGCAACAGAGGAATGCATTGCTGAAGTAACTGAGTTTCCTATAGTTGGAGAACATTATCCCATCACACATGATGTGAGGTCAGCAAGAGCTCAATTTACTAGATTGACTAATCCTCAAATGGACATTACAAAGAAAGGTTGCAAGAGAATGTCACTACTACCACCATACAATGAATTAGCCATCCATATTATTAGGCATTTTACATGCAAAGGAAGATTCTCATACCTACATGCACATCATTTCAAATTACTTAGTTGCACAAGGCATAATCTTGCAGTAAACATTCCAAATTTCTTGTATAATATGCTCTATATTAGTGTGGAAGAAACTCAAAAAGGAAAAGACAATTCTATTACTCATCATGCCCTAATCAAGTTACTGATAGAGAGGTCACTTAGGGATGTGTCTCCCATGACATGGGATGAATTTGTACAAGCCAAAAATCTACAACCCCAAGCTGCCCCTAGTGAACAACCTAGGGAGAAAAATGTCCCCACCAATGAGCCTACTAAACAAAATTCCCAAGAAAATATGCAAGAAACTATCCTTGTTCAAGAGACCATGCCTTTACCTATGCAAGAAGCCCTAAAACATATTTCTAGTGGAGCAAAGAGGAAACAAAAATTGCAAGAATAAATCTCTATTCAGGAAAAGGAAGAGCCAAACCCTATAGTTGTGAGACAAAAGAGAACAAAGAAAAGTCCTACAATAACTACTCCTACAGTAGGGACACCTAAAGGGAAAGGTAGGAAAAAGGTTGTGATCTAAGAAGAAACCCCGATAAGGAGAAGCCCTAGGATGAGAGGGCAAGTTTCTAAAGATTCTACTTTGTCCAAAACATCTACTAAGAAATTCCCTATGCAAATTATCTCTGACCACTCTCCTCCCCATCGTGAGATTACAAGCATTCCCAAAAATCCTAATGAGGAATGTAGGGATGAAATCAAAGAAAATCCAAATGATACCCCAATAGACCAACCAGCTACTTCAAGCTTTAGGGATGAAACAGTTCTTGAGAAAGTTGATCCAAACACTACCCTAGTTCCCCAGAAATCAACATGGATTACTGGTTTTGTAGAACATTTATTGTAGGAATAGAGAAAGAGGAAAACAAATCATGATTAAGATAGTGGTTCTATTACATTGAAGAAAATCCTTTTTTAGTTGTTTGGATAGTATAAGTTTGTTGAGGCCTTGCATGAAGAAGAGAGAAAAAAGATGAATAAAATCATGGCATCTCAAGGTGAAGAAATCATAGATTTAAAGGAACAATTAGCAAGTCAAAATCAATGAATGGATCATGCCCTCAAGTTAGCTAATTAGGCCCTTGCTTGTAGGCCACCACCAAGAGTTTATGCTCTCTATTTAAAAGAACAATTTCTTTTGTTTTAATTAATGTTAACTCTTAAAAATATTAATGCATAGTTCAAATCAGCACAAGAATTTTATGGACTATATCAGACTCTGCCACCCTGGCAGTAGAATTTACTTTGTGAATTATATGTTCATAATTTTGTTATCCCTTCAGAGACTCAATGGAATCCCTTTCCCTACATAGGGGATATACATTTAAGAGCCCTCATGTCCTGGATGTCTAATGAAAAAACCTATGATAGGAAGCTAAATAATTATACGGATGTGGAAAGAACAGAACCCTTGCCTTGAAGAGTTGAGAGTAGCAAGCTAGATGAAGTACTCAAGGATTGGTTCACATTAACTTATGGAAAGAACAATCCAAAATTAAGGGATAAGATCTTTACTATTAGAGCTAAGGTTTATGCTGATTATGATAATTTTCCCTACTTTGCATTCTAGAGAGTTGTGACTGGTGCTAGGAGTAGATGGGCTAGATTACCTAAATCTCTAAAAAAGTCAAAACCACATAGTCCCATCAACTTGGAGGCAACACTTCATAGGGTTCCAAAAATATTTAGAGTTAGGGAAGTAGGCTAAACCAAAGTTGTGGTGTCCCCTAACCATGCAGCCCCCAATGCTCATGTGGCCTTTGTATGACATTAATGTTGATAGACTCGAAAAACTATAGGAAGATCACATAAGGGAAGTGTGTGAGAGAACCAGAGGATTTTACTACACTTTCAAGAGTAGTAGGAAAGGAAGGACCAAGATTAGAGAGTTCAGGTCATTAACAAGGAAGTGTGATGCTTGAGGACAAGCATTATCTTAGCAGGGGGTAGATGATGAAGCCAAATATTGCCTTTATTTCATGATAATTTTAAAACACTTTGTTGATACTCTATTTTATTTTAACCAAATTTTTTTTGGACCTATGTTTACCAAACCTATGATAAACCTATGGGTAGAAACTATGCCATCTTTTGCTAGTATTATATATATTATGCAATATTTCATATAGTTATCAAAATGTGTGTTTTTATATTTTAATTTAATTTAATAAATGTTTATTTGCAAAAATTTCTCTATATTATAACTAACTTTTTAGCAATGAAGACTGAAAGATGATTGGAAGAATTCAAAGATGAGCATCAACAACATTTAAGAAGAAGAGAATGCTAAGAAGTAGCCATGATGGAGGAAAGTTGTAATAGTTCCAAAAGACATAGTAACAAGTAAGGAGGAGCTATGAAGACTTATTGTATTCTCTATATTTATTCCTATGGTGAGCAGATGTTCATATTATATTATTCCCACTTTAAGCCGTTATTTCTTCTTCCCACCTTGAGTTGTTATTCTCCTTCTTTCTCTCCTGCAGATTTAAAGTGAGGTCATTTACTTTTCTATTATGGAATAAGTGTTGATCTCTTATAAATAGGAATTGACCCAAGTGTGTTAGTTTAGCTAGTTAGAAGAAAGAGTTTATGAGAATAGACTATTAACTTTTACAATTGTGTTTTTATAGTTCTATGTTATGTAATGAATTTTTGAAATGTAATGAAATAGTTTTTGGCTCCTATTTTGTGTTAGTAATTTAGTGAATCCAACCAAGGGGGCCCACTTGGAAGGTGGATTAGATTAGGTTAGAATAGATTTATTTCCAAGCATTCTTAGTATTGTAAGTAGAAGTTGTAAGTTCCTTCCTATAGCATCACACTCTGTGAATGTTCCTACAGCATATGTGAGAATAGTTGCAGTGGATAAACTAAGTTGGAATATTTGTTAACCTTTCATTGTATTTCTAGTATTCATAGAGTTAATTGTGTTAGTTTTCTGCAGCAATAGTGTAAGTTCTTTTCCTTGCATTTTACTTTCCTGTAGCATAAGCTTAGTGACTCATTAAGAGACCTAGTGCACATACTATGTCAACCATTTCAAGTATGTGTCCTTGGTTTGACAAGATTAACTGCACCTCATAGTGGAAAAATAGTCCTTAGTTTGAATATATTATTCCTAAGCATGGCCCTGAGCATGACTATGATACACCTATTGTGAGGTAGACCTGCTAGACCAACTTCAACAAAGCACAAAAATTTCTAAACTTTAGGCTCTATAGGGCCAAGGAAGGTGCACCTTAGGGATGGAAATGACTATTTATTTGATAATCTTCTTAAAAAATCCTTCACTCACACTCTCCTTTTTAGATTTATCCCCTATAGCAGAAAATGGTGAACAATCTTATTGGATCTATAATTAACTCCTTGATTATAGTAGCCAACTATAAGTCAGGAAAATTGTTACGAATAAGTAATGACCAACAATTTAGTTCTTCATTACAAAAAGTAAATATTGATTTTGATTTATATGTTCTTTGTGTAACTAAATAATTGCATAAAATTGGATAACAAATCATGACCATTGCCTTATCCATTTCTAGATAGAGTCACACAAGTAAATAATTGACCTATTTAATTAACTTGCAATTAAATTCATCAGTTGTTAACCCTACACCCCATTCTTATGATATCTCTCTCATATGCCTAGAAACCCTATCAATTTATGGAAGTAGTCATTTGATTCTTTATATTAAAAGAAACAATAAATTGACATATAACCTATCCCAGTTGCATTAAATTGCATGAACTTTGTTCATTCAATCCTAAAATAACAAACATATGAAATGGAGATAGAATTTAGTGACACACATACTCAAAATTGAATCTTTGTATTAATATTGTTTGGAAGTAATATATCACTGGTGTAAAACTCAAAATATAACTCAAATGTGATAAATTGCATCAATCACCTTTCATTATATGTTTAGTATGCAAATTTGAAACAACATAAAATAGACACAAATACTGGATCAATTGTAAATAGCATGGACACTAAAAATTATATAGACTTCAGACCCTCACTCCACATCTTGAAAATCCTTTTATAGAAGGATTGCAACAAGCATCAGATGGGAGGACATATGTCAAAATTTTATTGCAAATAAAATAAAAAGATACTTTTAATGTTACTAATACAAACATTCTCTGTACTTTAATCAAAATTAGGATGCAGATACAAAATTTGTAGGTGGCACTTTCTATAGGCATCTTCATCACATTTATGTTTGTCTTTAATTGCATATGACTTTCCTTGCTATTTCTTTGTCTTTTTTGTCTCTTATGACTTTAACTACATCCTTGAACTACCTAGTCACTTTCACCAGATAGTATGGCCTTTATATATGCTATAAGTTCCCAAATAGAAATATTAATGTCTATGTCAGGCCAAGTGGCATCCACAACTACATTTAACTCTCCAAGATGTTTGCTCCACTTTACATATGTTATGGCCTTGACCTCTATAGTTATCTTTGTCATTTTAGCTTCTCATTTGTATAGCATATCTATCAGATCATATGCTACCACCACACTTGCTTCATCATTGCAATAGGCTAGAACTATGAGATGATTCAAAATGTTGTGAAAAGAGGATGACCATTCCATCCAATCCTTAGCTACATTATTGTCCAAAATGGTGGGCACAAAATTGGTTGTTCCTATGAAAATTGCCTTCATTTTATTCTAAATTAATTATAACTTGCTAGCAAAGCAATCATTCAGATCTTTTACCTTATTTATCATTTTTCTAACATTTATAATCACCAAATTTTGTAGATATTTCTTTTGTGCCAACAAAGGTACAAGATTATCAAAAAATTGGGTGTAAGGACCCCATGTATTAAAGAGTGGAAATAACAGAGCAATTTGCTTAGAACATTTGTATTTACATTTTGTGGAACAAATTTTAGTGCATTTATCTTGTGAAACAAAAAGTTCTTAATAGTTCTAATTTCAATTTCCTTGCTAGATTCCAAATCATCTTCATCATCTATCATATCCTCACTTGATGTACCTTCCATCTTAGATGCTTGGTCATTTAGAACTATTTTATTCCATTGAAACTAAGAGTTGTGATTATGTGATGACCTCTTTGTTGTTGCTTCATTGTAGTTTTCTTCATTTCTTTATCCCTAGCTACAACTCTATGAAATGGGTTATCTCTACTATTTCTTAGCTTTTCTCCTCTTTTTCTTAACTTCTATATAAATCTTGTGACATCACACTTCCATTTAATCACTACTCCACAACCCTATTTCATTGTTGACCATTTGGGCCTGTGAAACTACAATCTCTTAATTCTATGCTTTATTACTTCTTTGTAGTTATTTATCATTTCAATTCACTAACTGCTCTGATATGGTGATGACCAAAAAACTTAATAATTTGCATTTTTGTCAAATTTTAGGACTTAACATTCCTTCTACTTGCAAAATAGGGATGGATCATACAATCACCTTGTTGCTTCTTTGCAACTACTAGAGACAAAGCCTTTCTTAATCATCTGATGTTGTAATCACTATTTTGATTGACTATTACTTCAATTTATAGCTTTGCAACTAAAAATCTAGACTACTATTGAAACCTTGTGATCTTGCACTAGCCTTTCACTTAATTATTCTAAATGTATTTCATAAGCTTGCAAATTAAGATTTTAACTCATAGTCAAACCTTACAAATCCATGACTCCAAGATTTCTCTACCTCACCACCTTAATCTTAGGTTATTCTTAATCACTTATGAAGATGTGATGGTATAAATTTTAACTGCATGATTTTTTTATTGCTTCTTTGTAGCTTAAAATTTATTTACCGTGTTATCTCCTGTGATGTTATGGTAGCTACTTTAACCTTAACATTTTGTTTTTTTAAATCTTGAAACCTCAAATATTAAGCAAAAATTTAACCCTGAGAAGATGTGATCATGTGCACTTTGCTACTTTTTTACTCTGACCTCAAGTTAGCCTTAACTCCTTGTGATGTTGCAATTGCTTTGACCTTAACTATCTTGATTATCTCCCACACCCTTGCAACTTAATTTTCACTACAACTTAGATACTTGTGATGATGCAATGACCATTTCCTTTAGCCATCAAATGCTCTTTACAGTTTTGCAACTCAAAATCGTTGCTCTTGTCTTAACCGTGCAATGCTACGACAATTTTCATTTTGACTGCTTTAGATATTTATTGTTGCTTCACAACTTGAAATGTATTCAAGGCATTTTCACTCATGACATTGTGATAACCTTTTAAAGTTAACTATTTCTTTCAATCACAAAATCATAACTTGAAATCCTAACTCAACACTTAACCCTATGAAGCTGCAATTAAAAGTTTTTGCTTCTTTACTACCTAACTCTGGGTTACTCTTAAGCACTTATGATAGAGTGATAACATTAAAAATTAACCATTGTTGTTTCCTTTCATATCTTTTCAACTTCAACTTTAGGGTTTACCTAACAGCTTGTGATGATTTATTCCTTGATTGCCACTTTATGCTTTGCACACCTTTGCAATGTAAAAATTTCAAACCAGAATCCTATTGTGATCATGAGGTCGCCATTGAATCACTCCTTTGCAACCTTTACTTGATATTTAGCCCTAATAGTTTCAAAGTCATGCTGACCTATTATCATGTCTATTTTGCATCCTTGCATCCTTCAAAATAGTTAATGATGATTGGGGACGATCTTGTGATTGAAACACTTTTACAACATTGCAACTTAAAAGAACTAAGAGACATGAGAAACAACATGAAAAAGGTTTAAAGGCTTAGGGATATCATCATATAAGAAAAAAAATTCATATATCCCTATTTAAAAATTACATTTCAACTTACGAACATTTCAACAAAACATAAGACATGACAATTGCCCTAGGTTTTTTTAATGAGGAATACATTCTGATAGAAACCATAAGTAGTCTAAACAATTTTTTTTCCTAATTTTTACAAAATATCACAAAAAATTTGTTGGGTGAAAAATCAAGCTATTAGTGGCACTTTTTGGGGATGATGGATAACTTGTATCCATGTAAGAATTCATAATTTTTGTGTTAAGTAGACCACATACATGACAATAGCTTTGACAAATCTGAGAGAGCAATGCACACACAACTGAAATATATATAGAGAGGGAACACACATTTGTATAAGGATTTACACAATATATAGACCTAACTACTATTCATGGAGATAAATTACCTTCAATAGAAGTATTTCTTGAAGAATTATCCATGAACTGGCCATTCTAGATCCTTTATGAAATAAAAATCCTCTCCCCAATTTTCATGGATGAGATATGGTCACAACCAGATGGGATCAAATTTTTCATGTTATCCCTTATCTTATCTTCTAATATGGTATTCCATAATAGTACCATATCTTTAGGATGAAATTTCCTTGGTATTACCTTCTTATCAAATAGATGTTTAACTTGAATTTCCAACTTTGCATTTCTGGTTGAAGCATCTCTTCTAGTCTCATCTAACTGCATGATATCATCCATTCTAGCTTGCATCTCATCAATGAGATCATTATCATAATATTGAATAAATTTGTACATAATCCTCAAATTATCTCATGGTAATCCATCTTGTATCCCATAAACCAAATCAAAAGGTTCATAACCTATGGCTTTCTTTACTATTACTCTGTCAACCCAAAGTGCCAATGTCAATTTGAAATCCCAAGCTTTCTTAATTTTTTCCAAAATTCTTTTGATGATCTTTAGAAAATATTTTTTTCTTGATTTAGCTTGCCCATTTCCTTGTGGATGTTATGGGGAAGAGGCAGATCTGGTTATACCATATTCTAACAAAAAACATTGTATTATTCATATCTGAAACATATGCCACTTTACTAGTAGATATTTTGGTAGGCATTCCCTCTTCCCATTTTGTAAAATAATCAGTAGCCACTAGTATCTAGGCATGTCCCCCACTTGACTTGTTTTCACGCTCACCTATAAAATCAATTCCCCACTATTGAAAAGGTGCTTGCACCTCTATTGATTTTAATGGTAGATTCCCATAGAATTTCTATTTTCATTAAACCTTTGACAGACATCGCATTTCTTCACAAGCTTATATGCATCCTTAAAAAGAGTAGGCAACCAAAATACTACTCTAATCACCTTATGATTTGTTTTACTTGTGGACATTAAGTCAAGTTTGTTATTTGTGACAACACCTATTTAGATTCTATATGGCTGCTAAGCTCTTTGAACAGTCTATAGTGTTTTCCATGTATTTTAGTAGCCACTAAGCTTTAGAGTTCCTACCAAGCATCTGAGTGGTTACCAAGCTTCACAATTTCTACTGAGCTAACAATTCATGTGAAGAAAAGTTAGTGTTAATTGAGATATGTGATAATTAGTGTTTACCAAGTGTAGTCATGGTAAATAAATAATTTAGTTTCTATCAAGTTACACAGTATCGATCGAGTCACTAGTGCAAACTAAGTTGGAGACTACTCTAAGATGATTAGTATGGAATGAGCTTTTACTTCTACTAAATGCATGATGTTGCCAAGTAGTGATAGTGGATGCCATGTATCAGAACTTGACCAAGTCAATCTTCAGAACTCGAGTGTCTTCATTTGAGCCAACTTTGTAATATTGGTGTTAACTTGTATATTGGCTGACTTTGTAATTTTGTAAATTGGATATATATATATATATATATATATGTATGTATGTATGTATGTATGTATGTATGTATGTATGTATGTATGTATGTATGTATGTATGTATGTATGTATGTATGTATGTATGTATGTATGTATGTATGTATGTAATTTATTGTATCATATCCAAGTGTTTAAAAAAAAAAGTGTGAGAAAAAGAAGAAGCATGAAATGATAAGAAGGATGGTAATGTGAATCAGTAGCAAAGTGTATTGTAAGGCCATATCAACAAAGGAGTAGTAGAGTCATATCTATCACATAAAGGTGATCAGTAATTCAAAGAATCTCTATCAGCAAATTAGTTGTAAGTCAGAGATCTACTCTTTCATCCTAACAAGTGAACTAGTCCAAACCCTCTAATAAGGTAGACCTAATAGTCTTTTCTCAAATCTCTTTATCGAGTGCATACTTCATTGTGTGTTTGTAAAACCTCTAACAAGGTGGACCTAGCAGTCCTAATTTTTCCTAATAGGGTAAATCATTAGAAGTAATCATTGTAAGCTTAATAGGCCAACTTTTTGCTTTAGTATTGAATTTTTGTGGGTATCATTCCCACCCCAATTTTATTTTCTATTTGGAAGGTTTCTAGGTCACCAAATCATTGTGTTCAAGTGTCATGAATGTTTTATGTTTTTATTTTCTCATGCATGTAGTTAGATCAGATTTAATGAATTAAATGGTAATTGGATTATTGCAATTAATATTTGAATTTGGTAAAGTTTTTGAGCTTATTGATTCACCCCTCCCCTCTCAATAACCTAGCATAGTCTTGAATATTTCCCACAATTGGTATTAGAGCTTTGTGATTCTCAAGGATAAAGCTTGATAGCTTGAGCAAAGATCAAGGACAATAGAAATATTTAGACTTGATAAGGCAATTGAGAGTGAAAATCTAGATATAGAAATGACCATTGCACAACTCAAGAAAGATAAGAGGAAACTTTCCCAATCCCTGGAAAGAAGGAAAGAACTTATAAATTAAATGAATGATCATTAGTACATTGAAGAAAATATTGAAGACCTTTTTCCTTCAACTAGCTTAGATGAAGCAAATGATGTAAGCAAAGAACTCTTAGAGAATAATAGTTCACTACAAGAAGAAATAGGAAAGGTCAAAAGAGAACAAGAAATTCAGTCAGTAAGGCTATGTAAAATCTTGGAAAAAAGAAACAAGATGAAAGAATAAATGGATGGAAGAATCAATGAGATCCAAAACCAATCCCTTCCACCTACAGATCTTATAGATCAAATCTCCAATACAAATGAGGAAATCATGAGCCAAAGACAGATCAATGAAAGATGAAGAAATGATCTAAATTTGAAAAGACAAATCAATGAAAGAATAAGAAGTGAGCTGAGATGTAATAAGAAAATTATTGAAAGATTGAAAAATGACCTAAGCACTGAAAAAAATCAATGAGAGAATGATGAAACCCAAGTAGACATGAATCAATTGAATCAACTGAATGAATAGAATCTCTATAGAGAAATGGGTAAAGTGGGAATTGGATAAAAAGAAGAAGGTGAATCCTCCAAATAAGGTGCTCAAAGGAATCAAAGACCTACTTGCAATCACTATGGTAAGATAGGTCATACATCAAACAAATGTTGGAGTAATGGTAAAGAAAAATTCAATGGTAAATGTTACAATTGCAATCATCATGGTCATAAGGCTAATGAATGTAACAAGAAACCAAAATTTGAAGGCAAGTGTCACAAATGCAAGAAACAAGGTTACAAGGCATTAGATTATAGAACCAAGTCATTCAATCCAACATAGAAAATTGCGAAAGCAATATTTGGTTGGGACTATAACATCTAGTGTAGATGTCATTACTATGGAGAGTATGGAAACATTTGCATAAACTATGTTAAACATCACACAAGAAAGAGAGATACCACCATAATATGTTTCACTTGTACAGAACTTGGTCATCTAGCCAAGAATTGCATGAATACAGGTAGAATTGAAGATGAAAAGAAAGCAAAAGTAGACAACATCAGAAAGAAAATGAGGCAGCAATGGATTCCTAAATCCACCAATGAAGAAAAAGAAGATGATGAGGAGACTGATCCTATGAAGATAGTAGCCAAATTGATTGCCTCACTTCCTCACTCTCCAAGCAATTGAGCAGCTACATCTAGTTCGAAGATAGATTCAGCAAGTTTGATTGTGACCACAATAGATACATCAAATTTCCAATCACTTTTGCTCCCTCACAGCTTAGCACATCAATAATAGAAGTGTCTACCACTTCATCTACAGAGCTACAGCATCCCTCTTCTTCAACTCCCAAGTCAACATCATCAGAAATGAGTACAGTATGTTTTATAATTTTGGATTCTACAATTTTGTTTTCTACAGCTTTGGATACTTATGTAAGTACATTAGTTTTGGATTCAGTAAGCATACCAGTTAGTATTCCATCTATTGGTACTATATAAGTTTTCATAGCTAGTCCTACTATCTCTACTAGTGTTTCTATTCCAGATTCTAAGGCATTAAGTACAAAGGCAGTTGAACCTAAGGCTCAACCAAGTATAAGATGTTTGAGTGGAAAGGAGATAGAGGAGGATATTGACCTAGATGAGGAGATTGAGATTCCAAAATGGGATTTTAATAATTAAACTGTAGATCAAATGCAAATAGCTGGTCAAATCCTCCAAAAGAAGGCAAAACAAAAGAAATTAAAAGATGAAAGAGATAGAGAATATAAAATCTTAGAAGATGCTAAGAATATATTGACTTAGGTGATAGGTGTTGAAGCTGATACTTCTCAACACATTTTGTTTCAATTAGAAGAGGTAGTTCAAAAGTTTAATGAGGACTCTAGTGTTCAAGAAAAATTGATAACAAAATGCTTAAGCACATTGCTCAACAAATTGCCATTCAACAAGTAAATTTTTCCTCAATTTTGACCAATCTTGAAACCTCTTGCACAAATGTAACATCACTTTTTGGAAAATTATGTAATGTTACCAAGTTAACAAAGGAAATAAAGAGAAAACTGATAAATATTGATGAAGATATAAAGGCTAGTGCACAACAATTGCAACTTGACCCTAGTTCAAGCTCTGCACATTATATGAAAATCAGATTTTTGTCAGATATATAGGTAGAGTTGTTGAGAGAAGAATCCAGGATTCAGTCTTCACTAATAGATTTTTAGCATATGATCCTTTCCATCATAAATACAATGCAAAAGAAAATTGTTTACTCAAAAACATTAATCCATGATAACAACTTATCAATTGTAGATCACATGATAGAACTCTTTGCAAAAATCCAAATTGCTCTACATATGTGCAAAGTTTTGCAAGAAAATTGGGATAAGACTTTAGCACTCATACTTAAGGTACATTATGATTTTCTTTCTTATATTGGTGTCTCTATGTAAATAATTTTTGAATAGATGTTTGGCATTATTGTCAAAAAGGAGGAAAAATAATATTAGATACTATGTATATATAGGGAGAGACACTTAGTATGCTATATATGAGGTGAGACAATAAAAGGAATATTTCCATATATAATAAGAGATACTTGTTATACTATGTATATTGTATGGGGGAGAATCATGCAAAGGAAAGGAAAGTATATAATTTGCAGACATAGTATACTCTATATACTTACAAAGATTTTTTTTGAAAAATCTCAAAAACAATATACCACACCTAACCAGTATCACACTGTGTGCATATAAATTTTGGTTGATAAATAGTTTTGTCACTAATGCCAAAGGGGGAGATTGTTGACATTAAGTCAAGTTTGTTATTAGTGACAACACTTATTCAGATTCTATATGGCTACCAAGCTCATTGAATAGTCTACAATGTTTGCCATGTATTTCAGTAGCCATCAAACTTATACAGTTCCTACCAAGCATCCTAGTGGTTACCAAGCTTCATAGTTTCTTTTGAGATAGTAGTTGATGTGAAGCAAAGTTAGTGTTAACTAAGCTATGTGATAATTAGCGTTTACCAAGTGCAATCATGGTAAATGAATAATTCAATTTCTACCAAGTTACATAGTATCTACTGTGTCACTAGTGTAGACCAAGTTTGAGACTACTCTAAGATGATTAGTATGGACACAGTTCAAACCGAGCGTCAAGGACACAGTTCAAACCGAATGTCGAAGACATAGTTCAAACCGAGCATCGAAGACACAGTTCAAACCAAGCATCAAAGACACAGTTCAAACCGAGCATCAAAGACATAGTTCAAATCGAGTAAAGTTGCACTTAGTGTTAATCGAGTAAAGATAGAAATAGTGTTAACCGAGTAAAGATGGACGCAATGTTAACCAAGTGAAGATGTACTTAGTGTTAACCAAGTAAAGATGGACTCAGTATTGACCGAGTGAAGAAGGACTCAGTATTAACCGAGCTCAGTCGGTTAACAAAGAAATTAGTTTTTACCGAGTGATACTATATCTACCGAGTCACCAATGGTTACCGAGTTCTAGGAAACGTTGTATGACTAGTATGAATTGAGCCCCTACCTCTACTGAGTGCATGACGATGCCGTGTAACCTAGTGGATGTCGTGTATCAGAAGGTCATCAAGTCTGTCTAAAGAACCCAAGTTTAATTTACTATTTGGCTGACTCAGTTATATTTTGTTTACCTGTGTTCAGCCGACCTTGCATCTATAATTACTGAAATGGTATATATATGTGTATAATATAGAGTTGTAATTGTTGTAATAGATAAGAGACATGTATCAATATGTACATTTTGTGATACAAGAGACAGATGCGAATTCAGTAGCAGAGCAGTATATTAGCAAGGTTCACAAGGTGCAATAAAGATTTCATCAATCACAAGAGGTGATTATTGAAAAGGATCTAATCAAGGTATATGTAGATCTGATTGGTTCATCCTAATAGGTGAATCATCTAAAAATCCTCTAACAAGGTAGACTTAACAGTCTTTGTATAAATCTCCTAACAGAGTGCATACTTGTAAAGTATGTTTTAAATCCTTTAACAAAGTGGATCTAGCAATCCTCTTTGCTCCTAACAGGGCAGATCACTAGAAGTGATCATTGTATGCCTTAACTAGCTAACTTCCTACTGTAGAAAAGAAGCTTTGTGGGTTTCATCCCCACCCCAGTTTTAATTTCTATTTTGGAAGGTTTTTGGGTCACCAAAATCTTTGTGCATATGTGTTATGAATATTTATTTATCTCTTGCATGCATCAGATTAGGTGAATGAATGATTTTTCAGTTTATGCTGAATTAACTTAAAAGTTGTATTGTTACTGATTCACCCCTCCCCTCTCAGTAACTTGTTATATCTTGAATATTTCCAACATTTCTATCCTTCCATGTGATTCTGAAGGCATCAAAAATCTCTATCATGTCCTAACCAACATTCCTATATTACTTTAGCCGTTTATTTTTTTGAAACATACACTTCCCTTACTTGAGAAACAATCAATTTTGAATCTCCTATAACATGTAGACATCTTATACCCATGCTTATGAGCTACCCTCAATCCTAACAGTAAGGCCTGATATTTTACTATATTATTTGTACATGGAAAGTTCAAAGTAAATGAGAACTTGTAATTATGTCCATTAGGAGAAATTAGAAGAATACCTACTCCTAATCCTTCTTTTCAGCACACTCCATAAAAATACATCATCCATAAGTCACCCTTCTCTAATTTTTACCTAGCTTGCTTTGTAATGGGTTCTTTGATTTTATCTTTATTTAGTACCAACACTTCAAACCTAAAAGCATTTACATAAGTGTCTACAAAACATGTCATACCATCTTCATTTTCTTGTCCAATTATATAAACACTTTTAGGCTCTTTATTCACCTTTACCAACTTGTCATCAATTTGAAAAGTAGCATATGATAGATCACATTGTAGACTTCCCCCATTGTTGAACTCCATTTTTTGGATAGTAACATATCGTATTCGGGCGGGATATCTACAACTAGCACACTCATGGCTTGTTCCTTTTTAGGATAAGGAAGTAATTTATAAGGCATTTCATTTAATGTCCCTATGACTATAACTTCCCTTTTTTCCATAACACAACATCTACCCCGAGGAGTATCAACTTTCAGTCCTAATTCCTTCATTACCTCAAAAGGAATTACTATATTAGATGCTCCAGAGTAAATCATACAATTCTTCAAAGTTTTTCCATTTACAATAATTATTAAGAAGAAAGGATCCGCACTTCCTAGAAATTGATTCATTGAATCATCTAAATACATGGGTGAAATTTGAGATATAATAACCTTAGTTTCTAATTATTTATCAAGCTCATCAAGGACTTGATTAGTATTACAATCATTATTAACCTTACTATCTACACCCTTGGCCCATGTAATGCTTTTACTCTTATGCTCAGGGATTCTTAACAATTCTGATAAAGGAACTTTTACTATGAGTTGTGATAACAATGACAAAATATCAATAGGAGGAACAATAGAATTATCAATTGACATAACTTTTATCTCATTTTTCTTGTTAGATGAACTTGGAGTTTTCTGATATTTTTGTTTTTCATTCACAATAGTGATTACTAATGATTCCTTTTCCTTCTTACTATGATTAATCTTAACTTTAGGACCTATTGAAATATCTTCTTTCTTGGCTTCCCATATTTTATTAACAATTTAAATCTTGATATGAATTTAATCCTTTGGCTCAATGATCTCTATTTTCTTTGGATTAGTCTTCTTGATAAAACACCAGACATCTTGTTTCCTTCAACCTTGTGTATCATACTTCTAGTCTAAAATTGAGCAACCGTGTTTGTACTGATTTGATCAATTTATTTTTTAGTAGGCATCCTTAAGGTCACTTCATTTTTTCATGAAACCATATTATAGGTAGTGTCCTCTTCTTCATCTTCATCTGAGAAGATATGCTGATGTACTGCACTATTGAGTTGTATTATGTCATGAACATCATTATCATTATCATCGCATTCAAAATCATCATCATAATATGATCCAACCATATTGCATCCAATATCTTCAACACCACCATCATAAGTAGGTTTCTCTTCATTTTTATTTTTATTAGCAACAAAAGATAATGCAACATCACAATATTTATAGACTAAGTACCATTGACGATCATTAACCATACTGATGGATGTTTTATGTAAAGGATCAGGTGTACTTTTCTCACCAATATTTTAAGCCAAAGGAAAAATGGGCTTTCCATCTTTCCATTGAGTGGTATAGGGAAAGTTTTGCATTCTATTCTACCTAATATTATTTTTGTTCAATGGAGTTTTCTCACTAGTATTTGTCTTATTTGCATGGTATGTTGGTGGATTCATATTCTTGAGAAGATTTAAAACTTGACCCATTGTATCCTCTTTAGGTTTCTTAACTAGTCTCTATAGCTTGGGCTTCATTTTCAACCTTTTCTAACTCTTTAGCCAAATATTATCTCTCTTTCTTTGTATTTTATAAATTTAAGTCTAGTTTTGACATAACAAGGCTTGTGGATTTGTTAGGAGGGATTCGAGGATCATTTATTTGTAACCCTACAACCTTTTTCTTCCCTTTATCAGGGTTCTTTATAGTCATATCTATAACCTTAGGTTCAATAGGTTTGTAGGGTTGAATTTGAGAGATGAAAAGTCCTTCCTTCTCTTCTATAAGGTGTTCTTATTCTTGAACCTTAGATCTCAAATTGTTAAAATCTCCAAATATATCAGGATGAAAAGTAGATCTTTCTTCTAACTTACTATTTTTTTCTGTAATGTAGTTATTGTTCTAAGTAATGTATCTCTCTCAATGAAAATATTCATAGTGGCTTGTTCCTTCTCCTTCTCCTTCTCCAAGTGCATATGTTTGGCCTCTTCTTCAATAACCTTTTTCTCAGAATTTCTACTTCAGTAAGCAGATCATTAGGATTTGTGGTAGTTGCTTCTGATTCTATAGGTTCAGTCAAATCAATGATGTTTCTCTCAATTAAAGGAATATGAAGAGAATAAGATCTACTTGATTGAACACTTCTAGGTCTAGTATGTTGATTTATTCCTCCTTAATCACTAGACCTAGAAGCAGTATCCCCCATGGATGATACCATTTTTCTTGGTAAGGATTCTCCTCATGAAAAGGTGTAGTAAACAGGTTACCCAAAAGCTTGGTATTTCAAATTCAAAGCTATGGGATAGGACTTCTTTCTCAACTATAGCTAAGAAATTAAAATTATCTATAGGTTTCCATGCATGACTAGTTTCTTCTTGTTTTTTTAGGCCAGTTCTTCTTACCACCCTTAGGTAACTCTATATATAGAGCGATGTCTAGGTTTTCCCTAACATATGATCTTGTATATTTCCTTCTATCAGCCATTTTCTACATTATAATGAGCACTAGTTAACAAAACCTAACACTGAGTTTCCACCCACTAGGGGAGAAACTTTTTATAATGGCTACAAGATAAGAAAACCACAGGAAAAATACTTTTCAAACTAGATTTGACAAAGGGACCCAACCCAAATGACTTTAATATAGTATTTTTAAGGAATGTAAACTCTACTTAGCCAATAAGGCACTATGAAAGTCCACAATATGTCACACAACTTCCGTGGTATTGGGATATGTATAAATCCTCAAGGTTTGGCTCTAAAAAAGAGCCAATACCAGCATGAGCACAAGAAAGAACTAACATATCACAGTATTTGTACAAATTTTCTCTAGCAATCTCAATAGTCCTACCATCATTTCTTTAGACAATTCCTTAGTAGAGTCACCATTTTGTTTGTGTTTCAAAACTACCAAGTTGCAAAAAAATCAATACTAGGATATAGGAGATAAAACTCAGTCTAAGGATTAGCTAATTCTTGTATTCAATTGGATTCAACTCGGATCTAGGCTAACTTCAATAGAGCTCAAAGACTACACTTTAGGCTCTAAAAGGCCAAGGTAGGTGCACCTTAAGGATGGAAATGACTATTTATTTGATATTCTTCTTCAAAAATTCTTCACTCACACTTCCTTTTAGATCTATCCCCTATAGGGGAAAATGGTCTACAATCTTCTCTGATCTATAATTAACTCCTTGATTATAGTAGCCTACTATAACTTAGAGGAAAACTTTACAAATAAGTAATATCCAACAATTTATTTATTCATTACAAAAAGTTAATGTTGTTTTTTATCTATATTTTCTTTGTGTAGCCAAATAATTGCATCAATTTGCATAAAAAATTATGACTAGTGTCTCCATTTCTATACAGAGTCACACTAGTAAATAACTAACCTATTTAATTGACTATTTTAAAGTTTTAGGTGACTCTACAGCTGCCCCAAGATCAAATGAAAGACCAAGAAAACTTCCACAAGAGATTGGAAAGAAAATTGCATGAAGATACAATAATGCTATTATTGATAATGGACTTGATTGACATACAATGGATTTATTTAAAATGTACATAATAGGCCTCCTTATATAGGAGAAGTGACAAGAGACAATGATAAGAAGAAGATAAGCTATCACCCACACAAGTTGGAATCACATGTCCACGAAAGGTGGATCATCCTCCATCATGCAATGAAGTATGTGCAATGATGAGGATGATAATGTAAAATAAGTACACTAAAAGTGGAATGAGATAACAATTATGACCATCTAGAGTGGAATTCTCCTACACCATGTGTTTAATTGAGGTGTAAACTCCTAAGTGTGCAAAAACTACTATGCAATGCATTATCTTAAATAAGCTTAAGTAAGTGTAATTAGTGAGCATTTAACTACACCAACACCCCCCCTTAAGTAAAAATTAGGGGAATGAACTGAAACTCACAATGCAAGATGGGTCCTAGCTACTAGGCCATTTTAGATACCCATGTACAATATGCAATGCAATACATGAAATATAATCTCTCATAAAGTGGAGAAAGAGAGGAAACCTCATGGGAAAAACCCTCCTCCAAAAAGTGAGATGAAAATAAGATGCATGGATGGATGGAGTACTCAAAACCCCCCAAAAATTGTATACATCATGTATATACAAAGAAAGAATGTCCCATAGGAAGGAAATAAGGAGACATGATATCCCCCTCATAATGAAGAAGCTCCAATGTAGATGAAGAGTACCTGCAAACAAGAGATAATCCAATGCCTACAAGAAATATCTCTATCCATAGGAAGGGATAAATAAATGAAAAGATGAAGAAGCCACTCCATGTAAAAAGAGAGGAAGGAGGAAGAAGGTCTCCATGTCTGCATCTTTGAAGACTAAATAGGTGTCTCCAAGATTAAAGGTTTTGTCACACCATCAAGTTGACCTATGAGACATGAAAAACTAAGAGAACATGAAGAGTTGGGAAATTCAATCTCCAAAGAAGGTGAAGAAGTATCTCGATGAGAAACCTGCTCAGATGTATTAACCAAATTTGCATTATGAGACTCATCTGAAAGAGCATCTAGGAATTCATCCTACATTGCAAGATATGAAGCATAAAGATAATCTTGCTAAATAGTAGAGCTTATGTTTGAAGAAGTAGGAGGTGGAGGAGTGGGAAGTTCAACACTTGTCTCAAGAACAAAATGATTCAAGTTTCCAATGTTCTCCTCACATGAATTATTAACCCTTGATAAAAGGTTAGGTACATCACAAATATAATCATCACTATCAAAAAAAATGCAAAAGAATACAAGCGGGATGTATGATAAAAAAATCTCATAGCTATGACATCTCTAGTCTCCATGTCCCTAATGTTGAAGTTTTAGGTGACTCTACAACACCCCTAGGATCAAATGGAAGACCAAGAAAACTTCCACAAGAGATTGGAAAGATAGTTGCAGGAAGATGCAAGAATGCTATCATTGATAATGGACTTGATTGACATCCAATAGATTTATTTAAAATGTACATAATAGGCCTCCTTATATAGGAGAGGCGATAAGAGACAATGATAAGGAGAAGACAATTTATCACCCACACAAGGTGGAATCACATATCCACCAAAGGGGGATCATCCTCCATTATGCAATGAAGTATGTGCAATGATGAGGATGATAATGCAATAAGTGCACTAAAGGTGGAATGAGATAACAACTATGACCACCTAAAGTGGATTTCTCCTACACCATGTGTTTAATTGAGTGCAAACTCCTAAGTGTCTCAATCACAAACTACTATGCAATGCATTATCCTAAGTAAGCTTAAGTAAGTGTAATTAGTGAATATTTAATTACACCAATAAACTTGCAATTAAAATTATTAGTTATTAACCCTACATCCAATTCTTATGATATCCCTCTCATATACCCATAAACCCTATAAATTTATGGAAGTATTTACTCAATTCTTTGAATTAAAAGAAATAATAAATTGACATACAACCTATCTCAATTGTATTAAATTGCATGAAATTTTCTCATTCAATCCCAAATAACAAGCATATGAAAATGGAGACAAAATTTAGAGACACAGATACTTAGAACTCACTCTTTCTATTAATATTCTTTGAAACTAATAACTCACTAGTGTAAAAGTAAAAATATAACTCAAAATATGACAAATTCTATCGTTCATCTTTCATTATATGTTCAATAAGAAAATTTGAAACAACATACAATTGACACAAATACTAGACTGATTGTAAATAGCATGCAGACTAAAAATTATACAAACTTTAGACCCTCACTCTACACTTTGGAAATCATTTTATAGAAAGATTGCAATAAGATTTAGATAGGAGGATAGATGTCAAAATTCTATTGGAAAGAAAATAAAAAGATGTTTTTCATGTCACTTATACAAACATTCTATGTACTTTAATCAAAATTGGGATGCCATTACAAAGTTGGTGGGTGGCACTTTCTATAGGCATCTTCAACATATTTTTGTTTGTCTTTAACTACCTATCACTTTCCTTTCTCTTTCTTTATCCTTTTGTCTCATATGCCTTTAACTGCATACTTGAACTACCTAGTCACTTTCACCAAATGGTATGGCCTTTATATCTACTATAACTTCCCAAATAGAAATATCAATTTCCACATTAGGATAAGTGGCACCCCTAACTGAAGTTAATTTTTCAAGATGTTTGCTCCACTTTGCATCTGTTATGGCCTTAACCTCTTCAATTATCTTTTTCATTTCAACTTTTAACGTGTATAACATATCTATCAAATCATATACTATCACCATACTTACTTAATCATTGCAATAGGCTTGAAATTGGGGATGATTCAAAATGTTGTCAAAGAGGATGTATATTCCATCAAATCCTTAACTCCTCCATTATTGTCCAAAATGGTGGGTACAAAACTGGGTGTTCTTATGGAAATTGGCTTCATTTTATTCTAAATTAATTGCAACTTTCTAGAAAAGAAACCATTTAAATCTTTTACCTTATTTATGTAGAAGTTGTAAAAGCCAACTTCATAGTTTGTCAAGATCACCTGCATGCAAATAACCTACTGAAGGGAAACCAAAGAAGGAAAGGTAGGGCTTAGAGAATCTCAATAGAGTGAGAGAAAATATATTCCAACAATGAAAAATGAAATTGTTGTACTAAATACAATAGGAGAGCTTGTTTATAAAGGCCTCTTGGAAGCTTCTAGAATAAGCTAGAAAGCACTAGGAGATAAGTATGACAACAAAGCATATGTCCACAAAAGGTGAATTATCCTCCATGTAGATGAGGAGATAAATATGACAAGATAGGAACAAACTCTTGTGTTGTGAACAAGTCAATACTAACTCCTAGATGCTAACTAATAAATAATGCATTTACCCTAAGTAAACTTAAGCAAAGTGTAAATAATTATTATTTACACTAACACTCCCCTTAATTGCAACTTAGGGGAATAAACTTAAGATCACAAAAGCCATGATGAAATGCATAATGGGTCCCAGCTACTAGGCCATGTTAGGTACCCATGTACAAATTCAATGAAATACAATGCAATCTCTATAAACTAGAGACAATAGATAAAACCTAACGGAAAAAACCCTACTCTAAAAAGAGATAGCTAAAAACCTAATAAAGGACTAAAGAAGCCTCCAACTAGAGAAATGTCACATAAAATATGAACAAAGAGAAGATCATGAAGAACATCACTGAAGCATGTAGAAGCAGCAAAATTTGTCAAAAGGAAATTGCTGATTTGAAGAATTATATTTTTGTTAGCTTTTTCCTTTACAAAAGGGTGACATAGGGTTGTGCTTTTACCCTGCAACCTCATCAAGGTTATCCATGCAGGAAAATTGTCCTTATTTAACTTGGATACATTTGTCTTTTGAGTCATGATCTTTGGCTTTAAGTACCCTCAAACTTCACTCTATAAGCATTGAGCTTTACTACTAACTATTAAAAATATTTAGACTATCTAAGCAGTGGGTGAATCAATTATTCCAGGTCCTTAAGTACCATTTGAACTTTTAAACAATAAAACTCTTACTATTCTACTTATGATGCTATTGCTCAGTCTCTATTGTTACTCAAACTCTACTATAAACAAAATTTATTGTTCCAAATATAACATGCTTTTCTGAATATAAAATGTAAAACATATAAAGCATTCAACATAGGTTTGACACTAGAATTTCACTTGGAAACCTAATTTAAGAAAAACTATTACCAACATGTCACCATTTTTTTCACTCTTTCAAAGTGATTTATGTTAGGAGCCAACCCTAATAAAGGTTTCAATACACACTATTAAATGTGACCTAGTTAGAATATCTGATCACCCTATTAGGAGTGGCCTTATCAAAGGACTTTGATCATTCCATTTAGAATGTCACCTTTTAAAAGGATTTACATAGACTATTAAGTCTTCAAAATGACTATTAGGTCAACATTTGTTAAAAGAATTTCAATAAAAACTATTTAAAATGATTAGAAAGAAAATAGTAGGCATTGATCTATGTGACTGCAACTCACATTGCAAGTTTAGATCTCTCTTCGGTTCAGGTGTTGATTCACTAATAAGCTCTCCACTATCATATTTCTTCTTGATTTTCTTGATAATCCTTCAAGAAATCAGCCTTCCCCCTTCAATAACACTTAAGTCTTCTTGCTCATTTCACTTATTACTATTAGCAACATCTTTTCAAGCTTTCTCTTTTACCTTCACATTCATCCACGTGCTTATGTATTTCTAATCAACCTCTATCTATATGTTCCTCACGCATATAATTGCATTCCTCAATAATATTTTTGGCTCTATAACTCTTTAAAAAGGAAATTATTTCTTTACTATTTTCTATAATCACCATAGATATTAGGTTTTATGATCACTTTCAGAATGATTCACTTTATGTGTCCATCTTCTCGATCTTCTTCTAGAAATTTCTTTGCAATCCATTTTTTAGGTCTTTACTCATCAATCTTATCTTCAACATGGTTTACATCTCCCAAGGAATCAATTGAGTTAGTTGAGAATCATGATTTCCTCAAATCTATCATCAACACTATTACTCGGTAGTCACTAAGATTTTACAATCAGTCATCACTTAACATTCTATTGTTGTAAAAATTTCTAGCTTAGCATCGGCTAGCTTTCTTAGTCAACACTAATTCTTGATTAACACTAGGTGTTATCATCAAAGAGGATAATGGAAAGATGGTGAATAAGGAGGTCTTATAGGATAACAAAATTATAAAGGAGACTAGTACTAATGACAAATATGGGTTAATCAACCTAATTGCCAAACAATATACTAGGAGCATAATACTAGCCTTTCCCTTCATCCAGTGCCTACTACTAATTTTTTGGCTAAATGCAATCATGAAGAAACTAATCCTAATACAAGTAATGAGCCAATGATACGAACTTGAGACCTTAAGGAAAAGCCTCAACAAATTGATGATTCTAAGGCTGCCCAAAATTTAAAGGGTGATGATAAAGTTTTGGAATTTTTGAATAAATCCAAAGACAAAGATAATATTGGGATGGAGATAGACAAATGGATGTACAATAAAATTTGAAAACTTCACTTATATGGTTATTCCTTGCAAGAAATGTCCCTATTTTTATAGGTTTAGTTGGATTATGAATGTAAGAAGCAGAGGTAGCTGGAATCTTTAGTTGGGAACATCCCAACCAAACTCTAGTAGTATAAAGCTTCCCTTAAAAAGTTAATTAAGGATAGTGAGATGGGTATGTAGGATGTTACTTTGTCCATCCTGGCTACTGGTACTTCTATTGGGAAAGTTTCTAAGAATGGAGCTAATTCAACTAGTCATGCTCTATTGTTAGTTGGTTGTCCAAGTAGAAGAACCAGAAAAAACACAAAGAAAGTAAACCTATAGCTTCCTATGAAGAATATTCAAGATTCTCTGAAAGAGATTGTTGTCTTAGGCACATCTATTACTAGTGTTATTAAAGATTTGGTCTAAGTTTCTTAACTAGGTTATTTCTAGACTTTTGGTCCCTCTTGTTTTATTAACTTATGTTGGTTGCTAGTCCCTATAAAATCAGCTTGACCTGGTTTTTGGTCCCTATAAAGCCAACTTTTGAATTCTACTTTGATATTCTGGGTTTTTGGTCCTTGTAAAACCAACTCCTTCCTTTGGTTCCTTTTTTTGGGGGGTTTCAGGTCCCCTTCAAAACTTCTTTTACATAATCAAAACTATGGCTTGGTTGACACTAGCATCACTTGACATTCCTTTTCCTTTTACTCTATTACTCTACTTGTCTTAGCCTTTTTTGACATAAATAATCAATTTTCTTTATCAAAGTCTATATAATCAAATATCCATTGTAGCTTCCTTTTTATAACTCAACCTTTCCTCTAGGTGCTATTGTTATGAGAAATTTCTCAAATCCTCTTTATCAATCAAATAGATATGACATTTAGATTAAGTAGAAATATGTCTCATCACTAGATTTGACATCAATGACAAAAAAAAAATTGTTCCAATTATAAGTTTTCAACACTTGATCCTTTCAAGATTCTCAACCAACCACACTCTAGGAATTTCACTGAACTTTTTCTTTCTCAATGCAAACTTTATAGGTTGCATGTACAAATTTAGCTACCATGTCACCAAATTGTGAGCTAGAACATATCTTAGCTGCAATGATTATACTCATAAATCTTACATAATCTTGTTTAATTTTTCTTATCAATATTCCTCTTCCATTATAGACTAATTTTTTGTTTTTCTTCTTAACTCTCTTATCATTAATGGGTATACTACCTTCATTGCATTAACTAGTAACTCCATGAATTAGGTTAGCTAAAATTTATATTACATTATCCCCTAAAAAAACTTCCCATCATGAATCCTGCTAAGTATAAACTTAGTTCATTCTTCACTGCCAAAATTAATAATAAAACAAAAATTTCACTAGGTTAGTATTCTTTAAATGTTCAAACTCTTGCTTAAAACTCATATCCTAGTTATAGATTAGGTTGAATTCCTTGGAAACATGTTCCTCTCCTACAATTTCAAATTTCCTTTTAGTGTAGCTACAACTTACATCTTCCTAGTGAATGACTCTTTGTAGAACTTTAGAAAGCATGACTGTGGGATCATCCTCTAAGGGTTTCAATGGATTGATTTTCAACTTAGGTCTTCCTTCTTCCTCAAAATTATGAATCAAAGAATTATCCATTTCAACAATTAAATTCTAAACTCAATTCATAGCACTTCAATTCATGTTCAATTCACTATCAAGTCACTCTTTATTTCTCCTTTACTCTTTGCATGCTCAAATGATACACAAGATCTCATTAACATCATTTAAATCTTACCAAATCAATCTCTACATTAATTACACAAGTACAAAATTCATAAAAAGTTGTTTTTAATTATTGTAAACTTTTTTTCTTTGGCACACACAAATATGATCTCCAAATCATATGTGCTCTTAACCAGAGGTTCAAATGATCATAAAATACCTCATACTAATTGTAGAAGTCATAACTTGTGGTGCAGTAGCAACTAGGTAAGGATATCTAAAAATCTAGGGTTCCAAGTTGAGTTTTGGCTTATATTGGTCTTATCCAATCCTATAGGGATAAAGAGTCCTAGAGTATAACTTAGCCATTAGGAGTTCTAATTGGGTCTTCATTGCTAACTAGTCACCGAAAGTTGCTGAGTGAACTTCAAATTATTTTCATTGCTAAGATTGGTAGTTGTGAATCTAGAGGGCTAGATTAGTCAACTAAGGGGTAGAATAATATTTTCATGTCATAAGTGATATATCTAGGCACTTGGTAGAGTTTCATGGGGCTTGAACCAAGTTTTACCTAAATAGGACAAAAATTGTAAAGTTGCTTGACAATTATAAAAAATTGCAACAGTTGTCATGACAACTTTTCTTGCAAAATGTGAAACTTCAATTAGATGGTTGTGTAAGCATCTCTAAGTGGTTGTATTAGGTATGATAGACCTATATAAGGCCCCCGTCAACTTGACACAAGGGTTGGATGGCATTGTGGAAGAATTTTGGGTAATGAGCAAGCATATTTCAATGTTAATTTTACCACAACAAGGGATTTTCCCTTCTTGAGGATATTGGATGGATTGAATTCCATGTTGCACCTTGTTCATGTCTTTATAGATCATATTAACTAGTGCTATGTGTGATTAGATAGGTTGTAGAATCATTTCATTCCTTTTCATTCATTGTTGTTGTCCTTAACTAGGCAATTTGTGAAAATGGGGTCATAAATCACCTTTCCACCATAGCATCTGTATGGTACCTTGGAATGTGTGAGGTGACTCTATGTACTATGATAATGCAAGATTTTGGGCCCTATAAAGAAATTTTTTCCATTTTTTAGTAATGCCCTAAGCAAGCCAAGTGAGCATGGTTAGTGTTCGTGTAAATAAGTATTCACTAGTTACACTTTACTTAAGTTTCCTTAGGTTATGCATTATTTTATTATTTATTAGTTAATCACCTAGGAGTATGCATACTCATCTAAGTTTTTATTTTGACAATATAGGAGTTAGCAACTCTTTTATGTACATACATACATACATACATACATACATACATACATACATACATACATACATATATATATATATATATATATATATATATATATATATATATATAGCCATATCATTAATATTAGGAAAAGATGTTAGTCTTAATGATCACTCTTGCAAACCTACAACTATAGGAGATAAACACCCAAAACATAGCTTAGGAGAGAAAGCATCTATTAACATATATAACTATATTCTTGTCCATGAAATTAGGTATATTTTAGGTCTTTAGAGATATCCAAATTCCATCTTATGCTCATACACAAATAATCATATACATAGAAACCATAAGTTCATATACTTAAACCATAAATATATATTTATGTGCAATCAAATGTCTTAGAAAGAGGATAAAAATGGTGAAAAAGATGGCTAATTTAGGATCCCATCACCTAGAAATTTTCCCCACCTCATCATCCACATGTCCATATCTAATTTCCAACTTATATAATTCCTCAGTATACTCTTTCATATTCATGTCCTTTTGTCCCATGTTCTACATTTTTCTCAACAAATTAACTTTGTTATTAGTAGGAAGAAACTACTTTTTACCTTACCTACCATTTTTAACCAAGTTTTAATCTTCTCTTTCCCACTTCTTTGTCTATCAGTCTAAAAATTCTCCCACCATAGTGAGGCATGGCCTTTCAACCTAGTAGCTCCAATTTTCATTTTCCTATTATTAGGAGTTCCTTCAAACTCAAAGAACTTCTCCATATCAAAGGTCCAATCCAACACAACATTGATATCTAACTTTCCATCATAAGGAACAACTTCCACAATAGGCTTTGAATGTGCCCTAGTCAATATAGGCAACAATATTTCCTCGTCTTGATCCTCTTCAAGATTTAGATTAGGATTTGGTGTCACTACTTCATCACCACTCACATCATCAAGATGTGCTCCTCCCCTCTAGGTTCTCTCCATAACATATAATCTTGGTGAGATCTATCTTAACATTTCTATTATGGCATCATCAACATTTCCTCTACCTCAAACTATTTTAACAATTATGTTCTTGCAAGATCATAACTCTTTGCAAGTTATTGACCAAATCTACATATCTTTGACACTATAATTAGATTCAACTAGGGTTTTACATGATCCAATCTCCTCAAGGATGAATATGAAGATTTGATACCACATGATGTAAGATGAAGGAAGATTCAATTGGAATCAACTCAACTCAAACCTATTATCATCTTCTACTTAGAGTTATACATGAAAAAACAAACAATTCAGTAAGACAAGGAGAACATAGGTCCATATTGTAGGCATCCACACTAGTGTAATTATTAAAAAATAGAAAAATATGCCCAACCATGAGGTTGTTCAGGTTATAGTCAATATAATAATAAAAAGCACCTAAAATTTAATTCACCATATTATATCCATAATACTTTATCAAGCTCCAACAACCTATATCATCATCATTCTCCACATCCTCATCATCATGTTAATCCTCACCCTAGCCACCCCTACTTATACTTGAAAAATGACTTAAAAAAGATTCTATATTACTATATAATAGATGGTTGACCTCATAATGGTCTACACACATCCCAAAACAAGATCCTTGCATTAAATTAATGATCCAAATTAAATACACAAGTTGTTAGCATCAATGTTGATGATACTACATTGGGGGATTATCCTAAGCATTGGATAGTACTGAATGTTGCATTCATGACTATTTTTGTCATTGATGTCAACATAGTACATTTTTTGTAAAGACTAGTTGTGTAGAAGACAAAGATCTTAATGGTATGGATAAAGGTTTGATTTTCTAGTGATGCACAATCATGGACATGTTCTATAATATGTCCTAATGATGTGGTTGAGTGTGCAGACTCTAAGTCGAAGTCATACAGAAGTTGTACCTAATTTATAAAGAGTAGTTTAGAGATAGAGTATTAGAAAATCAACTCTTGATGTTTGGTAGCTATATTATATCTAAGATTTAATTAATAGATACAAAATTGGGTAGTGACAAACGATAATCTGTTGGTGATATTAGTGAATGTGCAATCCCTAGTATTGTATGTGTGAAGTTTTGTATAGAATATGAGCCAATAGTGCTATTACTATTGTAATTAATTAATTATCTTATTAGAATTAATTGGAAAAGCCTCAAGGCTGACTCAAGGAACTGTTATGAAGATATGGTATAAAGGAAATATGTTTTCCTTGATTGTAAGGTGTATCCACTATTTGTAAGAAGTGCAAAGTGTGAAAAGGAGTAGAGTATTTGATGAATGTGAGTAAGTGATCCAAGGGATTATTGGATGCAAAAAAATTGTATGGTTACAAGAACAAAAGGAGAAGAAGTCTAGTTGATAAGACAGAGAAAGAGGAAGGAATAGTATAGTAAAAATCTATTATTTTGCAAGGAATAATATAGAAATCATTTGGATAGTGGGTTCATTAGTCTTTCCTTTGAAGCTATTTGGGAAGTGGGCCCAACTATATTTCACAACTCCTAGTAGGGTTGGCACCACTCCTAACAAGGTTAGAATCTCCTAACAGGGATTCAAAGTTTCCTAGCATAGACTCATATGTATTGAATGTATAAGTAGACTCCTAACAAGGTCCATCCTCTATTAAGGAACATTTCTATTAGTACATCATCTTGTGGGTACCATCCCCACCAAGGTTTTCCATCCAATCAATAGTTTTCCTAGTTAACATATCTGGTATTATTGTGTATGAGTATTCTATTATGGTTTTGGTTTATATTTCTCACATGGTTAAGTTGGTTTAAGGTTGATAATTGTGATAATAGTTGGATAAATAATTTACCCCTCATCTTAATTATATTAGTGGACTATATATTCTAACAATTGGTATCAAAGCATTAGGTCCTTGAAGGATAAGCTTAACAACTTTAGGATATCAATGTAAAGAAATTTCAAAAAAGATAGTCCTAAGTCAAATAGATGAATTTTTGACACCCAGAAGATGGACATTCTTGGTGACTTATTAGATTTGCGTAAAAAAGAGATCATTATTTTTTCATATCTAGATTCCTTTTGTTGCATACAAAAGAATAGAAGCACAAGTAAAGATAGATCTAGATCTGAAGAAGATGAGAAAATCAAAGAAGGTATTGATCTACACATGAAAAGAGAGCTAGAAGGTATGAAAATTTTTACTTATTGGACATGTAAAGATTTTGGTCATTTTCCATTTAGATTTCCTAAGAGAGTAAGAAAATATAGAAAGAGTTCACTTTCTAATGAAAATAGAGAATTTAAAGAAAGTATGGAAAGTTTCTTGAATGAATGTGATGATACAGATAATGAGCCTAAATTGGTTAAGAAAGAGGAAGTAGTTGAAGGGATAGCTTTGTTAACTATTGTTGATCCAAAGGCTAATGATGAGAATGTGGAAGTTATAACTGAGACTAGCAATGATTTTTAGAATGGGAATTAGTTTGAATAGGAGAGATCTAAGCCTAGAGTAGAAGAAACAATTGAGTTGAGAACTCCTAGTAGAATTATATCAAACAAGATGAATGAGCAAGGTGAAGTTGTGAGGAAAAAGGCTAGACTTGTATGCAAGGGATATTCATAGCAAGAATACATATAATATGAGGAAACATATGGAATTTTAGCCAAAATGGAAGTAGTAAGGATGTTCCTAGCTTATGCAGCAAATATAAAGTTCAAGGTTTATCAGATGGATGTTAAATCAACCTTTCTGAATGGAGAACTTGAAGAAGAGGTATTTATTGAGAAGATTGAAGGTTTTTCTTTATAAGAAGACAAATACATGGTATTTAGACTAAAGAAAGCTCTATATGGTCTAAAGAAAGCACCAAGAACTTGTTATGCAAGGTTGGATAGTTATTACAAAAAGCTTGGATTTGCTAAAGGTACAACAAACAATAACCTATATTTGAAAGAAGTTAAGAATGGTTTGTAAATTATTGTACTATTGGTTGATGACATTATTTTTGGAGGTAATGATGAAGCAAGTGATAAGTTTTATGAAGAGATGAAGAATGAGTTTGACATTAGAATGATAGGAGAAATGAAGTTTTTCCTAGGATTATAGATTGTGCAAAATAGTGATGATATTTTCATTTCACAAGATAAGTACTCAAATGATTTTTTGAAAAGGTTTGATTTGGAAACTTAATAAACCTATTGGTACACCTATGATAACTAGTCACAAGTTATCCAATAAAGATGAGACACCTACAATATAGCAAAAGAAGTATGATTAATGATTGGAGGTTTGCAGTATTTGACTCACACCAGACTAGATATAGAAAATGTAGTTGGGATTGTAGCTAGATTTTAAGCTAATCCTAAGGAGTATCATTTTGTAGCAGTACAAAGAATATTTAGATATTTGAAAGGGACATCTAGCTATGGAATTCAGTATGATAGATCAAGTGATTTCACTTTATGTGCATATACTAATTTAGATTGGGTAGGTAGTATGGATGACATAAAGAGCACCAGTGGTGGAGCATTATTTCTTGGAGGAAGATTGGTTTCTTGGTTTTAGAAAGAAGCAAGATTATATCTCATAAAGTGTAGCTGAGGTAAAGTATGTTGTAGCAACATATAACTCTAATCAAGTTATATGGATGAAGCAGATGTTGAAGGATATCACAATTGAGTTTAAAGAACCTATTATCATTTACTATGATAACACAAGTACAATGAGTATCTCTAAGAATCTTTTATTGCATTCTAAGACTAAGCATATATCTATCAAATATCATGTGTTGAGAGCTCAAAAGAAATAGAAAAGGAGACCATATTGGAGTATGTGAGTACTAAAGATCATATTGTTGATATCTTTATGAAGCTTTTTCCTAAAGATACTTTTTAGTACTTGAGAGGTATGTTTGGGGTTATGCCACTGCATACTTCTAAGTAGGTGATGCAGTAAAGTGCATTAGTCCACTAGTATAGAGCACTATTATTTGTCTAGACTTAATGTTGATCCTTCCTATATGGGGGAGTATCTATGATGATTTGAGTCATTGATAACTCTTGATATTTTGTATTAAAAAGTTTCTTTGGACACTTGAGTTGGTTGAAGACTTGGACCAACATAGTAGCAATTTGTATCTAACAACTGGTATGTTGTAACATTGAGGCCTCTGACATTGTTGTCAATGGGAGAGAGTATGGAATGAAAAACATCTCCTAAGGTATGGGAGAGAGTATGCATGAGAATATCTCCTAATCAATGGGGGAGCGATATCTCTTTAAAGAGATTTAGAAAGATTCATGAAAGAAAGTAGCAAAATGCACTTGATGTGTTTTGAATTATTTAGTGTGAAGTAAATAATTTATGTCTAAGAAGGAGGAGTATGCACTCATTGTGCACCTTTTCTATTGAGATTTATTTCATGTGTGAACTACTCATTTTGGTCCTCAAATCTAAAGGATTTTAGACTTTCTTTATGAAGAGGAATTGAGAAGACGAGAATAGCAATAGTAGCAGAGTATTACTTGGTATTCTTGGAACTTAGATATTTTTCATCTATGTTCCCATCTGATGGGGGACACAACCCAAGAATAGAATGGAAACAACAGATAAGAGAAATTATATTAACTGAGAAAATAAGCTAGTACAAATAGTACAAGAAAATAAACTTCAAAACATGCCCTAAGGGCTTACAATAGCATAAATCTGGAGATAATTTCTCCTTATGGTACCTCCTCTCAAACTCCACTCCGAACTGCCTTTTACAATGCCAAAAATCTCCTTAAATATACCCCGAAGGGTTAAGGACTAGGAGTACATTCTAGAAAGTGCTAGTAGGCATCCACCGACGAAATAGAAGGTTCCGAAAGTTGTGTTAGAAGTCGGTGCAAATCTAGAAGAATCTAGAAACGGTAACCGAACTTTCAGGAGGCATAACTTTTGAACCGTAGCTCCGATTGACAAACCGTTTACATTTTTGGAAAGCTCTCAAAGCACTCTATAGCCCTATGGACCAGCTTTGCTCATCCCCCATTTTTTGACCCTTTTCAAGGTCATTTAATGCCCCAAACCTAACTTTCAAGCATTCTTAGGAGGTCTCCAAAACCTGAAAAACTGCAGTAACTTTCAAACCGTGGGGCCTATTGACCTGATTCTTTTTTTGGAATGCTCTAAATAAGGATTACATTCATTTCGCCAATTCACACCTTCTAGTTTACCAAAATGATGGCCCAAATACATGCTCCTATTTTTTAAAGATTTTCAAACGCACTGATAGTTGAACTATGAGAGTTGGAACCTTTATTTGAGCCAAATGGGTATCCAAAAATGTAAAGAAATGAAACAGAAACTAAGTCTAAGTACATTTTTTTTGGGTGACACAGGATTGCCCTTATACCTCTAGATGCTCCTGCATCAGACACCCAGGGTAGATTGAAAAGTGACCCTGTCACTTTATGGATGGTAGAGGAAATCCCAAATGGGAAACCTCAGCTACTGAAATCCAAGTTGAGTCCTCGATCGGCCTTCCTTTCCATTTGACCAAATACTCTTCATACTGCCTATTTTTGGTACTCCTACCCACACGATGATCTAGAATGTCTTCTATCTCCTCCTTCTTAGAAGCAGGAATTGGACATGGCTCTAAAACTAGCTCCTCATCTGCACCATCATCATGATACTCTGTTAAATCTACAATGTTGAAAATGGGAGAAATGTGAATACCATCTGGCAGCTACACCTCATATGCATTTCCTGAGTTATGTTTCTTCAAAACTTTGCAGGGGCCAAATTTCTTCATTTTCAACTTGTTGTAAGTACCAACTGGAAATCTTTCTTTTCGTAAGTGCACCATGACTAGATCCCCTACTTGGAATTCCTTATGTCTTCTCCTTTGATCAGCTCTAGCTTTATACTCTTGATTCATCTTGATAATGTGTGCTTGAACCTCCTCATGTAGATGCTTGATGTGTTTAGCAAATTCCTCAGCTTCAACACTTGTTCTCTCCCCTTGTTCTATCTTCCTCAATTCTGGTGCAGTCCTTGGGCTATTCCCATATACAATTTGAAATGGTGATTTTCTAGTACTCCTATTTACAGAGTTATTATAAGCAGACTCTGCCTGTGGTAGAATCAAATCCCATCCCTTGGGCTTATTTCTAACTAAACATCTCAGCAAATTGCCCAGACTTCTATTTACCACTTCTGTTTGGCCATCAGTATGTGGGTGATGCGTGGAACTAAATTTCAAGTCTATTCTCAACTTCTTCCACAATGTCCTCCAGAAATATCCCACAAATTTAGTATCTCTGTCAGAAACTATACTCCTTGGAAGACCATGTAGTCTTACCACCTCTTTGAAAAACAAGTCTGCAATATGGACAACATCATGAGTTTTGTGGCATGGAATGAAATGTGCCATTTTGGAGAACCTATCAACCACCACGAATATTGAGTCATTACCCCTTTGTGTCCTTGGAAATCCAAGAACAAAATCCATACTTATGTCCTCCCATGGCCTTGATGGAACAGGAAACGACTGATATAGGCCAGTATTGTGACTAAACCCCTTGGCAACTTGACAAACCTGGCAACTCTGTACAAACTTTTTCACATCCTGTGTAATTTGAGGCCAAAAATAATGTTCTCTAAGAATGGCAATGGCCTTATCCTGACCAAAATGTCTTGCCATCCCTCCACTGTGTTTCTCCTTAATCAGATTTTCCCTCATGGAACTCCTTGGAATGCACAATTGACTACCTTTGAACAACATGCCATCCTGAATCAAATAGTCTAACCACTTGGTTCTATCTACAGCAACAGGTTCTTTACAAACAAGCTTTCCATGCTTCAACAAAATTAGGATCCTTGGGGTACAAATTCTTGAGTTCATCAAACCCAACTACTTCAACCTGAATTACTGTAAGCAGTGATTGTCTCCTACTTAGTGCATCTGCAACCTTGTTAGATTTTCCACTTCTATGTTTCAACACAAATGTATAACTCTGCAAGAATTCTACCCACTTCATATGCCTCTGATTCAAATTACCTTGGCTATTTAGGTACTACAATGCCTGATGATCAGTATACAAAACAAATTCCTTTGGCAATAAATAGTGCCTCCATTTCTTTAAGGCCTAAACTATTGCATAGAACTCTTGATCATAAACAGAATACTTCTTCTTTGCATCATTCAATTTTTCACTAAAATATGCAATAGGCTTACCTTCTTGGCTTAATACAGCCCCAATAGCACTACCACTAGCATCACAATCCACCTGGAACACTTTTCTAAAATTTGGAAGTGCCAACACAGGCTGTTCTATCACCTTCTTCTTTAGCAATTCAAAACTTCTTGCAGCAGCTGAAGTCCATTTGAACTCTTTTCTATCCCCTCTTATTGTATCAGTTAGGGGTGCACATATGCCACTGAAACTCTTAATAAACTTCCTGTAAAAACTAACCAGACCATGAAATGATCTTACCTCAGTAGTAGACCTCGGAGTAGGCCATTCCAAGATGGCTTTTACCTTCTCTGGATCCATTTTGAGACCTTCAGGTGATATAACAAATCCCAAATAGACTAACTCCCTTTTTGCAAAGACACACTTCTTTAGATTAATTAACAATTTCTCTTCCCTTAGCCTTTCAAGGACACTACGAATATGCAGTAAATGTTCTTCCAAAGTCTTGCTAAAAATTAAAAATTCATCCAAATAGACAATAACAAATTTTCCCAAGAACTTCTTAAGTACCTCATTGATGAGCCGCATGAAGGTGCTTGGGGCGTTCGTCAATCCAAAGGGCATGACTAACCACTCATAAAGACCCTCCTTGGTCTTGAAGGCTATTTTCCACTCATCTCCTTCTCGAATTCGTATCTGATGATAGCCACTCTTTAGATCTATCTTTGTAAAGTAATGAGCTCCACTCAAGCAGTCCATAATATCATCCATCCTTGGTAAAGGAAACCAGTACTTGATGGTTATCCTATTTATAGCTTGAGAATCTGTACACATCCTCCACTCTCCATCCTTCTTTGGTGCGAGTACTGCAGGTACTGCACATGGACTTAGGCTCTCTCGAATCAAGCCCTTCCTCAATAGATCCTGAACCTGTCTATTTAGCTCCTCTGTTTCAGAAGGAGTCATCCTGTGAGCAGCCTTGTTAGGCAAACTAGCTCCTGGAATCAGATCTATCTGATGACTGATTTGCCTTACTGGTGGCAATCCATCTGGAACATTATCAGAGATAATATCTCCAAATTCCCCTAGTAAATCTGAAACTTCAAATGGTATTTCACTACTACCTTCTTTATCTTTCTTAGGAATCAAAGCATAGCACATATGCTGATGTTTCATGCCATCTAAAAACTTCCTTCCATCAACAAGACAAATCCTAGCACTGCTACATACCTTTTCACCTTTCTTTTTCATGGGCTTCAATTTGTGGCGAACTCCATCCTTTGTCAGAGAGTATGTGTTTGCATGTCCATCATGCACTACATGTCTATCAAACTGCCATGGTCTACCCAACAATAGATGGCAAACATCCATCAAAATAACATCACAAAGAACTTCATCATGGTAACTTCCAATTTTGAATTTTACTAAACATTGTTCACTTACCAGGACCTTATGATCATCTTTTACCCAAGAAATTTGATAGGGCTGGGGATGTTTCTCCCTCTTGAGCTTCAGCTTAGAGACCATCTCTTTTGATACCAAGTTATCAATGCTACCACCATCAATGATCACATCACAACATTTATCCTCACACTTGCATCTGGTACGGAACAAACTCCTCCGCTGTCCTGGTTCATTTTCACCGCTTAGTAGGACTCTTTCATTTACCAAGGTCTCTCCTCTTTCTACATCCTCTGAATGTGATGATTGTGCATCCTCATCCACATGAGCAACCCTAGTTTGGCCCTCAGCTCTCCTATCTGTCCTTCCTTGTCGTTGAGGGCATTCAAAGGCATGATGAACTTCTTCTTTGCAATGGAAACAGATACCACGGAAGCCTCCTCTTCCTTGTCCATGTCCTCTACCTCTTCCTCTTTGATTTCCAAAGTCTTGATCATGGGAGCAGTTGAAACCCTCATTCCTCTGGTTTCTGCTAGTACCCACATCTTCATTTTTCTTTTTGGTTTCATTGCAGCCTACAAATGATCTACCACTTCGCCTTCCTTCTTGACCATGCCCTCTTTGTCTTCCTTCAAACCTTTTATTCAGCTTCTCTTCAACTCGTAGGGAAAACTGGTATGCCTCTTCAACGCTAGTCATTCTTACCAGACTTAATTCCTCCTGGATGCTAGGTCACAACCCAATGATCTAACAAGAAACCTTCTCCTTACTTGCTTTTGCATGCCCCGCTCTAATCAAGAGTCAGTAAAACTCCTCTATATATTCTTGAACTGATCTTCCTTCTTGCTTTAGCCCATGCATCTTCTCAAACAGATCAAGCTCGTAGTCCACAGGAATGAACTGCTTCTTCAATTTGTCCACCATGCGATCCCATCTTGTGATCTTCTCCTTTCCTCTTCTAAGTCTTTCCAGTTGAACCTCTTGCCACCATATTTTGGCATGGCCTTTCAGTTTGGCCTTTGCAAACTTAACCCTATCTGGGTCCCTTATATCCTCATACTCAAAGTATTCTTCCAGTTCATTGATCCAATCGATCAACTCATCTGGTTTCAGATTTCCTGAAAATATACCCACTTCAATTGTAGGTCTTTTCCCAAACTTAGTAATGGCCCTAAAAAGCCTTTCCTCTATAGGATTCAGAACTTCCCCATCAACTTCCTCTTCTGGTCCCATTACTTCCTCTTCATTATCATCCTCACTATTGTCACCTGCGACAACATTTGCTCCTCTACGAAGCTCCTCTTGCAATGCTTGTACCTACCTCTGGAGGGCTCTAACCTCCTCAGGATCAATAGCTTTGGCCCTTCCACCACACTCTCTTCATGGAGGCATCTTCTAACTCAAACTCACAACCATACAGTCCTGGTGCAAACTGCCTCATAGTTGGCGCTCTGTCTACACACTAAGGAAAACCTGCTCTGATACCACTTGATGGGGACACAACCCAAGAACAGAATGGAAACAATAGAAAAGGGAAATTATATTAATTGAGAAAATAAGCTAGTATAAATAGTATAGGAAAATAAACTTCAAAACATGCCCTAATGGCTTACAATAGCATAAATCTGGAAATAATTTCTCCTTATGGTACCTCCTCTCAAACTACACTCCGAACAGCCTTTTACAATGCCAAAAATCTCCTTAAATAGACCCCAGAGGGTTAAGGACTAGGAGTACATTCTAGAAAGTGCTAGTAGGCATCCATCGATGAAATAGAAGGTTTTGGAAGCTGCATTAGAAGTCGGTGCAAATCTAGAAGAATCCAAAAACGGTAACCGAACTTTCGAGAGGCATAACTTTTGAACCGTAGCTCCAATTGATGAACCGTTTACATTTTTGGAAAGATTTCGAAGTGCTCTATAGCCCTATGGACCAGCTTTGCTCATCCCCCATTTTTTGACCCTTTTCAAGGTCATTTAATGCCCCAAACCTAACTTTGAAGCATTCTTAGGAGGTCTCCAAAACCCGAAAAACTGCAATAACTTTCAAACCGTGGGGCCTATTGACCTGATTCTTTTTCTGGAATGCTCTAAATCATGATTTCATTCATCTGGCCAATTCACACCTTCTAGTTTACCAAAATGATGGCCCAAATACATGCTCCTATTTTTTTTGGGATTTTCAAATGCACTGATAGTTAAACTATGAGAGTTGGAACCTTTATTTGAGCCAAATGGGTATCCAAAAATGTAAAGACATGAAATAGAAACTAAGTCTAAGTACATTTTTTTTGGGTGACACAGGATTGCCTTTATACCTCTGGATGCTCCTGCATCACCATCAATGCCAAAGGGGGAGATTACTAGCATGAATGGCGATGATACTACATTGGGAGAGTATCATAAACATTGGAGAGTACTAACATGTTGCATTCATGACTATGTTTGTCATTAATGTCAACATAGCATGATTTCTATAAAGACTTGCTAAGTAGAAAAAAAATCTCAATGGTATGGACAATGGTTTGTGTCATGCCCAAATTTTATGAGATAAAACACAACCAATTTTTTTATTTTTTTATTTTTTATTATTTTATTATTATTATTATTATTTTTCAATCCTTACGCATAACAATAATGATATCAGATTGATATACATCATTGACTATTCAAATAATTTAAGTCTATGAGTATATTAATGCTAACCACAATCATTATCTAATCTAACTTATTAGAGCTTAATCATTTTCCATGCCTACCTAAACCTTTTCCAAATCATTCTATGATTTTTGACCAATATTCTTATTTGATGCCAAACATATATTGTAATAGACTTATCTATCCCTTTGGAGGAGCTACACTCTAAGGTTAACCTAATATTTTAATAATACTTGGTTTCCACAAACTAATAAAATCCTAAGAAAAGCATTAATTACTTACCATTTAGATCTTTAAAATAAATTATTTCAATTTAAATTGAAATATAAAATTTCTTAATAACAACTTCATCCCACATATTAAATACAAAAAAAATGAAAATTAATTAACAATTGTATTCTAAGTTTCTTTCCCCTTACTATACATCTCTAATTACATATCAAAAACTAGCACATAGCTTCTAACACACTACTTACTAATCCTAATACTATTTTCTTTATTTAGATTAAAACATGCTTATGTTACTAAACCACCCACTTGCTATCTCCCACCATAGCATCTAATCTACACAAAAATCTTAACTACATTATTAATGCCCATGACATGTATTAGACAAGGCAATTTTCTTCCCTATTATCTCAACTTTTAACTCAAGCCAAGTCTATCTAGGGAGGGTTCATGTGAGAAATCAAGAGGCTCCCTCTAAAGCATGTCCCCTTTTGGCGTTTCCTTGAAGACATTTGTTGGGGGTGACAAGTCTAAAATTGCTTGTTATGAAATGTCTTGTCTTTTTTTTAAAACTTTATCTTTCACACCACTTGGCGCCTAGAAAGGTACATCTTTTTCTTGGAATGGGCCTCTCTTCCCAAGGTATATTCCATTCTTCCCTAGGTCTACGTGCTGCTTAAGGAAAGAAAGTCACTTGAGTTTATAAATTGCCATATGTTTAAATAGACTTTTTATGTCCCCTCCTTGTGATTGCGCCTAGGTTCTGCAACTCATGGAATTTGCTTGGGTGAAAGAGATTAACTCATTTATGGTGTTTATTTTTCTGATTTGACTTTATCCTAGTGAAGTACAGATCACCTTTCAAGTGCTTGAGTATTGGAAAAGTCATGGTGGCAGATTTAGGTGGGACCCCATTGCCGCTCACTAAAGTATGACTCATCTAGTAGCCTTTTTCCTTATATCCTTAGGATTTGACGCCTAATGCATGGGGCCCCAATTTTTAACTTGGTTAATATAGGAATGAAAATAACAAAGTGGGTAAATAGGGTAGTTAATATATTTTATTTGTTTTCTTTAGATGTGACTCCTCTAGGTCACAGGTCTCTTATAAACCTTTACTATTATTATTTTTATCAGTAGAGGGTCATTCAAAATTAATCTATGGCTTAGCCTTGTTTTAATTTAATTTATTTTATTTGGGTTATATTATAAGTACTTCCTATATTTTAGTCTCCTAGGCTAAGAATAGATCTTTGTGATTATTATATTGCTCTGTAATTGGAGAGTGAATTTTTGTCCCTTCTCCATACATTTTCCAGAGAGTGAATTACACTCTCCCAGCCATTTGTTTGAGTTCAATTATGCTTTCCTACATTGTTTTTCACCTATCTGATTTTGCTCAAATGGGAATATTATATACATGAATGCTCACTTTAGTGTTAAATTTAATGGAGGACTAACACTTTAATTAATGCATTCCAATAATCATTTCAAAGCAACCTATTGAAAGATGATCTTGACGTCTTTCCACATGTTTTCTCACTTATTATCAATAGATTTTAAGTCCTTTCTTTTAAAAAATGAACAAGATATACCATGAAACCTATTAATTCAATCTTTCCTTTATACAATGAAACTTTTCTATATTGAACTAAATCACTTTGTTGAAATCATCTACATTATCAACCATGATATGAGCACACTTTAGTCATCACATTTCATACATCAACTGGCATATTTTAAAGAAGGTATTCACTTGATCTTGATGGAATTATCTACTATTGAATAATTATCTAAAATAATTTCATGGAACGTTTCCAATGTTATACACACTAAGACTTCACTTGAAACAATGAGTAAATAAATCTAGGATCCAAAGGACTTTTCCATACTATTGTCTTAGTCTATTACATCAACTTTATAGCTTGCATTTGAACAAGTTCCCTTACAAAATTTACCAATGTATTCATTATAATGAAACCTTAATGAGAATTCTAGCTTTTTATATGGATAATCACAATCGAATGCATCTTCAATTTATTATTCTAAGATATAATTATGACTATTTCTTATCATGAAACTATCTCATATATGACAGAGAAGATAGTCAACTCCTTTTATTCCAATAAAGCACATAAATATAGAGTCTTATAATGCATTTAGTTAAGAGAACTTCCAAAATTATTTTCTCTGCCCATGACCCATACATCACAGTGGTACAAATGGAGATTTTCTTTTATAGCTCAATACACAAAACAAAAGGAACAAGAACTATGCTTTTACAAATACAATATTTGATGCCAAAAAAAAAAAACAATATCTCCTTCCAAACAAATGACATGTCCCTTATGCAATCATTCATTGCAACCACATGAACAAAATGGAGAGTTCTCCATTACAACAAAATGACAAGTTTTGTCTTCAAGAAATGTCCATAAGATGGTTATTCCAAGCTTGTTTCCATTTCTCCCTTGAGCAAAAAATCTACAAATACATCACAAATAGACAACAAGGACCATGGGTGCTTTCCACCCAACCATAGGTCTTAGAGACCACCCCGGCGCTAGGGAAATAAGGCTCAACCTAGGTTACATACATCACAAAATTTTGCATGAAGACACAACACAAAACAGAATCAACACCCTTCCATGGCTTGCACAATGATTCACCATTAGAATCATAAAACATTGGGTGAAGGTGGGCTCTTCAAGGAGGAGAAATTTTAACATCATAAATATCATATTGCCAATGCATTTTGCCTCTCAAGGCCACCACAACATAAACAACATATTGCCACTGCATTGCCTCTAAAGGCCATCAAAACAACCATCTTCTCCTCATCCACCAAACCTCCTTGTACCTCCCAAACAACAAGATTCATGACCATGATGGAGCCCATGCTCCATGATAATAACAACCTCATCATGAGGTAAAAACACAATTTTCTTTCTCACTTGCAATGTCAAGCCCAACTTATGCCCTTCACCCAAGGCTTCTCTACCCTCCTAAGGGTGAGTGAAGCCTTCACACCCATAATCACAATCAACACTCACATTCAAACAAGAAACAAAAACAAAAAAAAATGAAGAACAACAACAAAATAAAACCAAGAAAGGATCTCCAAAAGCACAAAACACGTTCACTTCTTCCCAACACAATGACAAGCTCATAACACAAGATTGACAATGCAATGCATACTCCATTGATAACTTTTCACACTTAAAAATTTTCTTATCCATACTAAAGAAAAGGAATCAAAGAACATGTTTAAGTCACCAAGCTTGGTCCAAGCTAGGGTAAGGATAGTTGTATAAGAGCTCCATTAATCTCCCTCCACAACCTAACTGTCTCTAAAATTAGAAAGTGGGTAGACACTCCACTAGTTTGGCCAAGACTCTAATAAAGCCTCCCCACTAACTTATTTTAGCAAAAAAACTAAGCCACTACTTGTTACAAACTTGTCTCCTCTAACTTTTCTATTTTTGACTTAGTGGAAAACATGAGAGAAGATAGATATGACAACTCCAAATTCGAATTGATGGAAGAATGCATGGGTAAAAGGGCCCTCTAGGCTTTCTAGGCACTCAAATGATCAAAATTAGGCCCCTAACTTGTTGTACTATCATATGGATAACTTATTCTCACATAAAAGACACTTTGAGACCACCTAATGACCCCTAAAATCCCTAGCCAAGTCCAAATTCGAATTTCCTTTGATTGAGACTCCTCATGGCATTTTTCTATATGAAGTTAACTTGGGTTCTTCATTAGGGTTAGGTTTAGGTTAGGTTACTTCTTGACAAACCTTGAATAACATGGCATCTCCACATGGACAACACAAGTGTCAAGTTACACACACAAAATATCACATTACGTTAAAATGACTTGTTTACAATAATGCATGAACTAGGCTACTACACACACAATAAAACTCACATATACAAAATAAAAGACATTAAAATGAGGTTTGAATCTTTTCCACTGATTCAACCTTGGCTGTGTCATGTTTGTAATAGTTTGAACCTTAATTCCCCTTTAAACCCATGGTCAAATTCCTGCACACCAAACTCAAGCATCAGTAGTCCAAGAAAATCATGTAAACAATAAGTACATACGTGAAATAATCATTATCTCATTCAACATTAGACTTGCATATATTTCATCATCTAAAATTAACTTTCCCTTTCTTAATCATTTCAAATATAACCTTAAAAATATTAAAATATCAAAACCTACGTCTCCTAACATGGGCTTATATGTATTGAATGTATTCATAGACTCCTAACAAGGTCCATCCTCTAACAAGGAACATTTATTTTAGTATATCATCTTGTGGGTACCAAACCCATTGGGGTTTTTCCTTTGACCAAGGATTTACCTAGTTAACATATCTAGTGTTATTTTGTATGAGTTTCTTGTTGTGGTTTCAATTTGTATTGCTAATATGGTTAAGTTAGTTTAAGGTTGATAATTATGATAATAGTTGGATAATTGATTCATCCACCACCCCTCTTAGTTATATCAATGGATTGTATATTCTAACATAAGTCAGCTCATACTAAGAACCAATCAAAAATAAACTTGGTCAAAGAAGGAACTGAGGATCAACAAACATCTGGTGCACTTGGCACATGAATGACACTAGCAACAATAGAACCTAGTCACCCAAGAAATCAATCGATACTTAGCAACTTGGTCAATACTAAACTTTGCAACAATTATAGCTCGACAACCACAAGATCTCGATAATAAGTGCAACTTGCTATTAACAGGTGAATTGCACAAAGGTGAGAAGGATAGAAAGACAACCCAAGATGCTCCTTCATCACTAATGCTTTTTTCAGATTCAAAAAATGAGCTAATTTAATAAAATTATGCCTCCTAAAATGCAAAAAAGATCATATGGCTTCAATAAAAAAATAAGTTAGCAATATTGAAGAAAATGCTAGAATAACCTCCATAAATAGGTTAGGATCAGAATTATCTTTTTGATAGTATCTTGTTTGCCTGATTTTGATACCATATGCTCAAGATATCAAAAAGAAACCAATAGTGCCCCTTTTAGGGAAAACAACACCAAAAAACCCCTTTAGGGGCTAAAGAATTATACCCATGGGAACCATGTGACCATTCATAGGGGGATGAAGAGGGATGGTGTTGTGACTATAACACTTGGGTAGAGTAGATTGACAAGAAAAGAGGCGACCCCACAATGATAGTGTGATGGCCACCCGATGGCTCTACAATGGTTGCTCCTCTCCAAGTGGTGGCACAAATTTTATAACCATCTATGCTATTATAAATAAAATATTTAATTTTTGTTAGTTTTTTTTAAATCACTTTTATTTTCTTACAAGAGGTCATACAACTTGATGGGAAATTTTTTTCTCTCTAAGTGAAATACATCCAAATAAGATGTGTGTTATATCAAAAGAAAGGTTTTTGGGTATCCAAATAAGATGTGTGCTTTATCAAAAGAAAGGTTTTTGGGTATCACGAGCTCAACGGAGTGGTCAACTTGAGTCCAAACTACTCTAAAAAATACTGACCCCCCTATTGCAATATAAATAAATAGAAGAATCATGTATCTAACTCACACAAACCCTTTCTATGTTTTCTTTAAAATCAAAAAAGTTGCAGAAAATCTAGGTCTAATACCATGTAGAATTTGAGTAGTGCAAATTCACATAACCCTAAAGAACACCTGCATGCAAGAACCTCTCATAGATAGGTAAATAGAAAAAAGACAAGGATTTTTCTTTAACAATATGCAAGATTATGTTATTGGATGAAAAGACCAATAAAAGTATACAATAGGTCAATCCTTATCAAAGGAGATCAAAAACCTAAAATGGAATTCCTAAGAGGTAAAAGCTTTTAATGATTAATATAATTATTAAATTTTATGAATGAAAATGCATGAAAATGAAATCTTAAGAAGGTAGTAAATTTTATTTAATTAATACAATTAAATTAATACTTTACTCTACGAAGCTCAAATAGTAGGTTTTCAAGTTGTTGAATTGTCTAAGTTAGCTATGTGTTGGTGTGCTTGTTGTTGTTAGATGGAGCTTAATTAGAGTCATATGTTATTTTTTCCCCCTTTTTGTAGAATAGTTTCCCCCTAACTTTTCCTATGGGGGGTTTGGAGAAAGTACTCCTATGATAGGGGTCAAGGGACAATGCCCCTTGTAAGGTTTAGTGGTACCACCCAAGGCGGGGTCCTAGGACCACACCCTAGGTGTGCTCCCTATCATAACATAAGGAGGGATTGAGGGACAATGTCCTCAATCCATTAAGTGATTTTTTTTTAAAGAGGGGTAAATGCTTTGACTTGGAGCTATGAACCAGTGAGGCCACAAATGGGGGACCTCATCCCCATGAGATTTGAACCTTGATGGCAAGGATAACAACATAACAACTTAACCATCACAACATGCCACTATTGGAAATCCATTAAGTGAATTTACTATTATAAAAAGTGTGGAGTTTTTTTTCTATTCGATGACATATTCTAGCCCTAATTTTATATGAGGCATAAGTCGTGTAAAATGGTTTAGGGTTAGGAATTTTATAATGTATGATGATTTTTGTAGCTTCTTATAGTGGTATTGAGTTGCAAGGGACTATAGATTATAATCAGGTTAAAATTAGTGGATAATAATATTGGACTTATTGTTTAGTGGACATAACCCATGGATTGAGTGAACCATATTAAATCTTTGCATATTCTATTTGCTCATGTCTACTTTATCCATTTTTTATATTACTTATATTTTCATATATCATGTAATTTTTATTTGTATCTCTCTAACCCTAACACTCATATCTTTTCTCTTATTGTTCCTCGTGTTGTGTTGATTTCTAGGCTTGGCCCTTTTATTTTGGATTAAGGTTAAAAAAGTTTTGGAGGGGACCTAAAATGCCATACAAAAATAAAAGATCAATGGTAAAGAGACTAGTCAATTTTACAAGGATCAAGAACCTATAGTAATAACATTAAAAAAAATTAGGTTTTACAAGGAGCTAAAACCTATAAGTAGCATTCTAGCAAAAAAAAATTTGGAATAAAGGACTACCAAGAAAAAGGTATAGAGCCAAAACAAAAAACTCAGACAAGCAATAACAACCAAAAAACAAAAAATTGTAAAACCCTAATATAGGAGATCCTCGATAACCTTAGTCAAATCTTTGGTAGTATCAACAATCCCTTGAAGGAGATCCTCAATAATGGAGATGGGGGTAGATTGAATGGCCCTTTTAGTACTCTGTCTTGTCCTTTTAGGACCACCAGTCATCTTAGCATGCATAGGAGAGTTAATTTTTTCATTGCTTATGCTACCCAAACTAACCACCACCATACATAAACTATTAGTAGTAAGCATCATTTTATCATCCTTCTTGGTTTCCATCTGGCAACCCTCTTCCTCAACAACCTATTTTGTTGTTGTCTCATCGTCTAGATTTTTTTTTGGTGCTCTCCTATTTTGTGTTTGGTCATGTTCTACTTATTATAATTTAATGATATACATCTTTAGTTTTATTTTGTAATTAGATTTTAGGGTCTCTTCAAAACCAATTTTCACTTAAGCAAAAAATATACTTCTATTGTCATAATGCATGATAGTAGTTTTAGAAAAAGGAATATCAATATACTTCATTATTTTATTCTTCTGCATTATCCAATTATAATATTTTTTATTCTAACATATTTTTCATTTTCTGTGGACCAAGAAATACAATTTTTTTCTTAATAGGACAAGATACTAACCTTCCACCAAGATAGAATACTTGTCCACTTGTACTCTTTCTTTCACATGCATTTCTTTCCCAAAGAGCATTAGTATATGCATACAATGTGAAATTAATAGATTTGTTATATCATAAGCCAAATTTCAATATTCATTTTAAATATCTAAAAATTCTCTTTATTATTGAAAAGTGTGTTTTTTTAGCATCTTCTTGATATCTTGCTACAATTTTAACTAGAATAGCAATATCTAGTCTTGTATGAGTCAAATATTGTAAGCCACCAATCATATATTTGTACATTGTTTTCATAGCATTAGGTGAATCATCTTTGTTAGACAATTTGATTCCAATTACCATAGGCATTCCAATATGATTACAATTTTTCATACCAAATCTTACCAATAAATCTTTAGGATACTTAGAGTGAGATATGAAAATTTTATCTTTAGTCTATTTTAATTGTAATCCCATAAATATTTTCATCTTACCAATCAAAGACATCTTAAATTCAACTTTCATTTCACCAAAAAACTTCGTACTTGCCTCATCATTAACACAAAAAATGATATCATAGAAAAATACTTGAGTGACTAATAATCTAGCATAATTAGATCTCGAATACATGTTACTGTCTACATTACCTTAAAACTTGAACTCAATAATTTTTAATCCAATCCATCATACTAGGATGTAGGTGAGGTCTTTAATCCATACAATGTTCTCTTTGACTTTCATACTATGTCTTTTTCTTCAGTTAATAGAAATCCACCAAGAAGTTCAATGTAGACTTCTTCCTCAAATTCATCATTCAAGAAAGCTAACTTAATGTCCATCTAATAGAATTTGAAATTATTATTAGATGCATAAGACAAAACCCCTCTTATAACCTCTACTCTTGCTACAAGGTATATATTCGAGAAAATTTGGTAAACTATGAATGAAACTGTATTTTGAAATTTCCTAGCCAAAGAGTTACACAAAAATGGGAAAATATGAAGTACATTTATTATCCAAAAAATATAGTGTTTAACCTTCATTAAGAATGCAATAGATATCTTAGATAGTGCCATGTCTTTTGGAGATCATGATATGCAGTACACTTCCTCCAGGCCCTCAACCCTCAAACTATCATGAAGGATGATCAAGGAGAATGGATGGTAGTTTGATCTCACTGATAATACAAATATGATGCTAGAAGATCAATATTATAGGAAAAAGGAACTTGAAACCCTATGCAAAGGTTCCTCATAAGAATTGAGGCAAAAACAATACCAAACTTAACTTATTTTTTCATTCTCTTGAGTGAACACTAGACTTCCAAGAAGTTGATAACAATGCATCCTCCATCTTGAGATTTGGAAAATTCTAAAAGTAAAAAACTTGGGATCAAGGTAGATGATCACCTTGATTTGAATTTGACAAGTCATTCAGTGAAATACATCTAGCACCAATGCCATTAATTTGGATTTTTTGTCAATGGATTGGCTCAAGTATGGATATAGATGCTATAGTTGAATGGATTAAAAATCTCTTAGGAAATCACATAGACTTAGAACTTATGAAAAATGAGTTTCTTTACATTTCTTGTGACAATTTTAGATTTAAAAAAATTCTTCTTAAAGGGGAAACCCTAGCTTTTAATGGCTATCCCTTCAAAGTTGAACCCTTTTTTATCCAAGTAATGCATGAGATTCCAAACTAGATTGTACAATAATATTTCTAAATCTCCTAATCTAGCTAATTGTTAAGGAAACTCTTAAACTTATAAGCAATAATCTTCGATATTTTTTGTAGAAATTGATCTTAAGTGCTTGAGTCCAATTATTATTGCTAATATGAATGGTAACATATTAAATTTTAAACCACTAGAAATTAACATTAGTAAAACCATTTCTATCAAACCTAGATTTTTTGAGGGTCCCTTTTGGGAAGAGCCATTTCCATTTTTATATTGCTGAAGAATGAGAAGTGGATAATACGTATCCCCCTATCCCTAATCCATAATTGTTAGGATAGAGAAACCAGTAGAGGAAGAATCCTCTCCTTTTAATACCAATATAGCTTTAGTACAAATCTACTTGATAAAGGATCAAGTTGATCATGGTTTCAACTATGAATAGGGTACATTGAATATTAACATAGCTAATCAAAATGACATTGGCATTCCTCCATGGGAGGAAACCATGGAGACTCCAAGCCAAGTTGAAGGAGGGGTTAATATTTTAGTAGAAGGCTTGAATAATATGGTGGTTGATGATCTCATGAACTAATTTTTACATGAAATAAGTGATGAAGAATAAATTATAAGAAAAAATTAATTCTTATCCATTTGATTCTTAAAAATAATGAGGAGCGCGTGGAGGATTGCCCCTAGGTCTAGATGATGGGATGATTTTCTTCTATATCAAGATATAGTGTTAGATAGGGAGCATAATTATCTAGGGCTTTCCTTCCACCAGCTAAGCCAAGACAACTCATATTGCTCCAAATCCTTAATGAAATATGGTTGTAAATCTATTCAAGAGCTTAGATCTAGAAATGGAGCAACCCATGGGAAATTAAAATTAATGGATTTATTTTATTCCAGGAGGAAAAAGATCCTTCCCATAATATCATGCATATTTTAACCTGGAATGTTTGGGGCCTTAATGCCCCTAACAAATAAAATCTTGTAAAATATCATATCTTGTAGACTAGAGTTAATAGCATCCTTATCTAAGAAACCAAACTAGCTAAGAAAGAGATGAATATGTTGGAATTACAATAAGAAACCTAAACTTCTTGGTGGGTGGGGGGGTGAATCAATAGTTTAAACTTGGACCCATAAAAATTTCACCACACATACATCTCATGCATTCAATGAATAAACTAAAATAACATGTAAACATATAAGCAATCACACACATATGACACCAGCTATGATTACCCAGAAACCCTCCAATGAGAAGGTAAAACCAGGGTGGGGATGACACCCACAAATCTTCACTACTATAGTAATAAAGTCTATCCAATGAAGGTTACAATATTTTGATCATGAGACATGATCTACCCTATGAAAGGTTTGTTTGATTAAAGGCTTACAAATACTATTAGGTCTCACCTTGTTAAAGGATTTCAACACCCTGTTAGAAGTGTTCCTAGTTAAAGGACTTTAACTCACAATTAAGTAAGCACCTTGTTAGAGGATTTCATACAGCCTGTTTGGACTACTCAGTTAAGAGATTTTGATTGATCCCCTATTAGAATGTCTCAAATTTGATCTTGCAGTTAGTACTTGTGGTCCAAAGCACCTAATCCTCTTTCTTTTTATAATGTAATAGGTTCTAGGGATAGATCTAATCATCTCCCTATGACCATCCACCTTTGTAATGGACACAAGCCCCCATGGTGCAACTATAAGCCTTGGGCATCAATTGGTCCAATAAGTGGATTTTTGGTTAGTTCTATGTTTTCTAGGCATGTCTAGGTGTATGGAACATTAATAAGGTCCCTAGGAGTTAGTAGAGTCCATTTCAAAACATATTTTCAATAATACTTGTCTTAGCGCAAAAATTGCAAAATTGCAAAAAAGTTGCTTGGCAATTTTTGCAATTTTCTTGACAACTTTTCAAAATATAACTTCCAATGGCTAAAACTATCCAAGGGTTGGTTTAACCAATTGTAAATAGCCTATATAGGCTTTGAGCATTTGAGGAATGACAAATATAGAAGTTTCAGTTGTATTTGCTTCCAAAAATCAATAAAATTCCTGTTGTTCCAACACTTTTTGCTAATTTTTCACATGTTGTACAGAATCCATTGATTGGAGGATGAATTTTCTGCACTAAAAAGTTGGAGTTTCCTATTTAGAAGATTTTAGCTTTGATTTGAAGGTTTTATCATTTTTTTACAAAGGTTATCAAATTATGTTCCTTGCTGGTCTGTGAAACCCTTGTTTTGAGGGTTTAGTCACTAAAATGCCCCTAACTTGAGACTCCACCAATGGATTTACTTCTTCTCTAGTATGGAGCAAGTTAGGTTTGCATATTATCTAATTTTTTTAGTCTTGGAGTAGGAGGAAAAGTTGGTTAATTTTGTAAGGAAGCCCTAGGTCAAATATCTACATGTATTTGACCTTGTTTTGGAGAGATTAGAGTGGATAGAATGATGTAAAGTGTTGGTGTTTAATTATGATGTTAAAACAGTGCTAAAACTACTAAGCGACAAAAGGCTTAATACCTAGATATCAATACATACACAACCTAAAGAATAGCCAATTCTCATTATCACTTGCATATGCAAAGTACTAGGACCCAACTCCAACAAAACCTTAGACGGTTTTCTACTCTTTTGGCTCTGTAAAAACCAGAGCGGGTGTACCCGGGGATGGTTCAAAGATGGAACAATTGTAAGAGAATTATTCTTAGTTTCATTTTGATTCTCATCTCTAAATCTTCAAACATATACGTAAATCTTACCGAATTGATAAACACATCCCTTGAACAGATATGGCCAAGAAATCTTCTATAGCTCTGCAGATGTTTCCAACAGCAATGGCTAAATGAAGCTAAAACAATCCATGCAGGCAAGTGCTGGCCAACTTTGAATATCTTACAGGAAATATAAGTAAAAATTGATTTTATGATGTACTTTGAAAAAACCATTCATAATATACTTCTCTTTTGGTTGAAATACTTTCGATCAGTGCCTAATCCATTGGGGATTCAGAGTCAAGTAAATTCTTAGATCTAATTTGTTGCTTTGCAACAAATTCTTATCAGCAATTCTTACTAGAATTTATCATGCAAAAATCCTTTTTAACATCTAAGCAACCTCATCACATTCATCAGAGCCTTTATTTAATCCATTGAATTAACAACAATAACAAATGGATGTACAGCCTTACTATATTGCAATCAATTGCATAAGCTTTTACTCACACAACATCAAGGTAGCTAAGTATTTAAAAGGAGACAAAATTTAGAAAGAACAGATATGGGGATAGTTCATAATTTGTATTCATTTCCTTTGAAAATGGTATATCCTTTACAATTGACCCAGAAAGACCTTCAGAAAAGAAGCATAGTTCTTTCTACATTCATCTATATCTCAGAAATTTTGACAGAAAAAGTATACTACAAACTTCCTTTCCAAAATATTTGGATCAAAAACAAAACTAAGCACAATACTTAGTAAAAAATAGAATTCGGACCATTCTTTAGCCTTGGGATCTCACTTAAATAGTGTGAGATGCAACAAGCTTCAGGCTAAAGAAGGTGACAGGTGTCCTTCTTTAGAAAGACAAAAACAAAAATAACAGAAAGGTTAATTACAACAACAATTCTTGGTGGGTCCCTTTTTATTATGTTTCTTGGTTGTTGTGATCTGATCTTACAATCATTCTTCATCTTCAAAGTACATACCCATAAGGTCTGTAAGTGATGTATTAGCTTTTGTTACTTGCAAACTCACTTTAACCTGGGGATTTTCTATGTCATCATTGCCGATTACAAAAGTAACTATTACTCTTACATCTTCTTCCTCATCGTCTCCTGACATCTGCTCACTAAACTAATTTTTCCATCTATTAAAAGTATCATCATCTGGCCAATCAAAACTTAGGGTTTCTCTTTGTATCTTTATTAAAGAATTGGCATTTTCCTCTAAGTCATCGAATTCTTTTCTCATAGCAGCATAATATAATTGTACTTTTACTAGCTCCTCATTTGTCTTTGCCCAAAACCAATGGCCAGTCTTACTGATGATGTTTATTATTCTATTATCAAATAATTCATCCATTTCCTTTTTCCATTTCTCTTTTCCTTTATTGTATCAACAGATTCTAAAGCACAAGGAAATAGGGTGAATTTTTCAGCAAGATATTTTGAAAAACAGAGTATCAATTTTCTTTGTAAAGAATCTCTTTTATTCTCAAAATTATCTAATTGATTTAATAAATCAAAAATCCTTTCAACCTAATGATAAGGCATTTGGACTGTAGATATACATATAATTGTAACATCATTATTTCTATGTCTCCATTTCTGTGCAAGAGAATCGAGTCCGTCCTTTTCTTTATTCAACTCATCCATGAGGGTTACAATCCTTGTCAACTGATCATAAAAAGTTGACCATTGTATTTTATCCCTCAAATATGTCACACCCTGCCTCCATTTCTCTTCCTGCTGATTTCTGAACTCTATCTGCCACTCATGTAATTTGGTTTTTTTTGCATCAAATTCTTCTGCAGTATAGAATTGGGGTCTTTCAGGGGTGTCAGGTATCTCAATAATAGGGGTTAATCCCATAGATGACTGTGGAGGATATGCAATTCTCAGTGTACTAGATTCTCCCACTTTCCTCTTTCCAAGTACCTTCTCTAATTGAGATACCCTGTTTTCCAACTCAATTCTCCCTTTGACATCTTGGTTATAAGCATCCACCACTATTTCATATTTATTATGCATATCAATCATTTCCCTCTCTTCTCTTTCTTCAGTAGCCAAGGCAAATTTAGAATAATCCACATTCATGTGGGCTACCTGTACATTTGAAGTATCAGCAACTCTCCTTATAATGATACTCCCTGTTAGTCCTGAATCATCAGGCTGTGATGAAGTAGTTCTAGATCCTCTTCTCAGGGACCACATAACAAGGGCAACTTGATCATTGCTAAATGTTGTACCCAAGAATTCCTCTTTATATGGATCCTGGAGTCCTAAATTATTTGAAACAGAATTAAAAATTAATGCGTCAGCAATATCCCAATTGGGCAATAATAAAACATTAGCATTTTTTACCATCTGTCTTCCCTCATCAGGGGTTATATTTTGGAACTCTTGCACCATTTGTTCTTTTATTTGATTTTGAATAGAGGTCTCATCCATTTCTGGATGTTCTGTTTTCATATTCTTACACCTTTGTCCAAAAATGTGCATATTTACCCTCCATGCAAACTGATGGAAAGCCCTAGATCTTACAAAATTGTTATCAGACAAAAAATGTTGACTGGCTTGTTCCAAAACATGGTCCAATTCCCTTCCTCTGAAATCTGCTATAGTTAATTCAAAAATTGGCACAGGAGGTTCCTGGGGGTTCCCTTCATCAATTTCTGCTTGTGTAACAAAAATTTCTCCTTGTGACCCCATTTGTTCGAATTGCTCATTAGTGAGCTATTCTTCCTCAATTCTTATTGGGGTTTGAGAAGGTGAGTAACTTTCATCAGGGGATTCTTCCTCCCTTATTATTCTTCTTCTTTTGGGAGAAGGTTCAGGGGGTCTTTCTTCCAGGACAGTACTGGTGGATTCAACTATCTATTTTTCTTTAGGTACAATGGGCACCTGTTGTCGAACAATAATATATCCTGTCTTCTTTCATACCACCAGCGGACCCATTCCAATGTTGGGGGTGAAACCCAATTTTCTCATAACTTCTCTGGCTTTATCTGGAAAAGAATTAATAAAATGCTATTTCTTCTCATTCATTACTTCCATTATCTCAGAGAAAGTACTCATGAGCTTATTTATCTTATCTGCATTGGTTGCAGCATTACTAAGAGGATTGTAATCTTTGTCAAAACAATTAATGAATTCCAAAACTTTTGAATAGACACTCCATTTTTCTTTCTTTATTTCTTGCTCATGGAGAGAATATTCATTTCTTATTATATCTTCAGGAAAATAGAATTCATGCTGAACTGGAAGAAGCTTGATTCTAAATCTAAGAGCAGAGTTAAAGAAACCTTCTGTATCACAAAAATGAGAATGAGACACTGCCATCTTATATTGATCCAAAATTTTGTGGCGAAAGACCCACCCTTCTTTAGTTATCACAAACTGGTGGGCTATAGTACAAGTAGGAAAAATTGATCCTATCCCCCTTTTGTGCAAAAAGGCCTCCTCCACTCCTCCCAACTGCCACAAAAATTTAGCTATCCCTACCTTTAAAGGTACCTGATAGGGTAGCACATGGGGTGTTCCTTTGAATCCATAGACCCTAATGATAGTTGAGACTGAATATGGGATAATATCTCCCCAATTATGTGAAACTTTTAGATTATGGGGTTTGTCCATAGGCCTAACAAGGTGCATTAACGCCTTAGGGATTCTGGGATTATCACTGAATATGAGGCATCTTAGTTTGGAGGCAAAGTGCCTATCAAATCTAACAAAGCTAGCATTTTCTGCTTCCCAGGTCATGTCTGCATTCCATAATTGGACTGGTAGTGCCTCCCCCTCTTGTTCTCTATTTAAAATGATTTCTTTACCAAAATAAGTGGCCCCCTTAAAAAGAAACATATGCATCAATAAGGAGTACTGACCCCAAACCTTTTCCACCTTGCCCTTTGCAATCCCCACCAATCCCTGGTGAATCTCATTTGCCAAGTAAGATGCAAAATCAAAAATTATTTCCACACCAAAAGAGGAGATTTGGGTGATCATATACATGAAGCTCACCGGAATAAAATCTTCTTCACCCTCTCCGAAGACTCTGCACAGGGTCCTATATATCTCTACTGCCCTGGCATTAAAGCATGATTTCTTGAATGGTTCTTTAGAAGATGATGTTATGGTTGGGAGGCCTCCAATCCGGCCTATGTGGGCTTTCAGTGCACCCTGTCTAACTACATCCCTTTTGGATATATATTCTTTTTCTAACTCTATCAAATTAATGGGCACATGATACATGGTGAGAAGTCCCAGACTAAAAACCTTCCTAATCTCCTTGGGACTGATGGTAACTAGAGCCTCACCATCCATTCTTCTCACTACCTTAGTGGCTTGGTCATAGTTTTTTGCTATAGGTTCAAGCAGGTCAAAATCCATAAACACGCTGGGGACAACAAGCTTTCCAAGATCAAAATTCCATATATTGGCATGAGGGGCATATAACTTCCTTTCCGCAAACCATTTTTTGAATAAACTCAAACCCGTTTGAGAAGTTTGAGCATCCCAGACCCAATTACCCTTATCATACAATCCATCAGCTATCCTTAGCCTAGGGTTCAGTGAGGTTAACCTCTTAACTTGCACCGTTTCTGTAGTAGACTCAGGAAGTAACTCAAGCAAATCATCATGCACATTTCTATCCAAGTAGTTTATTGCACCTATAAATCCCTTCTTCGGAGGCATCTTGGGCTATCTTTTTAGAACTTAAAAGCTCACAAAGATGATGGTAGTTTTACTTACTTGAATTCTGTCTCAATTCTCCTCTGTATTCCTGCAAATTTTCCACAAACAAACAACTTGACAATTTTTTATCAAACCTTGGCATGCTTTTCTTTCAGTAATGGCTTCTGCACAAGAATGGCTCCAAATCTTTTCTCGCGTGAAATGAAACTGATGAAATCTCTCTATATTATACTCTATTTTTCCTCATGGATGAAGCTTTCTTGTCTAATTAATATAGAGAGTGGCACTACATTTTCATTTAAAACTGCGCCGTTGATCTTCAAAGATCCTACGATCATGCGGTACAGAGAGAACAACTAGGAGTTATGTTTGCCTTGTTAGTTATTTTACCCAATAAGAACTTGCCACGTACAGAATTCTTTCTTTTGATGGCACTTATATTTGGACCCACTGACGATGGAGAACACGTGTCAGCATGTCGCTACTTCGTTATGCATAAAGAACAAGCACCTTGCCATGGCGAAGCGGCGACAGTCATTGATCAGATCAAGAAATGATCAAAAGATACGCTACAGGGCTTCTTAAGAAAGAAGGCGGTGGGCCCAACTCGCTATGTCGCTATAATTATCTCCCTTGCAACTCTTCATAGCGAGGAGACGACAGCCGTTGATCACTTACCAAATCAAAGGTGGAGAAGAAACACAAGATCTCCTGATTTATATTTGCTATGTCGCATGGCTTAACAAGCATGCAACTTGTCATAGTGAGGTAGCGAGCTCCATTGATCCACTTCAAGCTGACGTTCAAGATTTTTTGTACATTCAGTCAGATAGGTATTAATGAGAATCGAATCTCTGCATAGTTTGCACATGTCAAAATTTATCATAGTCATCTGTCATTCCACGTCATCAAAGATCTTTCCAATCTTTTACCATTTTACGGGGACTCGCTAACTCGCTAATGGTGAAGCACCTAAATTTTCCGATAGCGAGGTAGCGAGCTCCGGCACTTAAAAGGACTCTGTGCTAGAAAATGCAAGGGTTACCCAGTAATTACTTCTGTTAATTAAAACTGATTCTGACAACGGTATTTATGACTGGTCATGCCAGCTGGTGTAATTATGATACAAGCAAGATACAATGTCATCATTTTCAAATTTTCACGTGGCCTCGCTACTTCGCTAACGATGAAGTGTCTGAATTTTCCGATAGCAAGGTGGCAGAATGTCCGAAAAAACCAACATTTCGGCTCTGATGTCAGATATTCTAGTGGGTCCCTATCCTTTTTTGGATGGTGACTTGCAAAGTGTACCTACACAATAAATCATTTAATAAGCAAATCTCCGATTGCCGCATCTTCACTTTATGGTCCCACCACTTAAAATACTCAATACTCGTTGTCTCGCTATACTTAATAAGCATGCAACTTGTCATAGCGAGGTAACGCCAACGGTAGATCTAATCAGATCTGACGGTTGGGACAAATAGGAAGAAAGGTAACCCGGGAGAAAGGAAAAGGAATATGACAGCATATTCGTCTCTTTTGAAAATTCAAAATTTTGCCCCTGACAATTTATGAATAGAGATGATATAGGTTTTATATGATGATTATTTCTTATGGATGATTTATCCAAAACCCTATGCTTCACTTAGGCATAGAACATTTGACTTTTCTATGATTTAACTAAAAACTTTTACTACACAAAAAGTCAGACCAACAGTGGCTCTGTTTGGGGATGATAGACTACTTGAGTCTATGCAAGGACTCAGAATCTATGGGAGAGTAGACCACACATCCGGTAAGGTGACAACTTCTTCAGAGAGCACAAAGCAACACACAAAAACAAAAAACTCAGATTGTACAAGGATTTACAGAAAACAGGACGACAGGAAACCCTAAAACTATTGTTCATGAAAGAAAATAAGTATTTTTCAAGAAAAATACCTCTTCAATAACTGTCCATGAACTGGCAATTCAAGAATATTATCAAATATATCTTTGATTATGTAAGAATCTTTACCCCAAGCATTCTCAATGAGATATGGGCCTAACCAAATGGGATCAAATTTGCCATGTTTTCCTTTATCTTCAATTCTAGCGTTCCACATTAAGACTAGGTCTCCATTTTCAAATTTCTTGTTTACAGTTCTTTTATCATAGAGTGTTTTGACTTGTAACTGCAACTTTTGATTCCTCAGAGATGCTTCTCTTCTAGCTTCGGTCAATCCTACCAATTCATCCATTCTTTCTTTCATTTCATTAGTAGTATCTTCATCATATGACTGGATGTAATTGTATAATCCCATCAAGTTGTTCTGGGGCATTCTAGCTTGAATTCCATACACTAAATCAAATGGAGCCACCCCAATTGCCTTCTTTACAGTTACTCTATCAGCCCATATTGCCAACTGTAACTTGGAATCCCATGCCCTTTTATTATCGTCCAAGGTTCTCTTAATGATTTTCAACAGGCTTTTATTTGTGGACTCAGCTTGTCCATTCCCTTGTGGATGATATGGAGCAGATGATGTTCTTGTCATTCTATATTTATCACAAAACTTGATGAACTCCTCAGACCTAAAAAACATAGCATTATCTGTGACAATTCTCTGTGGACATCCAAATCTGGAAATGATATTATTCAATAGGAAATTATTTACCACTTTACTTGTTGCATTTCTGGTAGGGATAGCCTCTACCCATTTTGTAAAGTAGTCAGTAGCAACCAGAATCCAAGAATAGCCAGTGCTGGACTTGGGAGAAATTTCTCCTATGAAGTCCATACCCCATTGTTGAAAAGGTGCTTGAGTTTCAACTGGCTTCAGTGGAGTATTTCCTAAGAATTTCAGCTTTCCAGCAAATCTCTGACAAGGATCACATTTCTTAACCATAACTTGAGCATCTTTGAACAAAGCAGGCCACCAGAAACTAGCCCTGATTATCTTATGCGCAGTAGTTTTGGCCATGTAGTGTCCTCCACATACTCCAGCATGCATTTCTTTCAAAATCTCTTTTGCCCTTTCTTTGTCAACACATTTCAATAGAACTCCCTCAAAGTTTCTCCACCATAAGTTATTTTGAACAATTACATACCTGATGGCTTGTAATTTAATATTCCTTTTTTCATTATCAGGCAGATGGGGAGGAACTTCCATATGTTGCAAGTAGTGTATAACATTGGTGTACCAGTCACACTGGTCCATGTCGCAGAAGTCAACTTTGAGATCATCATTTACGAGGTTTATCTGATTAGCTTCTAGGTTAGTTTCGGCCATGAGTTTGGCCAAACCTTGACCTCTTACTAACTTAGTTATCTACATATCAATGTTAAATTCTTGGATTCTATTGATCCATCTACATCTCCTTCCTGACACTTCTTGTTGAGAGAAAATATCTTTAACTGCAGCACTAGGTACAAAAGCAATAATAGTAGCACCTACCAAATAACTTCTGAATGCTTTTACAGCCTTTACCAAAGCATATGCTTGTTTTTCATTTATTTCATACTTCAGCTCAGCATGCTGTAGGGATTTGCTAAAAAAGGCAATAGGTTGTTCATACCCTTCTTGATTTTTCTGTAATAAAACTGCAGCTACAATATGGAATGATGCAAAAGAAAAAATATGCATGGGTTTTGCATAATCTGGGGTCCTCAACACTGGAGCATTTTTTATTGCAATTTTTATATCCTGGAAGGCCTGTGAAGGTTCACCATTCCAATCTATAATGGCTCCTTTCTTGAGCATTTTTGAAATGGGTCTACTAATTTCAGCGAAATTGGTAACAAACCTCCTCAGAAAATTAACCTGGCCAAAAAAGGACTGTATACCTTTCACATTTTTAGGTTTGGGGACTTTATCAATATCTATTACCCTTTCTGGGTCTATTTTTACCCCATCCTTAGACACTATGTGTCCTAATAACTTTCCTTCTATGACCCCAAATGAGCATTTCTTTGGGTTTAAAGATACCCCATATTCTAGGGCTTTTATAAAAAAAATTTCCAAGTGTTTGCAGTGATCTTCAGCCTTGTTAGAATACGCTGTAAGATCATCCTGGTACACAACCATAAATTTGTCAATATACTCATGAAATGCTACATCCATGGCTCTTTGGAAAGTAGCTCCTGCATTAATCAAGCCAAAAGGCATCCTTACATACACATATGTTCCCCAAGGGGTTGTGAAAGCTGTTTTGAACTATTCACTTTCTTTTACCAGGACTTGATTATATCCAAAAAAGCCATCCATCATTGACATCAATTCAGAGCCGGTCACTTGTTGTAACATGGCTTCCATATTAGGTAAGCCATAATTATCTTTTAGAGATGAAATGTTTAGATTTCTAAAATCCACACAAAGCCTAATATCTCCAATCTTTTTTCTCACAGGAACAAAGTTTGAAACCCAAGTGGAATGCCTAATTGGTTTGATTATTCCACCATCTCTCAGTTTTGTCAGTTCTTCCTGCATTTTTGGGGCAAGGGTAGGATTGATTGGCCTCTGTTTTTGCCTAAAAGGTTTTACATTTTCCTTCAACGGTATGACATGGTGGAAAAGCTCCTCCCTGTAAGCTTTAAGGTCATCATATGACCAAGAAAAAACATGCCTGTACTTTCTAAGTAGGTCAATCAGTGCTTTTCTGATTTGAATAGGCAGATCTTGGCCGATGTAAACCCTTTTAGGGAATTCATCCATTCCCAAATTCATTTCTTCTAGCTCCTAGGGTTTGGGGTCATTTACTCCCGATTTTACTCTGTCTTGGTTATCAAAAATATTCTCCAAGACTACCAACCCCTTAGGCATCTTATTTGTTTTTAATTGCATGATTTCTTGACCAAAAATTGTTTCTTTCCCATTTATGGTTTCAATCAGTCCATTGTAGTCCATCTCCTGACCATGGTATTTGTCTTCATTTAGTAAAAAATTTGTAACATCTTTGTCATCTTCAAACACCTGCCAATTTTCAATGTTGTCAGGTATAGAAGGTCTATTTTGGACCTTGATCTAGGAGATTCCTACAAATGATATTTCTTTTGGTTTGATAGCTACATTGGCCAAAAGATCAGCCATTTTATTCTGGGTCCTATCTCTCCATGAAATCCCAAATGCATCAAAGAATTCTATTTGATCCCAAACTGCATTTCTATATTGTTTTAATCTCCTATTTTTTGAGGAGTAGGTTCCTTTGATTTGAGAGATGATCAATTTAGAATCCCCTATGACACACAATTTCTTAATTTTGTGGTGTGTGGCCACTTTGAGTCCTAGCAGCAATGCTTCATATTCAGCGATTCTATTAGTGCAGGAAAACTTCAAAGTGAATGAATACCTGAAGGTGTTATTTTTAGGGGACACAAAGACTACACCTTCCCCTACACCCTCTTTAGAACTAGCCCCATCAAAGAAAATTTTCCATCATTTTGGTGATTCATGCAACATTCAACCTCATTTTCAATGATAGTAGGAAAATTTTCCACTTCCTGAATAATTAATTCAGCCCTGAAAGCATTAATCCCAGTGTCTAGGAAACAAGTGGTATCTTTGTCAATTTCTTCACCTAAGATGTGGTTAACCCTTGGTTCCCTATTTACCCTGACAGCTTTGTCCCCTATATGGAAGGTGGCATAAGTAAGGTCACATTGTAGGCTTCCCCCCATGGCAGCACTCCATTTTCTAGAAAGCAGCATCCCGTAGTGTGGGGGTATATCCACCACAAGGATAGACATGGTTAATTCTACCTTAGGAAATGCAACCAGTTTGAATGCTAAGGCATTTATAGTACCTATTACTGGAACCTCTCTAGCATCCACCCCTCGACATCTACCTTGCTTAGTATCCACCTTCAATCCTAGGGCTTCCATTACTTTGAAAGGCATTATAGTGTTGGAAGCTCCAGAGTCTATCATACAATTTTTCAAAGTTTTCCCTTTTATTATTAGACTAAGGAAAAAAGGATCAAGATCTTCTATGAACGCAACTGATGAATCATCTAAAAACATCTGAGGAATTTGGGATATAATACCATTGTCCTCTATTATTAATGGGGTCTGTTGGGCTACAGCTTGATCATCAATACTATTGTTTTTTGCTATTCCACCCAACCATGACAAAGCCTTATTCTTATGCTCTTCAATTCTAAAAAGCTTAGATAAGGGCACTTTCACAGTAATTTGAGATAACATGGAAATCATATCAATAGGTTCAACCATAGTAGGTTTTACAATAGTACCTGGAATCAGAGTCTTTTGAGTAGTGGGCATCACTCTTTGCTTGACAACATCCAGTTCTGATTTCTCTGGTTGCACTACTGTCTTTGTTGCTTCACCTATCTGAAATTGAACCTTCTTCTTTGGTTCCCATTTTTGACCCTTGTTCTCCTTGATCTTAGGCACATCTATACTAACTTTCTTGTGTTGATCATTTGTCTTATGAGTGGTGTCTTTGATGAACACACGAGATGGCCTTCCTGCATCATTATTTATTGCTCTATTTCTCAAATTGTAATTACTATGGACTTGTGAAATCATCTCGGCTGTAATTCTATCAATTTCCTCCTTGGAGGGGATTCTTAGGTTTGTGAGATCTATGTTAGAAAATGTATTGCATACCTTATCTGTATCATTCTCTTCATCATCTGAAAATATTTGCTGATGATGTAATTGGTAAGCAATTCTCTAGCTAGTAACATCATTCTTAGGGTCTTCTGAATCAGAATCTATCAAATCATCAGATGTGTTCACCATATTGCAGCTTATATCATCATGGTTTTTCTCTTCAGTTTCTTCTTCTACTTGCACTCCTTGAGCTTGGGCGAACGACTGGGCAACAACACAATAATCAGCAGAATGAGGTGTTTGGCATATAATGCACCATGGTACATCATCATTCATATTTATAGTGTTCCTTTGCAGGGGGTCTGGAGTACCCTTATCTTTCATATTTTGGGTCTAGTTGGGAACTGGTTTACCATCTTTCCACTGAGTGGTGTAAGGGTAATTCTGCATCCTAGGCTGTCTATTGAAATTGTTGTTATTCACAGGGGTTCTCTCAGTAACATTTGGCTTGTTGAAAATAGTGGGATTCATCTTTTTGAGCATTTCTAAAACATGGCCTATAGTAGGTTCTTCAGGCTTTTTTCCTATGGGAGTTTTGTCACCCTCCCTTTTATCATTATTCTTAGGATTGAAAAGCTTAGGAGCATCCCTCCTCCCTAATTTTCCAGAGGCCTTTCTATTATTTTCTATATTCACTGCAACTCTATAGGCATCTCTTAAAGTTTTAGGATCCTTATCTCTCAGTTGGTAGGCCATTTTGCTATCAAAAGCATTGAAATAGGTTGTGAGACAGACGTCTTCATTTAACTGCATAAACTAAAATAGTTTGTACATCCCCTTCTGAAATCTCACATTGAAATTGAATGTGGATTCATTTGGATTCTTCTTGATATTGTTGAACTCATTCAACATGAATCCTGCATTAGTATTGTCCCCATATTGCTCTTTGAACAATTTTTCCAAATCACTCCATGAAGTAATACTATCACCAGGCAACCTCCTGAACCAATCCCTTGCATCCTCTATGAGTGAATGCACAAATAATTTCATCACCATGTCCTCATGTTCAACTTCATAATCATTGAGCATGTCAATGAAAATTCTCAAATGTTCTTCACCAGTAACAACATTATTTCCAGAAAACTTAACCACTTTATCCCTTAAATCAAAAGATATGGGATGGGGGGCACCAGGAATACTGGCAAATGATATTTGTCTATATTTTTCGAGGTATATAGGTTTCTTCTGGAAACCAGGAACATTAGAGGTACTAGCTGTATTAGGTTGACTCAGGAGAGCAGCTTGGGACAGCTGTGGTGGGACAAATGGGACTTGAGTGCCAATATTGGAAGATGAGGTAGGAGCAGATTGGGGTACTCTCTGAGTCGGGATTATGGGACCACTAACTGGTGCAAGATTTGTAGGTGGGATAGACAAGCTAGGCCATGAATTCAATGCAGAATTAGACTTTATGAATTAGATTTTCCTTCTGGTTTCTGCGGCTTGAGCTTCATTTTCAACCTTCTCAAGTTCTTTTGCAAGGTCTTCCTTCTCCTTTCGAGCCTTCTCTAGATCTAGATCTAATTTAGATATGGAGGGTTGTATAGGTTTGCTCGGTATGGCTTGAGGCTCATTTATTTGGATTCTTATAGCCTTGCCTTTCCCTTTATCTAGAACTGTTCTAGTGGGCTCTATTGGATCAACTTGAATGGGTTTATAAGCTTGAACTTGAGCAATAATTGGTTCTTGCCTTTGATTTAGGCATTTCTCCTATTGTTGAACTTTAGCTCTTAGATTATCAACATCTCCAAAGACGTCCTGATGGAGAGTGGGGGTATTCTCTTCTAATTTTTTTATTTTGCTCTTTCAAAGCAGCCATCCTTCTTAGCAGAGTATCTCTTTCTATTATTGCATCCAAAGTGGCTCGCTCCCTCTCCTTTTCAAGACGGATGCATTTAGCTTCTTCCTCAGTAATCCATTTCTTCAAAAATCCTATTTCAGATTGCACTTCTTTAGAATTAGCAGAGGTTGCCTCGGAATCAGCAGGGTCATCTAGATCTATAAAGTTTGGTTCCATATACGGGGCTACTCTGGGATTAAAAGGTTTATCAGATGAACTCCTAAATCCTAGCCTACAATTTATATCTGCTACAGGCTCTGGTCTTAGTGAAGCAATTCCCATAGTAGATACGTCTTTGTCTTGAAAAACTCTCTGATCTGGTAATGGGGTACTAAAAATACCTCCTAAGAGTCTTGTATTTTCAGATTCAGAGCTAAGCGAAGATGACTCTCTTGCTATTATTGGTTGATAATGGAAATTTACAGAGGCACTACCTCTAGGCTTCCAAGTAGGATTTGGATCTATTCTTTTCTTATTTTGGTTCTTCCTACCACCTTGGGGTAGATCAGTATACATTGATACATTGGGATTGACTCTCATGTAAGCCCTTGTGTTCTTTCTCTTGTCAGCCATATTCTTCTTTTGTTACAATAAGCACTAGCTTCAAAACCTTGACTGAGTCGCCACCCTCTTTCGGGAAAATATAATAACACTCTTACTAATAGAAAGAAAACAATACACAAGTAGGAACAAAATATGGCATAGAAAGACCAATCACTGATGTTGTAAGACTGCAACTCTTGCTTGTTAGATAAGACACTTGGATAAGCTGGATGCGTCAATGTGTAGCAATGGTACTTGGGTTATATCTTCTTTAAATCCTCAAGTTTTAACACTAAATATTTCCTTATAGCTATGGGCAAAATAAAGATCACACGACACATACGTACTCAGTAAGACTAAAGACAAATGCAGTACTTTTTACAAATGTGTTAGACATTCCCCAGTAGAGTCGCCATTTTGTTGGTGTTTAATTATGATGTTAAAACAGTGCTAAAACTACTAAGCGAAAAAAGGCTTAATACCTAGATATCAGTACATACACAACCTAAAGAATAGCCAATTCTCATTATCACTTGCATATGCAAAGTACTAGGACCCAACTCCAACAAAACCTTAGACGGTTTTCTACTCTTTTGGCTCTCTAAAAACCAGGGCGGGTGTACCCGGGGATGGTTCAAAGATGGAACAATTGTATGAGAATTATTCTTAGTTTCATTTTGATTCTCATCTCTAAATTTTCAAACATATACATAAATCTTACCGAATTGATAAACACATCCCTTGAACAGATATGGCCAAGAAATCTTCTATAGCTCTGCAGATGTTTCCAATAGCAATGGCTAAATGAAGCTAAAACAATCCATGCAAGCAAGTGCTAGACAACTTTGAATATCTTACAGGAAATATAAGTAAAAATTGATTTTATGATGTACTTTGAAAAAACCAGTCATAATATACTTCTCTTTTGGCTGAAATACTTTCGATCAGTGCCTAATCCATTGGGGATTCAGAGTCAAGTAAATTCTTAGATCTAATTTGTTGCTTTGCAACAAATTCTTATCAGCAATTCTTACTAGAATTTATCATTCAAAAATCCTTTTTAACATCTAAGCAACCTCATCACATTCATCAGAGCCTTTATTTAATCCATTGAATTAACAACAATAACAAATGGATGTACATCCTTACTATATTGCAATCAATTGCATAAGCTTTTACTCACACAACATCAAGGTAGCTAAGTATTTAAAAGGAGACAAAATTCAGAAAGAACAGATATGGGGACAGTTCATAATTTGTATTCATTTCCTTTGAAAATGGTATATCCTTTACAATAGACCTAGAAAGACCTTCAGAAAAGAAGCACAGTTCTTTCTACATTCATCTATATCTCAGAAATTTTGACAGAAAAAATATACTACAAACTTCCTTTCCAAAATTTTTGGACCAAAAACAAAACTAAGCACAATACTTAGTAAAAAATAGAATTCGGACCATTCTTTAGCCTTGGGATCTCACTTAAATAGTGTGAGATGCAACAAGCTTCAGGCTAAAGAAGGTGACAGGTGTCCTTCTTTAGAAAGACAAAAACAAAAATAACAGAAAGGTTAATTACAACAACAATTCTTGGTGGGTCCCTTTCTGTTATGTTTCTTGGTTGTTGTGATCTGATCTTACAATCATTCTTCATCTTCAGAGTACATACCAATAAGGTCTGTAAGTGATGTATCATCTTCTGTTACCTGTAAAATCACTTTAACCTGGGGATTTTCTATGTCATCATTGCCGATTACAAAAGTAACTATTACTCTTACATCTTCATCCTCATCGTCTCCTGACATCTTCTCACTAAACTGATTTTTTCATCTATTAAAAGTATCATCATCTGGCCAATCAAAACTTAGGGTTTCTCTTTGTATCTTTATTAAAGAATTGGCATTTTCCTCTAAGTCGTCGAATTCTTTTCTCATAGCAGCATAATATAATTGTACTTTTACCAACTCCTCATTTGTCTTTTCCCAAAACCAATGGACAGTCTCACTGATGATGTTTATTATTCTGTTATCGAATAATTCATCCATTTCCTTTTTCCATTTCTCTTTTTCCTTTATTGTATCAACAGATTCTAAAGCACAAGGAAATAGGGTGAATTTTTCAGCAAGATATTTTGAAAAACAGAGTATCAATTTTCTTTGTAAAGAATCTCTTTTATTCTCAAAATTATCTAATTGATTTAATAAATCAAAAATCCTTTCAACCTGATGATAAGGCATTTGGACTGTAGATATACATATAATTGTAACATTATTATTTCTCTGTCTCCATTTCTGTGCAAGAGAATCCAGTCCATCCTTTTCTTTATTCAACTCATCCATGAGGGTTACAATCCTTGTCAATTGATCATAAAAAGTTGACCATTGTATTTTATCCCTCAAATATGTCACACCCTGCCTCCATTTCTCTTCCTGTTGATTTCTGAACTCTATCTGCCACTCATGTAATTTGGTTTTTTCTGCTTCAAATTCTTCTGCAGTATAGAATTGGGGTCTTTCAGGGGTGTCAGGTATCTCAATAATAGGGGTTAATCCCACAGATGACTGTGGAGGATATGCAATTCTCAGTGTACTGGATTCTCCCACTTTCCTCTTTCCAAGTACCTTCTCTAATTGAGATACCCTATTTTCCAACTCAATTCTCCTTTTTACCTCTTGGTTATAAGCATCCACCACTATTTCATATTTATTATGCATATCAATCATTTCCCTCTCTTCTCTTTCTGCAGTAGCCAAGGAAAATTTAGAATAATCCACATTCATGTGGGTTGCCTGTACATTTGAAGTATCAACAACTCTCCTTACAATGATACTCCCTGTTAGTCCTGAATCATCAGGCTGTGATGAAGTAGTTCTGGATCCTCTTCTCAGGGACCACATAACAAGGGCAGCTTGATCATTGGTGAATGTTGTACCCAAGAATTCATCTTTATTTGGATCCTGGAGTCCTAAATTATTTGAAACAGAATTAAAAATTAATGCGTTAGCAATATCCCAATTGGGCAATAATAAAACATTAGCATTTTTTACCATCTGTCTTCCCTCACCAGGGGTTATATTTTGGAACTCTTGCACCATTTGTTCCTTTATTTGATTTTGAATGGAGGTCTCATCCATTTATGGATGTTCTATTTTCATATTCTTACACCTTTGTTCAAAAATGCGCATATTTACCCTCCACGCAAACTGATGGAAAGCCCTAGATCTTACAAAATTGTTATCAGACAAAAAATGTTGACTGGCTTGTTCCAAAATAGGGTCCAATTCCCTTCCTCTAAAATCTGCTATAGTTAATTCAAAACTTGGCACAGGAGGTTCCTGGGGGTTCCCTTCATCAATTTCTGCTTGTGTAACCAAAATTTCTCCTTGTGACCCCATTTGTTCGAATTGCTCATTGGTGAGCTATTCTTCCTCAATTCTTATTGGGGTTTGAGAAGGTGAGTAACTTTCATCAGGGGATTCTTCCTCCCTTATTATTCTTCTTCTTTTGGGAGAAGGTTCAGGGGGTCTTTCTTCTAGGACAGTACTAGTGGATTCAACTATCTGTTTTTCTTTAGGTACAATGGGCACCTGCTGTCGAATAATAGTATATCCTATCTTCTTTCGTACCACCAGTGGACCCATTCCAATGTTGGGGGTGAAACCCAATTTTCTGATAACTTCTCTGGCTTTATCTGGAAAAGAATTAATAAAATGTTGTTTCTTCTCATTCATTACTTCCATTATGTCAGAGAAAGTACTCATGAGCTTATTTATCTTATCTGCATTGGTTGCAGCATTACTAAGAGGACTGTAATCTTTGTCAAAACAATTAATGAATTCCAAAACTTTTGAATAGACTCTCCATTTTTCTTTCTTTATTTCTTGCTCATGGAGAGAATATTCATTTCTTATTATATCTTCAAGAAAATAGAATTCATGCTGAACTAGACAAAGCTTGATTCTAAATCTAAGAGCAGAGTTAAAGAAACCTTCTGTATCACAAAAATGAGAATGAGACACTGCCATCTTATATTGATCCAAAATTTTGTGGAGAAAGACCCACCCTTCTTTAGTTATCACAAACTGGTGGGCTATAGTACAAGTAGGAAAAATTGATCCTGTCCCCCTTTTGTGCAAAAAGGCCTCCTCCAATCCTCCCAACTGCCACAAAAATTCAGCTATCCCTACCTTTAAAGGTACCTGATAGGGTAGCACATGGGGTGTTCCTTTGAATCCATAGACCCTGATGACAGTTGAGACTGAATATGGGATAATATCTCCCCAATTATGTGAAACTTTTAGATTATGGGGTTTGTCCATAGGCCTAACAAGGTGCATTAACGCCTTAGGGATTCTGGGATTATCACTGAATATGAGGCATCTTAGTTTGGAGGCAAAGTGCCTATCAAATCTAACAAAGCTAGCATTTTCTGCTTCCCAGGTCATGTATGCACTCCATAATTGGACTGGCAGTGCCTCCCCCTCTTGCTCTCTATTTAAAACCATTTCTTTACAAAAATAAGTGCCCTCCTTAAAAAGAAACATATGCATCAATAAGGAGTACTGACCCCAAACCTTTTCCACCTTGCCCTTTGCAATCCCCACCAATCCCTGGTGAATCTCATTTGCCAAGTAAGATGCAAAATCAAAAATTATTTTCACACCAAAAGAGGAGATTTGGGTGATCATATACATGAAGCTCATCGGAATAAAATCTTCTTTGCCCTCTCCGAAGACTCTGAACAGGGTCCTATATATCTCTACTGCCCTGGCATTAAAGCATGATTTCTTGAATGGTTCTTTAGAAGATGATGTTATGGTTGGGAGGCCTCCAATCCGGCCTATGTGGGCTTTCAGTGCACCCTGTCTAACTACATCCCTTTTGGATATATATTCTTTTTCTAACTCTATCAACTTAATGGGCACATGATACATGGTGAGAGGTCTCAGACTGAAAACCTTCCTAATCTCCTCAGGACTGATGGTAACTAGAGCCTCACCATCCATTCTTCTCACTACCTTAGTGGCTTGGTCATAGTTTTTTTCTATAGCTTCAAGTAGGTCAAAATCCATAAACATGCTGGGGACAACATGCTTTCCAAGATCAAAATTCCATATATTGGCATGAGGGGCATATAACTTCCTTTCCGCAAACCATTTTTTGAATAAACTCAAACCCGTTTGAGAAGTTTGAGCATCTCGGACCCAATTACCCTTATCATACAATCCATTAGCTATCCTTAGCCTAGGGTTAAGTGAGATTAACCTCTTAACTTGCACCATTTCTACAGTAGACTCAGGAAGTAACTCAAGCAAATCATCATGCACATTTCTATCCAAGTAGTTTATTGCACCTATAAATCCCTTCTTCAGAGGCATCTTGGGCTATCTTTTTAGAACTTAAAAGCTCACGAAGATGATGGTAGTTTTACTTACTTGAATTCTGTCTCAATTCTCCTCTGTATTCCTGCAAATTTTCCGCGAACAGACAACTTGACAATTTTTTATTAAACCTTGGCACGCTTTTCTTTCAGTAATGGCTTCTGCACAAGAATGGCTCCAAATATTTTCTCGCGTGAAATGAAACTGATGAAATCTCTCTATATTATACTCTGTTTTTCCTCACAAACGAAGCTTTCTTGTCTAATTAATATAGAGAGTGGCACTACATTTTCATTTAAAACTGCGCCATCGATCTTCAAAGATCCTACAATCATGCGATATAGAGAGAACAACTAGGAGTTATAATTTCCATGTCAGTTATTTTACCCAATGAGAACTTGCCACTTACAAAATTCTTTCTTTTGATGGTGCTTATATTTGGACCCACTGATGACGGAGAACACGTGTCAGCATGTCACTACTTTGTTATGCATAAAGAACAAGCACCTTGCCATGGCGAAGCGGCGACAGTCATTGATCAGATCAAGAAATGATCGAAAGATACGCTACAGGGCTTCTTAAGAAAGAAGGTGGCGGGCCCAACTCGCTATGTAGCTATAATTATCTCCCTTGCAACTCTTCATAGTGAGGAGACGACAGCCGTTGATCACTTACCAAATCAAAGGTGGAGAAGAAACACAAGATCTCCTGATTTATATTTGCTATGTCGCATGGCTTAACAAGCATGCAACTTGTCATAGCGAGGTAGCGAGCTCCGTTGATCCACTTCAAGCTGACGTTCAAGATTTTTTGTACATTCAGTCAGATAGGTATTAATGAGAATCGGATCTCTGCATAGTTGGCACATGTCAAAATTTACCATAGTCATCTGTCATTCCACGTCATCAAAGATCTTGCCGATCTTTTACCATTTTACGGGGCCTCACTAACTCGCTAACGGTGAAGCACCTGAATTTTTCGATAGCGAGGTAGCAAGCTCCGGCACTTAAAAGGACTCCATGCTGGAAAATGCAAGGGTTACCCAGTAATTACTTCTGTTAATTAAAACTGATTCTGACAACGGTATTTATGACTGGTCATGCCAGCTGGTGTAATTATGATACAAGCAAGATGCAATGCCATCATTTTCAGATTTTCACGTGGCCTCGCTACTTTGCTAACGGTGAAGTGTCTGAATTTTCCGATAGCAAGGTGGCAGAACATTCGAAAAAACCAACATTTCAGCTCTAATGTCAGATATTCTAGTGGGTCCCTATCCTTTTTTGGATGGTGACTTGCAAAGTGTACCTGCACAATAAATCATTTAATAAGCAAATCTCCGATCGCCGCATCTTCACTTTATGGTCCCACCACTTAAAATACTCAATACTCGTCATCTCGCTATACTTAATAAGCATGCAACTCGTCATAGTGAGGTAACACCAATGGTAGATCTAATCGGATCTGACGGTTGGGACAAATAGGAAGAAAGGTAACCCGGGAGAAAGGAAAAAGGAATATGACAGCATATTCGTCTCTTTTGAAAATTCAAAATTTCACGCCCAAAAATTTATGAATAGAGATGATATAGGGTTTATATGACGATTATTTCTTATGGATGATTTATCCAAAACCCTATGCTTCACTTAGGCATAGAACATTTGACTTTTCTATGATTTAACTGAAAACTTTTACTATACAAAAAGTCAGACCAACATAAAGAGTTTGAGGAATTGGTATCAAAACAAAGTGCCCTTGTTTAAGTTTGAAGAATAGCCTAGAAGTGGATATTTGATTTCATGCACCCATTCTTGACCATTTTCCTTGAAAACCAAGCCTAAAGTGGCTAATTAGGCCTGTGTATATGGTGTTGGTTGGGATATGCTAGAGTGGAGTTGGTCTCTAAAACTTTGGAGTTTGTTAGAGCTTGGAAAAGGGTACTTGAATTAGAATTTTATTTCCTAGGTCCTTTGGTGAGTTTTAGAGTTATTGGTCAATTTTAGTTTTAGGATACCTAATAGGCTACTAGGTCTAAAATTGCAAGTTGAGTTGTGGTTTATTAGGGGTACAAATAGTGGTTTGGTTTACCTTATTTGTTGGAGACTAAGTTTTTCTAAGCCCTTACTAGAGGTGGAAAAGCATAGAACAACAAAATCCTCATTTTGTCTATTTTGAGGGAGGTTGTCATATTTTCTTGAGTTGGGTGCATATTGCTTTAAGTCTTACTTGTGGAAGGTGAGTCTAGAAACCCTTCTTAGTGTTTATAAGGAGTATTCACTTGAGGAAGTAGACCAAATCTTTTGTTCAATCCTTGGGAGCACATTGAAGGTTGTGTAGGAGTTGGGCTTGATTCTTGCTTCCTTTGTGTTAGCTCTGCATCAAGTTGATTGCTTGATAACAGATCACCTCTAAACAGTTGTATCTTTGATCCTTCTTGATCAAATGTCTCTTTGTTGTATGCTTTTCATTTCTTCTATTTTGTTCTAACCGATTCTGTAATGTTATCTTATTTCATATTTCCTAAATCACCATGAATGCTTTGTTTTTGCATGTAAATTTCTCTCTTCGTAACATTGATAGTTAGGGTTTGCCCCCCTTAAAAATAGTTTGGTGACTTAGGGTTATGTATGAATCTATGGTTGAGATTCATCCATTTTTCTACTTAATCCTTCCCATTTTCTAATTGGCTACATGTAATTGCATAGGGAATCCAACTAGAGATTCGTCCTTATCTCCAAAATATTGTAATTCATCCTTAAGTCAGCCCAAAAATAGTTCACGTAGTTGTTTGTGCCTTTACAAACAAATATGTCAAAAATATTTCACTTAGCATGCACTAATCTTTATACTATGACTTGACATTTATATTGCTTTCCATCCACTATTTACTTGGCACCTAAATCACTTGGCATAGTCTATCTTCTTGGCACAGCTTGAGTGACTTGACACATGACTGGCTCAACACTCATTATGACTCAGCATAGTCTAATATATACATGTTGTTCTCAGCATGTACTACTTGTTTGGCATGAACTAAGTAAATATCTTAAGTGTGTTGATACACATTTGTCAAAACCAATCTAAGATCAACAATCTCCCCCTTTGACATGAGTGTAAAAAACACTTGGGTATATATTAACATCCTTAATCTCATGAGTATAAAATATCTTACCTCAACTTATATAAAAAATTTCAAAATGTCAAAATTTTGTAATAACTCGTATACCTCAAAATTTGATAACTCCCCCTAAGTTGATATGAATATTATGTATCCAAAATTTGGTACTCTTGCTGAGTAAATCTAATACTCTTTGACTTAATGTTTTTTATGCTTTTCTTCCCTTCTCTTGTTATCCTTATATCTTTCCAAAATTCTTATTCTCTTACAACATATTTCTCCCCCTTTATCTTATTCTCCCCCTTTTTGACACTCATGTCAATGGGATATACACTTATAGTGTGTTTGTCCAAATTTTTTTATGGACATCCAATATCATCATGAGAGCTATATCCCAGTTCTCACAAGCTACATCCAATGACTTGATTTGGATTTCAAGCTTTGCAGCAAGGTGAACTAGACCATCTAAGGTAGAAATATTTGGGTCTTTCTTCAGTAGGGTTTTAGCATAGCCCATTTCCTTGTGAAAAATTTCCATATGGGGGGTGAGAGTTGCCTGAATGCTAGTCAATTTGGCTCTTATATTAGCCTCATCTATTGTCAATATAGCTAACTAACTTTGGGTTTGAAGCAATGTTATGAAATGCTTCTCACTCTGAGCTAGATTCATAGGTAGTTTGGCACTTGATGAAGTAATTTGACCTTCCAAGCTCAAAATGTGACTTCTAGTCTCTTGAGGTGAAGAGTGAGGGATTGCATAGTTTAGTGTATAACAAGAATATGTTCTCAAGTACCTTCTTCACATCCTCAACCTTAGTTGCTAATGCAACTTGTGTTAGTGTTATATCACCTGATATCTTTTCATTGACTTTGCTCTAAAACTTCTTTTCTGATCATTTAAGTAATTTGACATTTCTATCCAAGTCTTTGGTGCTGACCTTCTCCACTATGTCTATCAATTTTTTTATTGGTAGCTTTTTCTAATTAGGAGTTGGCAAACTAAATGCATCTAAAAATATGTCTTTGATATCTTGTAGTTCCTAGTTTTGCCTATGCTCCTTTCTAAGCATTTCTTGATGCTTATTCCTTGCTAGGTCTTTTTGCAATATGCCCATTTTCTCTATGGTTATTGTACCATAGTCATACTTTGGCAAAATGATTTCTTCATCAAGGCTTACATCTCCATAGTGTATGACTTCTTTAGCCTTTGATGAACTTGGGCTCAATACTGAGATTTGTAATGGAGTTACATCTGTGCTAGGCTTCTAAAGAGTTTGTGTGGAAGGAGTCCCATATGCTGGTAAGTTTACAAATGTTTAGATGGTTGTTTGTTTCTTCACTCAGTGTGTCTACTCTATCTCTTTAGTCTTGCCTTGTTCTATCACAATAACTTGACATGCACCTTGATCTTGTGTTGTAGGTGTAGATAAGTCTATTTGACATGTTTCTTGTTGTTCTATAGTAGTAATTTGTGTTTCCATTGTTCTCTTCTCTACTATATCAACCTTGGATATTGTATCTTCTGGTATTTGGACCAAATGTTTTTTTGTTAGCAGATAGAGGGATGACAAAAGGTGGTTCTTGTAGATTAACTTTTCCCCTTGTAGTATCAGTCATTGTCTTCTATAGTTCATCCATAGTAACTAGTATAGGATTGTCACAAAGTCTAGCCTATAGCGTAGACTAATCTAATATCTTCTTAAGATCTTCCTTAATAAGTGGATTGGTGTTCTAAGTTGATAGATTAGAAATATCCTTGACAGTTACTATTTTAGTAGTCTCCCTTGTGACATGTTGAGGATCGACTCTTGGCAATTGCGTGTCTTGCACACTCTATTCTTCTTCTTGTTGCTCTAGCTCAGTTGTTGTCTTATCATCTATGTTTATTTTAGTTCCTTCCTCAATAGTGTCATCTTGGTCATCATCATTTTTATCATCCTTTACTTCAATGGGTTCTGCTTCTCCTTCCTTCACTATAGTTAACCCATAAGTGAGTTTCCACATCTGTGTGGACTTTTTAACAACATCCTCAATATTGTTTTACAAAATGATAAAGGCTTTGTATTTAGGTGTGAACCTAACTACATATTTCTTTACATCCTTAGCAATTTGTGCCTTAGTAAGTTCAAGCATCACTTCCGCTAGAGATGTTTCTCTGATTTGTCTCTCCAAGTCTAGACAATAGTGTCATTTTTTTCTCAACTTTATCATATAAAATATTTTACATTGAGTTGGAAATATCTAATGGGGTAGTCTTGAATTTTTCCATCATGACATATATGGCATCTTCTAATTGATTTTTCTCTACTTTACCAAGATTGTCAAAATCAACATGACTAAATCCTGATAAGTCTCCACTATTTCTAAAATTTTCACATAAATTATCTAAGTCTGAAAGAGGATTATGACTGACCACCTTAAATTGGTTGATGTCATCTAACTTTGTTTTCCCTTAATCAGACTTAGCTTATACAACATATTTTATTCGTGGTCTCTTCTACTCTTGACCTCCTTGCTCTATTGATTTGGTCTTTTCCTTAGCTTTTTGAGCTAGTGCATGTATACTAGCCTGTAGTAGGTGCAGTAGGCTTGGGCTAACTTGTCTTAGCTACCTTTTTAGCTTTAGTCACTAGTTGGGCTTTAGCCTTCCTCTTCTTTGGTTTGGCAAGAGTAGGTGCTTCCTCGACTTCTTCTCCATTGACACTTTTAGTTTCCCCCTCTTCCTAATATTCTCCCATGTTTTTAATCAAATATAGTGGTGCTTGGGTTTCTTCTTCCTCTTCATCCTCTTCTTTTTCTTCTTCATCTTCTTCTTGCTTGGAACCCTCTCCAAATTTTTCTTTTAACTTCTTTACTATCTTCTTCATAATTGCCAAATATCTTTGTACTTTTATCTACCTCTTCTAATAGTAAAGTAGTAATGGTTGCAAAGGCTTCATCCACATTTATTTCATAACCAAGTGGCCTCAACCATCTCACCCTGGTGTAGCAACTTGTATAAAAATGTAGTCAACATCCACAAGAAAACATACATCATCATAGTGTTTCTCTACTAGTGACACTCGTATTCTAAACCTTTTCTTCATTGACTATTTGAAATATTCAAAGTAGCTAGTCATTAAAGACTCAAAGTTCTCACCTAAGTATTCAATGTATTAACAAATTTGCACAACTACTGATCTATTTGTTTTCCATGCAACTCTTCCAAATGTTGGAAAAGTGTTTTGCACATAATTGAATATGCATATTAATATGGAACCCAATTTATATTGTGCACTCTATGTTTTCCTTATTGTTCCAAGGTTCTCTATCAATTGTTGTAACTGTAGCTTTGCTAGATTGTATGTATGATCTTTCTTGAAAATCTTGTATCCAACATCCATAGATATATAGGGAACAATATTTAATATACTAGATTGATATAACTTATGTGATATAACCCTTACAACAAAGTCTATCAAAGGATTAGTGATTGTGTCAATTTTCATGCCTCTCTTGTTCCAGACAGCTCAGTATTTTTCTCAATCACCTCCTTTGAGTCATTGATCAGTTTCTTAGGCCAATATAGGGTTGAGTAACTAGTAACCCTATGAATCATCCTCTTACTAATTCTGATGGTCAATTATCCAGCCATAGTGAACCATCATAAATTCTGCTAAGCACTATCCTGATTCATTTTTTCTTAAACACATTTGGAAAATCTAGGGCTCATGTCAATCCCTTTCTTTCAACAATTTTGAATTCTTCTTTAAAAAAAAAATTATCACAAAGTCTTCCATATGCTTCCCTAATCTCCATATCACTAATGATTCCTATCTTACAGTTGTCACATTTTCTTACATTGTGCACCATTATCACATTCAGTGGAATCATCAACAATAAACAAGGAGGGTCTTGTTTATAAGCAATATCAAGAATAGATTTGAAAATTGGTTGCTTAACTTTGTTACTTACTAACTGAGCATTCAAAAAATTCCTTTCCTTCTACATTCTTTGAACTCAGTGCCATAATGAGAAACTAGGGTTTACAAAATTTAAACTACATAGCTTTGCTCTTGATAAATACCTTATAAAATCTGATGAAATGATGTAGGATCATTGCTAAAATATTTTGCAACTACTTTGAATGGATTTCTCGATCACCTTCTTCTCTACTCACTCTTTCTTTAATTTGGAATGATGAAAAATGAGCTAAAATTGATAAAATACCCTTTGAAACCTTGCAATAAATGCTAAGTGCTTACACAATTGTAAGCTTAGCATAAATTGGTTTCTGGCTCACTCAAAAACTATTAACATTTCAACCATTTAGTAGCCACTATGACCTCGACATCTTCTAGCATTTCACTCAGTACACATAGGAAATATTTCATGTTCGGCAACAACACAAAAAAATTAAATATTTATCTTGAATTCCTATCAACGTCTTGCATCTTTGTTCATGCTAATGTATTCCTTTTAGTACTAGAACCTTTTTGGAACTTTTGTATAATCTAACCTTTAAATATTAGTCCCATATACCTCTTGATTGCCTAGTTTGATGAGGTGTGATCACCTGATCCATTGGGTGAAGTGATCCCTTCTCCATTTGATGTGTTGCAATTATCTTTGTTTTTCCATGTCTTATTTATATAATCTTTGATGTGTGTAATTCCCTGCCAAGGGATCCAAAAGAATTAACCTAAAGTTTCACTAAGTTTAGTAGCATTTTTTTTTTGACACATGAAAGTTAAACTATTCACAACATACACATAGTAACAGAAGTAATAACAACATTCAACTGAAAGTATACATAATAGGTTACATTCGTTAAGGATCCCTTAACATTGAATCACAATTAAATCAACTAATATTAATTCCATCTAATACCACATCCACATGAAGTAATAATGAAAAGTCCAATATTCTTAAACAATATACTTTGGTTCCAAATGTCCCTTCATAAATTACATTCAGAATGCTCAATCATCCACTATACATGCCACAGGGTATGAAAGACATAAAAGAATATACATGTGTGAAAATAAAGTACATCATCCTATTCTAATCCATTATGCAAGTGTAATAAACTAAATGAAACCACATGTCATATATGATACATCATCATAGAAAATATAAACATCCATCATAATAGATAACCAATAATAACAACACATAATTATCTAAGTGCACGGTTCCTCCCAACTATAAATAGCATCATTAGACCATCATGGGTCCTAGCCATCCCTTGTGCATAACATCTCTAGTTATCGAAAAGATCATCAATATTATCATAGTAGGAATGTCACTCCTAGAATGTACTACATCATATGCAGAAAGAAATCTAACATGCTACAACATATGCATAAGAAATCTAATCATGCAAAATAAAGCATAAGGTAAGAAAATAACATCATCTCTCATATGCTAATCATAAATATAAGTATACATGTCCTCCATCATAATCCAAGAATAGAATGAAGATAGATGCCAACAAAGAATGCTTTAGCCATGGTGTCTCAGACGGATCTCAAATGGTAAGAGTGAAAAAGCACTACCACTTGACCATGTGGAACCTAAATGACCCACTCCCACCACACTGAGGAGATAATCTCAAGTCCCAAACAGGATATCAAATCACATAGTACAAGTTTCTTCTAAGTCTAGGAATCCTAAAAGTATACTAATTCAAAGGTTCCAACATAAACTGACATCTAATCCTGGAGGCACAACAAGGACATGTAGGATTCTACTATGTAAGTGGGAAAGTGTCATTGCATGAATCATGCTAGAGTTACCCTGGTAGTCTCTCAGTAGACTCTGGCCCCCTAGTGATCCCTATGTGGCCACTAGTATCCTCTCATACTAACGAGGCATACTATGGAATGCAAGGTTGCAACCAAGCATTCTCTCTACTCCCATCCTAGTCTGTACTAGCACTCGAGGCATGGGCGAGAATATACAATTATCTTATTAGGTTCATTTAAGTTAGTATTAAGTGCAATGTTTTCACTTATTAAACAACTTACAATGAGTTACCTTGGTAGCCACTTAGGGCCTTGACCTCCATTACTAGCCACTTCCTAACACTACAAGTAGATATCCTACCTTAGGCTCATGGAATCATAAATCAAAAAATCACCACAGTCCTATACAAGTAACTGGAAAAATACCAAAAGAAAATCCACAATAAGAACATCAAATCTCCATGAGCAAATAAAAAGCATCCATTGATAATCATGACCACAACAGTTCTCTATTGGTAACTAAAGGTATCAATGATAATCACAATATCCATCGGTTCTCAACAAACAATCGTAAGGAATCTCAAAATAAATAATACTGATCAAAGACTCCAAAATGGTCAAGATAGACATCATCAAGATTAGATAAACACTTCAGTCCCATGAAGGTGGCTAGAAAGTAATCCAAATACAACTGATCGATAACTCATAAGCGGTTACATATATCACAGCTTACACAAGAAGACTGAAAACAATATCAATCAGCATACCATCTCATAACCATGGTTGGGTTTATAAAGATCAAAATCAAAAGACATCATCATGACATCACAAATCATAACCCTCGAGCCTTTGGTAGATGTCCTATAACTGGTCAACAATCTAGTCAATCCAAATCCCCAAACCATGGATAGCAAAAGAAAACAAGATTGAAACACATGTTTTAGTTTGCTTTTGCAATCACAAGGTTATGCCAAATATGAGGTTTCAATTTCCGTTTCAAGTATATTTCAAGTGTATAAGATTCTTTGTTTAAACTACAAGTCATCACATTTATCTCTTTAAATAAAACATAGAATTATCCCTCCATTATTTTAAAACAATTTTCTAAAATGATCATAAGATAATTATTTACTTGTATAAATCATCGAACTAGTTCCCATCGAATTTTACCAAAAATCATTCGCATTATGTTACAAAAGTCAATGTTACTAATGATTAAATAAAACTTCCTTAATTCCAAGAAGCGTTCCCATTATCAAAGTCGTTAGAACAAAAGTTATCAACTTTCAAATAAATAGTTTACAATTTCCTTAAAATCAATATTATCGATAATCATATCAATTAAAAATCTCCATTCCATAATTTAATTATTAATTAAATTTAATTAATTCTATAATTAATTAAACTAATTAATAACTAACTAACTTTATTAATATCTCCTTTTCTTTAATAATAATTAACGAATTATTAATAATTTAATAATTCATATTTATCAATACTTATAGAACATTAACAATAATTTATATTAAAATAACATTAAAACATGTATTAATGTTAATCAGTAAATACATATACTAATTAATAAAAATGATTATTAAAACTATACATATAAATCTAAAACTTATCTTATAACAATAATGCAAATATGAATCGTACCTTTAAAATAACATATTATTATAACTTAATAAAATTTAAAACTACAAAATATATATAAAAATAAAATAAGATATTTGAAAGGTTTTTTAAGTGATTTAAATCACTGGCAGCTCTTTAAAAGGTCGTGCGACCCCTTGCCTGACGTTGTAGGCTTACGACGGTAGTCACAGTACCTGCGACTGCAAGTATGGTGTCACCAATTTCATAAGGCATGTAGGGGGTAGGGGGTGGGTATAACCCGCCCCTCCCATTACTTATTAATTTTTTTTATTTTTATTTTTTAATAAAAAATGTTTACAATAACGAATTCAAAACATTTTTAGAATGATTTAGACTTTATATATATTTTTAAAAATGTTTCCAAGTTTATTTTAAAAGAGCTTATATATATATATATATATATATATATATATATATCCATGTGTGTTAAGATCAAATCAATGCATGAATAGAATGTATCCCATTTAGATTCACCAATTTCTTTAAAAAAAAAAAAAGGTTTGTCCAAGCATTTAAACCCTAATCCCATATATTCTTCAGATCTATGCATGTGGGGATTCTCATACAGGACTTTAAACACCCAAGACAAGAATTCATACGACCAAGATATTCAACACATGGAATCTTTAGAAATCATTTAGAAGACATGAAGAAGACAGGAAGTGCAAGAAGCGAAATATCATATGCAAAATCACGAGTGTCTACTTGGACACTGATGCTAAATCACTTCTCCTTAGAAACTATAGAGCAAGCTCCTTCCTTCTCCAACATTCGCGAATCCACCCCAAACATGCTCTCCGAGCTTCTAGGAGTACATGAATATAAGGACCTCTCAGGAAGCACCTAGAATGTCTCTAGAATCAACCAGAAGATGAGATAAGCATTGACAGCTAAGCACAAGCTTTTTCCAACCTTCTAGATGAGTCACAAGGTTCTAGACACCATGTGCTTAATTGGTGCGTTAACTCTTGTGTTGTAGATACACGTGCATTCAAGAGGTGCGCTTACTCCTAGGTAGACTTATGACTTTTATTTTAATTCTTTTATTATTTATTATTATTATTTTATTATTTTATTATTATTTTTATTATTATTAATTTTAATTTCTTTTATTTAATCCTTTTACTCAATTTATTTTCCATTTAATTAGTTAAAAACAAAATATCAACATATCATAATATTATATTAACTTTTCCAAAATAATTAAATTATTAATTAAATCTTTTAATTTTAGACTTAATTAATGGAAAATTCATGAAAGATCTCTAAAATAAAATATGAAAACCCATCATAGAACAATCCACACAAAATCAATCTAAGGGGTTAAAACCATGAATTACATCATCTGACACATTCGATAGGTAACACATCTTAGATACTTGTCCTACCTTTCTAGGACAAATGGTTTAAGGGTTTAGGATTTGGACTTGAGAATTTATCTCCTCTCTCTTACCATTGAGATAGTGAGACAAGGAATGCTCATCCTGACAATTTAGGGAAGTCGATACCTGATACCTGAAACCTACATAAAATCTATGCATGTACATACAATAAATATATGCTAAGCTAAACAGGCAATAGCAAGAAGTGGTGCATTATGTAGATCTTGACTAGTAGGTGACTACGACTCCCTTCTTTAACCACATAAAAAATGCCATACATAAAGAGAACAAACACACACATGATACACATGCAAGTATGGGGTAAGTATCCATAAGAAAACAAATGTGATAATAAACCATCTAACTAATCATCATCAATAACAAAAAATAATGTAATAATCATCATGTAAACATGAAATGTAGAGTCTAAGTAATCTCATCATATATCACTAAATCCATAGCACAATATCTGATAGTCTCAAAACAATGCTACTAACCATCAACATAAAACTGGTCTAATAGAGTTCGGCCATGATTTCAAATATGTATCTAGAAAAAATGTAAACTAGGGTAGGCACTACAATGTGTTCAACATTTGTCTTGCCGTTTCCTTTATCAAATTCACCACTTGGTGCCTTTGACCTAGTTAAACAATATATACTAATGTGACTAGTCTTTAAACAATTAAAACATGTGGTTTGACTTAACCACCTTTTGTAATCAACTCTAAAGTGTGTCCTAATACAATTCTCTAGAACATGTCCATATTTTTGACAATAATGATAGCTATACCTTGTATTATAATCCCAGTTATAAGAGTTTCCATTCATCCTTACCTTTATTTTCCTATTTTATGACCACATGGGTTTGGATCTACATTCAAAAGCTCTATGTCCATACTTCTAACAGTTGTAGCAATATCCTTCAAATCTTTGTGTATTGATGGTCTTGGTTCTACATTCATGTGCCTGATGACCTTTCTCATTGCACTTGTGGTAGTGACCATGTTCTTAGGCTTGATATTTTGATTTGTAGTCTTGCTCTTGCACAAATTAGCAGTATGTCCTTTCTTACCACAATTATGAAAAGTAGGTTTGGAGTTCTTACATTTGATGTTCCTTTCTTCTAGACTCTTGGATGATTCTCCTTCTTCAGTCCTTGTGTATCCCAGTACATATGTGTCATTATTGGATCTAGGGGATCTCAATAATTTCTCAAAGTATTTGATGGCTTCATTTGGCTTGATGAAAGTCTCAGTAGATTCCTTTTCTCTTTTTAGATCACTCTGCAATTTTAATGTAGTTATCTCAATGTCCTTGATATTCAGTTCATAGTTGGTATTCATCATTTGACATAGAGTATCTAATTGCATGTTGGAAATCTTGGTTAGCTCTATTGACTTCTCTTCCAATCTTTTGGCCAAAATTGTTTTGTCTTTTTTAATCATGGCTTTGTCTTCCATGGCTTTCTTCTTCTATTTAGTTACCTGAGATAGCAGTATGGCTTGTGATTCTTGCTCTCATTTGAGATTTCTAATTTCCATAGCTTGGACTCTATTCTTTTTCATTTGATCTACAATTACTACATCAAATTTGTTGGAGTCATTGTTGGGCATTCATTTTACACGAGGTCAATAGTAGGAATCCATTGCGTAATTGCTCTCTTGAAAAGAAAATCTTTTTAAGGATCCACTCCAATGTTCAGTATTTGTCTTGCGACATACCAAAATCCACTCAATAGAAGATAAATATGAGTGTTTACAAGGAGGCCTTTGCTGGTAGCACAAACTCTTTTATCTCAAAATCAAAGTAAATCTATTTGCTATCTCAAAATATCACACCAAAAGAACAATATTTTCTATTTTCTATTTTTCAATGCATGCAACTACCAATGCAACTAAAATGCATTCCTATTCTAACAAGGGGTTAGCAAAGCAAATAATGAAACTAAAAGAAAATAACATGAAATCAAATGACTTGAAATTGAAATTCTTAAATGGACATAAGCTATAGAACGCAACATGTTTCGAGTTAAACCTTTGAAGAAATCAATAGGAAACCAATGAAAATAGGAGCAACACTTCCTAGAATCCATTGATGCAATTGTCGGTGAGAATCTTTAACAAATTGAATGATGTTTCACTCTTCATCAAATTATAAGGCCATATAAATTGCGCTCATGGAAGACAAAAAGCTATGTAGACATAATTGGGTGATCTCTTCTCAAGCTTGTTACATCAGTAGAATTTGTATATGTTAGAATTAGGTGAAAAACTAATCTCCCAAGAACACCTGCATGCATAACCTTGTCACATAGATGAAGCAAAGAATAGAGGCAAGGAAAAATCAAGGAGGCCAAAAAGCCAGATCCATCTTATGGACATGCAAAGAGCAATATCTCATATAATCCAATAAGTGAATGTCTAAATACAAAGAGGTGAATCCTTATAAAGGAATCACAAAACCCAAAAAGGGAAACTAAAGCCTAAAAAAGCTAGGGTTGCACAATATAATTAATAGAATATTAATTATATGCACCTACAAGATAGCTTAAGAAACCTAGAGTAATCGACAAAATAATTAATTAAATCAAAGTGATTTAATTAATAAGTTAGAAAAAATAATTACTCTAACACCCCCCCTTAAGCGAAGCTTGGGAGGAAGCTAACCTAGCATAGCTATGAAAGAGAATTGGGTCTCAACAACAAGGCCAGATCAGGTACCCAATCACAACAAAATTTCTATAAAGAGGAGAAATAGAGAAAACCACATGGGAAAAACCCTACTCCAAAAAGAGATAGCAAAGAATGTTCCAAAAGAAGGAACAAAGAGATCAGAAGAGAATCATTGAAGCATGAAGAATCGCAAAACTCTGTCAAAATGCTGATCTGTAGAACCTCCATGGAAATAGAAGGCATGAACCATCAACCAAAGGAACCTCCATGGAAATAGAAGGCACGAAACATCAACCAAAGAAGCATAGAATAGCAATATAACCTCCCCTCAAGACAGGTGAGGTGACAGGCAGCTGAAAAGATGGGCCAAGAATCTCCTACAACAGAGGAGCCAAACACATCGAGAGTGAGGTACAAAACACCAATAAAGGCACATGTCATCGACACTGCATGAGAAATTAGAGAAAGAGGGCCTATAAGTGGCAAACAACTATCCCCCCCATGACACTTTATAAAATAGTGCGAGTATAACGAATCACAATGATGAAAAGGATCCTGAAATGCAAGAGTGGCACTTTATCTCAGTGCATTGCATAAAGATGCTTACAATGAATATAAAAAATGATCAAAAAAATATGAGGCTGAAATAACAGAAGGTAAAGCTCAAAACGAAGCAACTGAAGCAACAAAATCGATCTCCGAACCTGAAACAAATAGAATATCCACCAGAATGCTAAAACACAAAAGACTGAATAGGATGTGCCTGGAATAGAATCTAGAAAAACAACCAACATCACTAGAAAAAGCACAGAAAGAGCTTTCCAGCGATATAAAGAAGTCCAAAATCGGAGATCGAAAGCTCAAGATATGTCTCCCAGAGTGCAAAATAGAACATCTGGCTATGACTGCCATAACAGGCAACCAAATTGCATCAAAACCCAAAAAAACCTGTACCAGCATCTCTGTCACATGGATGAAGTAAAGAACAGAGGCAAGGAAAAATCAAGGAGGCCAAAAAGCCAGATCCATCTTATGGACATGGAAAGAGCAATATCTCATATAATCCAATAAGTGAATGTCTAAATACAAAGAGGTGAATCCTTATAAAGGAATCACAAAACCCAAAAAGGGAAACTAAAGCCTAAAAAAGCTAGGGTTGCACAATATAATTAATATAATATTAATTATATGCACCTACAAGATAGCTTAAGAAAACTAGAGTAATAGGCAACTTAATTAATTAAATCAAAGTGATTTAATTAATATGTTAGAAAAAATAATTACTCTAACAGTATATCTATAGCAAACACCAGAACTAAAAGATCACACAACCAAAAACAACATAATAAACCTTTGGCTCAATCACAATCTCATGAATAGAATTCACAAAAATATGACACATATAGAAAAGAATAAATACACTCTGAATGCTAGCACCAAAAGCATAATTTTATTACATAATAATGACGACGCTTGTTACATTTTACAATAGGGTATTATAAGAAATCATCTCCTCAATTTGTGTTGAGAGTGAGAGATATCTTCATGCAATAAAATGCTTTTAAAAAATTAAAAAAAAACTAAATATATACAAACTAACTGTTAATCTAGTGCTTAGAGGCACTCCATCCATATTTTATTCATTAATTGGATGCATGAGCCCTTTACATGTCAAAAACAAAGAAGAAATGAGATAGAAAGTAGGAGGAAGCCATCAGTTGAAGTGGAAGTGCATGGAGGTGCCAAAAATAGAAGCTAGTCCTTCACTAGGCATGTTTTGAAGTTAACTTGTTGTCAAAATGCATTCTCGATGCATGAAAAGTGTTATTTTTGGAACTAGTAGTTAATTATCAGTGGTCGTCTAAATTTTAGAGCTGCATACCTATTGACCTGTAGAGCTATAGACCTGCAAAGCTACATGAAAATGAAGACTTGCAGAGCTCCATGAAAATGCAGACTTGCAGAGCTCCATGAAAATGTGGAGCTACAGACCTGCGCACCTCGAAAGCTCAATTCACCCAAAAATCAAAGTTCTCAATTTTGAAATTTTTTTTTGAGTTTTGCTCATATGGGTTTTTAGATCACTTTTTGTGTGCATTCTTTACCCCTCTTTAATGATTTATACCCTCTTTATAGCCAATCACTTTCATAAACTTGAACTCCTTCTGCTTCTTCGATCTAAAATCCCAAGGCACCTGCATTGAATCTTGTTAGTAATAGATGCATAAGATGAGGAACCTTTTTTGCTTCATGTGTCCAACCTCTATATCTTCGACCTTTGTCTTCTCTCCAATTGCCCTATCCTTCCCGACGAGAAACCAAGTGATCTAGATTATCCAAAATGATCAAATGTTTGAAACTTTTTAATATTTTTTCACAAATTTTTTTAGGCATTTTTAAATGGCTTTTTCGGAGGTCTTCTACTCAAAATTTCAAGTCAAGACCTTTGTCAATCCCTAAAATTGGGCAACTAAAAGCCCACTATTTTAGGGACTGAAATTAGATCTTCAGTTCTTGTTTCTAAGGGTGTAAACGATTCAAAATTTTGAGCTCCAAGTCAAAAATTATGACCCTAACAAGTTAAGGATACCTTTTTTACCTACAAAAAGAAGCAAATATTAGTTCATAGGGTTAAAAAATACTTAAATAAGACACACCCTAATGACACCTGAACAAAAATCCCCAAAAACTAGTTACTCAAATAAAATTGAAGGTGAATAGAAGGGGTGACATGGGCATGAAATGATCTTGGTGGTGTGCGCACGTCAAGGTGCATTATGGCAAGGTGTGGGCACAGTGTTAGATGGTGTGTATGGTGCAATTTACTACATGTGTGTGAATGGTGCCATGGTGCGAGATGCTTCAACGCACGCATGTGGGCCTTTGGTGCGTGTGTGGCCCTTTGTGGTGCCATGGTACACAAAGCCCTTTGGCGTGCATGTATGGCCCTTTATGGGGCCACAGTGCACGTGACACCCTTTAATGGTTCCATGGCACGTGGCCCTTTGTTGTGTCATGGCACACGTTGCACCTTTTGTGATGTCGTAGTGTGTGGCACCCTTTGGTGTGTGCACGAGGCCCTTTGTGGTGCCACGGTGTATGGCCATTTGTGTTCCATGGCACACATGGCACCTTTTGTGGTGTCGCAGTGCACACAACCCTTTTGTTTCACGTTCTCTCTCTCTCTCTCTCTCTCTCTCTCTCTCTCTCTCTCTCTCTCTCTCTCTCTCTCTCTCTCTCTCTCTCTCTCTCTTTTCTTTTTTTTTCTTCTTTTTTTTTTTTTCAATCTTTCCAATTTTCTTGGGTCTTTTTCAATTTCTAATTTTTTTGTAATTTTTTCAAATTTTGACTCTAAAATTATAACTCTAACAAAAACTTTCTTCCCTTGACTCTCGAACTATGAGTCTAGGAGTCAAAAAAAAGTAGGGGGTCCCCATTCCTAGTAAGCAATGGGGCATGTATTGTGGACACCACAATAGTCAACATTATCAAATAACTTAGTAGTTTCTATCTATTTGTATTGTGTGTCATTCTTTGCAATAGCAATTTCTTTCTTTCTCTTCAAAGACTTCTTTAGTTCTTCTCTTGCTTCATCTAGTTGATGTAGAATGAGTTGTATCTCAATTCCCGACTTCTCAATAATCTTTCCCAATTTATAGACTTCCATTTCAAGATACTTTCTCAAAGTTTCAAAGCTTCTCTTACAGAGAACTAGGCTCTTATACCAATTTTTGGAATTACAATAGCAAAGGTAAACTGTTTTTTTTTTTTGGGGGGGTGGGGGGTGAATTAGTAGCTTAAACTTGTACCCATAAAACTTTCACCACATATTCATCTCATGTATTCAATGAATAAACTAAAATAACATGTAAACACATATGACACCAAATATGATTACCCAGAAACCCTCCAATGAGAAGGTAAAACTAGGGTGGGGATGACACCCACAAATCTTCACTACTATAGTAATAAAGTATATCTAATGAAGCTTACAATATTTTGATCATGAGACATGATCTACCCTATTAAAGGCTTATAAAGACTATTAGGTCTGACCTTGTAAGAGGATTTCAACACTCTATTAGAAGTGTGTCTGGTTAAAGGACTTTAACTTACAATTAAGTAACAACCTTGTTAGAGGATTTCATATAGCCTATTAGGACTACTCTGTTAAGAGATTTTGACTCAAATCACCTGTTAGAATGTCTTATCTTTGATCCTATAGTTAGAACTTGATTTCTTGATAATAGATTACCTCTAAATAGATGTATCTTTGATCCTTCTTGATCAAATGTCTCTTTGATTTATGTTTTTCCTTTCCTCTATTTTGTTCTAACTAATTCTATAATGTAATCTTACTTCATGACTCCTAAATCACCATGAATGCTCTATTTTCTCATAGAAACTTCTCTCTTCATAACATTGATAGTTTAGAGTTTGTCCTCCTTAAAAATACTTTGGTGACTTAGTGTTAGGTATGAATCTATAGTTGAGATTCATCCATTTTGTCACTTAATTCTTCCCATTTTCTAATTGGCTACATGTAATTGCATAGTGAATCCAACTAGATATTCTTTCTTATCTCCAAAATATTGTAATTCACTCTTCATTCAGCTCAAAAATGGTTTATATAGTTGTTTTTTCCTTTATAAACAAATATGTCAAAACTATTTCACTTGGGATCTGAAGTCTTTGATGCTTAGTTTTACCCTGCAATTTTTTGCAATGTATAATTTCACTAGCCAAGAGTTGTTTTCATAACTTGAAGTTGAAGTTGAAGTTTTAACTTAGTTCAAGTTCAAGTTTTGCTTCACTCACCTCCCGTCATCCTAGAAAAGTATTTTCCCATCAACCCAGGTTTACATATTCTTGAAGTTGAAGTTGAAGTATGAGTTGATTCAAAACTTCAACTTCAACCTTGACTTTGAGGTTTTTTGATGTTTGCCTTTTTTCTCATAGGATATGTATAAAGAGATTATGAACTCAATTTTTGTGAGGCAAAGAAATGGGTCCCACCTTATGGTGATCTTGAAGACGTGAAGGTAAATAATTATGACAACTATGAGAAATCATGCTAAAGTATGGTTACTTTTATAGAAAAAGGTGGCGCCTAGATTTTGTGACATAACAAAATGTTGAGCTGCATATTAATTTGATGAGTATTAACTATAAATGACATTGCAAGTCTTGTTAGGTATAGGTTAAATTCATGCTCTAGATGAAGGAAATCCAAGGAATTTTTTTTAGGTTGAATGCTTGATAGTTGGCTTGGATGATAAAACTTTGTATGTTATTAAAGACTATATTGAATGGAGAAATGAGGCACTGGTCTAAATAGTAAGTGAAATTAAAGAAATCATGGATAGCCTTAAGCTTGTAGATGAAATAATCCAAGCTGATTTGAGGTGGTTTAGCAAGCACTACGAGGGTAAAGAAAGTGACTTTGTAGCCCCACTAGAAGAGTTAATAGGTAAAGTTTGAAAGAAGTTCCAAGAGATTCAGGGGAATAAAATGGCATGTAGAAAAGATTTTTCAAATGTTGCCTACACTGAAGCTATGTTGATAATAAAATTGAAGAATTTGGAGATGCATGGAGAAAAGGTAACAAAACTTAAAAAGGAAAAGGAAGTCTAGAAGCAAAGGATGACATACATCGACTTACCTCATCAGTTATTTATCTCCACATTTAACACATCTTATGAAACATGAAAGGCCACTAGAATCATGACTAGTGTTGATAGTTCCTCCTAACATGACATATGTTCATCAAGCAATTGCATTTTTAGTTTTCTCTTATTCATTTTTTTTATGAATTTCAATTAACCATTGTGTTAACTTCTAGACAATTTACTCCTGGTAGGGTAATTTTGGATAACTATCTAGCCCTTTGCCCTATATCTATAGATATTATCTGATAGGGTTAATCTCTCCGTAGATTGAAGCAAAACTACTTTTGTTTTGATACTCTACATTTTAAATTTTGAATAGAATATTTCCTAGTTGAGAAAAAATTGAAATAAAATTATATAATTTTATATACTAAATTTTCTTGAGGTAGATACTACTATCCGCTTTATGATAATTTGCATTCTTGAGGGTGTATGTTATATTTGGAGGTGAAGTTGTATTTTTTTGTGTATTCAGGAATTATCTATTTTTCAAATCTTGAAGGTTGTGGGAGGTTGAATCTATATTATTTCATCATCTATCCTTTGTTTTAACATTCAATCATGTGTATGATATTGATTGTTAAATCAAATGGTAATTTAGTATTAGCATTTACCTTGTGTTTATAAGTTAATTTTGAGCTTTTAAGTATTTTCAGTAAAATAATTATTGGGAAGATTTTCCCTCAATAGAGGAAACAATGATTATTTTTTCATAAAGCTTAGTTGCACCTTGAATAATACAAAGAAAATTTCTGAAGCAGAGAATTCCTTATCAGTAAATAGGAATTCAATTTGTTAGTTTAGAATTTTCTCCCCTATTAAAAAATTATCAAAGATCTTGGGAAAAATGGTTTACTAACAAATTATGGAAACTCCACTAGGAATCAAAAGATAGAGCATTTCTTTGAAGTTCTTGTAAGTTTTCATGGTTTTGTGAAATCGTACTTCCTAATCACAATTAGTTGCTTGTTTTGCAACGTAACCTAGGGTATCAAGATACAAAAGAAGATATTGGCTCTGACCTTAATGCTTGTGCTTAGGTTAACCAAGTCAATAATCAACAATATTTCCAAGTATAATTGGTATTATAAAGAAAAGAAGAAATAGCTAATAGGATTAGGGGTTTGCTAGTAATAAAAGAAGAAGTAGCGGTGGAAAGAGTTGCCCATGCAAACAATTAATTAGGTCAAGTTGAAATCCCACCCTGGCTACAAAATGGTACAAATGGATTGATAGATTTTTAGGCCTAGTAGATGAAGATTTCAAAGCTCTAGCTAGAATCAACTTCAAGCCTAACCTTTCTTTGAAAAGGAACAAAGCCAAGACTATTAGTAGACCATCATCACCTCCTAAAGGTGGGAGTACTATTACTTCTTTGCAATCCCTATTCATCCTTGGAACTTTAATTCCTTCTACTATCACAATCCTCCCTATCAGCTATAGATTACTAGTAATGGCTCACAATCAACCCTAGGGTGCTGCGACAGGACATCTACAACTTGTAGGAAATTTGGGAAGATTACCTAAAAGGGCACGATAAATCCTCCCTAGATTCAATAGGGATGGTAAGAAATCACCCAAAGAATATTTTAATGCTTTTAATACAACATGTGGATTTTTTGTTATAGCAATAGAAGATGTTGTTGTAAGGTTGTTTATTCAAACCTTGACAGATTGAGGAGCAAATTGGTTTCATCATTTACCCAATGCATCCATTACTTCTTGGAATACTATGAAAAATTATTTTGAGGCTAGATTTAAAGCAATTGAAGATGTAAATTCTTTGCTCATGCAATTAAGTTAGCTGAAAATGGAGATACATGTACCCGTGTGAGAGTTTGTGTCCCAATTCAATAAAGCATTGCATTAGATACCCGTAGCCGGTATACCAAATGATGAAAATAAAAAAGGTTTCTTTTTAAACACAATAACTCTAGACATTGCTTGCCCATCAAAAAGAGCTAATCCTCAAACACTTGCAACATCTGAAACCCATGCTATAGAGTTAGAAGATTATCTAATTATATTGGGTAAGTGGAAGAAGGAGGTGCAAATCCCAAACTCTAAGGCCTCTATGTCATCTTCTTCCAATGATGCACTTGTCTAGAAGTTGGTGAATGATATTATAGTAGTAAAGAAGAAACTCCCCAAAGCCTCATTTCCCTATAAATATATTTCAAGAAAGTATCCTAATCAAAATATTGCTTCCGAAGGGAGACAATTTACTTTACTTCCTAGCCAACAAAGATTACAAATTGAGCCTCCTCACAACAAAAATAACATGTGTGTCTTTTACCTAACTAATGATCATGAAGGGACTACATATCCTAAGAATGTAAGACATCAACAGCTTGAAGCCAAAAAGGTAGTAGCAGTGAACATAATAATAGAGGAAGAACCTTTTGAAGGGCTTGGTGACTCTATGAATTTCTACCTTGAGTAGGAATCTAACTCTAACAGAGGTGGTGACATTCTTTTAACTTTGGAAGAAGCTTCTTGTTTAGTGCTAACTAGAGGATAGAAGATGCCAAAAGCTGATTTTCAGTCTAAGAATGTTGCAAGTCCAACTCAAGCAAAGGATTCCAAAACTAGAGGAGAAGGCGAAAGAAAGTCACCATAGTCATAGCCTCATATTTCTCAAGTTATGAAAAGGTATGATTCTAACTCTATATTCGATGTAGTTCAATTTTGTGAAACATCTAAGATTCAAATATCTTCTACTGAGTATTTGAGAATGAACCCTAGTGAACTCATTAAGCTAATTGAATATGTTCACCAACCTTCACTTGATGTATTGGCTAAAAAGACCAAAAAAGTCTCTCTCAAAGAGGAAACCAAGGCTCAAAAGCTTGATCATAACAAAGACTTAATCCAACCTGATAAAGTTAGCCTAGAGTTGCCCTATCAAGAAAAGTTAGATCCATTCTATGTATCCCTTTTACCTTCATGGTTTTAAATTAAGCAATTGTATATAATAGACTCTAGTGCTTCTAATAACATAATGTCAGCTGCAGTAGCAAAAGCCCTTGATCTTTCTCTAAGAATTTCTACAAATGGTATTCAATGGATTCTAAGTAGGTACCCTTAGTAGGTCAAATCAAAGATGCCCAAGTTTCTCTAGTAGCCTTCTTAGAAAAGAGGAAAAAGCTTACTATCCTAGTAGCTGATATTTTTACCAATTATGACATGCTCCTTAGCTAAACTTTCTACCAATATTTAGGAGGAGAAGTCAAAATGGATTGGTCCTAAACCATCATACCTATAGGGTAAGAAAAAGTAACCCAGCTCACTGAAGCCAAGTCTAAATATATAGTTTTCCTATACGATGAACCAAAATCTCAAATCCTTTACCAAGAAACTAATTTTGCTAATTACTTGATTATGTTTGGAAATGAAGAAGCAGGTAATCAATCAAAAGTTGTGGATTTACCTTGAATGTTGGAATTTGATGGAAGCTATTACTCAAGTAGGTCAGGGGCTAGTGTTGTATTGATATTCCCTACATGTCAAACTTTTCCTTCTTTCAAGATTGCTTTTGAAAATATAAATAATACAACTAAATATGAAGCTTTACTCCTGGGACTAGAAGAGGTGAAAAAGAAGAATTTCAATTTGTTAATAGCCAAAGGTGATGCAGAATTGATAGTAAAGAAGGTTAGGAATCTATTTTTAGTGAAGAAAAAAAGATTGAAGAACTATAGAAATTAGGTATGGGATGAAATCGAATATTTTAAAGCCTTCTCAATCGAATCAATTCCTAGAGAGCTCAATAGTAGGGTAGATTCCTTAGCTGTATCGGCTTCTTTATTGATCCCTGATTCTAATTTTATGATTGATAAGTATTCTATATAGATCATTCATAGACCAATTGTCCCACACAATAATAACTCATTTCAGGTATTCAAAGATGATGCACACATCAATGATTTCCTGCAAAGTATGGAAAATTTTTCCATGAATTATTTTGAAGGCTTTGAGTTAGAATGCATGAAGTTTTGTCTTGACTCAGTAGATAAATAGATAGAAGCTATAGTAAAATTGAAAGCAAACATAATACCTAAAGGTCTAGTTGAGCTTGAGAAGCTTTTTGATAGATGAGATGCTTTCTTGGCTCAAATTTTTCTCCCTAAAGAGGTTGAAAGTGCTAAGTATGAGAAGGTCAACTTAGGGGATAAACATAACCCTAATGTGGTAAAAATAGGGACCTATTGTGAAGCAAATGAGAAAGAAAGATTCATTAAACTACATAGAGAGTATATTAATGTATTTGCCCAGTCATATGAAGATTTAAAGACTTTTAGAAGAGGGTAGTTCAAACACCACATTACCTTGAAGCTAGGTACTTCTCCTTTTAGATAGAAGTTAAGAACCTATAAGCCAAAGGTTTTTGCTGCTATATTCAAGGAGATTGATAAAATGCTAAAATCTCATATAATTTTCCCCATACATCACTCCATATGGGTGGCCAACATAGTGCCAGTGAGAAAAAAAAATGGATGAATAAGAATCTGCATAGACTTCAACAACTTGAATTAGGCAAGTCTGAAAGATAACTTTTCTTTGCCCATAATGAATTAGATTCTCCAAATAGTAGCTATCTTGGAATGTCATTTCTTGACAGTTTATCTGGTTATAATCAGATAAGAGTTGTGAAAGAAGATCAACATAAGACAATGTTCACAACTCCTTGGGGCACCTTTTCCTATAAGAGAATGTCATTTAGTTTAAGAAGTGCAGATGCAACTTTTCAACATGCAATGCGTTCAACTTTCAAACATCTTCTTGATAAATGTATCATGGTATATCTTGATGATATGATTGTATTCTCCAGGAGACAAAAGAAACATTTGAAATATTTGAAGAAAGTACTTGAAAAATGTAGAGAACATGGCATCTCGTTAAATCCTAAGAAATCAATCTTTGTTGTGATAGAAGGAAAACTATTAGGACATATAGTTTCAAAGGAAGGAATCAAGATTGATTCTGAAAGGGTAAAAACTATCCAACACTTATGTCTCCCTATAAATCACAATGGCATTAGATCTTTCTTTTGCTAGATCAATTTTCTTAGAAAATTTATACTTGACTTTGCCAAAACCATAAAACCTATGGCAAAACATTTAAGTGAGAATTTTTTTTTCAAATGGGATGACTCAGTAGTTAGAGCATTTGAAGAAGTAAAAGAAGAAATTGCAAAGGCATCCACTCTTATTCATCTAGATTTTAAGAAAGAATTTGTAATGTTTTGCTACACATTAGATCATACTATGCTAGTTATCCTACTTTAGAAAAATAAAAAAGGAGAAGAAGTACATATTTATTTTGTGAGTATGCCTCTAAAGAAACATGAACTACACTATTCTCTGGCTAAGAAATAAGCATTTTCTATTGTGAAAGATATGAAACATTTCTAATACTACATTCTACACTCACATTCTATAGTATATGTACCATCTACAATAGTTAAAAGTATTCTTACCTAACAAGATGTAGCAGTAAAAAATAGGGCTACTTGGGTATCAAAAGTACATGAATTTGACCTAGATATCAAACCATCCAAACTAGTTCGTGGTCAAGGCCTTTGCAAGCTTATGTTAGGAAATAAAGAAGAAGAAGCTCACCCTAACTGCTTACTAGTAGGTTTGAAAGATGAATGGTTTTTAGATATAACATATTTTCTAACCTATGGGAAATTCCTTGACCATCTAAAAGGAAAAGACTAGAAAAGCCTTTAGCTTAGAGAAGTGAAGTTTGTGATCTTAGATGATATCTTGTGTAAAAGATAACTAGATGGTATGTTCCTGAGATGTGTCAATATTGATCAGAAAGAGAAACTACTCAAAACTTTTGCAATGGAGCTTGCAGAGGACATTTTTCATCCACAGTGACTGCCTTTAAGATATTAAGAAGTGGGTATTATTGGTAGGGTATGTTTAAATCTGCTTATAAATGGGTAGGTAATTGTGAAAAATGCAAATTGTTTATGGGTAAACCACAACTAGCTTTCCTACCTTTGAAATTAGTTGTTATAGAAGAGCCCTTCCAGTAATGGGGACTGGACTTTATTGGCCCAATCAATCCCAACTCCAATGCTAGTCACACCCATATTCTTACTACTATTGACTACTTCATCAAATGGGTCATAGAAATTCTTGTGAAATCCATAACATTTGAGGTGGTCTACAAATTCTTGGTAGAAAACATTCTGACATGCTTTGGGGTGCTAAGCAAGATATTAATCAATAATGCTAAAAAAATTTCATCCTGTGAAATTCAGATATTTTGTTATGATTGTGGTGTTAGGCTATCACATTCTTCTAATTACTTTCCCCAAGGCAATGGGTAGGCTGAGTCAACTAATAAAAATTTGATTAATATCATGAAAAAATTGGTAGATGAAAAGGGGAGAGATTGGAATAAATGGTTGTATGAAGTAGTGTGGGCAGATAGGACCTCTCCTAGAAGAACCATTGGTATGACCCCATTTGAGTTAGTATACAGAGTTGAAGCATAGTTGTCCTTACCTCTAGAACTTGGTGCTCTTAATCTACAAAAGGCAATTGAAGATGAGGTGTTCGATACCTCTATTGAAAAATGGATATTGTACCTTCAAAAGATCGAAGAGGAGAGGAGGGAAATAGTGGATCACATCACCAATCATCAAGCAAGGGTAAAGAAGATTTTTTATCAGAGAGCAAAGCCTTAGAAGCTCATGGAAGGAGATCAAGTATTACTATGGGATAAAAGAGGAGAGCCAAAAGGAGCTCATACTAAGTTTGAAAGCCTTTGAAAATGACCATTTTTCATATCATCTAAGTTAGGTTCCAATGCATTCAAACTTAAGTACCTTAATGGTGATGATTTAACCTTGATATATAATGGAAAAAATCTTAAACTTTTCAAGTTTTAGGTCTACTTGTCATCTTCATTGTAAATAACCATTTTCCTTACTTTGTTTCCCCTCCTGTTGTTTTGTTCTATCTTTCCTATTTTTTTGCCTCTTTAGTTTTAGTCTATTTAGAGTTGATTTGCACAATTAGTGATCCTATGTTTGCAAATGACTTTTAAATAGAGTCAAGGGTATTGACCATGCCTTCCATTGGGAGAACTAGATGTGCCTCTTTATTGAAAAGATTGTCGAAGGTGAAAAATTCATTGATTGGGCTGATTTAATAACAAGAAATTTGCATGAGGGCCTCATAACTATGAATAGTTTCAGTTCATTCTTTCTATCCTCCTTCTTAATCTATCTTTTAGTGGCATCTAAGGAATGGGATGGACTTCCACATATGCCCTAGACTGAGGAAATGACAATATATCAATACTACAAAGATCTCCAGGTAACTAAATTTTGCAAGGAAGTTAGGAGGGTTAATGATATTTTCCTTAGGAGTTTAGTATTTGAGCTCCAAGGACATGAGAATCATAGTCTATAAAAGGAATCAATGTCAGCCATCAATATTTATGGTTGTTTCTATCTTTAGTTTTCTAAATTTAAATATCTAAGAGTTGGAGGTTTTTCTGGTAAACCTATTAGGCTTTTGTGCTATTGTCTAGACAACATTATCTTATTAGAGATATGTAGGTAGTTTGTTTCTATGTTTGAGCCTCTTGAAAGCATTAAAAGGTCATCTTCTTTTCTATTTCCCATTGAGATTGGTCACTATAGGCGTTCAAACTTTAAGTAACCTGTGATAGCAAAAAATGCATTTTCTCATTTATGCTTTAAGCCCTATTCTCCTAGAGAAGATTTTGATTATGCATGTTTTGCTAAGGATAATTTCAAACATGCATCTACACTAGTTCATGTTACACATTTAGAGGATTATTGAGCTAATTGTCCTGATGAATTTGAAGTATGAAAAATATTATGGTCTAGGTTGACAATTAGCCAGATTAATATGTTTAAGGTTAACCTTAGCACCCAAGGGATAACAAAAGATGAAGATGAAGATGTCATTGACCCATTTTATGTTAATCAAGTTGAATGCATGCTCATCTCTGAAATTGATTGGACTGGGAGGGAAGAGGATGATCTATTCTCCTATACTTCAAATGTATTGAGAAGAACTGAGAAATGGTTGAAGTCATTAAAGAATGTCAAATCACCCACCCCTAAAGTCCTAGAGAAATATTCAAGAGCCTAATACAAAAAGGTACAATCAAATCCAAAGCCATTACTAACCTTGATATCACTAAACCTATTTTAGGTTCTCCTAAAGTTGAAGCTAAAGTAACTCCACAACCACTTCAACTTCAAGTTCATAAGGAGGTTTTGAAGGTCAGAAGGGTAACTTGCTCCAACACTAAGAAAGAAAAACCAAGCAAAGAAAATGGGACAATTATAGTTGATCTAAATCCTACCAAAATAAAGACAAGTTCAAAACAATCTCCCATTCCTCCCATGGCTGAAAATACTCCAGATCCTTAAAAGTCTCCTGAAAGAACTGGTACTCAATATGGCACCCTCACCTTAACTAAAGTTTCCCCCATGACAGGAAAAGAACCTACTACTCCCAAGTGGTTGGAAACTTCTATTGACAAGAAAAAGAGTTTGGTAGCATTATCTATACCTATTGATGACTTGGTTAGCAAGTTCCTGGGAAAGCCTTCAAAAGCAGAAGGCAAGAACTTAATCCAGGATAAGGTTCAACAAGAAGTTAGGACATTGGTTAGCCAAAATAAGTAAACCACCAAAAGGCAATGCACATGAAGACCTTGCCACTCTAGACTATCAGATTTCAAGAATTGACCTTGGGAAAGGGATCCGCATGGTAGATATGAAGATTTTTGAAGCTTCAAACAAAAAGATTGTATGCAAAGTTTGGAAAGATGCTCAAGATAAGCAAAATATGAAAGAAGCAATGAAGAGCATGGTGCAATACATCAATGCTATCCTGTACCCAGAACCCAAACCTCTAAATGAGATGTCAGCAATGGTAGATGTATCCTCTTCAGCCAACTAGTAGTTTCTTGATAATTTGTAGAAATGTAAGTCTATTGCAAGAACATATGAGGAATGGCTGCAATGTTGAGATAATGGGTGTTGCACACATTGCATAATATTGTTATTTTATTATGTAATTTTGTACCTAGATGGACGTGCAACATGTAAAGATTCTCATGGAATATTCTTGATGAGTTGTATTGTAACATTGCAATAATATTTCATGTAATTATTTAATATTGGAGAAAAAAATTAAATGCCCAATATTAAATGTGGGGTCAGTGGGTTAGGTAGCACATGGTTTTAGCACATGGTTTATGTAATACCACTTAGTGGTTTTGTGGGACTTGCTACTATATAAGCAGCCACAAGGGTAGTTGTTATAGAGTGAGAGAGAGAAGAGTGACAAGGAGAAGACAAAAGGCAAGAGTCGAGTGGGAGAAGGCTTGACAGGTTAGCCAAGGGAGCATTTGTGAAGGTTGAAAGCATGGCATGGGATGTGTGGATTCATGCTTGTTCACATAGTTTGCTCGGTTGTGACTATGGCCATGAAGGCTTCCATGGTTGTATGGAAATGGTATTTTTGCTGAATAATACATGATGATGGATGCTTTTGGAGGTTGGGTTTTTCCCTCAATGAGGGTTTCCCAAGGTATATCTTGTATCACAATTTTGTGGGTATGTTGGCTATTCTCTTGCATGTGGATTTTAATTCCATGTTTATTTTAGATCTATTATGGGTTATGTGAAAACGGTTATATTATTTGTTGTCAAGTTTCCTTACAAGTGGTATCAGAGCTATGGTTTTATTATTGTAACCCTAGATTGAATCCATGGGAATGCATGAGAGGATAAAAGAAAGGGCAAGATATATGAATGATTTATTGCAGATTTGAGGGTTTTGGGTTTGCTATTATGATGGGTTGTTAAAAGATTTGGGCATGTGAAATTGTTGGACAAAAGATTTTTTTGGATGTTTCATTTAAATGAGGGTTTTGGGGGGTAGCTTGCAGAAATGACCTCCTGGGTAAAAACAGACCTCACCATTGGATCCGGGTCGACATTTCCATAAAATTTGATATATAATATGCCATAGTTTGGCCATGTTCAGAGGAAATGAAAGAGTTTTTTAGTTTCAGCCCATGATGGCCGTCAAATTTAATCCCGTCGGAATTTTCGTCACTAAAAAAAAAAAAAGAAAAATCGTACTGAAAATGGTAAAAAGACTGTCTTAGTAAAGCGACCATAACTTTCTCTCAGAATATCGAATTTCAGAGTTCTTATAGGTGTTGGAAAGCTAATTCAGAGCACTACAACATGGTGTAGGTTTGGTTCTATGTTTTTGAAATTTTTTCAAGTTTTAGGAGCCCTAAAGTCAGATGTTATTTATTTTGAGCACGGATTGGGGCATAACTTGGGCATACAGAGTCAGATTTTGGACTTCGAGTAGTCAACGGAAAGCTCTTGAAGAGCTCTATAGATTGGGTCAAATTTGGTGCAGGTTTGGCATGATTTATTTGTTGATATATTGATCTGAATAGTTTATAGGTATATTTTGACTATGGTAACAAAGTGAGTTTATGGCATTGGAGATTTAAGATTTGATGTCATTGTATACTCAGTTCATATTTCAGTTTGGTATCATGATGATATGGTTATCAATGTTTGGTTTGGATATTTTTATGGCTTGTTGGGTCTACAAGTTGTGCAGTGTTGTAAGCGGTCTATACTTACAGGTTGCATTTATGGCTTGGTTATGGGTTGTCTTTGCCCATTGATCTTTCATTATTGATGCATATTCAGATTGGTGGCTTGGTTTTGGGTTGTCTATGCCCTAATTCACATGATTTTATCTTCATGTAGAAGGGATGAGATGTTGTTACCAGGTACAGTCATGGTGGAGGATTGTGGTTGACTATTTTATGCTGACAGGTTGGACACTTTGAGAGACGAATGCTCAGTTCATGGATGTGATCATGGTGTCATGGATTTTTTCATGACATGATTGGTTATACAAGTACATCCTTGATGTTCATTAGCTTGGATTTCTGATTTAGTTATGGTGGTATATCTTCTTGGTTGAGGATCATAGTTATTTAGTTTCTTTTGAGAAGCTCATGATGTGCACTTTGAGTTCTTTGATAGTTTGATGCCTTGGTTGATTCTCATGGTTAGAGGATGGGTTTTCATCATGATGTCATGGATAGCTTGGATACATGATTTAGTGGGAGCTTGTGACAGTGATGGGGTGACAGTGCAGGATTAGTTCCTGGTTTGATTTGGATCTTCATATAGGAGATAGATTTTATGATGCCATAGGTGACTTGGTACTATGGTTGAGTGGGAGTTGTTGGCATTGATATATTTATTGAGTGTTTGCAGATGTTGGAGGTTTGTCTTAGATCCTGTTGCTGCAGAAGCATCTTTGACATTTGCATGGTGCACTTTTTATCTTCATGGTGTTTGAAGATGGTTAGATCTTGAGGACTCATGAAGTTCTTGGTTATCTTCATGGTATGTGGAGATGGTTCTTCATGGTGTGTGGAGATGGTTTTCTTCATGGTGTGTGGAGGTGGTTTTCTTCATGGTGTGTGGAGATGGTTGCATCCTGAGGACTCACAAGGTTCTTGGAAAAGGTGTGGTTTATGCTTTTATTTGGCATGTTATCCTTAGTATGAGGATGGTTTCATTATTATGTCATGGTATACTCTTGATACACGTTTAGAGTTGTGACATGTTATAGTGTGTTCATGTGGAGCATGTTATCTCTTTAGTTGAGATGTTAAGATCATGTTGTCATATTTATGTTCCTGAGGCCATGGTTGGAACTTTGACATTGATCTTGGTTTAGTTTCTTGGTATTGAGTACACTGATCATAAGCTGGATACTTCATGATATTGCTATGTTGCATTTGGAGTTGGCATGGATTGGTTGGTTAAAGGTGCTCGTGGATACTTAAAGACGGTGGTGACGCTGATTTTCTCTTGGATTAGAGAAGTATTTGTTGGGACGGTTGATGGTTTCAGCAGGAAGTCCGAGGGGCAGTCACCTGATATGGACTTGAGAGGAGATTGTTCTTAGATGAGTCTTGGTTGGAGACTTGGGTATCTTGATGAGCATTCTCATTCCCCACTCTTGGTCTACTCAGCGGTTTGCTACTTGAGAGGTATAGCCCATTGTTTCTTTTAGTTGCATTATATTTATGCTTGTCTTTCATGGATATGGATCTTGAGCTATGGTACATGAGTTAGTTCTAAAGGGCTCATTTGAGAGATGGTTTAGCATTGGTTATCTCCATGTGCATGTGTTGTTATGCTGGTTGAGTTTGGGAGATGGTTTTATATTTGGGCATATTCCTTGGATTAGGAATGGTTATTCCTTGGTTTAGGAATGGGTTTGTTGAGTTTGATCTTCTTGTGAGAGGCGTACATCCATGATTAAGTTATATGATATGGTTTGGGTGTTTTTGAGGCTTCTTGTTGGGGTTTTATGGAGGAGATCATACTTGCACAATTTACATCTAGAGGTGTGTGTAGAAGGACATGATACAGGTTATGATTTGCATGGTTTCTCTAGTCTTGGTTATCTTCTTGGATGTTCAATTTTGCCTGCATTGGATTTGAGATTGGTTGGATATTGTGATCACTGGTTTATGCTCATGCATGTCATGTGAGAGATGACATGGTTATTTCTTTCTCTTTCTTTTGTTGGTTGTGGAGAATTTGGGAGACTGTTGGAGACTTGTTATGAGAGTTATTCTTGTAGGATATTGGATTATGTATTGTGGATGTCCTTGATACTGCATGGATTTACTTCTTTGAGATGTGTCGAGTGGATTGGTTATAGATTTGACATTATCTTTTGTAGTGAGAGCTTCTTGGTATATATGTGGGAGGTATTGCTCTTGAGGCTTGTGATTACAGGTTATATATTGGATATGTCAGTGATATGAGTTTCACTTGTTATACCTTTGAGGTATGGATAGTTGGATGGGTTTGGCACTTTGTTGTGGGTGCTATTTCAGCTATGGATATTTTGACAACTATGGATACATGTGATTACCTTTGGATTAGGTTATTTGTGCTTGGAATTTTAGTTGGTACAGGATTTTATGATCTTCTAATGCGACAGGTTCGGTGGTTTTCTCTTTGGATGGCTTCTATGTATGTCCAGTGGCAGTGGCATAATAGGAGGTGAGATCATTCATGTTTGAGATGTTGGATACTTTGATTTTTGTTGCAGATACCAGGATGGAGCACTTGGTGTATTTTGATCCATGATGGTGGATGTGCTGGGAGGGATTGTTCCCTTGTTCATTTATGTGGCTACGGATTGACCCTATGCAATGTATACAACAAGTGGGAGATTGTTGAGATAATGGGTGTTGCACACATTGCATAATATTGTTATTTTATTATGTAATTTTGTACCTAGATGGATGTGCAACATGTAAAGATTCTCATAGAATATTCTTGATGAGTTGTATTGTAACATTGTGATAATATTTCATGTAATTATTTAATATTGGGGAAAAAATTAAATGCCCAATATTAAATGTGGGGTCAGTGGGTTAGGTAGCACATGGTTTTAGCACATGGTTTATGTAATACCACTTAGTGGTTTTGTGGGACTTGCTACTATACAAGCAGCCACAAGGGTAGTTGTTATAGAGTGAGAGAGAGAAGAGTAACAAGGAAAAGACAAAAGGCAAGAGTCGAGCGAGAGAAGGCTTGACAGGTTAGCCAAGGGAGCATTTGTGAATGTTGAAAGCATGGCATGGGATGTGTGGATTCATGCTTGTTCACATAGTTTGCTCGGTTGTGGCTATGGCCATGAAGGCTTCCATGGTTGTATGGCAATGGTATTTTTGCTGAATAATACATGATGATGGATGCTTTTGGAGGCTGGGTTTTTCCCTCAATGAGGGTTTCCCAAGGTATATCTTGTATCATAATTTTGTGGGTATGTTGGCTATTCTCTTGCATGTGGATTTTAATTCCGTGTTTATTTTAGATCTATTATGGGTTATGTGGAAACGGTTATATTATTTGTTGTCAAGTTTCCTTACATGCAATTTGTCTTGATTGAGACTAAAAAGTAGATAAGACTTTCAGAAAAAGCTTCAAAATAAATTATTGTTGTCATTAAGAAGGTGGAGTCCCACAATGAAGGCTTTGAAAAAGAAATAAATAACTAGATGAAAGTCATGCTCTAGATAGAGGAAATCCAAGGATTTGGACTGCAAAAGTTTTAGGCTAAATTCCTGGTAACTAGCTTGGATGAAAAAACTTTGTATGTTATTAAAGACTATATCGAATGGAGAAATGAGGCACTAGTCCATGCAGTAAGTGTAATTAAAGAAATATTGGATAGCCTTAAGCTTGTAGATGAAATAATCCAAGGTGATATGAGGTAGTTTAGTAAGCACTACACAGGTAAAGAAAGTGACCTCGTAGCCCTAGTGGAAGAGTTAATAGTTGAAGCCCAAAAGAAGTTCCAAGAGATTAAAGAGAAGAAAATGCCATGTAGACAAGATTTTTCAAATATTTCCCAAACTAAAGCTATGCTGATAATAAACTTGAAACATTTGGAGATGCATGGAGAAAAGGTAACATAGTTGAAAAAGGAAAATGAAGTTTGAAAGCAAAGGATGGCATACATCAGCTTACCTCATCAGTTAGTTATCTTCGCATTTACCACAACTTATGAAACATGGAAGGCCACTAGAATTGCGGCCAGCGTGGTTAGTTCCTCCTAACATGGAACACATTCATTGGGTAGCTACATTTTCATTTTTCTCTTGTTTATTTATTTAATTCATTTTAGTTAACCATTTTGTTAAATAAGAGACAATTTACTCTTGGCAGGGTTATTTTGGATAACTATCCAACCCTATGCCCTATATATATGTAATAGATATTATCTGATAGAGTTAATCTCTCCATAGACTAAAGCAAAAATACTTTTGTTTTGATACTTTGCACTTTTAGTTTTGAATAGAATATCTCTTGGGTTAGCATCAATTGAAATAAAATTCTACAATTTTATATACTAAAACTTCTTGAGGTAGATACTACTGTCTTATTTATGATAATTTGCATTCTTGAGGGTGTATGTTACATGTGGAGGTGAAGTTGTATTTTGTTGCATATTCTAGAATTATATATTTTTCAAATCTTGAAGGTTGTGGGAGGTTGAATTTGTATTATTTCATCATCCATCCTTTGTTTTAACATTCAATCATGTGTATGATACTGATTGTTAAAATAAAATAGTTTTTTAGTATTAGCATTTACCTTGTGTTTATGAGGTAATTTTGAGCTTTTAAGTATTTTCAATAAAATAATTATTGGGAAGATTTTCCCTCGATAGAGGAAACAACAATTATCTTTTCATAAATGTTAGTTGCCCCTTGAATAATACAAAGAAAAAATTCTTAAGTAGAGAATTCCTTATCAATAAATAGGAATTCAATTTATTAGTTTACAATTTTTTCCCCTATTCAAAAATTGTCAAAGATCTTGGGAAAAACTATTTAATAACACTTGACATGCACTAATATTTATACTGTGACTTGGCATTTGTATTGCTTGGCATCCAATGTTTATTCAGCGCCTAAATCAGTTGGTAGAGTTTGTCTGTTTGACACTTCAGTGACTCAGTACATGAGTGGCTCGACACTCACTATGACTCAATGTGGTCTAATATATACATGTTATGCTCAACATGTAATACTTATTCAACATGAACTAAGTAAATAGCTTAAGTTTGTTGACGCTCATTTGTCAAAACCAATCCGAGATCAACAGGATAAATTTAAAAGATCCCTAGGTTGGAAGGAAATTAAGGACTACCCAGAAGACGACACTTCAAGGGGGATTTCTATTTTATGGGATCCCATGAATTTTTTAATATCTTCCCTAGAGTTTTAGAGGAATTGGATGTGTGGGCTAGTAAAGGGCATTAGATTTAATGCCTTTTAAAACCTCTTCAACATTTATGGTCCAACAAGAAATGAGAATACAATAAGGGTGTGGAAGGAAATAAAAGATAAGACTAATCTGGGGGTCATAGATTTCTATTTTAGGAGGATTTTTAATGGTGTCCTTAGAACTTTAGAGAATGGGGTGGTAGTATCTATCTCCCCTCAGCATCCAAAAAAAATGTATACTTAATCCATAGGGTTGGTCTGTTGGAAATTAAATATTCCTTATCCTCATCCACTAGGAATAATAGGAGAAAGGGTTTTAGTAATATTGTTCAAAATCTTGATAGGATCTTCATTCAAGGGGATTTTTCTTCCTTCTTTATTTTATTTCTATCTGAAGCTAAACTAGTTTTAGGACTAGAAACATGTCATGAATTTCAGGTAGTGAACTAAGCAAAGATGGCTTCTCTAACTTAGGCAATTTTGGATGGAAAAGCGCCATGATTGCTAATAAAGACAGGTTTACAAGATATGGCTTGAAATATCTCAAAACAAAGCAAACACAATTTGAAATGCAAAGCGTTATGGAAATGCACTTACAATTTGACAGAGACAAAACTTGCAACTCGTCCTTCTTACTTGATAATGCTAGAATTTCTTTAGAGAAAGTGGAATGAATGGGAAAGGGCTAAAATGAATGCATTTAAGGAATGATTTGTGCAGGAGATGAGAGGACAAATTTGGCAAGTAAGTGCAATAATTACTCATTCATGTGGCATGTATTGGAAAATACATCGTGTGTGCTTTGTTTTAAATACTCCATCAAATCCACACGTATGCTTTTATGTTAAGTGATCATGACATGACAATTTTATCCCTCAATCAAATCTCGCCATAGCCAAACACGTACTACCTTAAATCCTTCCATTCATAACTTCGCATGTCTTGAGAAATGCTATACTGGGACCCAACTTGATTTGGTTTGAAGATTTGAAACCTGCATACAACTTTCATTAGTGTGCAAAATTGACACTGAAGTTGAAGTTGAAGATTTGGGTGATCGGGTTTCAACTTCAACTTTGACTTTACTAAGGCTAACTCGAGCAAAGATATCGGACTTGACACAAGAAGACTGAGGCAAAATTGAACTTGAAGTCGAAGTAAACTAAAACTTCAAGTTCAATTTCCAGAAAAGAAAACTTGGGACCAAAATATCAGGGTATTTTTTAGTGGCTAATATTCACTAATTGGCTAATTTAAGGAAAATTTGGCTAATAATTTAGTTCTTAAAAATATTTAAAATTGCCACATTTTTATTAAATTTAGTTGTAAAAAAATTTATATCCTTAAAGATTCGCCAATTAATAATAGAAATTATTTTTATTTTTCAAAATAATGTAAGATTCGCCAATATTTTTATATCTCTTTTTCGAGGGCGGTTGCTTAAAGTTTAACTTGTGAAACATACTAGAGTGCAAGAAAAATATAAGCACTAACAATCGGCTCCTATTGGATAATGAGACTAAAAGGATCATGGATGAACCTAAAATCTTAGGCTTTGCAGACCAACTCAGAAGATGAGGAGACAACACAAAGAATGAAACAAGAAAGGAAACCGCACAAAAATTTTCAGACTGACTAAAAAATTTTCACACCACTTGTGAAGTTGTTGCTTTAATAGGAACTACCTCTACCCATTTAGTAAAACAATCAGTAGTAGTAAGGATGTGTGTATGTGCTGCACTTGAACTTGGATTAATAGGCCCGATAAAATCCAATCCCTACTATTGAAATGGTTCTTCTATGATCACTGGTTTCAGGGGTAGAGTGGCTAATTATGGTTTCTTGATAAACAGTTGACACTTTTCACAATTCCTAACCCAATGATAAGTAGGTTTAAAAATTCTTGGCCAATAGTACCCACTTCTTAGGATCTTGAATGTTGTTACTGTTGATGAAAAGTGACCTCCACAGGCTCCATCATGGAAGGTTCTTAATAACTTATCTTGTTGGTGGGTATCAACACATCTTATAAACATACCATCTAAAACCCTTTTATATAAAATATCATCAATTATAAAAAAATTGGCTGCTCTAAGTTGAAGGGTACGCCAGTCTTTTCCTTTCAGGTGATCAGGACATATTCTGTATGTCAGGAAATAAGCAATATATGAATACCATTCATCTTTTAAACTTACAAACAAGTAGGTGGGATATGATTCTTCTTTTTCACCTTCTGCAATAAGTTTACATAACCCTTGTCCTTGAACCAATTTAGTTGGTCGAGTATCCAAATCAGATTCTTGGACTTTTGCTACCCATGTTGCCCGATTGTTGACTGCTACATCATGCTGTGTGAGAATGCTCTTGATCGCAGTGGATGATACATACACTATAGAGTGAGAGTGCAGGATATAGTATCTAAAGTATTTTACTGCTTTTACAATAGAAAAATCTTGCTTTTTAGATAGAGAATAGTTAAGCTCATGTTTCTTCAGAGGTACGCTCATAAAAGAGATAGGCATCTCTCCCCCTTTATCGTTCTTTTGGAGCAATATGCCTGACATGGTATGTTCAGATGCATAGCAATACATTATAAAATATTTTTTAAAATTAGGATGAAAAAGCATTGGGGCTTTAGATATAGCTTCTTTTACCTCCTTGAATGCTTTTGACACTAGCTCATCCCACTTGAAATTCTATTTTTCACTGAGTAGCTTGGCCATAGGTTTAACAGTTTTTGCAATATTAGGCACGAATTTTCTCAGGAAATTGATTTGTCCAAAGAAGGATTTAATGCCATTTCGATTGATAGGAATACATAGCTACTAGATGGCTTTCACTCTTTTTGGGTCAATTTTGATACCTTCTTTTGAGACCATGTGTCCAAGTAACTTTCCTTTAGTCACGACAAAAATCGATTTCTTGGGATTCAATGAAATTCTGTGATATCTACATTTCTGTGTACTTTTCTCAAATCTTTTAGGTATTTGTTTTTTCTTCTGGAAAACACTATCATATCATCAAGGTACACTGTGATGCATCCATCCAATAAGTTACCAAAGGTTGAATTCATAGCTCGCTGGAAGGTGGCGCCAACATTTATCAAGCCAAAAGGCATTCTTTTGTAGGCAAAGGTTCCCCATGGTGTTGTAAATGCTATTTTGTGTTGATCATCTTTAGCAACTTCTATTTGGTTATAACTTGAGAAACCATCTAGAAAAGACATCATTTCTAAACCAGCAACTATTTGAAGAACTTGATCCATTATTGGCAAAGTGAAATTGTCTTTCAAACTTGCTTGATTAAGGTTTCTAAAATCAACACAAATCCTTATCTCTCCATTCATTTTTTTGACTAGCACTATGTTTGCCAGCCATGTGGAATGATGGATTGGAAAATTAATGTGAGCTTTTAGCATCTTATCTATCTCTCTAAATATTGCATCATAAACTTTTGGATTATATGTCCTCAATTTTTGCCTAAAAGGGGAGGTACCTAGTTTCAAAGTAATATGATGTTTGAATTTACCATTTTTGAAAGTCTTCAAATCATCATAAGACCAAGCAAAGACATCAACATATTCTAACAAAAGCTTAGTGAATCTAGCTTTCTCACCTTCATCACATCAAGTTCCCAAATTGATAATTTTTGGATTATGTTTATCTCCCAGAGTCACCTTTTCATAATTAGCATTCAGATTATCTTTAGGTATTGGATCTTGAGATAGGAAGGTATCTTGCTTATTAAAAAGTTTTTCAAGCTCAACTAGGCCTTTGGGTATTACATTTCCTTTTAACTATAACACATCACTTTCATCACGCAAATGAGGACAAAATTCCCTACATTCTACATTTGAGCCTTCAAAGTAGGTTGTAGAAAACTTCTCAATATTTTGCAAGAATGCATTAATATGAGCATCATCTTTAAACAGTTGCCAAGAACTATTATTATCAGGGATAGTTGGTCTGTGAATGATTTCCACTAAATATTTCTTGTTTATGAAATAAGAATGGGGAATTAACAAAGAAGCTGATACTGCCAAGGAGTCTACCTTGCCATTCAGTTCTTGAGGGATTGCTTCAATTGCAAAGGCATCAAAACCTTTAATTTCATCCCATATGTGGTTCCTATAATGCTTAAGTCTCTGTTTTTTAACTGAAAACATACCTTTATCTTGTTTCACTATTAACTCAACATCTCCTCTTTCTTTTAATAGCTTGGTGTTCCTTCTATTGGCTTCTTCTATGCCTAGAAGTAGTGCTTCATATTCAGTTGTATTGTTAGTATTTTCAAAGGAAAGCTTATACGAATAGGGGAATTTTTGATTATCAGGTGATATGAGAACTATACTGGCTCCAGATCCATTTGAACAATAGCTCCCATCAAACTCAAGGGTCCATAGCAGGTTTTCTTCTAATGATTTCTCACCTGTTTTCTAATTTTCAGACAGAATCAAATAATTAGCAAAATTAGTTTCTTGATAAAGAATTTGAGATTTAGGGTCATTATATGGAAACACTATGTATTTGGATTTTGTTTTAGGTAATAAGGTTACCTTCTCCTTCCCAATAGGTATCACAGCTTGAGACTAATCCATCTTAACTTCCCCTCTTAGATCTTGATAGAAAGTCTGACTAAGAAGCATGCCATAGCTTGTGGGGATATCTACTACAAGGATGGTGAGTTTAATTCTTTTCTTAGGGTAAGTAGCTAATGACACTTGGGCATCTTTAATTTGACCCACTAAGGGTACTTGTTTTGAATCCATGGAATAACATTTGCCAAATGTTTTGGTTAAAGGAAGATCCAAAGCTTTTGCTACTACTGTTGGCATTATATTATCTGAAGCCCTTGAATATATGATGCAATTATTCAGCTTAAAGCCATGTAAAAAGAGGGAGACATAAAATGGATTAGGCTTGTGGTTATAAGAGGGTTCAAGATTGACTGGGTCTAGTTGAATTACCTCTTCTTGACTATGGGATTTTATTGTTTCTGATTTCCTACCCTTTGAAAATTCTTTCTTCTGCTAAGCAACTGTTTCATTTCCTTCTGAGACTTTGAACTCGTTGATCTGTTTGGCTGCTTTTTCAAGAGATGACTGATTAACATACTCAATCAACTTATTAAGTTCACCAGGATTCATTCTCAAATATTTTGTAGGAGAAATTTGTATCCTTGATGTCTTACAAAACTCAACAATGTCAAATGTGGAATTAGAGTTAGCAACTTTCTTTAACATTTGAGGAACAATTGTTACAATAGGTGATGACTTACCTTCACTTTCTCCTTTCACCCTATGTTCCTTGGCTTGAGTAGAAGTTGATTTATTTTTATCATGAGTATTAGCTACTCCAGTTCTTTGCCCTTGGGTCAAGACCGGACATGAAGCCTCTTCTAAGGTCAATAAGATGTCATTACCCCTATCAGAATCAGATTCATACTCAAGGTAATAGTTTACAGAGTTGCCAAGTTCCTCAAAAGATTATTCTTCTATTATTACATTAGTGGAAGCCACTTTTTCTGCTTCAAGCTAATGATATCTAATATTTTCAGGGCAAGAAGTTTCCTCATGATCATTTGTAAGATGAAAAACACACATGTTTTTTTTGCTAGGTGGAGCTTCAATATGCAATCTTTGTTGACTTGAGGGTAATGTAAGTTGTTTTCTCTAAAAACTACTTTGGCCTGGGTATTTCCTTGGAATATCTTGATAATGAGTGTTCATTTTAGGGAGTTGTGTCTTAATAGACATCACATCATTAATGAGATTCTGAACCAATTGGTTTTATTTTTTAGATGAAGGTGGTTGAGTTTCAGAATTATGCATCTATTTCTTCCACTTACCCACAGCCAAAAGGTCATCTTCTAGTTCAATTGCTAGTCTTTGGGCAACTTCAACATCTGCTACTCTATTTCTTCTTAAGTGAAAATTGATATTTGGAGGCATTGCATTAACAAAGAATACTTTACGATTTTCATCTTTAGGTCTCTTGGTAGTAGGGATTTTATGAATTATCTTATTGAATTTTGCTACAAAATCTCTCATGGGTTCTTGTACTTCCTTTTTCAATTGAGTTAATTGGAATAGTGAGGTATGTTCATCTTCAAAGGATTTAAATCTATCTTCAAAAGTAGTACGCATATGATTCCAGTCAGTAATGGACCCTTGAGGAAGATGATGAAACCAGTCGGCTGCATCATCAATCAAAGTCTGCACAAATAACCTCACAGCCACATCCTCATGTGCAACAGCAGGGATGACGCATGCAGTATTAAAGGCATTAAGGTGCTCATCAGTTGATTTCTTTCCATCACAATAAAAAAGTGGATTAAGATTACCCCCAAGAGCCAAGGGACACACTTGTGTACCCCACGAATTAGCAGCGATCCTAGGGAGAATGAAATTCAAAGGTTGGATGTTTAAATGAGAAGATATTAATGTCCTTAGTAATATTAAGGCTTGAAGGTTCACAACTATTGGGGTGGATTTCTTAGGGGAAGTTGGCCTACTTTTACTCTTGACAGGCTTCTTCTATTTCTAGGAGAGATCAGGGGTGAAATTGAGCTTTTCTACAAATTTGTAAGACTCGTCAATGAACCCCTTTCTTTCTTCACTTCGAGTATGCCTTCTACTAGCCAGTTTATCACTATATAAACTAAAATTCAACACTCAGAAAGGCCTTGGGATTATTCTATCAACTATTGCTTCTTCATTAGCAATAGGTACACCTCTAATGAGTTTGGCTCTTTCTTCTTCTCTTTCAAGAACTTGGTTCACTTGTGTAAATTGCTCTAGGCTTATTCTGAGTTTCCAGGCTTGTGCACTTAAATTAGAAATGATATCCTCTTGTGTATTATCAAACCCTAAGCCTGGTTGAAGTACTGAGAAAACTTCATAATGAGGCAAAACCATTTTATTGTTCCCCAGCGGAGTTGCCAAAAACTATTAGTAAACAATTTTCCTCATAAATGTTCATTTGTAAAAGTAGAGAAAAGCATGTAAACTAACAAATGAATTTCTATAGAAGAGACTCAGGAATTCTCTGCTTAATGTTTCTTCACTAAAAATAAGCATAGCTACCTTTATTATAATGAGAATTTTTGATCTAATAAACTCAACAGAATGACCTTTTTAGGAAAATGATCTACTGAAAGTGTTGAATCAACTTATTTTATCTCGTTAATTCAAAATAACTTTAATACAAAAGAACCACTTGATTTTAATTATCAATATGATCCACATATTTGAAAATTAAAACTATTGAGTAGTCAAATTTGATAAAACTAACTTCTCATAGCATCCCAAGTCTTGAACTAACAATTTCAAAACAAATAACAAACACAGCTAAAAGCTTAAATAGTATCTTTAGAAATACTGATTTAAATAGGTAGATAATAGCATCCACTTACAAAGCTTTTAACCATAAATCAAACTATAGAGTTTCATGTATCTACAAAAATTCTTAAATGCTACTTCTAACTTGGAATAAAACCACAAACAAAAATAGTTTTGTCTATTGATTTGCTGGAGAATTCTAACCACTCTACCATACTAATTATTACATATATATAGGCATGGGGTTGGACTATTGCCAAAATTACCCCACCAGGAGTTAATTGTCTTTTGCTAAAGTAACTACCAATTGAAATGCAAGAAAAATGAAACCAAAAAAAGAAAATATAACCAAGCGATTAAGTGTAACCACTTGTCTTGATCAAGTAGCGCTATCTCCACTTACCACACCTTTCACCATTTTCCACATTTCATAGGCAGTCAAAAAGGCTGAGATAACAGATTGATTTGGCAAACCAATATAGGCAAACCTTTTCTTCTAGATTTCTTTCATCTTCTTTAGTTCAACAACCTTTTCTTCATGCATTTCCAAGTGTTTTAGATTGATGATTAACATAGCCTCAATATGTGCAACGTTAGAAAAGTCTTGCTTAGCTAGTGCCTTCTTGTCTTGCCACTCCTAGAACTTCTTCTGAACCTCTTTGATTAGTTCATCTGATTGGGCAACAGAGTCATCTTTTTTTCCCATGAATTGTTTGGCGAACCACTTAAGGTTATTTTGAATAATTTTTTGTATAACCTTAAGCTTTGTAATGCTTCTCTAATTTTAGTTACTCCTTGTGTCAGTGCTTCATTCCTCCATTCGATGCAATCTTTGATGATATATAGGGCCTTTTTGTCTAGACCAGCTACGGGGCATTTAGCCTATAATTTTTGTAGGCCAAGTTCCTGTACATCTTCCAACCACATCACCACCTTTGCCCAATTATTCTTCTCTTTTTCATATCCTTCATTTCTTGACTCCACCTTTTTAGTAATGTTCAATATTTCCTTTAAGGCATGATCCAAGTGACCTATGTGTTTTACGGTATCATGTAGAACATCCTAAACCCATTCATCGGCTACTTTAGCTACCGCTTTGCACTTATGTAGATTCTCTAATGATTTCTAATTGGTCACAGAGGACACATCAATGATGGCTGACATCTCATGGATTGGCTTTGCTTCAGGGTGCAGGATAGCATTGATATATTGCACCATGTTTTTTATTGTTTCCTTCATTTCCTACTTATCATGTCCATCTTTCCATACTCTGTACGTGATCTTTTTATTAGATACTTCAAAGAATTCCATGTCTATTTTGTGGTTCCCTTTTCCCAGATCAACCTTTGTTATATGGTAGTCTTGAGGAATCACAGAATCACGAGAGCTTCCAACTGGTGGTGTAGCTATCTCTACTTCCCATCGCTCTAAATTCTTATCAAAATTGATCCTTGCCTCGTTTCTTGCTTTCTTTATTTTAGGTTCCTTACCAAGAAACTTACTAACCAAATCATCAATAGGCATGGATATTAGGACAATGCTCCTTTTCTTCTCCATTGACATCTCTAGCCATTTAGGCATAGCCTGATCTTTTATGGTAGTAGGGAAGCATTTGACCAGGGAGAGACTACTCTCCTAGCCTTTGGTAGTTACAGGCAAACTCTGGGATTCAAGTACATTATCTACCATAGGTGGGTCTTCTGCTACCTCTAGGTCCACGGTTATGGTGTTTTTACTTTTGATGATTGATGCCTTCTTCGTGCTTGAACGGGTTATCCTCTTGCCCTTTGGAGTTACCTCTTGAACTTGAAGTTGAAGTGTTTCAAGAATTGCTTCAACTTCAACTTTGATTTGACCTACAACAGAATCAGGAATACCTCGATTAGTTTTCTTTTTGGTAGTCCTTTTATCTTTTCTTTTTTAAAACTTCCCAGAATCTTAATGTAATACTCTTTGACATATGGTGAAGAGATCAACAAAGATAAATTATCATACATCTTTTTCTTTAACACCCAACCAAGTGTGGAAGATTAGATTTGTGATTTTTTTACTTTGAAAAGGGATCCCATGCCTATAAAAACTTAGGGATACCTTTAAAATATGGTATACGAACAATAAAATTATGGGATCCTATTTTAGAGAAACTTCAAAAAAGAGTGGCGGGATGGAAAGGAAAGTGACTCTCATTTGCAAGAAGAGTTACTTTAGTTCAATCAAGCTTACCTATCTATCAAATTTCCTCTAGTTTATGGAGGGATCAAAATAGAAGAATATTTTAGGACAAGAAGATGGAGGTCGATCATCTTGTCAATAAAATTGAAACCATAATCATTGAATTAACAAATAATCGATCAATGTCTATGATCCGTAAAGGGGAAAACATGTCTCATTGGCATGAGAAGATGCATGGTAAATGGACTGAATTGAAAATAGCCCCCCCACCACCCCTCTCCTGGGGAAGGGGCACCTTCAAATAAAAATAAGAAGGAAATAATGTGTTTGGAAGGCTCCTAAGAGAGGATGGTATAAGCTAAATTTTGATGAAGCATCTAGGGGGATCTTGGTAAGGTTGGTATAGGATGCAACATTCATAATGATGAAGGGATAGAGATGACATGTATAGCCATAGAAATTGGGGAAGCTACCAATAATTGGGTAGAAATTTCCACTTTAATGGGGGGTTTTGATTTTTGTAAGGAATTGGGACTTAATATACTAGAAATATAAGAAGACTCATCCATAATAACCAATGCCCTCAGGAAAGGCTCCCTTACTAACCAAATATTAGATGCCCAGTTATCCAAGGCCCTAATTCTTTGTAATTATTTTGAAAAACTTATAATCAAACATATATATCATGGAGGAAATAAGACGGAAGATGAGTTAGCTAACTAGGGAATCGATCTTTCAATAAGCTAAGATAGATAATATTTATATATTAATGAAGATAGGAAGTCATTAAAGGGATAAATATGTTGACAAATATGGTATTAGTGAGAGTGTTATTTTGCTAAAAAACAATTTATTTTGGTGATGATGTTTGGATACCTTAGCAACAAAGGATGAAGGGATCTCAAAAGAGGAAGAACCTCAATCCCCTTCATTTATGCATATTGATTGACTTTTTATTTGGGCTATGTACTTTGAATTCAATTTCTAAATAAAAAAATCCTTCTTATGTTCATCTATATTTTTTGTACCTCATATTTATTTTGTTAATGATAGTTATTAGTCTCCTTATCTCCTTCTAAGCTATATGGTTTTTAAAAATAAGAATTTCCATATTTTTGGTTATATTATATTACAAACTAATAGATTAACAAAGTAGAGAAGTAGTTGTTTGGTGGTTTAGTTGTGTTATTTTAGGACTTAATTAGATGAAGGGAATTTGAATGGACAATAGAAAGTGGGAAGAAAATTATGATTCACACATTATATCTCTCTTTTCTATCTTTCAAATGATAGGAAAAATTGAAGGACTTCTACCCAACTCCATCCTCTGAGTACCTCTCAAGTTGGGTTGTAATTTTTTACTATTTATTCAATGGCTTCAACCTCTTGCTTAGAAAAAAATCAAATAAGGTGTAAATTGTAGATTTTTTTTAAAAAAAAGTTTACAAAGTTTTAAAGGAGATATAAATTTGTCATTGACAAGGGAAATTTTATGTAAATAAAATTTATTTTACATAATTAGTTCTGTTATCGTACCATTGATGCAAGTTGTTTGAGAGATTTATTGATCATTAATATGTTTGTCATTTTCATATTTACATTATTAAATCCCAAAGTCTATTATTGAAAGGGAAGGGTAGTACTTTACGAGATCAATCATAAGTAGAGTAAAAAAAATGCAATTTACTTCTATTTCATTTGTGATGTATTTTATGGATGAGTGTTGAATATGAGGCTATAGGGAAGGATATGTGTTTATTTTTCTGATATATCTTCCAAGAGCACTAGCAAAAGTTATGCTTTGGCCAAAGTTATTGTGTGCATCCATGTGATACTAGTGAATGCTATGGTTTTATTCCCTACCATGTCATTGTATAGATTTTACATTATGTTATTAAATGTTAGTTAGGACACAATATTGCACTAGATTCCATTAGACCTATCGATACCAGCTTGCTAGGTTCTTCATACAACATTAGGGGCTCAACCTTTCATATTGAAAACTGGGGAAGCTAATACCTCCAATCAGCTAACCACTCCATGGCTAGGTGGAGAAAGTGCTCAGACCTCACTCTCGTCCTCAATCATAGTAGATAGAGAGAAGCCCAATGGCTAAAGGAGGCGAGATAATGTTTAATATTATTTATGTTCACATGATGTATTGACCCTTTAGTGGTGTATTTGTATCATTATTATGTGTATATCATGAGTAGGTTAATGTTATTATAATTGTGGTGTATTATCTCCTATGTGAGAGAATTCTATTGTATATTTTTTTCTTTTATAATATCAATCTTTATTGGCTTTTAGGAAATTTTCATTATTTAGTTCAAAATTTATTTGTGAAAATGTTAGTATCTTACAAAAAATTGTATTCTTAAATTGTCACATAGTCTTTATTTTGACAGTTTAGTCAAATCTTGTATTATATTATCCAATTGAATAGAAAATCAATGTTTGGTTTTTCTTGGCAAAGGAACAACTAAGGCTTGTATTTTTTATTGCAATATTTTAATTATTTTGATGACTTGGCATTTTTTTGGGAATAGTGGTCCTTACAAATTGTATGAGCACTTTCCAAGATATACAATCTTGTGGGTCATCTATTGAGAAAACTTTGATTAACAAGGGCATTACATAATCATCCAAAGACTATTATAGTGATCTTAACAATAATAAAGCACAACATAGAAGAACTAAATCAATAATTTTGTAGGAGATGGTGTTATAGATTCCAAGGTTGTCCAAATGAAGCTAGTTGCCAAGTTATCACCTACACAAACATATGTTCCTCCTCATGTACAAATTCATGTTTATCCACCACTCCAACAAGTCAATCAACACAAATAAGCATATCTCGATCCTCAAGTACAACCTTATAATGCACAAACCAAATGAATAAATTTTGTCTCAATTCCTTCCCAACAAAATTGGTCAATGAGTCAAGGTAACATGTGATAACTATTCACCCCCTTGGGAGAACCCCTTGATATTATATTTAACCAAATGTTATCCCATGACATAATTTTCTATCCACATGCTCAACCCTACTGTTGGGACTCAAAATTGCAAGAAAATTTTGAGTACCATATTTGAAAACTTTTTTGAAAGTGCCCCTATAAATGCCTTTTATGCATATTTGTTTGGATGTCATTTTGAAGCCTATGATGTGTTACAGGTGTTTCTCACCTTTCATTTAGTATATTTATGTGTCTCATGATGATTAGTTACCATTCTAAGGCATTTCGTGATGTATCATTTTGAGCATTTCAGGAATCTGTATTTTTGCCTGAGTGCCAAATAGTGTTTAGAGGGCTAGTTTGCATTTTGATATCTTGCACCCAATGAGATTTCATGACTCACCACTTCAATAGTATTTAGTATGCATATCAAAGAAACTATGATCCACATTTCAATTTTTTTGATATATTTCAATAGGGTTTTGAGTTTCTTAAAGTTTGGTATTTATCTTAGCCATTATTTTGCACTTTGCACATAAATCTGGGAAGCCCTTTTTGACAGTGAATATTTCATGACCCATTGAGTATTTTGAAAAAATGGTTATGACACTATATTCTAGTCACAAATTCCATCCTATTTTTGCGATTTGAAGTCTTGATTAATCCATTTGATAAGTTTGCCAAGCTGATTCCATTTGCAAGAACTATTACTTTATTAGTATTCTTAGTTCTGCAAATCCAAGTAGCTAGATTTGACAACTTTTCAAATGCATCCAGTTATTCATCATGAGCCCCAATTATAGAACTATACTCTTCATATAAAATTCTAGCAATTCCCTAAGATGCAAATTCCTAATTGGCCATTTGACTAATTTTCAAAGTCAAATCCAAATGCACTTTATTATTTTCTAACATGTCACTTACAGGATAATTTGAAATAGGCAAATTTGATAGTTAATAACTTTCAACCCTGATGTTGTCATGAGATGAAATCTTGTAGGGTAATAGTGTGTGGACTAGAGAGCATGAGTGCAAAGTTTTAAAGCCTGATCATGTGCTTTTGTTAGTTTTTAAGACCAATTTAAGGGTCTCTTAGCATGAAGTTGAAAGTTTGCAGGAAAAGGTGAAAAGTTTACCATTGATTAACTGGTGATCCAATTTTGATTTCAATCAAAGTATGGGTTTTATTCAAATAAATGTCAAAAGGAAAGTTTTTGAAGTGTGATTTTTTTAGTTAGGTCCACTTGGGACCAGACTTTCCTAAAGCATCTCTATGCCTCTTAGATTGGATATCAATTTGAAGCATGTTGTTCTTTCTATATAAACAAAGGATACAATGACAAAGATTTTAATGGTTTTTGTGATTCTCTCAAGGAAATGTCCTTTCATGTTAAATGTATGGTGCAATAATAAAAGACTGATATGAATGAATTTAATTTGAATATTTTTCAAATTTAATTCCCCAATCTGCCATTACATATAAGAAGGTTAGTGGATCATTTCTAAGTGAGGCACCCAATATTCTTGATGCTCATGTCATGCTTCAAAATGTCTCATCAATAGGTTACACAAGGAGATACTTTGATTGACGTTATAAGGGAGTACATGGGGCATCTGGGCATGTTTGAAGGTTCACATATGGAGGAATGTTGTGTTGATTGTGCTAGATTGGTGAGGCTCGACTCAAAGATGTACATAGTTGAGTCCCATTGTTACTTTGAAATCAATTTTGTTAACTATATGTGCATGTGTGAAGATAAACAAGGCTATTCCTTTCCAAAATGTCTTGCAAATGCAATAGAGGATTCCTTTCTTTTCATCATAGAGAAGAAGCTTGAATGGGAAAAGATAGTCAAGATTAATGCATGAGGAAGGCTTTGGTGCCATGATTGAGACCAAGGCTAGATATATTGTATTATTTGGATCCCCATCCCCAATTTTCTCACTGAAGAACACAAAAAAATTGATTTTTTACAAAAGCTTCCATTGTTTTTAACTTGCCAAAGCCACGCCACATTGTTCAAAAGCATGGATGGAGCCTTGTTAGAATAATGTTTATTAACACAGCTAAACATTTATTGCAAATTCTAGAAATATCTACTTAGCTCCAGATCTTTCTCTCCTTCTCTCTATATCTTCTAAAAAATTCTCTAGAAGTCTATTGGAAGTCTATAAAAGACAAGACTCCTCACATATGGATGTAACAAAACAATATTGTAGTGTGCTTGTTAATAAAATTTTGTCTCTTCTAGTGTCCATATCTGTACATTTTATTCTGACTTTGCTGCAAATTTTTTTCTCTATTTTTCTATTGATGTTCTTTGTGCTCTATCTTTATTCTTAGTTTATCATGGTATCAGAGTTTTTTTAGTTCTTTGGGCTGTGTCTATATGGTGCTTTTGGTATGAATGTTTATACTTGCAGGTGTAAAATCTGGGAGTCAGCAAAACCAACAATTCTTGTGGTAAAAAGATCAATACAACAACAAACTAAAAAGACATTGTTCAACAAATTGGTGAGAAAATTTTCAACCTCAATCTAGGTATTAAGTTCTTTTGAAGTCTCTTTCGTTCTCATCCAAAATGGAATCGCTTGGTGTTACTCTGCCCACAATTAAATTAAATGGGAAAACATATTATGATTGGGTATCTCATATTGAAATCACTATAACTCTTGAAATTGTTTATGATATTGTGACTAGTAGTGAACAGAGGCTTACAAATCTAGGAAAGGATCAAGATAATTGGGATAAGAGGGAAAAGAAGGCAACAACACTAATCAAGCTTACACTTTTAGAAGAGGTTTTTTGGGAAGCTCATAATGAGAGAAGTGGAGTCAAAGTATGGAAGATTTTGAAGGATCTATATAAAAATTTAGGTGATGTATGGATTTTATCTCTCACTACTAAGTTATAGAATATGAAATTATCAAGTTCACAATAGATAGTCCCACATTTAAGTAAGTTAAAGGAAAAGAAAAATGAGCTTGCTTCTCTTGGAAAAGATATGGATGATAGAGATTTTGTGAAAATTATATTACAAAGTCTTTCAAGATCTTATCAATAATTTATAAGGGGTTTAGATACCATGGATAAATTAAAAGGTATTAAATTTGAAAAATTATGTGCTAAGTTAGTTCAAGAAGAGAAAAGACAAGTTAAAGAAAAAGAATCATTTGATGTGAATCTCAAACATTTGTAATGAGAGGAAGACAATATTATAAGAAGTCACAAGATAATGAATTTAAAGAAAGAAATTTGAAGTATGAAAATAAAGGTTCTTCATCCATAGATCATAACATAAGTAAATGGAAATGTCATTATTGTGATAAAATGGATCATAAGGCGAATGAATGTTTCAAGAAGAATAAAGATATAGAAAAAAAGATAAATAATTCTCCAAAATTTGGTGATTCTAAAAGAAATGCATTTTGTGTTTCACTTAAAGAAAATAATACTTTCAAAGACAATTGAGTTATTGATTTTGGTGCTACACAACACATGTCTCATAATGAGAATCAATTTGAATCAATAAGTCAAAATACTAAAGAGAAAATATATTTGGGAGATAATAGTGCTTTAAAGTTAAAGGGACTGATAATGCCAAAGTTGATAATGGTTTGTTCAAAAATGTGAAGTTAGTCCCTAAATTAAAAACAAATCTACTTTTGGTATCTCAAATCGCAAGTCAAGGACATAAAATAGAATTCTACAATGATAAGTGTTTAATCAAAGATGTCAATGATAGTTATAGAGTTATTGCAATTGGTAAAATGGAGAATGGATTATATAAGTTTGAATTTTTTTTTCTAAATGTGGAGATAAACATATGTGTGCTATTGCCTAATATGATGATATGAGTAGGTTGTGACATGAGTGTGTGGGGCATGTCAATTTTCAAAGTCTTAAGCTTATGAAGAGATTCTAAATGGTGCATGGGCCTCCAAAGATATCATTGAGTCCCAAGGTATGTGAAGGGTGTGCAATGGGAAAACACCATGTGGAAAGTGTCCCACAAGGTAAATCATGGAGAGCAAAAACTCCTCTACATTTAGTCCACAGTGATGTAATGGGTCCTTTTAAAACACCTTCAATTGGAGGATAAAGGTATGCTCTCACCTTTATAGATGATTATAGTAGAATAATTTGGGTGTATTTTCTACAAAATAAAGATGAAGTGTTTCAAAAGTTTAAGGAGTTTAAAGCTTTGATTGAAAAACAAAATAGAAAGTATTCAAAGATACTAAGAATTGATAGAGGGACTGAATACATGAATAAGACTTTTAAAGATATTTGTAAAGAACATGGCATAAAGAAGGAATCAACTATCTCTTATTCACGCCAAAAAAATGGGGTTTCTGAAAGGAAAAGTAGAACTATAATAGAAATGGCTAGGTGCATGCTTCATTTTAAAAATCTAGAAGCTAAATTTTGGGCTGAAGTAGTTCATACTACCGTATATATCTTGAATAGAACACCTACTAGGGTAGTTTTGAACATAACACTAGAAGAGGCATGGAGTAGAAGAAAGCCTATAGTATCTCATTTTAGAATTTTTGGTTGTAAAGCATATGCTCACATTCTTGATGAAAGAAGGAACAAGCTTGAAAGGAAGAGCGAGAAGTGCATAATGGTTGGATATAGTGAGAAATCAAAAGGATATAGGTTATACAATCCTAGAACTAATCAAATCTATATTAAAAGAAATGTATGGTTTGATGAAGATGTTCAGAATGACAAATCTCCAACATTATCTTTCTTTCCAATTTTGATTGATGAAGAATATTCTACTTCTACGAATAGTCAAAGTCAAGGTGTGCAAACTACTACATGGGAAGAGACTCAAGTTGAAGAATCAAGTGAAAATGATAATAAAAATCCAAGGAAATTTATAAGCATCCAAGAAATTTATCAAGAAAGTCCTAGAAATATATTTGTTAACTATGCTCTTATGACTAAGGTGATGTAGGTTGACACTCCAAGCATGTATGAAGAAGCAAAAGGAAAAAATGTATAGGAAGTGGCTATGCAAGAATAATACAATTCTTTGATAAAGAATGGCATGTGGGAACTAACAACACCTCTAGAAGGAAAAAATATGGTTGGTTGCAAGTGGACCTATAGAACCAAGTTCACATCAGATTGAGCTATTGAAAAATATAAAGCAAGGTTAGTGGCTAAAGGTTTCTCACAAGATGAAGGTATAGACTATACATAAACCTTTTCTCTAGTAGCTAAGATGATTCTCATTCGTAAAATAGTTGCTTGCACTGCAAAGTTTGGTTGGAAAATTTTTCAAATGGATGTAAAAAGTGCATTTTTGCATGGTGATTTAAGGGAAGAAATTTACATGCAAAAAACACTAGGATTTATTAAATATGGTGAAGAAAATTTAGTGTGTAGATTAAGAAAATTACTCTATGGTCTTAAGCAAGCACCAAGGACATGGTACTAAAAAATAAATAAGTACTTTCTAGATGTTGTATTTAAAAGAAGTAAAGTCGATCCAGATGTGTATATAAAATATAGCGCTAATAAAGTTGTTATCATTGTATTGTATGTGGATGACTTGATTATTATAGGAGATAACACACATGATATTAAGAAAACTAAAGATCAACTCAAACAAGTTTTTGAAATAACTAATTTAGGACTAATGCACTACATTTTGGGTATGCAAGTATGGCAAGAAGAAGGAAGGATCATGCTTTCTCAAACTAAGTATGCTCTTGATGTACTTAAAAAATTCAATATGAGTGATTGTAAACCATGTAATACACCATGTGAAGTAGGATTGAAGTTAAGTACTAACTCTACTCAAAAGAAGGCAGATGGAAAATTGTATAGGCAACTTGTTGGAAATCTTTTGTATCTTACTATAACTAGAATAGATATTGCATATGCAGTTGGTATTATATCTAGGTACATGGCAGATCCACACATTGAACATTGGAAAGCCACCAAAAGAATATTAAGATACACTAAGTGCACTTACTAGCTTGGCATTGAATACAAATATGTAGGAGAGCCTATTTTAGTTGGATATACAGATTCTAATTATGTAGGTGAAATTGATGATAGAGAGTCAACTTCAGGATATATCTTCCATCTTGGATTAGGACTGAATTCATGGAGTAGCAAGAAGTAATCAATGGTGTCACTATCATCTATAGAAGCTGAATATATTGGCTCATCAAAGGCATCTCAAGAAGCATTGTGGCTTAGGCGATTACTTGAACAATTGTACCATCCACAAAATGCTCCAACTACAATATTTTGTGACAACCAAAGTACTATCAAGTTGGAAAAGAATCTGTTATATGATGCAAGGTCCAAGCATATAGAAGTGCATCATCATTTTGTTCGAGATCTAATTGAAAGTCAAGAGGTTGAACTTCAATTTTGTGGAATAGAAGATCAAGTTGTTGATATATTTACAAAAGCATTGTCTTTTGTAAAATTTATGAAATTCAAAGATCTATTACAACTCAAGGAAGTTCCTATCCTCTCCAAATAAACATTATGGGGGGTGTCAAAATAATGTTTATTAACAATGATTGGCAACTGAACATTTATTCAAAATTCTAGAAATATTTACTCAGCTCTAGATCTTTTTCTCCTTCTCTCCATAGCTTCTACAGAACTCTCTGGAAGTCTATTGGAAGTCTATAAAAGAAAAGACTCCTCACATATGGATGTAACAAAAAAATATTGCAGTGTGCTTGTTAATAAAATTCTATCTCTTCTAGTGTCCATATCTGTTCATTTTATTCTGACTCTGCTGCCAAATTTTTTCTCTATTTTTTTGCTGTTGTTCTCTGTTATCTATTTTTATTCTTAGTTTATTAAGCCTACAAAGAGTTGTATATTGACTTCTTATATATGTTTATGCACCTAGGAAAAGCATCTAATTTGTATAAATAATTAAAATAAAGAGATTCGGGTTGTGATTATTGACAAAGTGTCTTGCTCTAGAGAATTTATCTCACATTGGTGGGTTGGTGCAAGATAAACCACTTGATATATCCAAAGGCACTAGCTATTAATATCAAAACTACTAGGATTTATGACGCATGGTGTATCATTATTGTGGGTCTTTGACGAGTGACAGTAGATTTTGCGAGTATAGTAATTTGTGGTATTCACAAGTTTGTAGGTAAATGTATTATGTGGCATTCATAAGTTTGCAGATAGAGTTAAGGTATTTTCAAATCTGTCTTTGGCAGCAAACTAATGGAAATATGAGATTCTATATTAGTTACATAAATCTAAAAATTTGAAGATATACTAATGTTCGCAAAAGCTATATTAATTTGCAATTTTTTTGAAATTGAAAATTATGATTTTCTCCAACAAAGATACAAATATTTTCTAAGAACTCTATTAATGAATGCATTAATTACAACTTTATGTTTTCCACATTTGTGACAAATGGATTAACTTTTTAAAAAAATACTCATTTTTATCTTCCACCTCACAAATGAATGTCTAATCAATATTAATTATCCCTATCTATTTTCCTTACCAAGTTCAAATATAGAGTTAAATGTTTTACATTTCTTATTTTAAATATATTTATTATTAGTTTTGCATTGATGTTTATTTTTGTAATTTGTAATTTAATGTTATTCAAATATAGATATTTTAATTGAATATAGAGTTAAATGTTTTATATTTTGTATTATAATACATTTATTATTTAAGATAGTTTATGAAGAAGAAGTGATATGAATTTATAGAGTTAAATGCTTTTTAAGTTTTATAATTTAGATATTTTAATCAAATATAGAGTTAAATATTTTATATTTCTTATTTTAAATATATTTATTATTAGTTTTACATTGATGTTTATTTTTGTAATTTGTAAAATGTTATTTCTTTAAGTTTACACTATATTTTACTAGCTATCTTACCAAGTTCAAATATAGAGTTAAATATTATTTATTTCTTATTTTATATACAATTCTTATTAGTTTTATGTTGATGTTTATTTTTGACAATTGTAAAATGTTTATTTTTTAAAGTTTAGATTATGTTTTACTAGCTACTATTTTACAATTTAGCTTGATTTTTTTTATACCACTAATACTACCCCTCAAGTATACTACATAATTTGGTACTTTGATTTAAGTAATCAACAATTTTTTTATTTTATTTAAGTAGCTGAAAAAGTTTATCGTCAACAACTTTTTGCTAAAAATTGTAACTAATTTAATTTCCCCTTGATGCAATACTACTTCAGTCAACCATAAAAAAACATGAAGGTGGGAACTTTATTGTATGTACCCCTTGCTCTCATATGTGTACACATGTAGTGTGAGGAAATAAATTCAAAGATAAGGAATTAAATTAAATGGAGCACTCAAAATGTGAAGATGTAAATGTTAAAAGGGATACAACATAGTGTGGGGCCTTAAGAACATTTCAACCACTTAGAACAATTTCTTTTTTGTTGCGTGCACATATCATTTGAGAAAATAAATTGAAAGATAAGAAATTAAGTTAAATGGAACAAAATGTTAAAAGGGACAAAAATATAGTGTGGGGTTTGAAGAATTTTTTTGATGAATAGTCCTTTTCTATTAAAAAATTAATAATATGCTTGTTACAAATTTATCAAAAAAAAGGCTAGGGGATACAAAATCACCTTGTGAAGATTCACATGGCCATAGCTAGAATCAACAACTATTCACTATCACTCAACATAAAAGCATGTGTGCTTTTTCAATGTCATACAGTATGCATAACATCCAAGCATATTTTATTTTTGACATCATAACATCCATACCTACAACTACATTTCCCATGTCATTGATTCTATTTTCTGGAATGTTTATACAAAATTGTAAGCCTCTCTTCCATTATCAAAGAAGCTGGATAATAAGAAGCAACCAAAGATGGCAGTACAACTAGACTCCACAGAAACTATGTTTTTTTATGGATTATTCATGTTTTCCATGCCCATTCACTATGAAGGAGATTTTAGAAGATATTCATACAGTCTGGGCAATTTTCAGAAACAACTCTTTTTATCTTTTTTAGTGAAAGTTTTTCCTTTTTCCTTCATCAAAGCACTGCCATATTAAAACATATTCAGCCTAGAAAAATGTCATACTAATATAATTTACTCTTGTACCTATACCCCTATCCAATTCCATTCAATAGTTGAGCTTTACAGCTATGATTTTGAGACTCTTTCAATAACTTCACAAGTAAATTGTAGAATTCCATTTCCATTAGAATTTTTATTGATGAAAAGTTGCAAGAATTTTTTGGTTGAATTTAGAGTCATTGCTTTTCTCTTTAGGTTGTGATGGATGCTATTGAAATATCCTATGAAAAATATGTCTATTGGTTGAGATCAATAGCCTTTCCTATCACTACATGAGCATTGAGGATATTTCTCATTGTTAGTAGGTCCTTTTGGGGCCCAGCTGTAAATTTTTTAATCTTCTGTTTATTCTATAGCTCTGCCTCCCTTCTATGCTCACAGTGTCCACCACTCATTTACATTTCTTTTTGTAACTGTTGAGGATAGTGACTCCAGAAACTGGAAAGAATTGTGTACATGAGCCCTTTTCTTGAATAGAAATATGTTTGAATTTGTTTCAAGATAAGTTACATGATTAGTAGTTTTGAAATGTTAATCGAGTTAACATAAAGGAAGCTTTTGTTTTCACTAACCTGATGTGTAGCAAAATAGAAGAATGACTACCAATGTGGATGTTACATGTACACACCCAATTTTATCTGTTGTTGTATCCTTGAAAAGATTAGATGAATTGACTCTTTTTTATGTTAAATATTATTAGTCCATGCTTTCTATTTTTACCCTCTTGTTGAGATAGATTTGCAAAGTTGACATCTTAGGCTCCCTTTTTCCTGCAGACAAGACCTTTGCTTTTAAGGTTCCACCATCTGTTCTCCACTTCAAAAAACCATGAAGGAGACTTCAGGGGGAGATAGCATATGGTGATAGCATCTATTCTCCTTGTTGTAGGGCATATAGATGTTACAGTAGGATAATATTTATATTCTTGCAAGAAAGATCTCAACTCAGACTTATTTACAGATGAACCATTGATGAGGATCTTGCTGCAATTTGGGACATGCAATGGTGGATACACAGGTTGAGAGGCCATGATCTAATTCGGTAATGGCTGAAATAATCCTGTATGTACAATATAAGAAAGAGATTAGGATGATAGGCATTATAAGTCTTATCATCAAGCCATTGTATTGTGATGATGTTCTTTGTGGTGAATATCAACCCAGGTAATGTAAATAGGTCCAAAGATGTTTCTAGTTGCAATAGAGAAATTGAAAGGTAGTAAAAAAACCTAGGATCTAAAACAAGTGACAAAATTTAAATAATAAAAATATTTCTCATACAGAAAACCTCCAGTTCATAAGCTCAAGTTTATACAATAGCTTTCAAATGATGGTATAAGGAAACTTACCTATATTGACTACCCTTTTAGTTGTAATTCCATCTTAGATTAGACTACCCTATCTTCTTATGCAAGAGTTCAAAAACCATGTGAAAATGACATGTGATATAAAGAAACAATTACCAAAAAATTCCAAAGACTAACAAATATAGTGAAACTGTACACCTCAGTCATAACGTAAATGGGTTTTCCCAAATACAAATTCCTCAAAGAAATTGTGCCATGAATAGCATCAAAGAAATACATGGGATTGATCAATTATAGCCCAAGGTAGATTGTTACATAGGTTTATTGTTCATCAAATTACTTGAAAAAATGAAGACATAAGGAAAAAAGATTTGATCAAAACATTGGTTTCTCAACATTGTTCGAATAAGGCACCCGGTCTTTTTTGTTTTAATACTACTATAAATATCTTTTTGTTACTTTTATCAAAGATCTTGTGAAATGATTTTTTTTTGAAAGGTACAGTTGAGTCTATGCAAAGAGTTATCACTCTTCATTTAAATATTGTAGGTATGTTTACTTCAACTCAACTTTCTCTAAAATATGAGCAATTAAAAAGGTGTTCAAATTGCTAATATATAGTAAATTTTGGGTAATTGCAACAGGAGAAGCCTCTAATGGATCTATTAAACTCTATGTATTTTGGAAAATTAAAAACTAGGGCATCAATAAATAAAAAGTATTAAAAGTCACCTAGTAAAGGACATGCCCAATAATACCTAGAATAAAAATAAATGACAAAACATATTTATTTTCCATTAACAAACACATATAGTTATATCTTCAAATTTGTTTCAGTCAAATGCTTTTTTCAAATACAAAGTCTATTTAAGTTGATTTAGATAAATTGACCTTTATTCAATGCATATTGTGTAAAACCTCAATATGTCCCTCTTGGCTTTACTATGTAATGTACAAGACTGCAAAACTATAAAGGTGCATACAGTGAAGTTTCTCTTGTAATCAACAATCTCAAAATAAATGAAATCAATCATAACAAATATTCATAGAAAGTCATATTGTATTAGACATGTACGAAAGCCAAAAAACCATATTCATAGAAATACCAAGTATATATATATATATGTCATAACTGTTATATAATGAGTTGTACATAAACATGTCATTACTACAAAGTGCAAATATATGTTCATGTTTTGCAATACAGCTAAGTTTGAGAGTTGTAGTCTTCCCACATCCTTTGGGCTATTTAATTTCAAAAATTCCTCTAGTCATCTCTATCTCTTTGATTCATTCCATAAGTCTCAAGAATGAGCACATTTATCCCAGCACGATCATCATCCTCTTCAATATCCACTTCAGATGGAAGACCATCCTCCATGGTAATGAAGTTGTGTAGTATGTTGCATGCCAAAACAATCTTTGTTTGGGTAAATATACTATAGGATGTTGCATGCTCTAGGATAGGAAAACATTGCTTTAATATACCAAATATTCACTCAATCACATTCCTAAGAGAGAAGTGTTGGTGGTTAAATAACTCTTTTGGAGTGCTGATCGATTTTTCTCTACAAAACTCTTTTAGGTGGTAACATGTACACCAACAAGGGGCAAGAAAACTTGGTACATTTGGATACCTAGCATTAACTAAATAGAATTTTCCTACACAAATGGAAATAAAGTTATAATCAAAATAGAGCATACAAGTTTTGATTTAATATAACGATTATATTATTATATAAAATATGAATTAATATACTAGGAGGAACCACCAGTGGATCTGCTCTAAACAAAGCTGAAGAGAGCACCCAACTATCTATAGTAGACCCTTCCCAACCAACAAGAATATATTGAAACTTGTAGTGAAATGAATAGACACCCAAAACATTTTGTGACAAATTACCTTTTCTATCACGATATTTTTCTTGGATGTCCACATCGATAGTAACAGACATATGGGTTCCATCCATTGCACCAATACAATCCTATAAAAAGAAATATTATTATCAAATATAAATTAATATTATTATTTCCAACAAAGAAAGAAATGTCACTAGAGTATTTACCTTGAAATATGGATCAAAATGGTCATTCCCAACAATTTTTGGAGGAGTTGTTGCAAGAGGGGGTAACAGATAATCGTTATGAAGTGCTAATATGGCCTTCAAGACCTTGTGGAAGTGTTGACTCATTGTCTCTCCTGAGTGACCAAAGTTATGGCTAAGAGTGTGGAGAAATATCACTAGTTGTTCTTCCAATGTTATGTTACCCATATCTTGGATGCTCCCTTTTTGTCTTAGAATTTTGGCCAAGTGAAAGAAGGCTACTCTACTCATGTGTATTTGGTCATGGCAATCTGTGTTAGTAGAATGGATAATACACTTACAAAAAGGACATGCAGCTCTTCTTCACTTATCCCTATGCCTTCTAGCCTCTTGGGAAGATACTACTATCAATACTACAAGGTTGGCCAACAAAACAACGAGTATGCACATGACCTTGATCTTCCTAACTATGGCTCCTTGGACTTCTATATTTGGAGTAAGATCCATTGAATGACGTACAATGAAAACAAGGTCACATGAATCTTACTATTGTTAAGAGTTATATAAACAAAATATAAATAATAATTACTTAAAACTACCAAGAGTACATCAACACATAGACACTTTTCTTACCTCATAAGATCTCTAGACAATATAGAAGAGGCAACTTCTAGCTTAAATTGTATTAAAGAGAATATATGGAGAAGATAAAAATGGGGGCAGCAATTACTAATCCAATTTATAGAAGGTTTTGAGGGCACAACATGTATTTCAATAGGACCCAATAGTTCTATATGTCAAATATGCAAAAGAGCTGAAATGGAACACTAGTCATAAAGATAGTGACATCTAAAGAAAACATTCTTATAGAAAAACACAATCTTCATCTACTTTGGAACTCAATAATGAAGAATATACACATACAATGAAAATGGTCAAACAAAGAGCTACACCATGTTCTGCAAGAAAAAAAAGGATATTGCAGCTATATGTGAGCAAAAAAAGTAACAATTGAGCAAAAAAGGATAGTACAACTATAGCTGTGATAGTTGTTACCAATGTAAGTATGCAAAAAAATTGAGATGAGAGAAGACAATTGTCCATCTCAGGGAGTGATGGTAGCTTTATATTATAGAAGACGAATATTATAGACAAATTTCATGCATTCATATAGACAAATATTATAAACAAATTTTGAGTAATTATGATCATACTCACTGGATTAATCCATAGAAAATAGTTGTAGAGAATGACATGATGAGTTGCATCTCCTTAAAACACATGACATACAAAAAGCTAAAACACGTGACATACAAATGAGACACTTGGTCTTTTTTTAAACTCTCATTATGTGTTATGTGTTTTAGCTAGCTAGATAGCGACAAGTTCATGATCTAGCTTGCTCGAAGCACGACATCCATGAATTTTTTTTGAATTTGACAAAATGACTGTTATTACTGTTGCATAAACCATGACTAGTCTAAGAAATGGTTAAGATCTTTATCTATAATGTCTCTCCCATAGTTTTTGAACATCGATCATAGAAAATTTGAACTTCTCATGTGAGGCTTTAACAAATTAATTATTTCAGTAGAAGAAGTTTGAGATGTATTTGATTGAAGGCAAAGTATAATGGGACCTTCCCAATCCACCTTGTTTATCTTTCCTAGTTTTCATTTTTTATCTTCTCTTGCGCAACACGATCTTTCCTAACTATGGTTCCTTGGACTTATATATTTCGAGTAAGCAGGAAAGTGGCAAGAAACCCAAATATGAAGGCTTTTTCAAATATGCAGAAATGCTCTGTTTATCAGGATTCAGGGATGGCTAACACAATAAAAATATAATTAAACATACGATAATCACAAGAGCAAGAACATATAGGAACAATTTAGAAACACAATAATTAAGCAGATATAGTTTTGTAATTAAAATAAGGAGTGGATTAAGGATACCTTGTCAAAAGAGTTTTGAGAAGGATAATGTGAATCCGGTGCTACGGTTGGACCAGCCCACTACTGATGATATCCTGCCTTAATCGATTGAGCCACAAAAAGAAGATGTAAGTCCTCCGTTTACATAAAAAACATGCTCAAACTCCACAAGAAGCTCGATCACTTTCAGCCACTACACAAAACATAAACAGTTCTTCAAAATACACACAAATGAACCAAATATTAACATGCATCAAAACAAGCAGATCAAATATGTAGAAGCGCATAACATAAATCTAAAACCATTAACCTAAAATAGAAAGGGTATGTTTCATAAATATTTATAATGTTATTTAATGATAAAAGGCAGCATTACAGACATGAAAAATAAGGATGAAAGCAGAAAATTAAATTGCTATGTGAACAAACTATAGCATTCAACAACTGGTTTGCCACAAGAGCATGTAATATAATTTGTTTATGTTTTTTTCCTCTTTTGGTCAATAAATAGCCAGTAGTAATTTCTCATGCGTGCGGATAACGGATAGAAAAAAGAAACGACTAAACCAGATATCCCTCACAGTTAGAGTGCCAAAGGATTTGTGGAAGGAAAAGATGGAGCTGATTCCCATCAATATAAAATGTTACAACCATCTTCGAATGTGTGTATTTATGAGGTGTCTGAATCTATGGTGGCTTCAAAACCACAAGCTTAATTATGTTCCTCTGCTTGTGTCCTTTGGATTTTATCATCACAAGAAAGGGGAATAACTATCTGTAATGGACGACCACAAGCTAGAAGCAGTAGAGAGAACATTGAAAAGGCTCAATAATATGGAATCTATATGTTGACAGCATAAATTGAGGAGTAATCAGGGAGTGCTACCAAGATTCAATAGTTGAATACGATAGAGAAATAGTGGCCTGGATGCTGACAATGGGTGCATGATTTATTTAGAGTTAATTGATGACTTAATTTGAGAAAGATATTGCTTTGCTTCTGAATCAAGAAATCATCATAAGTCTAATGGGGAGAGATAATGAAATACCAGATGCTGGGATTACTGTTCTTCATGCTGGGTTTGATTGAGTAGAGCTAAAATAGCATGGGAGTTGTAATTGTTCTCATATGAGGACGTTGCAAACAAAATGGTCACTTCCAATCAACTGAATTAGGTTTGGTAAATTACTCAACAAGTTGTGATTTTGTATACAGAATGTTAATAAATAAAATTAATTTGTATTGACTGTTTATTTTCAACAAACTCTGATTGTATATAATGAAAAAGTCAATTGAATTAAATATGACAAAATTATCAGAAAAATTGTAACAAATCATTAAAGGATGGTTCAAAATAAGAAACAACCAGAAAATATTTTCTATTTATGCAAATTGAATCAACTACACATCTTAGCCCAGCAAATAGGCGTCATAAATACTACTTCTATTTGAACGTACTTGAGCAGAGAGAGTAGCAGAGCCAAGCAAAATTGAACATGAAACCTATGTTGACACCTCACAATTCATTATCAGTATAAAGGATTCATCATTATAAAGAAGAAAATTTGAGTTTCAAATCACTTGATCCAACATGAAAAAGAAGCAAATGAGAAATATGTTCTTCCTGTTTCATCGTCTAGAAGAAGCAACACACATTTTTTTACAGCATAACTGATTGCTTTGACCAACATGAAATGACCTTCTTCGAAATAGATGCAATTTATTTATTTTTAGTGAAATACAAAGAAGTTAACCCAAACCTTGCAAACAAAAATGGCATCCTGAGGCAAAAAAACCAAAACTCAAACCCTGCAAACAAAAATGGCTTCTCGAGGCACTAAAACAAAATCCCTAACCCTACAAACAAAAATGGCTTCCCAAGGCAAAAAATAAAAAACACAAAACCTGCAAACAAAAATGGCTTCCCGAGGCGAAAAAAGAAAAAACTCAAACTAGTTCTCTTGAATAGAAAAACCATGTGTGAACTATGAATTACTGGGAGCTTTGCGAGCATATATACAACCCACAAAAACTAAAGATTCATGCCTCTCCATTCACAATTATACTCGTGAATTTTAACACCAAAAATTATAATACTTACGTCTGGACCATGAAGAGGAGATTCGATGCACAACTCTTCTAGGTGATGAAAGCTCTATAGAATCTTGCCAAGGCTTCGACCAGAGATGCACATTATTTTACTCAATGATGTTACTGCTACAAAATGCTCAAGAAATTTAAAGCCAGTCTCCAAATGGACACAAGCAGGTAAATGTATAAGGAAGTTGCATAAGATTCATTTTTCTTTTACCCATCTTGTTTCCTCTGCCAGATTTTTAATTGCAGTAGTAAAATGATATTTTAGAAACATACAATGGGGTTGCAAAATGCAAGAACATACCTTTCAATAATGAAATGCAGGACCTTTGACTGAAATCGATCTCCTAAAATGGTGGCATGAAATGCAGTAACATGAGCAGGAGTTTTTCTACGGAGAAATACGCAATTCACAATATGTTGGGAAAGTGAGATTGGCGGACCCAATAGATTATAGATTTTGTCATAGTGAGATTGGGAATGGGATTGGCCCATTCCACTTACAAGTTTTTTTAAGAATGGATAAAAGCTCATTTTGGGCTAAAATAGGAATTTGAAATCCTATTCTCCAATCCCATTTCGTGTAGCGAACAAAGAATTAGAAATATATTCTAATTTTCTAATCCTATTCATATCCCATTCCACTAACCAAACGGTCCCTTAAGGAATTAACCAAATAGGTCAACCTAGACAAAGGAGGAATAAGCGTTGGACATTGGCCCCATATGACACAAAATTATATATATAAAGTATCATATTCATCAAAGTGAGCTTTGTTGGGATGTGATGAAGATGTACGGTGAAGCCATTGTATGGTGCAGTGACTCACATGAGTCTACCATATAGGGTCCCACCATACGATGTGTCATGCTTGCAGTATGACAAAGGAATACCTACAATGCGATGTGGGGCATGTTGACCATGCAACATGAGTGCGACTTAGTAGAGTGAGACACACTTTCTATAATGGTGTGGTGTACAGTGATGTTGCATAGTGTATAGTGAAGTTGTCTAAGGCCGAAGGGAGTGTCTTGATGCCGAAGGGAGTGTCTTGATGCTGAAGGGAGTACCCAAGGCTGAAGGGTGTTCTTGAGGGCGAAGGGAGTGTCTGAGGTGGAAGGAAGTGTCCAAAGCCGAAGGGAGTGAACCAAAGTTGAAGGGAGTGACCCGATGCTGAAGGGAGTGTCTGAACTTGAAGTAAAAGACCTGATGCAAAAGGGGGTGACTGTCGAGACTGACAACTGGAGGAATGACTATTGTGATTTTTAAATGGAGGAGTACCAAGGCTATCAGTAATTTTTTTTTTATGACAATTAATGCACTAGATTGCATAATGAATTATAGAATTTGTAAATTGTTGCATGTTTCGTTGGGATATGCATGGTGGAAGTAGGGTTGATTGTAACACAGCCTAAGCTTGTGAGCCTATGCAAGAATTTTTAGTTCATTGTATGCAATATTGATTACTATTATACAAAGAAGTTGCTTAGGTTCTTGGGTGATGAATTTTTTCCCAAAAGGGTTTCCCACGTTAAATATGGTCTCCTTTATTTATCTAGTGTGCATGATATTTTCATATTCTCATTTTCATGCACATTTCTATATTTATATTTATTTTTCTTGTTTCCCCTATAAAGTTGGTATTAGGAAGCCATTTCTGCATTGTAGCTTTCTTAACAAGTGGTATCAGAGCTTGGTCAGTTGTGTTATCCTTTTTGGGTAGGGTTTGGTCACTTGTGCCAACTTGGTTTCAGTGGGAGTTTCGAAAGTGTTCATCTAGAAATTGAGATGGGAGAAAAGACATTGAAAATTTTAATGACATAAACTTTGAGTTGTGGAAATTTAAATTTGAAGATATGTTGGTTGCTTGAGATCTGTGGACCACTATATCTCAAAACAAACCTAGTAGGTTGTGTCTCGAAACAAGCTTTCATGCATGAAGCATGAAGATTGGGATCTAGTAGATCAAAAGAGGTCCAAAGTGAAGTGTTGGAATTTTGGGGAGGCTGGTCATATCTAAGATGATTAAAAAGATTAAGGAGAAGAAGAAGAAAATGAAGAGTTCCTCCAATTTCTAAGTCTTTTCAAAGTGATGGTGAGTCTTCATATATTATTATTACAAATATACAACAATCTACAACTAAAAACAATACATTACATTAGCAAACTTTATCATTATTATTATTTAAAAAAAACTTTTCATAACTCATAATTTCAGATTTTACATGAAAATAAAAGTATAATTAAAAATAAAGTTTGATAACCAAGTACCTATTATGAAAAATAGTCGTACCAGTACTAGTACTGGTACCCGAAGTATCCAAAGTACCCCCATCCTTGTGCAACCTTGATAATAATATAATATTCTTCAACTATCTAATTTGCATAATTTCAATAAGGTTTATTGTGGCTAAAGAATGGGTAAAAGGAGCATCCTCGTGTCCTCTATCCCATGTTTGATCCATATTTTCCTATGACAAAGATTAAATATAAAAACTTCAGTCCACTAATCCTAGCAAAAAAACTTATTAATAAAATGGTGTATAGTACTTACCAACCTCATGATAGTAAATTTATTTTTATCTATGTGATTTAAATGGTAATCTATTAGCAGTTCTTCAGCTACACTTATTGATATTATTGCATATAGAAAAATTTGATTCAACTCACATGCCTCAAAAATGCATTTGGGATGCTTATTAGTTGAGGAAGGCCGCATACTATTTATAAAACCCATAATATTACTTGTTGCTTTTGGTCTCCCATCAATGTACATAGAAATTTTTTTACTTTGATAATTTTATTTCCATTGTATATAATTTGTTGATAGTGCATACCTACGCATACTTTTGTTATATTGAACAATCCACATCTAATCATTGTAATTGTAACAAGGACCAACATACTTCATCAATTCAACAACTTTTTTGTAACATACCTTTATCCCATTCATTGAAAATAGGCCCAAACCATGCAATGAGGATGGAGCTATGTGATATATCCTCTCATTAACATAGAAATTAGTGTTAATTTGAGGTAGCTCATTAGGTACTCATTCTTTCTCAATATGTGTGTATCGAAAGGGCACATTGATTTCGCCTTTCCTCTCATCATCATAAGAGCATGACCCCCCTTTAGCAAGGAAAAATTGCATGTGTTTATTGAATTTTTTTAAATTTTTTTGGACCTCTAGTTGATCTCCCCATTTCAGCCATAGTACATGTAGAACTTTCATCTACCATTCCCTCATTTCCCTCATTCAATGTAGATAGATCTGACAAGTACCTATTTGGTGTTCCCTAAAATCCATCAAATGAGATATAATTACATGTCTATAGGTTCTTATTTGTCTATTTAAAAAAGAAAATTATAAGAAAATTATGTCTATTTATTGACTTATACCTGCTGATCCATGTCACTGTGCACAATGCTCACTAAAGGAGTTAAATTTCCTACATTTGTTAATCATTTATCTTAAGTTAGCTACAAATAACTTAGAAGAATGAATATTTCACTCAATTTATTTTAGGACACCTTCGTGTGAAATGATCAGAGCTTACTAGGAGTTATGTATATCTTAGAAAATTTGGACATGTTATACTTAATGTTTATATTTGTACAGATGCTTTTGAAAGAAAATTTTTGTGCATGTTGTACTTAACAATCAAATCTTATTAGGAGTCATGTACATCTTTAAAAATTTGGACATGTTGTACTTAATGTTTATATCTACACATATGGTTTTGAAAAAAAAATTGGTGTATGTTGTACTTAGTGATCACAGCTTAGTAGGAGTCATTAATCACATACCTTGTACATTTCAATCATGTCATTGATCATCTTCTTCATCTATCTCATCATCATCATCATCATCTTCGTCTTCGTAGTCATCATTATCACAATCATCATCGTCATCATCATCATCATCACCATTATCATCATCATCATCATCACCACCACCATCATCATCATCATCACCACCACCACCAACATTGTCATCATCATCACCATCATCTTGATCTTCATCATCTTCAGCATCTTCTTCTTCCATAACATCATACTTTATTGGCCTTCCTCTTGGTTCATTTCTAACAAAAATGACCAACCCTATTTATGTGGAAGCTCATAGTAAAACACTTGCTCACAATGGCTTGGAAGAACATAGGGCTCATATCCAAGTAGCTCAAACGACCTTGCATTAATCATTCCAAATCCATTATCATGTTGAATAACAATTCTATCTAGATCATTTTGATTCAGTCATACCCTATACCATTTGATGATGAATAGAACTACTTTGAAGGAGTGAAAGTTACACTGAATTAGATCATCCAAGATGCCATAGTATCAATTTTGAGATTGTTGAGGATGTATGTCATTTCTAGATGATATATTAGTGACCTTGAAAACATCAGTTATCTCATAATCACAAGTTTTCTTAGGGTCATCCAAATTTTTTATGCTAAATTTGTGCCCATGATAATAAATAGCTTTGTGGTGCTTGACCTACAATTCTTGAAGTGTGTGAAAATTATTTTCATCGTGAGTTGATATGAAATATATGAGTGATGATAATTAATAATTTTGTACGTACATATCCACCTCTTAAACCCTTTATTAGATCAACTACCATCGACGTAACAATGGAATCTCCATTATGATGAGCTTTTATAACCAATGCAGCAACACCTTCCCATGTTAACGAGAAACAAATTTTTTAACATCATTCAATCCATACCATCATCCAATAAAGATTGTTCACAATATACAAATCTATTTCATCCCACTCTCAACCAGTTGTATTAAAAAATAAACCAATTATAAATAACTTATATTGAAGATTTTTAAGAATTAATTAAATAAAATAACATCTTATATTTACCTTTCACTTTCCTCAATCTACCTTTACCCATCAAGTACTCCCCTTCAAATTTGTTAATGGAGTTTGGATCCCAAATACAATCTACATAGATCTTTACTGCAATCTTAGGAAGATATTCACTAATGTATACCATGGTCTCGTATACCATATATCCCTTCACCATAGAACCCTCAGGATGTGCTCTCTGTTGAACCAAGCCTTTCAAAAATTTCAAGTGCCTCTCAACCATCCACATTGATGTAGTTGGTGCATGTCCACACAATTCAATCTCCTCAACTTGATGTATGAGGTAGTGTTCTTGTGCATTGAAAAAAGTTGGAGGTAGACACTTTTGCATTTCACACATAAGATGAGGAATTTATCTCTTCCAATATTTTATATCTTCTTTATTGATTTCTTTAGTGATGGTGAAGATGTTGGCAATGCATCACTAGTAAATTCAGACCCAATTTTCGACAAGGATTCATCACAATTTCAACACCACCATGTCAATAAACTGACAAAAACTATCATCAAAATATTTGTGTTGAGCTTATGACACCCAAAATGTTAGTTGAATTTTAGACATTACTATTGTAGATATATTGACAAAACTATTGTTGGGATATCTTCCTTAACCCTCAAGCATTGAAAGCATCCTTATCGAAATGTTATGCTCTTTATTGTCATTATTGTGACAAATTCTTATTGAAACTCATGTCAAATGGATAGCATCCTCGTCAAAATTCTATGCTCCGTCTCATCGAAATGGGGATGAATAGTTGTCAAAACTTACGTCACACATAACATCCTCATGGAAATATTGTGGTCCCTTTCGTGGAAATTGTGACATCTGGTTCTATTTAAAAAAAAATTATATTTTCAATTAAAATATGAAATACCTTTCAAATCAAAATACATATCAAATGTATTGACAATGTGTAGGGATACGATAGGAAATCTTGCTAGCGTGGGTAGGAAGGACAACCTCCTTATTATCTCACATGACTATTGTAGAGTCCTTTGAGCTTTGCAATGGCGGCCTCCCTAGGCAAGTTTGGAGTATTTGCAGCCTTCATAGGCAAGTGATTTTTTAAAATTTTTTTATAGATGTATATGCCCCATGTTGGTCAAAAATTTTGACCACCACCCCTGTGTTGGTCAAAATTTTGACCAACACGGGGCTTACATGTAAAAAAAGGAAATTTTTACCTTAACATTCTGACCAACCTAAACTTATTTAGTTGAGGGTCAAAATTTTTGGTAGAAAAATGAGGTTAAATGTAGTAGTGTCTAAATTATTTTCCATTTTCTGTGACACTACTAGGTTTTTGAAAAAAAACCCCTTAATAGGCCACATCTCTCCAATTTTTTGGTTGTAGGACTTGTAGTTTACAGAGATAAGGGAGGCAATGGCACAGATGATGAGAATCACTTGTAAGTTCCTATAGGAAGTGGAGTTGAGGGAATCGCTAGGAGAGCAGTTGCAACACATCTTCAACAAAGCCAATAAAAGGGAGAAGGTGGCCATGATTGCACTTCTAGGGTAGATTACTAGTTTGGCCATCATGTTCATGATGGAAAATTTATTCTCGACCTTTTCTTGCCCATTATTATAGTTATAGGCCACCTAACAGTTGTCAACAGTATGGTCAGAAGAATTCTTGCAGATGAACTCTTTCACCAAGTGACCATGGCCTTAGACCTGATGGATGGTAATCTCTCAAGTGGGCTACTAAAGTCATTGTTTGCTCTTGAAGATCAGGAAAAGAAAAAGATTATAAAAAAATCTTGGAAGATCTTCAACAATTGTGTTTCTAAAGTTAATGTTATGGAACAGTTTTTGTTATTCTGTGAAGTTAATGACAACCCTTTTTTAGAGGATGTTGTAGCTAGGTTGTCCTCAATTGGTGAGGGTATTGGATACCTTTATCATTGAGGATGTATTGGAGGATCTTCTCTGTAACATATGTATCTATTTTTTGGTGATCAATATAATGGGTACTGCCCCCAAGGCAGAGCTTGCTTAAACAAATAAAATCCATGTCACTAAAAAAAGCATACAACATTGCTCATTATAACCAATTTGACAAGGATAAGCATCATTCAAAACCTTTACCTAAAATAAGGCATTCCTATGAGTGCTCAAATTGTCATTTAGCCAGGTTTCCAAATTTAAATACTCCCTTCTGGATGCAAAATCCGCAAGTCCAATTGCAAAAGAAAAGGGTGTCATGTCCAACACAAGAGATAATGCCTAAAAATTGCAACTATGTGTTTAATAATGATGATAATAACCTAAATATTAAACCAAAAGCAACTCAAAAATAATAAAACGTAAATTATAGGGGCTCTCTCTAGTTGTTTCTTTGAAATTTACTAGAAGGTAAGGAAAGCATGGAGTTCCCCAACTATCCCCAGTACACAATCCTGAGCAACAACATGACTAATGTTTCTAATACTGACTTTTACCCAAAATTACCAACAATTGCAACACTTGGTTTTTTCTTAATGGCGCATTAGTGAGACACAATATGCGTAAATAGTCTGTGGTGTAATGTGAGCAAACAATATAGCTTCATTCCTACATACATAATAATAAAAATATGCATACATAATTGTACTATAATGAATTCACTGTCTTACCTTTATCTCTTGGCATGCATCTGCAATTTTTGAGATGCTACTAGGATCTTTTGAATGGATGTCCATCATACTCTAGAGGACAATTTGAGGATTAATATGCCAATGTTGGTTAAGTAAAATGCTACTACTAATATTTCCCCCAAGGCATAAGGAAAAAAGAGTAGAAAATATATCACACTGAAGCATGTTGAAGTTGGTCTACACAAGTGGTGTTGCATTTTGATTAGTCAACATAAATTGTCACAAACATAGAAAAGAAATGAAACAAAAGTGCCATAGGCGACTAAATTTGACTTGGGAAACAATGATGAGCAAAATCTTTGGACATTGATTAATATAAGGATACTCAAACATTGAGTACACAACAGCCCCATGCCCCATCTCTACCAAATGGCATAGTACCTCTATCAGATCAATAAACAACCATGCTTGATTCATATTACCAAATGGAAGTTTATTTCCATGTGGACCTTCAAATGGTGCCTATCAAAGTGGGATTTTTTTCATTAATAAAAAATCAAAAAATAGCATAACAACTAATTAAGAAGGTTGTGTCAAATGTGATATACAATGTTAAATCATTGAAGCTTTCATAGTGGAGATTTGTGTTCAAATCCCCAAAAAAAAATAAAAATGTTTGTTTGGAATCAAAGATGAACTTTAAACTAGGTAAACCACTGCATCCAACTCTTAGTATGGTGTACTCCATTGGGCAATACTTCGTGCAAGTCATGGAGAAATTGAATGAAGAGATGACTCTCACTCTTAACATTGAAAGGTAAAGGGCACTCCACCATTAGAATATCCATAACAAAAATAGATGAACTTGTAAGCTAAGTCATCACTTGTAGCCTTCTTGAATTTGTAAATGTCAAAATTTCAGCTGATGCAGATACAACAAATCTCAAGAACGATAGCTGACCTTCATCATTCTTCCATACACTTCCACAAAATGTTTGAATAGGAAGTGGATCCTACAAGCAATTAAAATCCAAAACTAATTATATTATGTTCATCATTTATGGTTAGAAAACCCCTTTTGTCCCTATTTAGGGAGAATTATAGAAATGCACAAAATATATAAGCATGCAAATAGGATCTAGTGATATATAGAACTCTGCCATGTTTACCCAGCAAATTTTTGTATAGGTTGACATCAGCATTGAGAATGACTATTGATCTAGTATATAAAACCCTTAATTATCTAAATTCTCCATTACTTTAACCCAACTAATGTCTGGGGCCTGCAATAACAACCAGCATCAACTTCATCCAAAGCTCCTTAAAGCATGACACAAATAAAATATTAGCTTTGCAACAAGTTAAGTAAATTGTAGAAGACTCACCAATTCCTTAATATAATCTAAAAGAATGTCTATATTCTAGAAGGTTAACCATGAATAGTCAATTGTGGAACTACTAAAAAGTGAAGAATAAAATGTTTCATGTGTGCCATGAGCATCAACAAGGCCTATGTGAGTGTGAACAACAGTACTAATAATCTTGGAAATAGTCTACTCTATAAGTGGGAAAAATAATGACACAACATCTTTGCAATGTGCAACAACGATTGCACAGCCATATCCAAGCTCCTCCATTATTCTTTCAACATCAGTAGCCTCTTCCAATTGTGTCAAAATAGTATCTAACAGTTGCAAATTGCATGCACAAGATTGAAAACTCTTACAGTGACCAAATAGTATAGAATTGAAGTAGTCTGCATATAAAACTAGAAAAAAAAGGCCAAAAAGAGACCTTTTCAAATCAAGGATCTAATCCTATGTATCCTCCAAGTTTAATAAATAAGAAATGTTGAAAAAATACTAGCTTTAACATAATAAAAGAAACAAAATGAAGCAAATACTTGAAAGTGCTGACAATATTTACATCATTTTTTAATAGTGGTTTGAGAAGTAGTGACATGTGCACTTTTAACTCTAACAATGACAATGTCCAAAAGAAAGAAGGTACGTGTTTTGATAGCCTTTCACTCTGATGGATGAATAACAAAATCTTCTCAATACGATCTTCAAAGATTCTAAATGTAGGATTCTCACAAATTTTAGTATAAGAAATTTACTCTTATATTTTAAAACAACAAAAAACCAAACTGATGACAACTAGGAAAACTAGGAAAACAACAACTAGGAAAATAGAGAGTGCACAATTTTAAAATTTGAAGGAGATACTCATAGCTTCTTCAAGTTTGTCAGACTTGTGAGTGATTCAAGTATTGTTTCATTTAAACTATTATTAGACAGATCATTGGCAAATCATAGATATAATTTTCTTACTTGGAGCATTAAGAAACATGTAATCCCCATTTGAAAATAACTCTAATGGTTTACAACTTTCAACCTTTATCATTGCACTTTGTAAACAAATATTAAGAAGAAGAAAAGGAATATAAGGGTAACTATAGAACTTCAAACATTATGCCATAGGATCTTGGGGTACCAAAATAATGTTTGTTGTTGGTGCAATCTCACAACTCAATGAAGCCTATGCCTATTCTCCTATACTTTCCTTTGCAACTCTGCAAAGTTTCTTCCACCTCGGTGAAGCAGATCGAGTTATTGAACCAAAAAAATGAAGTACAATCAAAATTGGGAAAAATCAAGCAGGATTTCTTTGAAACAATTTAACTAAATATCTTCACAAATATAAGAGAAATCTTGAAGGTAGTTACCACTAAACTATAGCCTAATGGGATGCTAGTTCTTCCAAGAAGAAAAACCAACTATTTCTTGTTAAAAAGAAAAGAGCAAGAATTGTGTGAGAAAGAAATCATTAATCTTATATCCATAAATCTAAATTAGACAATGCAACAATCCATTTTCTTGTCATGCCATGTATGCACCTAAATTTGATGAGAATGGTAATTAACTAGAAGAAAAGAGTTTAGTGGTTAATTATAAGCTACAAAGTACATGTGTAGAAGATAATAAACATCCTCTATCAAATAAGGCATATATGATTATATATACATGGCCTTAGAAATTTGATTTCTATTTAGTTTAGTCTAAGCTTCACTTGGTTTCAAGAATAGTTTAATATTATCTACTTAGCAAGGCCAACCATGTGAAGGTGGAAGCTCATTTGGTTCCTTCCCCCCCTAACATCATTCTAAATTCCCCATTAACATCTAATAACATTCATTCAATCATTATAATCACATGATAACATTCATTAACACATAAAATTCATTAGCATCTTATAACATTCATTCATTCACTCATTCAACCATTTTCGAAATATAGCATTCAATCATTATAATCACAAGATAACATTCATTAACACATAAAATTCATTAACAAAAAACATTCATGAATAATTCATTAACACTCAAAATTTGAAAATATTTCAATACCACATAAAATTTATTAACACACAACATTCGTGAATATTTCATTACCACATAAAATTCATTAACACACAACATTCCTGAATATTTCATTAACACATAAAATTCGTTAATATTATTTCCGTTTGGGATTCTTAATATTACTATTTTTAAGTATCTTGTAAGAGGAATATCAGTGTCCTCATCATTCCCCTCATCTATTGATTCTAATGCCAATGCATGTCTCCTCCTCATTTGTTTAGGGTGAGGTGGCCATTGTGGCAAAGGGGAGTCTACTACAAAAGTAATTGCATCATGAGTTAAATTTAAACCATTTATAGAAGTGAATTACATGTATTTAATTAAGGTAAAAAACTATAAATAAATAAGAATATTTAAATGAACAAAACATTTTTATTTTTTACTTGAATGTGCCACATGATCTACATGGTGATCAGTCTAAACATCCTCCAGAACTCATTCAACACGACATTCTGTATCCTCTAAAATATACACAAAAAAGGTTAGACTAAGTTCAATTTAAGATGTTAAATTGTATTAATAATTACATAATTATTTTTATATAGCAAATGAACACCTCCATCAACACCATGATGCACATTAGGCTTCATCATGTAGCATATAATAAGGATCTGTGTTCCAATTAGGAGGTTGCATTGCAATGCCATGCATACATTATTATCAAATAGATTTTTTCTCAAGTGTTCAATTTATAACATTTTTATTTTTTTGCATATTTACCGATCCAGATGATGCAGGGGGCTCTTGGGTTGGACCAGAAAAAGCTTGGCATAGGCATTCAACCATGGCCTGATTTGGTGTTCTCTCATGACCTCTAAATTAAATTCAGAGTCTTGTATTTTTTGATTAAACAAAACTATTTTTATTCTATAAATAGTTTTTTTTTAGGAATTTATTTACTCCTACTTACAATTCATGCTTTAATTTTTGAATATCCACTAGAGCCAAGTTTGCGCTACCCAATCTTTTTTAGCCCAAGGCCTTTGTTGCCTTTGATGTATCCTATATCCTATCAAAGGTTTGAAATATGTTAGATGATATAGATATAAAGATGCCTAATCAGTGCACTATTACATTGTACTAGTAGTTAATACTATTGCATACCTTCTTCTCTCATTTGCAGATATAACTCCTCTTTTAACATCCCTTTTTTCTTTGCATCCAAAATGAATTCATTCCAATCCCTCACTAAACTAATTGGGGGATGCTCATACTTTGGATTGTGGATGAGACTCCTTCTATAGGAGTCCCTTACAGTACTTAGATGTTTTGCATCTTTTTCCAAAATTTTCTTCTCCTTAAATTTTTTACCAAACTCGTGCTCTAAATATGCAATGAACTAATCTTTTAGTTTTTTATCTTGCAAGTTCCACCTTTCAAGAAAAAACACAAAATTTTTAGATAGAAAAATTAACTAAAGTTGTGTACCTTGAATATACTGAAAGAAAAGTTGTGTACCTTACATGTATGGTGGGCATACATATCTTTAGTGCATAGTCATAAAGCATCTTATAAAAGAAATTATTTCCTACAAAAAATGCCATGGGATCCTCAATCCAAAACTTGTTAGAATACGTAAATGCATATTACAATATAAAAAATAATAATTTAAAAGTTCCAAGAAGCTTAGGACATTTCAAAGGCATTGATTCATTGTCGTCAATCAACAATGACGTCTACATAGCTCCCATGCTAGAAACATGGGTACATCTAGGAAATGATGGTGAATTATCACCAATACATGTACTATGATCTATATCTGGTGTCACAAACCTCGACAATGAATGTACTAGTAGATGCACCCATGATTAAAGTACAAATTATCAAACCATAATTAACACAAAACCAAATATAGCAAAACAAGGATTTACCAGGCATAGACTATGAAGATGTCAATGTTTGCATGGCCCTTGTTGCTGACACTATAGTTGGCAATCTCTAATGGACCTCTGTCAACCTCCTAGGAGTCTCTTGCACTTGATGACCTAGTGAATAGTACATTTCTAACAAAGACATTTTGATATAATAAAAGTAAGAGTTAACTTAAGAAGTTTTTGAATATTTGATCAAAGAAAAAATTCCTTGTAACTTGTCAAATTAAGGATTATTTTACCTAAGGTAGTTAGAGCTCCACTAATACTAGCCTCATCATGATGTCCTGGACTAGACACTTGAGTTTACAAAAAATCCTATAACAAGACTACATAAATATTTTAGTTGACAATATAAAATTAACATTTACTGAACTTTTGTTATAATTAAAAAATCATTACTATTTACTTCAAAATGATGTGTTGTGGCCATCAAATTGTTATAATTGGATTTGGATCTTCAAAAATGCTCATAATTTCTAAATTGATTTTTTTCAATTTTTTCCTCATCATATATGATAAATTAGGCACCTCTATGATATCATCATCAGAAGGGGTAGATGCCTCTATTGTTGCAAGAGTTTTTCCCCTTTCTTGAACATAAGTAAAACTTTCATAAAAACTCCAAAACCTTAAATAAAATAACATAATAATATAACATTTTTTAACTATCTAATTTGTACAATTTCAATAAGGCTTACCATTGCTGAGGAATGGGTGGGAGCTAGAGCATCCTCGTGGCCTCTATCCTATGGGGGGGTCCATATTTTCCTATGACAAAGATTAAATATAAGAACTTCAATGATCATAAAAAATGCTCATTATTTCTATATTGATATTTTTAAATTTTTTTATTCATCTTGTATGTTAAATTAGGGACATCTGCAATATCCTCATTAGAATGGTTATTAGTTTCCTCTGTTCTTGTAGGTACTCTTCCTTAATCCTAAACATCAAATGGTGACAAAAATATCATTAAAACTCCAAAATCATAGCTAAGGATGTTTATTAAGATTTTTTATTATTTTTTCAATTTTTCCTTTACGTATTAGCTTGTCATTTATCAAGCTTAATTCAATACCTAATCATTTTGAAACTTTGATAAAATATTGATTAAAAATTAACTTTATCACTGTTCAAGTCAAAATTTTATCATTTGTAATGTCATTGTCATATGATTTATGATCTTCCTATTCATGTTTAAAGTTTTCCTTCTCTGTTATGCATCTAAATAGTTATCATATATTATTACAAACATACAACAATCTGAAACTGAAAACAATACATTACATTAGCAAACTTTATCACTATTCTTGTTTTTAAAAAGCTTTTCATGACTCCTAATTTAAGATTTTCTATATAGCAGTTAACATTTTGAGGCCATTAGATGTCCTCTATCAAGGAGATGGATAATTGATTAAAATGACATGTTCTATTTTCTCACACTATGAAAGGTCCAAAGAATGAAATGATTTGTTTGCATAATAATTTCGTTTTGCAATTCTATGTTATATGGAAAGAAAGTTCTATTTGCATTACTACAGTGTTCATTTGAGAAGAGAGTTCTAAGAAAGGGTTGTTATTATGATGAATTATTGACTAGGGGGATGAAATTATTATTTGTATAACAAAATTTTGAAAGCATTTATGCATGATTCAAACACCAGTGATTTCTTGTCCTATTGGGCTTTAACATTTCAAGTTTAAACTAGTTCTCTACTAGTTATGATTTTCTTGTTAATGTTTAAAGTTTGCCTTCTCTGTTATGCATCTAAATAGTTATCATATATTATTATTACAAATATACAACAATCTAAAACTAAAAACAATACATTACATTAGCAAACTTTATCACTATTATTGTTTTAAAAAAACTTTTCATAACTCATAATTTCAGATTTTACATGAATATAAAAGTATAATTAAAAATAAAGTTTGATAACCAAGTACCTATTATGAAAAATAGTCGTATCAGTACTAGTACTGGTACCCTAAGTATCCAAAGTACCCCCATCCTTGTGCAACCTTGATAATAATATAATATTCTTCAACTATCTAATTTGCACAATTTCAATAAGGTTTACTGTGGCTAAAGAATGGGTAAAAGGAGCATCCTCATGGCCTCTATCCCGTGTTTGATCCATATTTTCCTGTGACAAAGATTAAATATAAAAACTTCAGCCCACTAATCTTAGCGAAAAAACTTATTAATACAATGGTATATAATACTTACCAACCTCATGATAGTAAATTTATTTTTATCTATGTGCTTTAAATGGTAATCTATTAGCAGTTCTTCCCCTACACTTATTGATATTATTGCACATAGAAAAACTTGATTCCCCTCACATGCCTCAAAAATGCATTTGGGTTGCTTATTAGTTGAGGAAGGCCGCATACTATTTATAAAACCCATAATATTACTTGTTGCTTTTGGCCTCCCATCAATGTACATAGAATTTTTTTTACTTTGATAATTTTATTTCCACTGTATATAATTTGTTGATAGTGCATACCTACGCATACTTTTGTTATATTGAACAATCCACATCTAATCATTGTAATTGTAACAAGGACCAACATACTTCATCAATTCAACAACTTTTTTGTAACATACCTTTATCCCATTCATTGAAAATAGGACCAAACCATGCAATGAGGATGGAGCTATGTGATATATCCTCTCATTAACATAAAAATTAGTGTTAATTTGAGGTAGCTCATTAGGTACTCATTCTTTAACCATGCAATGAGGATGGAGCTATGTGATATATCCTCTCATTAACATAAAAATTAGTGTTAATTTGAGGTAGCTCATTAGGTACTCATTCTTTCTCAATATGTGTGTATCGAAAGGGCACATTGATTTCGCCTTTCCTCTCATCATCATAAGAGCATGACCCCCCTTTAGCAAGGAAAAATTGCATGTGTTTATTGAATTTTTTTTTAAATCTTTTGACCTCTAGTTGATCTCCCCATTTCAGCCATAATACATGTAGAAATTTCATCTACCATTCCCTCATTTCCCTCATTCAATGTAGATAGATCTGACAAGTACCTATTTGGTGTTCCCTAAAATCCATCAAATGAGATATAATTACATATCTATATGGTTCTTATTTGTCTATTTAAAAAAGAAAATTATAAGAAAATTATGTCTATTTATTGACTTATACCTGCTGATCCATGTCACTATGCACAATCCTCACTAAAGGAGTTAAATTTCGTACATATGTTAATCATTTATCTTAAGTTAGCTACAAATAACTTAGAAGGATGAATATTTCACTCAATTTATTTTAGGCCACCTTCGTGTGAAATGATCAGAGCTTACTAGGAGTTATGTATATCTTAGAAAATTTGGACATGTTATACTTAATGTTTATATCTGTACATATGCTTTTGAAAGAAAAATTTTGTGCATGTTGTACTTAACAATCAAAGCTTATTAGGAGTCATGTACATCTTTAAAAATTTGGACATGTTGTACTTAATGTTTATATCTACACATATGGTTTTGAAAAAAAAATTGGTGTATGTTGTACTTAGTGATCATAGCTTAGTAGGAGTCATTAATCACATACCTTGTACATTTCAATCATGTCATTGATCATCTTCTTCATCTATCTCATCATCATCATCATCATCTTCATTGTTGTAGTCATCATCATCACAATCATCATCATCATCATCATCATCACCATTATCATCATCATCATCATCACCATCACCATCATCATCATCATCACCACCACCACCACCAACATTGTCTTCATCATCACCATCATCTTGATCTTCATCATCTTCAGCATCTTCTTCTTCCATAACATCATACTTTATTGGCCTTCCTCTTGGTTCATGTCTAACAAAAATGACCAACCCTATTTATGTGGAAGCTCTGAGTAAAACACCTGCTCACAATGGCTTGGAAGAACATAGGGCTCATCTCCAAGTAGCTCAAATGACATTGTATTAATCATTGTAAATCCATTATCATGTTGAATAAAAATTCTATCTGGATCATTTTGATTCAGTCATACCCTGTATCATTTGATGATGAATAGAACCACTTTGAAGGAGTGAAAGTTACACTCAATTAGATCATCCAAGATGCCATAGTATCAATTTTGAGATTGTTGAGGATGTATGTCATTTCTAGATGATATATTAGTGACCTTGAAAACATTAGTTATCTCATAATCACAAGTTTTCTTAGTGTCATCCAACTTTTTTATGCAAAATTTGTGCCCATGATAATAAATAGCTTTGTGGTGCTTGACCTACAATTCTTGAAGTGCGTGACAATTATTTTCATCGTGAGTTGATATGAAATATATGAGTGATGATCATTAATAAATTTGTACATACATATCCACCTCTTAAACCCTTTATTAGATCAACTACCATTGATGTAATAATGGAATCTCCATTATGATGAGCTTTTATAACCAATGCAGCAACACCTTCCCATGTTGATGAGAAACAATTTTTTTAACATCGTTCAATCCATACCATCATCCAATCAAGATTGTTCATAATATAAAAATCTATTGCATCCCACTCTCAACCAGTTGTATTAAAAAATACACCAATTATAAATAACTTATATTGAAGATTTTTAAGAATTAATTAAATACAATAACATCTTATATTTACCTTTCACTTTCCTCAATCTACCTTTACCCATCAAGTACTCCCCTTCAAATTTTTTAATGGAGTTTGGATCCGAAATAAAATCTACATAGATCTTTACTGCAAACTTAGGAAGATATTCACTAATGTACACCATGGTCTCGTATACCATATATCCCTTCACCATAGAACCCTCAAGATGTGCTCTCTGTCGAACCAAGCCTTTCAAAAATTTCAAGTGCCTCTCAACCATCCACATTGACCTAGTTGGTGCATGTCCACACAATTCAATCTCCTCAACTTGATGTATGAGGTAGTGTTCTTGTGCATTGAAAAAAGTTGGAGGTAGACACTTTTGCATTTCACACATATGATGAGGAATTTATCTCTTCCAATATTTATATCTTCTTTATTGATTTCTTTTGATGAAAACCACCTCATGTATTTTCCAAGATCATATATAACTTGTTTGACACAGTTCTTAAAGTGGTGTGGGAGAGATAGAGGTAGAACGTACTGTAATATTTGTAAAATGAGATTATCAATATTTTGTAAAAGAATGCAGTGAAAACTATGTGCAGTATACAAATATATAGTGAATAGAAAAAAACATGAATTACCTAAATAAATTTATGCCAATCATGTGTTTTCATCCCTAGCCCAAATTCAGTTTTCTTTGATATGAGATTGTTTATGTTCACAGCAAATCTTGTGGGAAATTGTATTTTTTTATGACTTATTTTATAGCATTGCTTTGTTGCTCCAAAAATAACCAAGGACACTTGTATCAATCTAATCTTGATTGTTAGTTAATCAAATGAAATGTTTCATTGCATGGTTGGATTCTTCAATATCACTACAAATTTTGACAATTTTGTCATTGTCATGCCTTCCATCCAAGATTTTCCATAATGTCTCTATTACATTCTATCCAATATACATATGATCAAACAAATGCATGATTTGGAGTTTCTTGTAGTATGAAAATCTACTAAATTGCATAGGATAACTTTTTACTCCTTTTGAAAGTTGGTCATTAATGCCTTTATGACCTTCATGAGTATCAATTAAATCATCAGTAAACAAAATCAAAATATGAATTTCAAACAAAAAACCATCAAATGGAATGATATTACCTCTAAGATTGTATTCCAACTTCCATAGCTAAGACATCACTCTCCATGGCTTTGATGTAGTCTCATCTTTCCCATTGAAAATATGTTTTTACATAATTCAGTGCTTATGATTTCTGTGGAGAAAGTGTCTATTCTCATTGAACACTTATTTTTCTAAATTTTTTGAATGACGAGATTTCATCTTTGGACCACAAATTGGACATGCAAATTATCCCTTTGTCTGAAGACCTACAAGATCATGTATAATTGGATTAAATATGTTAACTTTGTGTTAGCACTATAACATACCAAAAAAGAGGTGTTAAAAAAAGAACATACCACAAAAATGTGTTAGCCCAGGGGCATCATGTATTGTCCATACAAGCATTGCATGAAATTGAAATTGTCTATATCTTATTGGTCTAGAGACATCATACATAGTGATCCCATTCCATAAAACCATCAACTCATCAACAAGGGGCTATCTTTAACTTGGTACTTAACTAGTTGAAAGAACAAAAACATTGCATAATCATTACATAATTATTATGACCTTTTTGATGGATTACTTTTTTAGATGACTATTAAATGAAAAAATACCTAGAATAATCAGTGCCAACATTATGTGCTCCCTCTTTATGGTCATTCAAGGAGGAATGTTATTGTTGATAACAAAAACAAGCCACACCAAGTAAGGAGATCTCATCTCTCCAAACAGATTGACACTGTCTACTACCAATGAAAGCTTGAGATTACGAGTTTCTTCCTTAAAGTGTGGCCATTTTTCCTCTATTTCCTTAAATGTTGAACCATCCATAGGCATTCCCATAATATCATCTCGACTTCTATTGTGTGCATGGTAATCCATAAAATGTGCCAAGCTATTACACCTGAATAATTGTTGCAGATTTGGAATAATGGGAATAACTCGAAGAACCTTGCGAGGCACCTTTTTTGTTATTCGATGTAATCGATATCTACTAATATGAAAAATAGGGCATTATTTGTAAATTCATATTGTTTATGATATATAATATGATCATTCGGACATGCATGTATTATTTGATACTCCATTCCACTATCTTTCATAATGACAGTTAATTCTTAGTACGAGCGAGGTAGAATGTTTGATGGTGCAAACAAACACTCACCTATCAACCTACGACAAAAAACATAATTTGTTAATATAAAGAATATTAATTGCTACACAATTCATCGAATGTTAATTGTAAGGGAATTACAACTAAAAAATGAAAAAAGATAACATACCTTAACATATGTGTCATTGCTAGGTTGGATAAACCATTCATAACCTTCAAGTTGACCAACATCAATACAATGACAAGAAGAGTTGTTTGGGAGTCTTCGTATAATGGCTCATGTACCTACTCAAGTTTAGGTACTTCAAGGTCTACATCAATATCATCATCATCATTATCATCATCATCATCATCATCATCATCTTTATCATTGTGTTCTTCTTCAATTGGATCATTACCTTCTACTTCTATATTTACACCTCCATGTTCCCTCATTTTGAAATCCACATTCTCCAAATTGTCATGGTCCATAACATGATACCCAAGGTGGTTGGCCTATATCAAAATGATGACCTTATATTAACCATGACCATTCAATGTCACCATCAAATCATGTCCTATGTATTTTATAAATTATTAAAATGCATACCAATGGAAAAAATTTGTTTCTCCCTTCAATCTAACCATGTTGCTTACAATGTTCCTCAACTATTTTGATTAGATATCTTATAGTCTTTAAGACTTTACAATTTTTGCAAGGACAATAAAATTTTCCATCACCTTTTCTTTTTAAGTTAGACCACAGTCTAGAAATTATCTCCCTATTTTGTTGTGCATTGATATCATCAGACATGGTCTTTCTTGAATGGAATGAATCATTGGTGGAAGAAGGATGATTTGTTTGCAACTTGCAGATTCTATAGCAAGTGTATTAAAAGAACATACAACATTAATAATCAATATTTCCTTTGTAGGGTGATAGTTGGATTGAAAACAATATACAAATCTATTAATATTTAACACTCATTAATATTCACATTATAAACCACTCATATATTATCTAACCTTGCATTATCTCTCCTCAATTATTTTACAAGGCTAGTCAGGGATATCATTCCATCACCAGTAATAATATAATCATTGATTATGGTAGGGACCGATATCAATTAGCAATACATGAAACAAATAGATCTATAATGAGAACAGGGAAAATATTAATAAATAGCAATATTGATGATAAAAATCAACGTCTCTAGTAGCAAAGACTCTAATGTATAGGCATCTTGATTCACATAAAAATCATCTCTACCAAGACAAGTGGGAGATTATATGGAGGTTGCTGAAAGAGTAGGACATGCACACATCTATAAAGCAAGAAGATTAGTGATTAGTATATAAATTAACTAGAGGCACCCATGGCATATTACATTGAGCACCACATTCATAAACACCTCTATCAGATATTAAGTTAATGAGTGTGTATGCCTCTATCAGATATAGAAACATGCAAAATTTATAAGTATAATAGAACCATAATAGAAACAATTGAGTCTTAGGTATAATTATGTAAGCTTTGAGATAAAAGAATTGGCTGTGAATGATGGAAGAAACAAATGTGCACTCTTTGGGTTAAAGATAAACTTAAGAATATTCATTACATGCAAAATTGAATGAGAAGATTTTATCCAATTGATCAATGTACTTTATGATCTAATCAACTAAAATGTTAAAATATATTCAAAAATATAAACCATATCAAAGTGACATAATTATTATCATTGAAAAACATTAGGAGACAATAAGGTATGCATTAGTTTGCTATTGATTCTACATTACTGGATTACAACAAAAGGAATAATAGCAAGAACTCGAACACAGTTAATACTGATAAATGCTAATTTTCATAAAGGTTTGGTATTATAATTTATTTAATTTTTCAATTGAGGGAAGGCTAAAATCATCATAACTTCCCTGACACATAATTGCTTTCCCAAAGATAAAACTTGTTGTTATTGGTTACAGTGTACACAACCATCAACAACTAATATAATTATTTATAAAATTAATACACAAAAAATATACATTTGGTGATATTATTGCCATCTATTTGCTATCTAACCAAAAGAAAATGTCAAGAATAAGATTCTTTTAGCTAAAAATATTCCTACACAAACACAAAATGCAATGGATTCTAGATATTAAAATATGTGTGAAGGAATTGAAGGTGGTGATCATGTTTTTTGTAGCTCCATAGAATCTCCAAACTATTTTGGGATGGACATGAGATGAATGTATAGACAGAATTATGAATAGAATTGGGTAAAGAAGATATTCAACATCTATAAGATTTGGGAGAAATTTAGAGAATGAAAATAAATCTAGAAGACCATTTAGATCATCTCAGTACAACATGCTTCCATGAGAAGTGGTAGGACATTTCCATAGATATATCAATGAAATCAATTAAGTCACAAACAAAAAAACTAGTTACTCTAATAGGGGAATATCTTGTGACAAGAAATTTCCATAGATATATCTTGGAAAGTAAATCTTGCAAATGCAAATCTTGGCATCTCTAGGCCAAAGAGGTAAATGAAGAACATACTTTTGGAAAGGAAAAGAATTCTAGAATTTATAATATAACACTTTAAAAACAATTACTAAAAGTTTATACTCATTGTGTATAATCTCACCCATGATAATTCATTCATACATAACCATTTCATAATAATAGTTGTATTCTAAATTTTGCAATGATGATTTTACCAAATATTGAAAGGCTTTTTTTGAGGCTTTTGGAGATAGAGTGAAGCATTGGTTCACATTTAATGAGCCTAGGGTATTTTCTATCCATGGTTATGACCTTGTCATCTAGGCTCCAGGAAGATGTTCAATACTTTCTCACTTTCTTTGTAAGCAAGGGAACTCTTCAATAGAACCTTACATAGTTGCTTACAGCATACTTTTATCCCATTCTACTTCTATCAATATGTACAGGCAACATTTCAAGGTCTCAATCTACTTTTTCAAATTTCTATTTTGAATAAAAAGAGGTCCTATGGAGGAAGGTTAACTCAATGGAGGAAGGTACTTCCTTTGTGATTTTTTCATGGATTAGCTAGGACTAAAATCTAAGTATAAATGTTTTAGACAATCTTATAAGTTAAATGATGTTTCTTGCACGTAGGAGAAACAAAGAGGGTGTATTGGTATAACTCTTCATGCCATCTGGTTTAAATCAATGTTGGATTTAGTTGAAAATCAAAGATGCTACTCAGAGAGAACAAGATTTTGAACTTGGATGGAAAATACATTCAAAGAAAGAGGAATATTGATTTCTTTTTAAATGATTCTTCAAATTAGTTTTTCACAATCTATAAACTAGAATATGATTGTTTTTACTTTTAAACATTTGCATTTTTCAATCAAACACATTTAATTATCCATTATCAAAATGAAAAAAAAAAGAATAATCTCAATATCAATCAAAAAACTTTGACATAAATTACAACCCTTGATAAAAATATGGATAATAATTTTACATAAGCAATTTTAAACATTATCTTCTTACGATATCATCCATAACTCTTGCAATCAAGACAATGGGATTACCAAACCTTAAAATTGTATCCACCAACCAACAACTTGCATGAGAACATTATTCTCACTTGGTTGAATGTTTTTGTGTTCATACATATTCCCTATCACAAGATTAGTTCTCAATCTTCACCTATATACACCTAAAACATCATTAATGTATCATTTGAAAACTCTTTCATAGTTCATTATCTCTCTCCCTATTTAATTCTTTGCATTCATCATGACTATATTTGTCTAACCTACCAAAACACTATCCAATTTTAGGCCAATCATCCTTCACAACAAAACATGACAAATCTAATCAGGGTTTGCATGACTTAATGAGGATACTAAGCCCTTCCACAAGTTCATTTTGATGAAAAGCTACACCTTTGGAATACTTTACAAGGAATCATGATGTGATTAGCATTTACATTGCCCGTAACCCAAACTTGACAAGTTTTCACTTTCCTATAAGCATATAGGTTAACGCAACCATCTAGTAACCTTAACATATAGTATCTTCCTTACCCCTACCATTAAAGACACTTTCAAACATCTCTATTGATTTTCTAAAACTACAACCATCTTGACACACTAAATATCTTTAATCAAATGAAATTTTAAAAAAAGTTTCATACCTTGATATAGTGTTATGATAGTCTACTCCAAATCTACAATTTCTTGTATCCAATCCAAAAATCTTTTTTTCAGACTTAATAAAAATATTTCACACATCAATGTATCTTATTATACTATTTTCACAATACTATATCCATAGTTTAACTGCCCATCTAATGGACAAAGCCCTGCAACAACTTCACACACTCAAAAACCTTACCCTATGACAGTTTACTAGTCACATTCTAGTAATCAAATGCACATTCTTTGCTTGCATGGGTTGCTAAAAATTACTTGGAATTTTTTTTATTTACACCTCTCCAAGTTATTTACCAAATTTTAGGCTTTATTCAATTGAAATCATGCAAAATATTACATCGGAATGCTCTCGGGTTACCCTGGATTAAAAGTTTGCTAGTTAATCTTCAAAGGAATGCTCTCAGGTTACCCTAGTCACACTTAAGAGGAACAATTTTGTGGGGATTCTACTTTGGTGATGGTTTACTACTACAATTTTGTAGGGATTTTGTTCTTCTTGCATCACTACTCTAGTGATTGGTTTCTTCAAATTTGCATAAACCACACCATAAGGCAAGAAGAAGTGGAGAGAAGTAGGCATGGAGCCCTTTGAAAGGTTGAGTATGATCACATACTTTGACCACTGACAGCATTTAACTGAAGAGAACTCACAATTGTGATGGACAAGTTCACCCATGAGTTGGGAAAGGTAGCATTTGGGTCTGTCTTCAATGGATCCCCTACCAAATAATACACTTGTGTCCCTATAAAAAAATTAGAGGGTTTTGTGCAAGGAGGAAAGATATTCCATCTATAAAATAAGCATAATTTAGAAAATAAATCACCTAAATTAGGCTATGGTGTTTCTGTGTAGGGATTTTGAAGAATGCTTGATTCTAAGTATATACAAAATGGGTCTCTTAACTTTTTCATGCAGTGCAATGCATTACCTCAAAAAAAACTTACAATCTTTGTATGTGAACCTGCCTCTGTATGTAAAACTACCTCCTACCATGAACAATGAAAAATGTGTTTTAAAATTCACTTCTTTTTTTTTCAAATATAATTCTATTTTTGGCACTATTTTGACATCCCATGTTTCTAGCTATTTCAACGAACACAAGAGGAAAAAAGTAGTTCACAAGCCAATTTTGACTATCGTCAAAAACTTTCATCGAAAATAGAGGCCAAATGTACTAGTGCATCTTTGGCTAGTCAGTCATGTAATGATGACTGGATAGATTAATTCAATCTTCATGTGGAAGATTTTTTCCACAATGCTATGTGTGACTCGACAACACCATATAGTGGGAGTTGTTCATAGTGATGTGTGGAAGATGTTTGTCACGATGCTATGTGTGACTCAACACCATTGTACAGTGGAAGTTGTTGATAATGATGTAGATGCCATGTGAAAAATGATACAGTAGTTTAGTGGGAGTTATTGGTAGTGACATAGTGAATAATCATTAGTATTATTAGAGGTATGGGATCTTGATATTGCAGAATGATCTTTTCACATTTTTTGAAGTATTGTTTGGAGATATTAATCTTTATGTGATTGAAGATATTGACATCCTAAAGGCTTAACTGAGTCTTTGATAAAGGTGTATATTATGGTATGTTCATTTGGAGCATGTTATCTCCTTGGTTGGGATGTTTTAGATCATGTTGTCATGTTTATGTTCCTAAGGCAATGATTGGAATTTTGAAATTGATCTTGGTTTACTTTTTTTGTATTGAGTCTATTGATTATTTGATGGATACTTCATGATATTGAAATGTTGCATTTTTAATTGGTATGGATTGATGAGTTATAGGTTCTCATGAATACTTAGAGATTGTATTGATGTTGTTGAATGGATTCATATCAAATCGACATTACTTGTGTAGAGGGAGCCTCTTAGTGTATATGTGGTAGATTGGATTTGAGGCTTGAGACTATCCATTACATGTTGTGTATGTTGTTGATTTTGAATTCATGTTGTATGCCTTGGAGGTATTAAATAGAGAAAAAATAAGTTTGAATGGTGCACATGGCCTGTTGAATAAATCAACAGATAGTAGTAAGTACTTCATCAAGCGGGAGATTGTTGGGATGTGACAAAGATGTACAATGAAGCCTTCGTACAATACAAAGACTCAATATGCGTGAATCTACTATACAAGGTTCCACTTTATGATGCATCATGCTTGCAGTATGGTGAGGGAAAGTCTACAATACAGTTTGGGATATGTAGACCCTGTAACATGAATGAGACTTAATATGGTGAGACACATGTCTAAGACATTCTACAATAGTGTGGTGTATGGTGATGTTGCATGGTGTACACTAAAGTTGTTTGAGGTCAAAGGGAGTGTCTCAATGTTGAAGTGAGTGCTTAATGGTGAAGGGAGTATCTAATTGCAAAGGGAGTGACTTGATGCCAAAGGGAGTGTCCAAAGATGAAGAGAGTAATTTGAATCTGAAGAAAATGCCACAATGTTGAAAAGAGTATCTAAAGTTGAAGGGTTTGACCCAATGCTGAAGGAAGTGTCTAAGGTTAAAGAGAGTGTTCAAGGCTGAAGAGAGTCACTGTCGGGACCATCAACTAGAGGAGTGAAAATTGGATGGATGAGTGACTATAGGGATTGTCAAATGGAGGAGTGCTACTTGACTACCACTAACCATTTTGTTTTATGATAGTTAATGCACCAAACTGCATAATGAATTGTAATGTGTATAACTTTTTTCAAGTTTTGTTGGGATAAGCACATTGAAAGTTGGGTTGATCGTAACACAATATGAGCTTGTGAGCTTGTACAAAAATTTGTAGTTCATTATATGTAATATTGATTACTGTAATACAAAGAAGTTGCTTGGTTCTTGGTTGGTGGATTTTTTCACAAAAGGGTTTCCAATGTTAAATCTAGTCTCCTTTATTTATCTTATGTGCATTGTATTTATTATGTTCTTGCTTCTTTTTCTTATCTCAATGTTCTGAATTAGATTTGAAATCTTTCTTATTTCCCCTATAAACTAGCATTAGGAAGTTGTTATTGCATGTAGCTTTCCTAACAATCTTTATGTTTGACTGGCCCAACCAACTTATTGAATTACTTAATAATTAATATTTATTAGAAATTATATTTATTATCATTTAATAAAAAAAAATATTGGTAGGTATTGATGCAAATTTTTTGACCACTTCATCATGTAGGATGAACCACTTGGTATACCAGGATGAAACACCAAATTTCTAATCCTCTTGTAAATAAAGACACCTTGGTGCTAAACAATGCATTGGTGATTAAAATGAGAACATCCCATAAGACATTTGAGATTAGCACACACATCTAGTATCCAATGATTTTTTCAATAGCTTCAAATGACCAAATACAAGTACACACTACTATGCCATAAAAGCAAAAACAAACAATTGATTTCCTACATTTAAAATCTTAAACAAAAGTGACTGCAATATACAAATCCAACAAATTTCAGCAGCATTATGACATGTAGAATTGATATTCTATAAAAAAAACTAGACTAATCAAACAAAATAGAAAACAAAAATATACGTGGGGAAAACCCTTCTAGGTAAAAAACCATACACTCCAAAACATCAAACCAATGTATTATTCGGCAATAAGTTACAATACATTTTTGGGCTTTAAGCCTTCACATGAAGAATTACATATTGTTCCATCCTAGAGAGTATCTGGTAGCACAACTCTTTGAAATAAACTCCTTCACTCTCTCTCACTCTGTAAATCAAAAAAGGCACCAACATATATAGAGCTCAACACAAGAGGTATGTTCCCATGATTACTTATCTCATCTATAATAGTCATCTAGCTAAATGTAATTCAAGTACAACATAGAAATTACCATGAGTAGGATTAGGCACCTTCCTTACCTCACACCTCTTGTCAAAGTGAATTCCACCATATATGGTTGTTTCCAAAATATGACTCCAATACACAATGGAAATTTCCAACCAAGACTCTTTGATCTGCATAGGAAATTGGAAAAATAACATTCACACCAAGTGGAAATATATGACTATATATTCCTATAAATTAGAATCTTCCAACTAAATACCAACTTCCTAAAAAAAAGAAATATTCTATCTTATCACTTTTCATGTAGGATACTACCTCAGCAAGAGGTCTCAAAAAGTGAATGGAAAATTAAGAAATTAAAAAATAAAGATAAATCAATAAATCAACATGTTAGGAGTCTAAGGTTAAGACGCCATAATCCCAACATTCTCCCACTTGTCAAAGACTTGTCAAGTGTCTATAACATCAACATTAGAAGAAGTCAAACTGATGAAACTATATCATCATAGCCATCCATGAAAACAAACAAATCTAAACACATTATGTCATGCTCTAGCTAGACACATGTCCAAACAACACAAGCATAAGATCCATATGATTAAAAAGGCTACATAATACTACCACCACTCCATTGCAATCATGAGCTATATAAAAGCATCAATAACATCAACTTCTTATCACAACCCAATAGCAAAGTACTCCTCAAGAAAACAAGATAAAACATCAGCCAAAACAACAAGCAAACTGATTACTCCAGCCCAATTGATAAACCCATGAGATTGAATATAGATTCCATCTAACCCATCAAATAATCTCATACCTCAAAGGTATTCAACATTAGCAAAATCATGTCAGCAACATAACCAACCCATTGACTAAAATCTTGAGCTTTATGTAAAAACCACTTGATGAAGAACAAAACATACAAGAACTCCCACTGCATGGGTACTAGAAAATTTGAAAAATCAAAGGTATACAGAGTCTACCAACAAGAACACAAGGAAAGTATAACTACATAGTATCAAGGACCATCCAAATGATATCCAAAATCCTATAGCAAAATTGATGCAAGAAACATCTTTCTCATCCAATCTCCACAACTCTCCCATGTTTTCCACATCGAACAAAGAAAATGCTAACCGATCAAACATCTCATACCTCAAAGGCATCCAACATCAAAAAAATCATGCTAGCAACATAACCAACTCATTGACTGAAACCTCAAGCTATATGTGAAAACTGGTCAATGAAGAACAAGACATAAAAGAACTCCCACTGCATGTGTACTGTCAAATCTAAAAAATCAAAGGCATATTGAGTGTACCAATGACAACACAAGGAAATTATAACTATATAGTATCAAGGACCATCCAAATGATATGTAAAATCCTATAGAAATTTTTTTGCAAGAAACATCTCTCTCATCCAGTCTCCACAACTCTCCCATGTTTTCCACATCCAACAAAGAAAAGAGATAATGGAACCTATCATGTCATCACCAAAAAAAATTAAGTACAAGTGATAACACATGACCAAAAAAGAGTAATTCCATAGCTCCAATAGATCTCAAAAAATAATTTTATATGAACTAAAATATCCAAGAAGATAACTAAGACCAAAGAGAGAACCTACAAATCATAATCGTGTGGCATGTCCTTTTACAAACATCTCTAAATGTCAACTATGACAAGTATGATCTCCTTTACAACCCCAATTGAAAAGCCACAACAACATCCAAAACCATTCAACCTCACGAGATCAAACATAGCATGATATCATGAATTTACATGGATGTAAGCCTCTCAAAGAAGATCAACTACTCCATTTCCCATTTTAGGAAATCAACCCTTTACCATCTCCTACTATCAACATAAATAGAAACAATCAAGGAGGTCACCATGATATCCATCTTTCATAATGAATCCTCTAGAACCAACTAATTGCAGCTCAAGATCCATGAATATGAAAGAAAATATAATGCACCTAAAACTAACATTGGGCAATACCTCTCAAGTGATAAACTATCAAGTAGACCAAGAGTGGGGGTTGAGAATACTCCTCCAATAAATTCAATTCATCATAACTTATCCAATAAGAATTTCCTCAAAGGTCTTCATTAAACTTGTGTCCAACCAAGGTGTAGGCTCCTCGAACTTTCTATTGAAATCTCATCAAGAGTATACATCTCAACAGTTCAAGTCTCTCATATCAAGAGAACTCTATGCTCTCTGATGTCTCCAATTATCCATGGGAATAATCAATTAGTCCATGCCAGCCTTTGTATGTGATGTAACACTATCATGCAGTATCAGGAAAATGATTGAAGTACTCAATACCAAGAAACTAAACCAAGATCAATGTCAAAGCTCCAACAATGGAATTGGGAACATAAAAATGAAAACATGATCTAAACCATCTCCTCCAAAGAAATACCATGCTCCATATGATCATATTAAATAAGAACATCTCTACCAAGGACTCCTTGAATCTAAAGATGTCAGCATCTCCAATCACATGAAGAGACCATCTCTAACTTGTGAACTGACAAATGTGAAAGACTCTTTTGCACAAATAGAATCTAGGGCATCCTCCAACATCTGCAACACTGAAGAATACCATCCATCACCATGTGATGAAAACATAATCATTTTAAAATCTCCCACTAAAATCATGTGATACCGAGCTCTCCAAGCCTATGATGCACCATCCCACAAATTTGAAAATCATTGAGGCCAATGCATCACACCAAGTGAAACCATGATTTCCAAACTAAGGAAATTCACCATGCTATAGGACACCATAATTGACTATCCAAGTACTCACATAACATCCATCCTCTCATCCCAAAAAAACCACTCCAATGCACAAGTGATTACAAACAAGGCTAGCTAACAAGTCTGCACCAACGCTAAATCAAATTTTGTGGATATAGATAGTCCACATCCAAGTTATCCCTCTGTAGTCAAATGGGTGGCCTATCCACCTAATTACATAACTTTTAGATCTAATCACTGCAACATGCAAACCCACTATCACATTAGTGACATGTTAAAAAGAGACCTCAAAGAGAAAAAGTATGTAGACAACATGACTCAAACACCAAATCAATTACAGATCTGATTTTCCAATTATGTCCACATTAAGCACCATAGTCTAGAAGATTCCAAAAAGACATTACCACATAAATGTTGAGTTCCTAATCACATACCAACATCCCCATATAGAGAAATAATTGGACCTCTCACCATGCACAAAGCATTCATGCATGTATGACTACAACTACCTCATCTAGTAACACCTTGAAGGAACCTAGATTTGAAAAAAAAAAAAAAAGACATCAAAGAGGTCACTGATAAGATCAAAGCCATACAATAGGAGCTAAAAGATAAGGTGGAAGAGTTAGTTTATTTCTTCCATGTAAGGGTTGTTTATTTTTTCTCTATTGTTGTTTATTTGTTAGTGTTTTATTTTGTTCAAGTTTTTGGCTCTGGTTTTGGCAGTGGATGTGTTTTAAGTAGTTGACATTGTTTCATTTTGGGACTTTCTTGTTTAAGTATTTTTGTAAGTCTTTTGGTCTTTTGGGTCCTCTATTAAAAAAACCCATTTTATCCTTAATCAAAAACACCCTTAAGGAACCAGGGTCTAGAAAATAGCTCTTCAATATGTCCACAAAATTCACAAGTATTTCCTTGAGCATGCAAAACTTGCAAAACCATTGTGTTCAAGAACACTTATTCACAACCAAACCCACTTCTCATCAGCAAGACTCAAAATTCAAAAAACACCAAACAACCAAACCAAGAATAATGGATTGTCTTATATGAGTCTTACAATAGATTTTGAGGAAAGTCTATAAACCCCTCAAATCCAATGAACAATAATCCAAGCCATGCATGTACAATCATCCAAAAGCAAAAAGTAGTACTGGAACTCTAGGTCCACTTGTAGACCAAATCTACAACCACCACTAATAAATGCATTTGAGAGATAGACTACCTAGAAGCTTCAAAATCATCTAATGATCAACTCCATGGTCTCTATACATTCAGGTAACAAAAGAGGCATCTTCCAATACCCATGCATTTGGAATTATTCTATTATCGACAAAGAGCTCTAGATCTATGTCCTTTCAACATGACCAACTCTATTTTCTCTATCTTTGACATCCTTCAAAAAATGTATTCTTTCTTCTAAAAAACTAAACCAACTACAAGGCTTCCACTCATCAAAGGATTAATTATTAGCCAATTCCTTCAAAACAAATTTCTTCAAGCTTTGCAAGCTAAGAAATCTTAATAGAAGAAATAATCAACACTAGAAACATTATAAATCCTCACATGCAAGCAACATGTAATTCACAAAAGTGAGCTCTGATACCAATTGAAGGGAAATGAGAACATTCTAGAAAGACATCTGATATCAGTATACACATCTTGTATCCAATGATTTCTTGAATTGCTTCAAATAAAAAAATACAAGTACACACTATAATGCCATAAAAGCAAAAAAAACATAGTTGATTTCCCACAATTAAAAACTTAAAGGAAAGTGATTGCAATTTATAGATCTAACAGATTTTAATAGCATTACAACACATAGAATTAATATTCTAGAAGCATATAAATAGGAGAATGAGACAAAATAGAAAACACAGATATAGGTGGGGAAAGGCCTTCTGGGTAAAAAAACCCCACACTCCAAAACATCGATCCACTATATTATTTAGCAGTAAGTTACAATACACTTTCAGGTTCTAAGCCTTCACATGGATATTTACATCTTGTTCCATCCTAGAGAATATCTGGTAGCACAATCTTGTGAAATAAACTCCTTCATTCTCTCTCTCTCTCTCTCTCTCTCTCTCTCTCTCTCTCTCTCTCTCTCTCTCTCTCTCTCTCTCTCTCTCTCTCTCTCTCTCTCTCTCTCTCTCTATCACTTTGTAAATTAGAAAAGACACCAACACATATAGAGCTCAACACAAGAGGTATATTCCCATAGTTTCCAAAAACATCTTCAATAGATAAGAGGCAAATTGTGTCACAATACAAGAAACTTGCTAATTATTTAACATGTTGCTCATAGCAACTTCCAAGGCAACAAAAGCTATCTCATTTATAATAGTCATCTAAATGTAATTTAAGTACAACATAAAAATTACCATGACTAGGATAAGACACCTTCCTTAGCTCACACCACTTGTCAAAAGTGAACTCTGCCATAAATGGTTGTTGCGAAAATACAATTTCAATACACAATAGAAATTTCCAACCAAGACTCTTTAGTCTACAAAGGAAATTGCCAAAATAAATTCCACACCAAATGAAAATATATGATAATATCTTCCCATTAATTAGAATCTTCCAAGTGAGTTCCAACTTCCTAAAAATAAGAATACGCCATCTTGTCACTTTCCATGTAGGATACCACGTCACTAAGAGGTCCCACAAAGTGAATGACGGCTTAGGAAATTAATAAAGTAAGATAAATCAATAATTTAACATGTTAGGACTCTACGGTTGAGACACCATAATCCAAATAGTTCATTCAATAAACATCAACTTTGCAAATGTGAATGGTTTAGCATTGATTACTCTTCAACTACTTCTAATGTAACAAATTGCAAAAAGAATTGGGTGTAGAAGATTAGCCACTAGGTCAACTCTAACACTGTAGAATACTATTGATGGTCTGGTGAGTCTTTAACTATTATTGTTTTGTAGCTGCAACAGACCGATTTCATACCCGTGATTATCTTCTTTGAAGTTCTTAGAAATATATCTCTATGAATATGGATAGTATTGATTCTTTCTCTGCAAGTGTGAGGATGTTTTGGTTCTTTTATTGTTTCTCACTGAGTAGTGGCTCATCATTCTTTAATTCTAGCTATCTTCATGTGTCTCTCCTTGATACTCTTGTTTATATTGTGACTATGCGGAAGATATTTCCTTTATATTTATTTGTATCTTCTTCATACATAGTAACATGGGGACATGTCCCCACCCTTTTTCTCTAGCATCCATGAGACAGGGATGCACTTAGGATAGACAGTTGTGAGTTGTCCCTTGATCCCATTCATCTCATAAAAACTTTGAAAAATATTTGGAGCAATACTCTCCTCCACAATATATTCTGAAACATCTGATTATGTTGCCTTTCTCATTCTCTAAACAAGCTTTAAACCTATTGAATGTATCAAGGGCTTCATCCTTAGTCTTCAAAAAATACACCCAACATTTGCATGAGTAATCATCAATTAAGGTAACAAAATATGATGACTTACCCAAGCTTTGTGTTTGCATAGGACCACAAATATCTAAATGAATAAGCTAAAGTGGGTGATGGGCCTTCCATGCATTGCCTTTTGGGAATGGTTCCTTTGCATGCTTCACTTTTGCACATCCTTCACAAATCTATTTATCCTCTTCAACCTTAGGAAATCCAAGAACCAAGGCATTTGATCTTAGAAGCTTCAAACTATTAAAATTCAGATGGCCATACCTGAGATGCCATAAGCAACTTTTATCCTCATAAGCCATATTGACAAGATGATTATCATTTTCACCAAACTTCAAAAGAAACATCCTGTTCTTTGTCATAGGAACAACTTTAATCATGTTACTTCCTTGATTCTCATAATAGATAGTGCATTTCATATTTTCAAATAACACTCTACAATTCTTCTCACATAGCTGCCCAATATTTAATAAATTATGTTTCAATTTTGGAGCTTGAACACATTTCATACTTTCCTTTGTCTGAACATCCATGGATCCTTTGGCTGCAACCTCCATTGCATTGTTAGTAGCAAGAGTAATATTGGATGTGAAACCATCATCAAGATTTGAAAATATTTTCTTATTAACAGACATGTGATTAGAGCACCTAGAATCCAAATACCAAACATCATTCACATTATTTTCATCTTTGCCATAACACAAAAATAAATTACTTGAGGAAGGATCCTCATCTTGTTGAGCATAACTGGCAGTATTATTAGTTGATTTCAATCTACACTCTTTCTCAAAATGTCCATACCTTTTGCAATGATAGCATCAGATGTTTCTTTTATCAAATTTGTCTCTGCCTCTTCCTCCTTGAGCACCTCCTCTTCCTCTAGCTCCTCTTGGATAATTTGGATTTTGACCCTTTGTTGTTGTTATTGTTGCTGCTAGCACCATCATTCTTTGAAATTTGCAATTGGGAAGAAAAAGCCTTCTCATTAATGCTGGTAGAAGTGTCCCTCAATCTATCTTCATGTGACATGAGAGATCCAACCAACTCATCATACTCCAAGGTGGCTAAATTTTTTCTTTCTTCCATAATAATTGCTACAATATTCCATCTTGGGGTTAGAGATCTCAATACCTTTTATATCACATACTCTTGGCTCATAGGTTGACCCAAAGTGACCATTTTACAAACCACATCCTTGAATGTTACACAAAAATCACATTCTCAGTTTCCTTCATCTTTAAGTTTTCAAATTCTCTTTTCAAGGTTTGTAGCTTCACAACCTTGATCTGATCATTGCATTGGTAAACATCTTTTAGGGCCCATTTGTTTGTCGGCATAGGAATAGAAAGTTAGAATAGGAATGGAAATGTGAAATGGGAATGGAAAAGAGCAATCCCATTCTTGTTTGGTTAACCTCATATTTGACCGAAAATATATTACTTCCTTGTTTGGTTGTACAAAAATGGAATAGGAATAAGGTGAAGTTTTGTATTTTTAAAAATAGATATAATGAGAAAAATGTTTTGACAAAAATTTTAAATTTTTTTTTTTTAAATTTGAAAAAAAAAAAAAAACAGATTGAGAATAGGAATGGCTCATTCCAATAACAACTATTTTTTGGAATGGACATATGCTCATTTTAGGGGGAAAATTGGAATATGTTTGCCTATTTCCTATTCCTATTTGGAGTACCAAACATATAATACATTTCTTATTCCTATTTTCCTATTCCTATTCCAACAAACAAATGGGCCCTTAGAGTCTTCTAGGCCTCCTTTGCTATTTGGACATTAGTAATTCTAGGAAACAATCTCTTTTCAAGAACCATCTGAATGTGAAACAGAGCCATCGTATTCTTCTTCTCAACTTCCTTCTTTAATCTCCTTTTGTTCGCTTTGAGATTATCCCAATTCTCAGGCTTCTCATATCTAGATTCAACTATCTCCTAAAAATATTTTTCAATAAATTTTTTTTTATCATGATTGATCAATATTGGTAATTAACTCCATCAAATTCTTGATTTGTATATTGTTTTCCATGATGATGCATTCTAAACACCTTCAAAGGTAAAGGTGTGAGTAAACAAGGAGGCCAATGTATGAAGGCCTTGGATATTCTATAGGAAAAGGAAAGATGAACACAAGTTCATGCAAATCAGCAGATGGAATGAAAACTATGCAATGTGCATATTGTCACATGCTAGGACATATAGAGGAAAGATGTTGGGATTTATATCCATGCAGTATTTCTGGTTTGAAAAGTTATTGTGAAACATGTTGGAATAGAAAATTCAAGAATGAATCTAATATAGATTGCATAAAAATTGGCTATGGATGGAGCTATGGATCGAAATGGCAGAAGATTATAGGTATGATTAAAAATTTCTATAAGTATAAATGTTCAGGTATGAGTAATAAGAGAAATTTGGCAAAGTTTGAAGGTTCAAGGAGAATTACAAATGGTTTGAGTAAATCAGGTTCATTGAGTAAATTTTGCAGAAAGTTCAGAATTAAGGTTTTGAAGAATCGCCGCAGCAGCTGGACAAAGAGAAAGGAATTAAATGGAGAAGCTGAAGCTATAGTTTGAGTAGACATTTGGATTCCCTAGCACCCACAGAGTGGCTTAATGGGAGTTGTTGAGAAAATACAAGGTTTTGACACGTCAACCTACAATGGGCTGGAGATCAAGCTTCTCAAAGCTCGTGGTTAGAGTATCCCAAGAAATGATGGGACTTCCTAGGTTCGATATGAATTTGAAGATTTAATATTTGATGTGCTGATGAGTTTTTGTGGTCAGTAGTAATTACTTGTATGCAAAGTTCGTGGTCAGTTATCAACCACTTTATAAACATAGAAGTTTATGGTAAACCAAAACCCATATCAGAATTACATTGACAACTAGAAGTGCATGCATTAGCATTTGAGGTAGAAATTAAGAACGAGTGTTGAAATACTAATTTCTTCCATGCACAATTTTTGACTAACAGTTTATCTTGTTGATCCACCGGAGAAAGAATATTTTATCGACAAAATAATCATGCAGCAGTTGAACCGTTAGTTGATCTCAAGCTTGATCCATCGAATAAACTACATTAAGTAAATTAGTTTGTATTTTCCAAGACTAAGGAGAATAGACTCCACTCCAAGTTTCTTGAAAGATGTAAATAAGAAAATTAACTATTAAATCAGCTGTTCAATAGTTTGTAAGACTCCAGTTAGCCTCTGGTCACGCACACTACTACCCAGTTCAGTTTATGTTTTATGGAGTTTTGTCTTAGTTTAGACTCATCTCATGCAGAGTTTGTATCGCCTAGATCCTCTTTTAATAACAGGTGATTGTAATGCATTCGGGTGTAGAATTTGAGAAATCAATATGAATGAAATTCTGAATTTCTTCTCTACTGTAGCAGATCTGTGTAAAATATTTGTTTGTGTTTAAGATGTGAAATATTTTTGTGTATTGTGTTTGATATTTGAATGTTCTGTTCTGCCGGTCTACCAGACAGTATATTAGGCATTTTTTTATAGAGGTTGTAGTTTCAGTTCTTGGCAACAATCATGCATTCACAACTGTTTCAAACTGACATATGGACTACAAAATGTCTGCTAACTAGAGTTAAATTGAATAATAAACAGTTCACACAATCTATAAATAAGCTAACAAGAACTCTGCATATGGAGGCAGACACGGCATGGCAATGAGTTTCAAGATCGATATGATGTTCATTTCCTTCCACTACAAGCAATATTGGCAAATCAGAAAATAGTGGGAAAATCAGAATTTAAAAAAATATCTGATATGGGGATATTACATGCAATTTATAAGTAGGCTAACAAGAACTCTGCATATGGAGGCACACACACAGCATTACGATGAATTTCAAGATTGATATGTCTTTCATTTTATTTTACTATGCCTGTGAACTGTCATGAAACTGGAGCATCACCTGCCAACACAATGCATATCTTGTCCCCATGGAAGAGATAAAAAACTGAGAAGAGGCATCAATTTTTAAAAATATGTTTGTGTTTAATACAGATATTCAATCATTTTATGCAATGCCAGGGTTACAGGATGTCCATGAAATGCATTTGTTTGAAAGAGCTTTAGAAACCTTCAGACAAGCAATTGCCAAGAAAATAATCTTGAAAAGATCGGAAGACATTATTGTAAAATGAGGGAAAAAGTTTACAATAAATAACATAAAAATGGTTTAGACCAATCTTTACAACTGAAGAATATAGATGGGTTAACCTTATGAATTTGATCAGTAAGAACTATAACTGTACTGCCAACATCCTCTCTACACAGAAACCTGTTATATGTGACAAATGCAACCATCCTGGTGCACATCAAAAAACAAAAATGCAAGCACTGACATGGTAATTGAACTATTTGTGTGCTAAAATGCCTCTGATACAGAATATTCAGAATTATAGAAATTGCAGTGAGGGCATAGAATAAATGTTTATACTACTGAGAAATGAATATTGGAGTAGCTGTAGCAGTTAGAAGAATTATTTTAAAATTTCATAAAACATTGTGTATATCAAACCTGCTGTTAATATTTCAAAGAAAGATGCCTTAATTTATTTTACAAAATCATTAAAAGCATCTTCTTGGAAGCAAGGAGACCTAATAATAATCTTGAAAACTTCAAAAAAAAAATCTGGAAACCTATTCTGGAAGTACTCCAATACTCCATCAGGTCTGCTATCAAAGAAGGCCTGTCATACATTTAGATATTAGAATTTATTTTATGGTAAATATATTTAAACTATAAAATAACTAAATTCATAACTATTCTAATAAATATTATTATCTTTTAAAAATGTCATCTACATATATTTAATAAATTTTCAATTTTTTTTTTCAGATTATTACAAACCTGTATATCTTGAGGATGATCTATATAATGACAATGTAGATTTCGGAAAGCTCTAAGCAGTTCGCATAAGTCATTACCGTCATACGGATGTCCTCGTTGCAAATTTATGTGAGATATTATCATTTGATCTATCATACTGTCCCAGTTGCCTGCTGGAACAACTTGCCATCTAGCATTAGTAAATCCTTTTATTATCGCAGAATGTTTTGTATTCGTGGTACGCTTTTCCAATTCTACGCGATCACTTGCAATGTGAAGAAAATGTATACGTTTCTTTGAGATCCAAAAAAATGGATGTACCTCTATATCACGTACTCCAGGCCTGGAATGAGTACGAAGTGCACAATAGAACTCTTATATCTATCTATCCATATATATTAAAACAGGTTTAATAATAAATCTTATAAAAAAATCCATACCTTTGAGAAGCTCGTATTAGTGAATTCACAAGGTCAAAGGCCTCAGGAATATGACTAATGGCTGAGATATCATGTCGACCAATTTTCATTCCATTTTGACGCGTTGAAAAATGACGAAAAGGATGGTCTCCCCCTGTAAGGCAGAAGAAAATGACGCATCCAAAGTTAAATGTGTCTACTTCTTTTCCCTTGATTTGATTAGGAGCTTTCCATCCACGAGTTTCATCACCTATAATAAAATCAACATATACAAATTATCATATTAAATAATTATACAATATTAATATATATCAATAATAATTAATTGCACAAAAATTATAACAATACATCATCTGATCTATTAGAAATTTCATTTGTTACAATAATTTCTTGTATTCAATTTTTTTGATATTTAGAAATTATTGAAAATATTTTTAACTAACATCTAAAAAAGAATTGAACTTAAAATAGGCTACCTTTAAGTCAACTTTGATCATATAACACTTTTAATCTAGGAATCAAGCCTTAGTGTGTGATGTTTAAAGCGCCGCTCAAAATATGATCATTTGCTAAGTTGACATAACCTTATATAATTATACAATAAACATGATAATTTTTACAAATTTAGAGATAAAATAATTAATCTAGACCACTGCCACTACTACATTTTGTTAGAATAGATAGCATAAGATCAAATTAATTTCTCATCCCTGATTTAAGGCAATTGATAGAAAAAAAAAAATAGAATATAATTTATTTTATATAAGTATTGGCATCACAATTTTTTATCTAAATTGTTAGTTCCTACCTAAGACTTATGTTTCACCATGTTGTTTTGCAATTAGTTCACTCCTCAAGAATCATGTGTGGTGTTTTATCTTATGGTTTCTATAGATTTCATTACATTGTTTGTTTGTTTTTGCTTTGTTCTATTTTCTGATTGGTTTGTGTTATTTACCTAACAGTCTTTCACCTTTTTTGGTTCCAAATTTGGGAGAAATTATATTGTGAGATAAAAAATGGGGGGAATTTATTTCTTCTCCTACAGTGAGCATGCGTCCTTCCTGGATCGGTGGGCGGTATTCTGGAAGGTCACTTGCCTTGTTTACAGTGTGACATTTCTCATTTTTACAATTCTGCAAACCCTTTTCTGCAAACCCTTGTTTATTGTGAGCTGAATGAAGCAATTTAGCTCGACATTTGTAGAAGAAGCAACTAAGTTCAATTCTAATGAAGAAGATGAAGAAAAGAGACTAGACCTCGCAACGAATTCATCTAACTCAAAAACTTTTATTATCTAGAATCATATCTAATGATGATATTGCTTAGAAGAAATTGAGTCTTCAATGAAGCTTGTTGGGTGTCACACATGTTTAATGTATTTCATTGTGACAAGTCAAGAATCAAGTCTCCAAAATACAAAGCTGCTTTACTTAGCATCACTTCTATGACAACCTTTTCTAAAAGGTATTATAATGGTACTGCTACTCTTTATTTTTAGTGAGCTATCTTATATCCTTGCATCGTATCATGATACTAACTCAGCAAACAATTATAAAAGGTTTCCTATCCAAAATAAGGAGAAATAATAAAAATAATTATTAAAGAATATTTAAAACACCTTACCAATGTTGTTGTAGTTGAAGTTGCGATCATATATTATTGGCTTACTTATATTGAAATCGCAAATTCTTACGCATACATGATTCTTGTCAAATTTTAACAGGATATTCTCAGGTGTCAAATCTCTATGGTAGATGTTTTGTTCATGTAGAGCAGAAATACCATGCAAAATGGCCCTGCATTAAAGAAAAAAATTCTATTAGTACCTTTTATTTTAAAATAATACTAAAGATTACTAAAAATAACTTAATAAAAAATAATAACTTTAGAGAAATCGTATAAGAATCATAAAAATAATAACGTTGTTCCAACCAACCTCAACAATTTCAGTGTGTGATCTGTAGGGATCCTCACTGGAAACTTCTTTTTGTTCCACATTTCTATACCATTATGTTGACAAAAATCTTTAATATGCTGAAATTTTTTTCTTTCAATCTCATTTTTTGTTTCACTCTGTAAACTTTTTTGTTGAAACATGAATTTTGTTTGAACAAAAACAAAATCTCGTAAAGTACAATCACATTTTTCCAATGCGATATAAAAACAATTTTCGTATTTTCCATAGCCATAATGACTAATAATATTAGTATGAGCATCTACATTGGATAATATTTTTACTTCTCGTATGAATGCCTCGTAATTCTTCATTTGGATAAGCTTTATAGCAACATTTTTTCTAAAACAATATCTTCCAATCTTTACTATAGCTCCATGTTTTCCTCTTTCAATCTCCTCCCCATCAAGAGTGATAGTAGGTTCATCCAATTCGGACCGCTTCGATATGCAATCAGTCATGGTCCAAAAACTATGTAAAAGGTATCTACAAAAATACAAAAGATTAATGAGAAAAAAATTCGTGGCAATCAAATTGGTACCAATGTAGAGTTTATTTTGAAAAGAAAATAATCACACAATAACATTAACTTATAAATAGTGTATAAATCTCGATGTGCTCATTTTATTGTGTACCCAGGCAAAACATTTCACTTGTACAAAAAATTGTTAGCCAATTAATTGGTTTAGGGAAATGCATTATTTTTTGAACTATAAACCTATGAATTTTATATTTTTGTATTCATATATTTCATTTGTATTCTTGGTACTTGAGATTATATTATTAATGTTATCCCATTTGGTGCCTAGGACTTAATTGTATTTAAAGCTCCACTTTTTACCTTAGCTTTTTATTTGGTCATATTCTTGGGATGTTTTCTCCCAATTCTGGCCTAAGTGTAGAACATGTTTCCCTTGTTTTCAAAAAGCTTCATATCCTTAGAGAAGTTAAGAGTATATTTAAATATGTCAAAAATATTTTTATTACTTATCCAAAATGTCAAGTGTATCAACATTAAGTTTCATTTCCTTGTAAAATCTAATTTGAGAACAAAATATATGAATAGGTCACATGGTTTGTTTGGGGAGTGAATTTTATTTTCCTTTTTTTCATATTTGTTTAACTCCAAGCCCTAACTCGTGGTCAAAGGAGAGTGGAAAGAGAAATATGGCCCTTGGTTCATGCCTTGGTCTTTCATGGTTGTTGGAAGTAGAAAAGGTTCAAGGTGAACAATAACATATATTTATAAAAGGGAGAAAGGTTTCAAGACTAAGAGCAAGTGAAAAGAGAGGATCCATTTGGTTTTAATGAGGAACAACAAGGAGAAAAGAAAGCAATTTTGATTAATAATAGTAGAGTCTGAAGCAAGAGCAATTGTCTTTCATCAAAGAACAACATATCTAGGCATTGCAACAACAATTAATGTAATGAAAGCTATGAGAATCTAGTGAATAAGGGTAGAGCTACAATAATGAACATAGGGTGTTGAAGGAATGGAAGACACTTTTGCAATGATGAATGACAGTTGACATGGATTTTTCTTCAAAAAGAGGTAGAGTTTAAGAAAATCATAGGATCTAATATATTCATATGTTCTTTTTTGGGTTCAAGCATGTTCATCAATCTTCAAGTAAGTATCACTATTTTTCAAGAGATTTTATGTTGTTCCTCAATGTTTTCCTAGAGATTTTCTTGAGATTAGTGTTTATTTTTAAATTTTTATGTTTTGTGAAGAGTTTTTGACTAGGATAAATAGAGTTTTTACTCTTTTTTTGAGTCTATTAACCATTTTCATTAGAATATAGTCACTATCCATGCATTGGGATGTATTGCAAAAGGTCTTTTCCATTTCTTTTGGGGAGTTTCTCTATTTTTGCAGAATTTTCAATGGTAGATGAAGTCTTATATTCAAGAAGGTGCATTATAATCCTAAGACCTTCATGTTAGCATGAATTTTGATGGTATTCCTTTGGGGGAGTATCCTAAGAATTGCTAGAGCAGATGAGAGATTGTTACCATGATTGACATTGCATTCATGACTGTATCTGTCATTGATGTCAACATAGCATTATTTATGTAAATATTGGTACAGTAGCAAACAGAGAATGAGGTAGCATGGTTCATGTTTGATTGATGAGGATATGCTAGGTTAAGGACATGTTCTACAATGTGTCCTGATTAAGCAATTAAGTGCATGTACGAAAAATCAAATATTGGTTTTAGATATGTGAGATTTAGTGGAGATAGTTTGAAGACAAAGTTTCTAGTAATTGAGTTATATCTTTTGGCAAAGATAAAATTTGGATAGGCGAGGTTAGATAGAGGAAGAAAACATCCTGATGATGATCTCAGTAAGGGCACAAGGTCTAAGATCGCACGTGTGGAAGATTTGAGAAGATTGTGAGATGCCAGTGTTAAATAATTATGAAAAAGAGTTTATCTTAATGAGGTCCTATTATAATTAATTGGGAAAGCCACAAGGCCAACTCAAGGAATTGTTTTGAGGACTTGGTATAAAAGAAGGTTATTTTCATTGTTTGTAAGATGTGTTGTGGTTTAGTTGAGTAAGAAAGAAGTGTGATATGTGAAGAAGATTGGTAATGCAAGTAAGCGATCCAAGGGATTATTAGATGTGGGGATATGATACGATATTGAGATCTGAAGAGTGTTTGATATAGTCAAAAGGATAGAAAAAGAGTTCAAGTTACTATTCATTCTATTATTCTACAAGGAATACAAAATAATACATATGTTAGTTGGACAATGAGTTTGATGGTCTTGCCATGAAATGGTTTGGATAGTGGGTCCTTCTACCTTCTACAACTCCTAATAAGGTTGGCACAACTCCCAATAGGGTTGGAATCTCCTAACAAGGATTCAAAGTCTCTTAACAAGGACTGATATGTATTGAATGAATTTCACAAACTCCTAATAGGGTCCATCCTCTTGCAAGGAACTTTTATATTATTACATCATTTTGTGGGTACCATCCCCACCAGGGTTTTCCCTCTGATCAAGGGTTTCCCTAGTTAACATATTTCGTGTTATTGTGTATGTGTATCTTCTTATGGTTGCTAGTTATATTTTTCACATGGTTAAGGATTAATACATATTTAATAAGTGTTTTATTAGTTGGATAACTCATTCACCCCCACTCTTAGTTATATTAGTGAACTTCACTTTCTAACACTTTATGTATAGAGAGAAAAAAAGGCGATGCAAAAGTTTGAAAGCACTATCATTGGTAGGATGTATGCACTTGTATAAGGTAGAAAAATAGACAAGATTGTAAAGGTTGCAGAGATCAACAATTATTAACTGTCCTATAAAAGGAACAATCATTGTTTTCTAGAGGCCTTTCTTTCTTTCTGAGGTTTTCATCAAGTCCTTTGGTTGTTAGGTAGTTGTATTTTCTATTGTAGGAGAGAAACATTTGTGGTTTTATATGAGATATCCACTCTTATGAGATTCACATTAGAGGAAGAAGCCAAAGGGACAAATCCTAGTCATGGAGAAGTTGATTATCACACCTTGAAAACCTCAAGACATGGTTGTTTTCCTAGAGCATGAGATATGGACTATTGCAAAGATAGTGAAAGGAATTAATATGTAAAAGGAATGCCTAAAAACATTTATTACAATGAAAAAAGAAATCACATTTACTGTCACAATGCTTTACTATGAAACAATGATCCATTTAGCAATAAAGACAATATACATAAAATAGTGAGTGAGATGGATCAACATGTCATGATCTTAGAGCATGAAGAAAAATAGATGATTGTTAAACAACAATTTCATAATATGCAACAGTGAAAAATCACTATTATGAATGATAGTGATATGAATAAGACCATCAAGGGATCATAGTAACATGATAGTGAAAACAAGAAGTCATGAATCTGTGAACCCATAATGAATATTAGGGTTTAATAAAAGAGTCAAGGACAATAAATAAAGGGAATTCTTAATTGCTATGGATTAGATCAGACAAAAGGTTGAAAATTTTCATGAAGAGCACTATTACAAAATAGTGATGATGAAAACACTAATAAAGAGAAAAGATGATAGATGTTTGAAGAGTAGGGACCCATTGTAATCAAGTCACTATTTTTGATGAATTAATTAACATCTAAAAGTAGGGTTGACCTTGTAGTACAATGGCCTAGAGAATCGCTGGTAGTAATCAAGTCACTATTCCATGAAAAGAAAAGACCAGATTTGTCATGAAATTGTTTTTGAAAAGGAAAGATTTGTAATGAAGTTTAGAGGATATTGTTGTTATAACAAAGGATAGAAGTACAACTTTCATAGATATGGATGACTGTTATAGAGATGGAAAGCACTAATATTGAATGGAGAGCACTTAATACCCCATGAACATCTGAAGCAAAAGAATGTCATAATTAACAAAGGTTAGAACTCTTTGTAGATCATCCAAAGACAAGGTACATTTCAAACAATATAAAGGTTATTCAAAAGGTTTGAAGGAGTCTCTTCACATTTTCCATTCACTTTTGAATAATTATTTTTATTAATGAAATTACATCTCTTGAATAGTGACAAAAAGGGTAATATGATAGACATCATGAATACCAATCATGAAGATAGTAATAATACATGATCATGACAATTAAAAAATGGTTACTTATATTTATAGTGAAAAGGGATGCAATAATGTAATGAAGGACATATATGATTTATATCAATGATAGACCAAGGTATTGTTGATATCTTTTGCACCATTTTGGCACAAAATGTTGAACAAAAACTTTTCAAAGGTTTAGAGAAATTTTCTTTAATTTTAGTTAAATAAAGGAAACATAAAGTTTTTGAACAATGAAAATTTTTATTTCATGATGAAGTTGTCTACTTTTTAGATCATACACACTAAACGAGTAAAGAAAAAGCTTAATCCTTGGAGCTCAAATATCCTCGCCAAGGGAGGAAAAAGACATTTTTTCTCAAACTCTTTACATTCATATCCCATGAGAGAAAGAGGACTTTTTTTTCCTTACAGTTGGATGAGTCTTCAATTGCATGGGGAATTATTGCAATTTGCATTCTTTTGGGAGAATAGATAAATTGTATCCATCAAAAAAAGATTTAAGGCACATAGATGGTGTAGGAGCACCTTAAATATGATGTAAGCCTAAGGGAACATATGATGCAAGTAGTACAGGGATTTTTAACAAGTCCCTAGGGGTCACATGGGTTTGTGATGTAAGGACACAAAGATATCGTGAGCCAAAGTTGGGCACAAATAGGGATTTAGGACCTAAAAGGAATTTTTGGTGAAATACTCGTCGAGGGGTTCAAATGTTGAAGATCACATTCAACACATGTTAATTGATTCATTCTCATATTAGAAACATCAAATGTAATGGTTTTGAGGCTCTAGAATAATTTCAAGGGCAAGTTGTAAAAAACATAGTAAAGTTGTCAAGAACTTGTCATGGGATGTGTGGATCCATGCTTCTTCGCATAGATTGTTTGGTAGTGCGTATGGCATTGAAGGCTTCCATGCTTCTATAAAAGAAGGTTGTTTTTGTTGTTTGTAAGATGTGTTGTGGTTTAGTTGAGTAAGAAAGAAGTGTGATATGTGAAGAAGATTGGTAATGTGAGTAACCGATCTAAGGGATTATTAGATGTGGGGATATGATACGATATTGAGATTCGAAGAGTGTTTGGTCTAGTCAAAAGGATAGAAAAAGAGTTCAAGTTACTATTCATTCTATTATCCTACAAGGAATAGAAAAAATACATAGTCTAGTTGGACAATGAGTTTGATGGTCTTGCCATGAAACGATTTGGATAGTGGGTCCTTCTGTCTTCTACAACTCCTAATAAGGTTGGCAAAACTCCTAACAGGGTTGGAATCTCCTAACAGGGATTCAAAGTCTCTTAACAAGGACTGATATGTATTGAATAAATTTCACAAACTCCTAATAGGGTCCATCCTCTTGCAAGGAACTTTTATATTATTACATCATTTTGCAGGTACCATCCCCACCAGGGTTTTCCCTCTGATCAAGGGTTTCCCTAGTTAACATATTTGGTCTTATTGTGTATGTGTATCTTCTTATGGTTCCTAGTTATATTTTTCACATGGCTAAGGATTAATACTTTTTTAATAAGTGTTTTATTAGTTGGATAACTCATTCACCCCCACTCTTAGTTATCTTAGTGGACTTCACTTTCCAACACTTCATGTATAGAGAAAAAAAAAAGTGATGCAAAAGTTTGAAAGCACTATCATTGGCAAGATGTATGCACTTGTATAAGGTAGAAAAATAGACAAGATTGTAAAGGTTGCAGAGATCAACAATTATTAACTGTCCTATAAAAGGAACAATCATTGTCTTCTAGAGGCCTTTCTTTGTTTTTGAGGTTTTCATCAAGTCCTTTGGTTGTTAGGTAGTTGTATTTTTTGTTTTAGGAGAGAAACATTTGTGGTTTTATATGAGATATCCACTCTTATGAGATTCACATTGGAGGAAGAAGCCAAAGGGACAAATCCTAGTCATGGAGAAGTTGATTATCACACCTTGAAAACCTCAAGACATGGTTGTTTATGAGATATAGACTATTGCAAAGATAGTGAAAGGAATTAATATGTAAAAGGAATGCCTAAAAAAATTTATTACAATGCAAAAAGAAATCGCATCTACTGCCACAATGCTTTACTATGAAACAATGATCCATTTAGTAATAAAGATAATATACATAAAATAGTGAGTGAGATGGATAAACATTTCATGATCTTAGAACATGAAGAAAAATAGATGATTGTTAAATAATAATTTCATACTATGCAATAGTGAAAAATCACTATTATGAATGATAGTGATATGAATAAGACCATCAAGGGATCATAGTAACATGACAGTGAAAACAAGAAGTCATGAATCTTGGAACCCATAATGAATTTTAGGGTTTCATAAAAGAGTCAAGGATAATAAGTAAAGGGAATTCTTAACTACTATGGATTAGATCAGAGAAATGGTTGAAGATTTTCATGAAGAGCACTAGTACAAAATAGTGATGATGAAGACATTAATAAAGAGAAAATATGATAGATGTTTGAAGAGTAGGGATCCACTATAATCAAGTCACTATTTTTGGTGAATTAAATAACATCCAAAAGTGGGGTTGACCATGTAGTACATTGGCCTAGAGAATAGCTAGTAGTAATCAAGTCACTATTCCATGAAAAGAAAAGACCAGATTTGTCATGAAATTGTTATTGAAAAGGAAAGATCTGTAATGAAGTTTAGAGGATATTGTTGTTATAAAAAAGGATAGAATTACAACTTTCATAGATATAGATGACTGTTATAGAGATGGAAAGCACTGATATTGAATGTAGAGCACTTAATACCCCATGAACATCTGAAGCAAAAGAATGTCATAATTAACAAAGGTTAGAACTCTCTGTAGATCATCCAAAGACAAGGTACATTTCAAACAAAGTAAAGGTTATTCAAAAGGTTTGAATGAGTCTCTTCACATTTTGCATTCACTTTTGATTAATTATTGTTATTAATGAAATTGCATCTCTTGAATAGTGACAAAAAGAGTAATACGATAGACATCATGAATACCAATCATGAAGATAGTAATAATACATGATCATGACAGTTAAAAAATGGTTACTTATATTTATAGTGAAAAGGGATGCAATAATGTAATGAAGGACATATATGATTTATATCAATGATAGACCAAGGTATTGTTGATATCTTTTGCACCATTTTGGCACAAAATGTTGAACACAAAATTTTCAAAGGTTTAGAGAAATATTTTTTTAGTTTTAGTTAAATAAAGGAGACATAAATGTTTTGAACAATGAAAATTTTAATGTCATGGTGAAGTTGTCTACTTTTTAGATCATACACAATGAACAAGTAAAGAAAAAGCTTAATCCTTGTAGCTCAAATGTCCTCGCCAAGGGAGGCAAAAGACAATTTTTCGCAAACTCTTTACATTCATATCCCATGAGAGAAAGAGGACTTTTGTTTTTTATAGTTGGATGAGTCTTCAATTACATGGGGAATTATTGCAATTTGCATTCTTTTGGGAGAATAGATAAATTGTATCCATCAAACAAAGATTTAAGGCACATAGATGGTGTAGGAGAACCTTTAAATTGATGTAAAGCTAAGGGCACATATCATACAAGTAGTATAGGGATTTTTTAACAAGTCCCTAGGGGTCACATGGGTTTGTGATGTAAGGACACAAAGATATTGTGAGCCAAAGTTGGGCACAAATTGGGATTTAGGACCTAAAAGAAATTTTTGGTGAAATACTAGTCGAGGGGTTCAAATGTTGAAGACCACATTTAAAACATGTTGATTGATTCATTCTCATGTTAGAAACATCAAATGTAATGGTTTTGAGGCTCTAGAATAATTTCAAGCGCAAGTTGTAAAAAACATTGTAAAGTTGTCAAGAACTTTTCCTGAGAACTTTAGAATTTTTAAGCACCCATTAGCAACTTTGTTTATTACAGTCACCTAACTCTAAATTTGGTTGGGAAACATTGTTGTCTGGTCTAGACATTTTTGAAATATGTCTTGGAATAGAGGAGGATGGTTGCTGTTGAGTTTTGAAGTTTTTGGGGCAAATAAATATTGGAATATTTTGTGTATTCTTGTGCTTTTTTTTAAATTGGTCACACTCATCAGATTGGTAGAAATTCGATCTATGGATCCAAATTCCTATGAGAGTTAGCTTTCTTTTCAATTAATATTAAAGTTTTAAGTTATTTCTAATACATTTGGCAATTGAATCTTTCTCAATTGGTTTGAAACCCTCACAAACCTAGGGTTTTGTGAAAAAAATGCATTTTGATCTATCATACTATTAAAATACTTTAGAATAACTAAGAGGGTAGGGGGGGAATCAGTTATCCAAGGTCCAAATGTATAAATTAAAATTTTCATAGCTTAGTGAACGAATAAACATTTATCATCATGCACATATCCATTAGATTATGCAATCACTTAAAATTTTGTAGGTTACTGTCAAATCAACTTGTAGAAATGTAAACATGAAACATAACAAATTCATCAATGCACTTGACACAATGATTTATGTAGAATAATTTGAGAAAAATTATCAGTAACATGCTACTCTTTTTCACTTTTGTAAAGTGATGCCTTGTGAAGGGCCAACCCTGTTAAAAGTTACAATACACACTGTTAAATGTGACTTTGTTAAAGGATTTCAATCACCCTATTAGGAGTGAGCCTTGTTAGAGGACTTTAGACCATTCTCTTGGAATGTCACCCGGTTATAGGATTTACAAATGATAGTTAGGTCAACCTTAATCCAAAAGATTTACCCTAGACTAATGCAATTATTAGAGAGTAATAGTAAGGCTGGATCTAATAACAACATACAACTCCATTTTTAGACTATAGATCTCTATTCCAGTCATTCATTTCCCTTGGTCTTCACATGTTTCAGCTCTGTTAGCTTGTTCAACCTTCAAGTATTCATACCCTTAAGCCTTCTTGCTTAACATGCCATTGTAGACTCTTCTCTTAGGTCACTTGATGAAGCAAAGCCCTTGACTCCTTGTCTTCTTTAGGTTCTCGCACATGATGACTCGTGCTTCTGACCAACCATTCCTATAAATAGAAAATTAAGATCTTTTTTTGCACATTCTCCATCGTCCAATTTATGGTTAGGATGGATTAGGTAGGATACAATGAATCTACCTCATATTTCATATCTCTTCTAGAGATTTCTCCTTTAATTCTCTTTGAATTCACCTAAAAAATGGTTTACCTTGAATTGTGTGCCACCAACTCATTAGTCTTAGTTCTACCTATTTTACACAATCCAAGAAAACAAACATGTTGGCTCAAATCCATTGAATTCACAATCTTTCAAATAATGTAGCCACTTGTCATTAACTTGTGTTTGATGCTTAGCACATATTACATTTTTTTGCATCCTCTGTAAAATCACTAGGCATGAACTAAAGTTCACTGGTGCTCAGCATCAACTAAACTTCACTCGACATCCACTATTTTTCTTAGCATACACTAGAATAGACTTTTACTTGGCTCAAATGGATTTTTTTCTTGGCTTGCACTAACTTTGTTTGACACCTACTATCCACTCGGTCAAGCTTGGTAGAAAAACTTTATATAACTTGTTCTTCTAAAATTTCTTAGTCTAACCAACCTTTGTAACTTAAGTAGATTATCAATACATCATATTATCACTGCCTTAACTAATTCTTGTTCTCCTTTACATAATCATAATTCAATCTTTCATCTAGGTGCTATTGTTACATCTTTTGATCAAATCATCTTCATGGTTGAGATAATGGGTGTTGCACACATTGCTTGATATTGTTATGTTGTATTATTTTTATTTTATTATGTTTTGTTGTATGTAGGAGCACTTATATGCATGTGCAATATATAAAGATTCCCATGGGATATACTTGATGAGTTGTATTGTAACATTATGAAAATATTTTATGTAATTATTTAATTTAAGAAACCACAAGGGTAGTTGTTGGTGTGAGAAAAAGAGAAGATAGAAGGGAAAAAGCAAGAGTCGAGTGAGACAAGGCTTGATAGGTTAGCCAAGAGAGCATTTGTGAAGGTTGGAGGCATGGCATGGGATGTGTGGAGCCATGCTTCTTCACATAGATTTTTTGGTAGTGGCTATGGCATTGAAGGCTTCCATTCTTGTATTGCAATATTATCATTGTTGAATAATACATGGTGATGGATGCTTTTCGAGGCTAGGTTTTTCCTCAATGAGGGTTTCGTAGGGTATATCTTGTGTCACATTTTTGTGGGTATATTGTCTATTCTCTTACATGTGGATTTCAATTGCATATTTATTTTAGATTTGTTATAGGTTATGTGGAAACAATTATATTCTTTGTTGCAAGTTTCCTTACAAGTGGTATCAAAGCTATGGTTTTATTATTATAACCCTCCATAGAATCCATGGGAATGCATGAGAGGATAAAAGAAGGTGCAAGATATATGAGTTTTTATTACATAATTGAGGATTTTGGGTTTGTTGTTATGATGGGGCATTGGTAGATTTTAGGCATGTGAAATTGTTGGACAAATGGATTCTTTTGGATGTTTTATTTAAATGAGGGTTTTAGGGGGGAGCTTACAAAAATGACCTCCTGGGTAAAAACAGACCTCACCATTGGATCTTGGTTGAAGTTTCCTTAAATTTTGATACATAACATGCCCTAGTTTGTTCATGTTTAGAGGAAATGAAAGATTTTTTTTGTTATAGACGATGATGGCCATCAAATTTAATCCTATCAAAATTTTTGTCACAAAAAAAAAATTGTAGTGAAAATGGTAAAAATACTATCTTAGTAAAATGACCATAACTTTCTCTCACAATATCAGATTTTGCACTTCTAATAGGAATTGGAAAGCTAATTCAAAGCACTACGATTTGGTGTAGGTTTGTTTTATTTATTTATTCATCTTGTTAAGTTTTAAATACTCAAAGTTAGATGTTTTTTATTTTGAGCATAGATTAGGGCATAATTGGGGCATATGGAGTCATATTTTGAACTTTGAGTAGTCAATGAAAAAATCTTAGAGAGCTCTACGCATTAGTTCAGATTTGGTGCAGGTTTGGCATGGTTTATTTAATGATATATTAGTATGAATAATTTATGGTATATATTGACTATGGTAACATTGTGAGTTTATGACATTGTATGTTTGGAGATTTGGATTTGATGTCATTGCATATGTCAAATTGGTCTCATGATGATATGATTATCAGTATTTCATTTAGATATGTATGATGACTTGTTGGGTCTACAAGTTGTGTAGTTTTGTAAGAAGTCTATACTTATAAGTTGCATTTATGGCTTGGTTATGGGTTATCTTTTCCCATTGATCTTTCATTATTCATGTATATTCAAATTGGTGGCTTGGATTTGGGTTGTCTGTGCCCTAAGTCACATAATTTTCTTATTTTTCTTCATGTAGAAGGGATGAGATGTAATTACTAGGTACAGTCATGGTAGAGCATTGTGGTTGACTATTTTATGCTGACAAGTTAAGCACATTAAGAGTCAAATGCTTAGTTTATGGATATGATCATGGTGCCATAAATTTTGGCATGACATGATTGTATATATAGGTACATCCTTGATATTCACTAGTTTGGATTCCTGATTTGGTTATAGTGGTATATCTTCTTGGTTGAGGATCATTGTTATTTGGTTTCATTAAGGAGTTCATGATGTGCACTTTGAGTTCTTTGATGGTTTGATGCCTTGGTTGATTCTCATGGTTAAAGTATAGTTTTTCATCATGATGTCATGGATAGCTTGGATAGATGATTTGGTGGGAGCTTGTGATAATGAAGGATTAGTTCTTGGTTTAGTTTCCATCTTCTTGGGTTTGGAGATCTTGGTTTCACTTGGTACTAACACTTTTGATTGTGTGTGTAGACCTAGAGAATCATCATGTGGTAGAAGGATTTTATGATGCCATAGGTGACTTAGTACCACGGTTGAGTGGGAGTTGTTGGAATCTATATATTTATTGAGTTTTTTCAAATTTTGGAGGTTGTCTTAGATCCTAATGATGCAAAAGCATATTTGACATTTCATGGTGTACTTGTTATCTTTGTGGTGTGTGAAGATGGATAGATCTTGAGGACTCATTGGGTTCTTGGCTATCTTTATGGTGTGTGAAGATGGCTCTTCATGGTATGTGGAGATGTTTTTCTTCATAGTGTGTGGAGATGGTTGCATCTTGAGGACTCATGACGTTCTTGGTAAAGGTGTGGCTTATGCTTTAATTTGACATGTTATCTGTTGGCTCCTGATTTAATAGTTTTGAAAATGACCAAGACATTAGACAGATGCATCTAAGTCTAGAAAATTCCTATGATGGATACACTTGACTACAGTCTTGGGCCAACTATAAGGCTAGACCCTTCTTCTTCTTTAGGCTCTGCAAAACCTAGGCGGGTGGACCTATAGATTCTTTATATGGTACCAGTTATCAAAGCATATACTGAATCTAATATAAAGAAGATAAAAATCTTATTTCTCCAATTAACTCATGTAATAACACAAATCTACAGTAGAAAATTGCAACTCTATGATATTCACATGTTGAGTGAGGGCATTACATTTAGGTTCTTCAACATAAAATGTAAAGATGATTTGAATTTTGATTTAATTTTATGTGGGTGGGGAAAGCGGATGAAAAATAGGTATGAACAACAAACTTATGATCCTGTAATAGATCAGTGCCTCATCCATTGGGAAATTCATGAATCTCCCTCATGCATTTTGGATATCTAATACTAATTCATATATTCAAATATATGATCTATCCATTCACCTTGTAAATAGACATCAATGTTCAACTTAAATCTCATTCTTATTTGATATCCTCCTCAACAAACCTACAACATTTTTCAATCTTTGAACCTTGAATTAAAAGCAACAATGAAGTAGCATACAACCTTAAGGAAATGCACTTATGATCTAAGCTCTTTGTTTAAAGACCATAAAATATCACAGCTCAACTGAGAAAGGAGACAAGATTTAAACTGAAACTAAACACTTCTATTCTTTGTATTGATTTCCTTGAGATAATACATGAAAATGCATGAAATTGACTCATAAAAAACCTAATAAACCAAACTATACAATGAGAAAATGCAGTCATACAAGAGAGAAAATGGCAGGAATAAGAAACTAATGGGATGGAAAGGGGGTATCATAGCAAAAAAAAAGCTTCATGGTCTAGAACCAGCATATCCCAGATCTTTCCATTCAGATTTCACCAATTCCAAAGCCAAATTCTGCTAAGTGTTTTCATTCCAGAGAAACTTTCCAAAATTCTCCCTTTACTACAATGAATGAAAGGAAGAAAGATATAGCAAGAAGTGAATTCCTAGATCTGATCTATGCCTAACATGTGTCCACTTGGAATTCAATCTCTTGTAACTGAATAACCTCTCTCTTCTTTTTTTCCATTTTGATTTGATTTTTTTTTCATCATTACTTGTAACAAACTTTTAAATATCTCTCCTCAATGATGAAAATCATTCTACAACCAAAATATTTGAAAACTTTATGAAATTCTAGAGAAAATTGAGTTTTTACTGAGTGAATGTGATTAGAATTTTACCCAAACTACATTTTCACTGTCTTTTACTGATATTCAGGTCATTACCCTGCTAAAAATAAAAATAGAACTTTGATACTTGAATTTGGTTGCAAGTTAGGAATCTGATTAAAAAAACCTCTTATAGCTCGAATAGACTGCTTCTTGTGCAAAAACTAACTGCATAGTTAGAAAATTCAGATTCTCCCCATTCCGGTGATCTATAATATTGCTATATTTGCATACTAGGAACCCTCTAAATCTTAGTTTGAAAAATATTCCTCTAATAGAATACTCAGTTGAGTTTGCAACTCTGATTTTAAATTTTGAAAAAATTTAAAAGTTCTAAAGTTAAAACTTTAGAAAAAACCCCCTTTTGAATTTAAAATTCTCAACATGCATATAACATATTTGGATAAATGATAAAAAAATGATATTTTAAAATTTTCATTTTCCCTTTATCCTTGCATTTTGGGGTCAACTGACCAGGCGCCATGTGTCACATAATCACTTACCCGCATTCCGTAAATTTCTTGCATCTTAAAATAGTGGGTAAGCATTGGTCATTGATCAAGACTAGATCAATGATTAGTTCAGTTTATTATTTAAACAAAGTCCAGTCAGCTATACTGACCAATAGGAAGCCTTTATATGAGTTTGCACCTCCTGACAACTTCCATGCTAGTGGGTCCCATATCTTTTTCTGAGCGAGCAGGTGCTTGACATCATTCTTTCCACGTGTCAAGCTGTCACATTCCTGCTTTCCTTATTTGACAAGTATCTTCAAATTGTGGGCTTGAGCCAGTGGTCAATCTTCGAAAGATTAATGGTGGTCATAAATCTTCTGTGACTATATACTTAGTTAGCTGGATGGACCAATGAGGTGCTTCCTTTGTATTCCAACTCGCTTGACTATTTTTCATGTATGACAAGGTGTTATTACCCTCTAAGAAAGGTGGCCCCATGATGTCACTCTGTGCCATGCGTCATGAAGAGGCTTTCCCACATTACTTAAAACTTGTGCATTTTAATATTATGAGCAAGCGCCAGCCCTTGATGCTTGCTAAATCAATGATCAAAAAATTTGAACTGCAAAGTATTAATATCATTAAAAGACCAACCAATGACATCACAGTAAATTCAAAATGTGTAAAGGGAACACTGACAACTCTACAAAAGGTCTAACTACTTCTGACAACTTAAGAACTTTTGCGATGCACTGAGGTTTGAACGTCAACAGGGGCTACATTTCAAAAAGGTGCTTGCCTACAATATTTAAAGACCTTGCAACTCCATATTGTGGGAAAGCCTCAACCCTTGATCTCAAAAGGACCTATGATGCTTGGAAGAAATTGCAATTAAGACAAGCTTTATAAGGTTTACCAAAATGATTAAAAGGTCATTCTTACGTAAATAAATCTTTAGGATAAAATGTCCCACCAAAATTTATTTGAAATGATACTTTCTAAGGTTTTCAAAGGCTAGGGTCAAATAGGTCTAGGTACAAGGTTACTTAGTGAATTTTGCCTATGGTTTTGACCAAATTTCAAATTATTTGGGGTACACATTTAGTGTTTTTTCACTACAAAATACAACAAAAAAAGGGTGGTGAAAAACTAGGCCAATAGTGGCTTTGTCTAGGGATGCATGCCCCTTGCGGGCATGGCAAGATTTCAAATCTCTGGAAGAAGAAAACCACACACCTAAACTTCAAAAACTCTCCTGAACAATTTAATTGAAAATAGGGAAACTATAGTACAATGTACAAGCGATGGCCCCGGGCCACCGAGAAGTTATCAAAACTTCTTACCTCTTTCATATACCTAATTTTCATTTACATTCTCTTGAGGCAAACTAAAATTTTTATTCCCATTTGTTTCACCCAACACATCAACACTTTCAATCAGCTCAGATTTTAACGAGTTACATGAATCAAATTTTAACTCACCTTGTGCCTTCGGATATGAAGAGTATGAAAAATCTAATTTCTCCTCACTTGCAACATTAGTACAACATAAATCAGATTGAATAGATGTTGCATTTTCTTCATATTCCAACAAATGATTAGATCCCAATTCATAAGAATCATCATGAAAATTCCTTTTAACAATATGTTGATCCGTATCAAATTTTTATTCAAATAGCTCACTAGGATAAACTAATTCATTACTATTTCTTTCCTTGTCATATGAGCAATTTGAATGTATCTCAACCTCATGACAATAAAAAGACAATGAACCAACAATAGACCCTATCTCTACATTTTCATCCTCAACATAGAAGTCATCATGTGCATTTATGTACAAATTACCATCACATATACCTCCCAAACTTGATAGAGCATATTCTGAAACTACATCTTCTTCAACATCAAATTTAGGGGAAATGACATCATCATATGAAAATGCAAAATGTGGAAAAACAAAAGCATCCTTAAATAGATTATCATACCTTTCAAAATCATGAGCCAACAAGTCAGAATTCTCATCGACACTTAATAAGATTTCACTACTAGTTTCTTCTCCTTGGCTATGATTGTTATCTAGATGGCTTGGCACATTTACAATAGCAGACTTATTAGTAACATATTCTAAAAAATCAACATTCTAATGATCACATACATCTTCTTCTTTAGATAATACCTCAACAATTGGTATTGTGACACATTCACATTCATCACTAGAAGAAAGACTATTATTGTTGTTGCACTTTTCCTCTTCTTTGCACTCATCATCAGAAAAAGATGAATCCACATTATGCACATCATCAATCTGCTGATTATTATCCTCTAATTCATAAAACTAAGACTCCTCATATTCATTATGATTTTCAATGGACTCATTGCATTCACTACTATTAGACTCATTAGCCTTCAAAGCACTTTCAACCTCCATGATAAAATCTTGGAATTCAATAATCTTTTCTAATCTCGACTTGGCTGACCAATCAATTGAATGTGGGATAAAATCTTCTAAGAGCACCATTGGCCATGAAGCCTTCTCCAGTCTAAAGGATTCATCAAGATTCATAACTACTAATTTAAACTTCGTGTAAGTTTGAAATCCATTAAGACCCATGATATCACCAATTGTATTTCTTATGTCAATGATGGTCTCATTATGAATTTCTCTTTTCAGCCAAGCAATATCTTCATGAATACTTTCAAGAGTTGGTATATCATTTTTAGATCTAAACTCAGAATCCATCTCTTGAAATTTTAAAACTCCTACCTTTGTTTTCCTAATGCTGAAACCACTAGATGGAGGCATCCATTTCTACCATTTAACTTTCATGAATGACAAAGACATGAAAACTAAAATACCTTTATGTGTTGCTGTCTAAAACCTCAGATCTACTGATTAGCACAGGTTGCAAATATGAAATCCTTCACACCGTAGATAAAGTCCTTTTGTAGAGTTGCCACCTTCTTGAAGAGGAAAATGAAATCACAACAATGATTCACCCTTTGAAATGAATTTCTTTAGAAAATACAAGCAACCACATAAACCATTAATTAATAAACTTATAATTTCTCTTTCCCAACAAACTAGATCTACCCAAAAATAATGAAAGCCTCTGATATTAAGACAAAAAATGCACTAGTATAGAGATTTACTTCAGAGTCACCACTCACACTTAGTGAGAAAAGATTTGAAACAATTTTACCATTTGTAGATTCTGAACTAGACTTTCAATATGGAAAACTTGCAGATCACTAACACCTTGGAAAGAGGATACACTTCATTTTTAGATTCTTGACTCTGATTTTTACAACAACAACTCACAAAACTGAATTGATTGAAGGTATACTCATTTCTCAACACAAATTACAACCAATTCAAGAACTACTATTGTAAGAGAATAAAACATACTGGGGAACATGAAAATATAGTAAGGAAATGGACTGAACACATCACTTGTTGTTGTATAAAAACTTTCTCCATGTCATTCCTTCTATTGTGTTGAATTCCTTTAAATTCTCCAAGTTTGTTTATCTTGAATCTCAACACAAGTCTCCAACAGACTCACCATTTTGTTGGCTCCTAATTTAATAATTTTGAAAATGACCAAGAAACCATATAGATGCATCTAAGGCTAGCAAATTCCTATGATAGATACACTTGACTATAGTCTTGGGCCAACTATAAGGCTAGACCCTTCTTCTTCTTCAGGCTTTCCAAAGCCTATGCAGGTGGACCTATAGATTTTTTATATGGTACTAGTTATCAATATATATATTGAATCTAATATAAAGCAGATAAAACCCTTATTTCTCCTATTAACTCATGTAATAACACATATCTACTATAGTAAATTGCAACTCTATGATATTCACAAGCTGAGTGAGGGCATTACATTTAAGTTCTTCAACATAAAATGTAAAGATAATTTGAATTTCTATTTGATTTTATGTGGGTGGAGAAAGCAGATGAAAACTAGGTATGAACAACAAACTTATGATCTTGTAACAAATTAGTGCCTTAGCCATTGTGCAATTCATGAATCTCCCTCATGCATTTTGGATATCTGATACTAATTCATATATTCAAATATATGATCTATCCATTCACCTTGTAAATAGACATCAATGTTCAACTTAAATATCAATCTTACCTGATTTGCTCCTCAACAAACCTGAAACCCTGTTGAATCTCTGAAGCATTTACATAATTCCTTGTATTACAAGCAACAATGAAGAAAAATAAAGCCTTAAGGGACTACACTTATGATCTAGGCTCTTTGTTCAAAGACCATAAAACATCAGAGCTCAACTTAGAAAGGAGACAAGATTTAAACTGAAACTAAACACTGGTATTCTTTCTATTGATTTCCTTGAAATAATACATGAAAATGCATGAAATTGACTCATAAACAACCTAATAAACTAGACTATACAATGAGAAAATGTTGTCATACAAGAGAGAAAATGGCTGGAATGAGAAACTGATGGGATGGAAAGGGTGAATCATAGCCAAAGAAAAAGCTTTATGGTCTCGAACCAGTACATCCCAGATCTTTTTGTTCAGATTTCACCAATTCCAGAGCTAATTCTACTAAGTGTTTTCATTCCAGAGAAACTTTCCAAAATTCCCCCTTTACTACAGTGAATAAAAGAATGAAAGATATAGCAAGAAGTGAATTCTTGGATCTGATCTATGCCTGACATGTGTCCACTTGGAATTCAATCTCTTGTAACTGTATAACCTCTCTCTTCTTTCTTCCCATTTTGATCTAATTTTGATTTCATCATTACTTGTAAAAAACTTGTAAATATCTCTCCTCAATGATGAAAATCACTCTGCAACCAAAATATCTAAAAACTTTATGAAATATTGGTGAAAATTGAGTTTTTACTGAGTGAATGTGATCAAAATTCAACCCAAACTATATTTTCACTGTCTTATACTGATATTCAGGTCATGATTCTACTGAAAATTAAAATTGAACTTCGATATATGAATTTGGTTGCAAGTTAGGAATCTGATAGAAAACCTCTTATAGCTCAAACAAACTGCTTCCTGTGCAGAAACTAACTGCATAGTCAGAAAATTCAGATTCTCCTAGTTTTGGCGATATAGAATATTGCTATATTTGCATACCAGGAACCCTCTAAATCTTAGTTTGAAAAATACTCCTCTGATAGGACACTCAGCAGAGTCTGCAACTCTGATTTTAAATTTTGAAAAACAGTTAAAAGTTCTAAAGTTAAAACTTTAGAAAAAACCCCCTTTTGAATTTAAAATTCTCAACATGCATATAACATATTTGGATAAATGATAAAAAAATTGATATTTTAAACATTTTCATTTTCCCTTTATCCTTGCATTTCAGGGTTAACTGACTAAGCACCATGTGTCACATTACTGCTTACTCGCATTCCTTGTATTTCTTGCATCTTAAAATAGTGGGTAAGCGTCGGTTGTTGATCAAGACTAGATCAACAATTAGATCAATTTATTATTTAAACAAAGTCTAGTCAACTTTACTAACCAATAGGAAGCCTTTATATGAGTTTGTGCCTCTTGACAACTTCTGCACTAGCGGGTCCCATATCTTTTTCTGAGTGAGTAGGTGCTTGATGTCATTCTTTCAATGTGTCAAGCTGGCGCATTCCCACTTTCCATAATTGACAGGTATCTTCAAATTGCGGGCTTGAGCTAGTCGTCAATCTTCAAAAGATCAACGATGATAAAAAATCTTCTATGACTATATACTTAGTTAGATAGACCAATGAGGTGCTTCCTTTATATTTCTACTCACCTAACAATTTGCCATGTATGACAAGGTGTTGTTACCCTCTAAGAAAGGCAGCCCCATGATGTCACTTTGTGTAATGCATCGTGAAGGGCCTTGCCTGCATTGCTTAAAACTCGTGCATTTTCATATTGCAAGCAAGCACCAAACCTTGATGCTTGCTAAATCAACTATCACAAAATTTGAACTGCAAAGTATTAATATCATTAAAAGACTACCCAATGACATCGTAGGAAATTCAAAACATGCACAGGGAACACCGACAACTCTGCAAAAGGTCTGACTACTTCTAAAATCTTAAGAACTTTTGCGACGCGCTAAGGTTTGAATGTCAGCAGGGACTACATGGCAAAAAGGTGCTTGCCCACAATATTTAAAGACCTTGCAGCTCCATATTGCGGACAAGCCTCAACCCTCAATCTCAAAAGGATCTATGATGCTCAAAAGAAATTGCAATTAAGACAAGCTGTATAAGGTTTATCAAAAAGATTAAAAGGTCATTCTTACATAAATAAACCTTTAGGATAAAATGTCCCACCAAAATTTATTTGACATGATACTTTCTAAGGTTTTCAAAGGCTAGGGCCAAATAGGGCTAGGTACAAGGTTACTTAGTGAATTTTTCTTAGGATTTTGACTGAATTTCAAATTATTTGGGGTACACATTTAGGGATTTTTCACTACAAAATACAACAAAAAAAGGGTGGTGAAAAACTAGGCCAACATTATCCTTGGTGTGAGGATGGTTTTATTTTTATGTCATGGTACACTCTTGATACACATTTCGAGTTTTGACATGCTATAGTATGTTCATATGGAGCATATTATTTCTTTTGTTGAGATGGTTAGATCATGTTGTCATATTATGTTCCTGAGGCCATGGTTGGAACTTTGACAGTGATCTTGGTTTAGTTTCTTGGTATTGAGTACACTGATCATAAGTTGGATACTTCATGATATTGTTATGTTACATTTAGGGTTGGCATGGATTGATTGGTTACAGGTACTCATGGATACTTAGAGATGGTGGTGATGTTGATTTATCTTGGATTAGAGGATTATTTTTTGGAATGATTAATGGTTTCAGTAGGAAGTCCAAGGGGCATTCACCTGATATGGACTTGAGAGGAGATTTTTCTTAGATGAGTCTTGGTTGGAGACTGTAATCACCTAAAAATGGCCATCTAGACTATTAGCCCCCTTCTCAGCATTTTGGCTAACTTAATTTAATCATTTACCTAGACCAAATTGCTAATAATCAATTTATTTGATTATAACCTATAGTTTGACTATGCTATCCTAAGTTCATTATTTGATTAAAAGAACATGTCCCCTTTTAATTAAATAAAAGACCCCATTCTTCTAACCCACTTAAAGTGCACACATAAAGTCCTTTTTCTATTTTGCAATTAAAAGAAAAGGCTTTGTGACTTTTGTCTTATATGACAAGCCAACTTATATTCTATTGGTTGACTTGTGTGTGCACATGGATCACTCCTATTTTCAAATTCCACCATTGATCATCCACCATCTTCATCTTGATCTCTACCGTCCATACATCTTTAAAAGGGAGAGAGCTTTCTCCCTCAAAGCATCCATATTTTTAATATTGTTATGCTGCAGGTTTTCTAACAGGTTTCTTTGGAGCTTTGTGGAGAATTTTTATTTCTTGTCTACATTCTCTCATACCATAGCATCTTAGCTTAGCTTTCATTTTTACATGTAGCTTAATCTCACATAGCTTAATAATGGTATTGTAACACTCTCATACATGTTTTAGCATAGCTGCATTTGACATTCTCATTCTAGCTTAATCTTCATTTGCATTGCATCCTTGAGGAACTCCTTGGGACATTTGAATTCTTGCATCTTGTCTTTGGAACCTCCCATTGCATGGTTTACTAGCAAGAAGAGTATCTCTAAGGCTCATCTGAGAGCCTTTTTATTCTTGAAATATACTCTCTTGCACTCCGTGGATAGGGAGCTCTAAGCCGGCATCCAAGCATTCCAAACTCATGGAATTGTTTGGATAGAAGGGTTTAGAGTGGGACACTTTCGAGTGTCCCCTTTTAATTAAATAAAAGACCCCATTCTTCTAACCCACTTAAAGTGCACACATAAAGTCCTTTTTCTATTTTGCAATTAAAAGAAAAGGCTTTGTGACTTTTGTCTTATATGACAAGTCAACTTATATTCTATTGGTTGACATGTGTGTGCACATGGATCACTCCTATTTTCAAATTCCACCGTTGATCATCCACCATCTTCATCTTGATCTCTACTATCCATACATCTTTAAAAGGGAGAGAGCTTTCCCCCTCAAAGCATCCTTATTTTGAATATTGTTATGCTGCAAGTTTTCTAACAGGTTTCTTTGGAGCTTTGTGGAGAATTTCTATTTCTTGTCTACATTCTCTCATACCATAGCATCTTAGCTTAGCTTTCATTTTTACATGTAGCTTAGTCTCACATAGCTTAATAATGGTATTGTAACACTCTCATACATGTTTTAGCATAGCTGCATTTTGCATTATCATTCTAGTTTAATCTTTAGTTGCATTGCATTCTTGAGGAACTCCTTGGGACATTTGCATTCTTGCATCTTGTCTTTGGAATCTCCCATTGCATGGTTTACTAGAAAGAAGAGTATCTCTAAGGCTCATTTGAGAGCCCTTGAACTTGAAATACACTCTCTTGCACTCTGTGGATAGGGAGCTCTAAGCCGACATCCAAGCATTCCAAACTCATGGAATCATTTGGATAGAAGGGTTTAGAGTGTGACACAAATACTCTATCACTGCTTAAGAGCATTTGTTTGATCTTCTCACTTGCTCTCACTCTATCCACTTTTCTAAGTGTTAGCATTCTTCTTGAATTCTGACATCATCTTTTCCTAGTGTTCAGTACTATCACTATCAGGCTGTACATTCAGGACTTGCTATCTTTTTCTACATTTTGTTCTTCAAAATCAGATATCTATATCTATCATCACCTACTTGGTTTCAATTTTTTTTGACATAATGTGTTCCCAGATCGATCACGCATTACTCAAAGAGGGACAAATGTAATCACCTAAAAATGGTCATCTAGACTATTAGCCCCCTTCTCAGCATTTTGGCTAAATTAATTTAATCATTTACCTAGACCAAATTGCTAATAATCAATTTATTTGATTATAACTTATAGTTTGACTATGCTATCCTAAGTTCATTATTTGATTAAAAGAACATGTCCCCTTTTAATTAAATAAAAGACCCCATTTTTCTAACCCACTTAAAGTGCACACATAAAGTCCTTTTTCTATTTTGCAATTAAAAGAAAAGGCTTTGTGACTTTTGTCTTATATGACAAGTCAACTTATATTCTATTAGTTGACTTGTTTGTGCACATGGATCACTCCTATTTTCAAATTCCACCGTTGATCATCCACCATCTTCATCTTGATCTCTACCGTCCATACATCTTTAAAAGGGAGAGAGCTTTCCCCCTCAAAGCATCCATATTTTGAATATTGTTATGCTGCAGGTTTTCTAACAAGTTTCTTTGGAGCTTTGTGGAGAATTTCTATTTCTTGTCTACATTCTCTCATACCATAGCATCTTAGCTTAGCTTTCATTTTTACATGTAGCTTAATCTCACATAGCTTAATAATGGTATTGTAACACTCTCATACATGTTTTAGCATAGCTGCATTTTGCATTATCATTCTAGTTTAATCTTTAGTTGCATTGCATTCTTGAGGAACTCCTTGGGACATTTGCATTCTTGCATCTTGTCTTTGGAATCTCCCATTGCATGGTTTACTAGCAAGAAGAGTATCTCTAAGGCTCATCTGAGAGCCCTTGAACTTGAAATACACTCTCTTGCACTCCGTGGATAGGGAGCTCTAAGCCGGCATCCAAGCATTCCAAACTTATGGAATCATTTGGATAGAAGGGTTTAGAGTGTGACACAAATCAAGTGTATATTTTTGGCGCCCACCGTGGGGCTTGAATCAAGTTCTAGCTCCATTTTTTTTCATTTTTTATCTCTGGTTTTTTACAGCAGCATATTGAATCTAATCAAATGCTTTTGTAGAATTATCACTTTGATTTTAAGACCAACCCATAAGTAAATTGGTTTGAAGGTCAAAAACTTAGTTGGTTTAAAGATTTGATCATATCTTTGAAACCGCTTGGAGTTTGGTTCTAAAATTGTTTTTGTAGGTTGGATATATGCTCAAAATGTTTCAGTCCGATTTGTAGAGCATTGTGATGTGATTTTCGGGAGTTATGAGTTTTTCTTAATTTTTCATAAAAAGCCATTTTTGATCGCAAATCAGTGAATTTTTTTTAAAAACTTACATTTTCAGAAAGGGTTTTGAATTCTAATAGGAGTTTTTTTTTTTGTGTTTTGAATTTTGAAGTTGTATTAAAGATCAAAAACTCGATTTGATAAATTTGGTCTGTTTTGACAAAATTGATCTCTAGAGCACAAATGAAGAGATTTTTTAAAATTTCTTGCATTTTTGGAAATCTCTTTGATTTTTAACAAGGGTCTCTTCTTTTCATTTTCATTTTTGAATACAAAATCATAGTAAACAAGTCCAATCTTGTTGACTAGGTCAAAATCAAAGAGTAAAAATGAGAGCATTTGTGATTAACTTGCACTTTCTTTGCATGCACTTGGTTGGAAGATAAATTGGATTTTTGAGGCAACTCACCACTTTTTATTGCAGATTTTTATGTTATTTCATACTAACTTTTGGTGCTAACAAGTTGTGATTACAGGTTGCCATCCTTATGAAAAAAAAATTGAAACATTGCATAAAAAGAACGCATGTCAAAGCTTCAAATGCGCAAGGGCTACTAACATTATTTGCAGGGCTTCCCAAAGCATAAAAAACAAAAATTTATTGCTTTTTAGTTTTCATGTGTGGTATATACTAGTTGTTTATTTTTAGGCACATTAAAACTTACAATTGGGATCTTTTGGTGATAGGAGAGTATGCTCTTCACCCTTGTGGTGAATTAGAAATCTTGACTTACCATTTGGTTTCAAGAGTAAGAGGCAATTGAATCTTCTTGGCATGTTTGGGAGAAAACGATTGGAATAGGAGAGTATGCTCTTCACCCTTGTGGTGAATCAAAAATCTTGACTTTCGAAAGTTGATCCACTCTTTGTGTAGTTAGAATCCTATAGAGGGCCTGCTCTCGGACAACCTGAGAGGAACGACCCAAGTGGGGACAAGCAGATTACCCAGCTCTTCCAACCCACTATAAACTCAAGGCTACCAAGGACACAAAACTTTGGTAGACATAGTGTTTTTCTTCGCCTAGTGTGATTGCTTATGGGATTTCGACCATAGGGAGATCACTAGGCAAGAATGCTTAAGGTACTCTTGTGATCGCGAGATTAGTTACTCATCGCAAGGTGAGGTGTCCCATAATTGGGAGCAAGAGGAACACTATGAACGGAAGCCCTATCTAAACACCCTAAGTTAGTAACTACCCTTTTTAGCCACTCAACTTCTTGGTGCAAGGATTGATCCTAGTGGACTACCCGGATCACCCCAAGATTTACACTCACCATATGGGTTCCCTTGGTTATGCTTATGGAATTTCCATGACAAAGCCAATATCTCTTGTGGGCAACCACTTGGTGTGAGGCGAAGGAGCATCAAGCGTGGGCTAAGTTGTTGAGTAATGAACCATGACTTCTAGGTAGATATTGCTTGATGTGTTCTTGAATGTGCTATACCTGTGAAAATCTTTTGAACATACGCATGACGATAATTCTAGGGAATTCTTTTGAGACGTCACATATGCTTATATCATGTAAGGTTGTTTTGTCCCTTGCTTGATTGTTTGAAGACTACTCCATGTGTCACTATCTTGCTCGGAAAGAAATTTCTTTTGAACATCAAATTTACTATGCTATCAATTATTTCCAAACTTTGTCAACCAAGTCAAAATGTCAAGTGCAAAAATTTTCTTGTGTTGCTTGCTAAGGGGAGTCGCATCATTTGATTTTGATTTTCTTTGTCTCTAGTTCTTGAACATGCTTAAAGTGACTCTTTGGTCTTGGTTCTCTTGGTCTTTCTATCTTCATGGTCTATGCATGCTTGCTAGTTATCCTTTTGCTAAAATGGTTACCTTGATTTCTTGACTACACTCTTGGGTTGGGAAAGTTGTTCACTTGTCACCCCGCTTGCTCTATCTATTTGGCTATTTGGGCATCTTGCCTAGCTATTGACTTCAGTCATTCATGTCATAAGTTTCTTGGACATATTGTTTGACAAGTCACTTTAATCTCTCTCTACTATCTTGGCAAGTGAACACTCTACCTCCTATAGTTTCAACATCGGTTATCTTCTAGACTATTTTATGCTTGGCTTTGCATCTAAAACTATGGGATCTAAATCTTGTGCTACCAAACCTCAACCAAATCTAGATGATCATGATATCCTCCATATCACTAAAGAATTTCAAGATCTATATGTGCAATACAAAGAACTAGAAGAGACAAATGATCTTTCTTACCTTCATCTTTCTAAGTGCATGATAGAAATGAAGTCTAAACTTGAGAAAAGGTTAGAGGAGAAGACTGCATCATTACATGAATCTTCCTTAAGGTCTTTACATGCATGTGAGTCACCTTCTTTGAGGTCATCCTTTTCTTCTAGGTCTACATGCTCTACTTCAAGACATCAAATGTCTTCATCTTCTAGATCTAAAGACCTCTTTAGAGGTCAAGCAAGTGATACCTACTTTGAGCCTATTCCAAAATTTCATGATGGACCTATCTTTGACCAAGATAATGATGAAGACATGAATGCATTCTATTCACTTGAGAAACAACAAGAAGATCCTAGACATACTTCTAATAGAACTTTTGCTCCCTTGGAAGATTCTTATGATGACACTTTGCAAAAAAATTTTGGCAATAAGATCATCATGTTACCTAAGTCTAGCTCATATGGAAACCCATTCTTGGATATCTATTGTTCTTATCATCAACATAATGAGCATAGTACTTTAGATTGCATTAAGCTAAAACATAAAATCCAAGATCTTATTGATAATGGAATTATTGATACCTCTAATGATTCATGTGATGAGGATACTTTTCTTGAGCAAGATTACATTAATGAACCTATGTCTAGTAGCAGCTCTATTACATCTTCCACTTCTTCCAACACTCATGCATGTCCCAACACTTCAAAGCTTTCCAACGTGCCTCCATCAAATAAAGAACCTAATGCTTTCCACATTGACTATGTGTATCCTCAAGGGCTACCTCTAAAAGAAACTCAAGCTAACCTTCACTTGGCTGCAAACCTTTTCCATGCTACTAATCCTAAACATCCTCAACCTTCATGCACTACTATGCCTAATCCAAGCACTACTCCATTCACTCTTCATTCTCCCCTGTCCTTAGAAGTGGCTCCATGTCAAGAGGACTCTCAAAAAGAAAAAGCTATAAATGTCAAGAAAGATCAAGATCAAGCACCCTTTCATCTCTTTCAAGATTTTTCCCCTCCATATCCTATAACTTTTCCACCTCCTAAGTATGATGAAGATAACACTTCCATTATCTCCCTTGAGCTTACTGAAAATTATGAGAAAAGTTCTCTTCATATGCTATCCAAGGCTACTTGTCAAGATCAAAGCATCCCCTCATGTTCTACTTCTCCACATCCACTTCAAAATTGTGCTCAAGCTTCAAGTGCTTCTATTAGAAATGATGTTCCTATCAAAGGTACTCATGAATCTATTGATGGCTTTGACCACATTGCTCACTCTAAAGATGTTGATATCTCTTTTCACTATCCCTTTGCATCTTCTAAATCTATCCTTGGTCCTTATCTATCTAAGCTAAAGCATTCAAACCTTCCATCCATTTTGGGGCCTTATGTTCCTCCATCTCCTACATTCACTCCTAGCTCATTCCCTAGCTCTCCCATCATACCTCAAGATCAACAAAGACGCTCATCCTTGATGACTTTTCACCCATCTATACATCTAAACTAGACATATTAGCCTTATTCATCCACAAATCCCAAGTCCTTTGGAAGTAAGAATAAACATAAGAATCCATTGAAAAAGAAAGATCACTATGTCCCATCTAATCGACATGTGAATGCTAAGAAGGAGAATGCACAAAAGAGACTGCAAAGGTCCACTATTAAAAAAGCTAAATCAAAGAAAATATGGGTTCCTAAACCCATTATCGAAGAAATGTGTTTTGAAGTATCCAAAGAAAAATCTAAAGCTATATGGATTCCCAAGTCTCTTTTAAAAGACTTGAATATTGAAAATACTTCAAAGTTGACATTCAAGCTACCAAAGGCTTCCATTCCATCTTCTTTCAAAAATCTTCCTAAAAATATCCCAAAGCCTTCCACTCCACTTTTTTCCAAATCTTTTCTACCACCTCATACATCTAAATCTCAAGCTATTTCATCCATGATTCCTCCATTGTTCCAATACCCTTCAAGGTGTGTGTCAATGTTGATCTTGTCCAACATTTTAGCTACCCAGATGAAATCCTCTAAAGCTTACACCTCCTTTCTATACATGAGCTCTTATTCTCCACATACTCTTCCTACTACCATTTCTCTTTCATCACCCTATCAACATCTTTGAGCATACCTTTCTATGGTCTCGGCTTATCATGACTTATCTTTTTTATAGGAGCACTATCTACTAACAGCTTGAGCTCTTTCTAAAAATTCAAAAAAAAAATGAAAAAAATGAAAAAAATGAAAATGTACCTTAGTGAAAACCACATCTTGTGGCACCTTGGTAGAAAAAGTAAAGAGAAATAAATACATCCTATGGTGAAAACTACTTCTTGTGGAACCTTGGATAAGTACCATGATGAAAACCTAGTAAATAGGCATCATGCGTAATTCTTCTATCATCCACATATCCCCTCTTCTCTCTTTGATCTTGACAATGTTGAGCTATCTTTGCATATTGGCTATCTTATCCATGAGATTTTCTATTGTGCTCTCCCATTCACTCATAGCCTTTATCTTGAGCTTTATTTTTATTGCTCTATCCCATCACTATCCTATCTAGTTGACCCCTTGGTCTTGATCATAATAAATAAAACATGGTTCTCATAGGCCTTTTGACATGTCTACTCTCTTGGAATGCACACTTCATGCTATCTCACTTTTTGGCTTCATTTCTTATCCTACAAGTTATCTTTCTCATTACTTCCATTGCTTATCCAAAATATGCTTCATATGACTATTTCACCTCTTTCCCTAGCTTGGGTACTCTTGAGGAGTCAGTCCTTGAGGATCACTTTCACTTGCTTCATACTCTTTTTTCATCCATCTTTGCATATCCACCAGCTCATTGCTCCATCATATCCTATACCTTGCTAGACATTGGGAAAATATGATGTGATCTTGCTTGAGAACTAGTGATCTCTAAACCTTCTAAAAAATCCAAAAAATCATATATGATGCTAAAAAATCCTCAAAATCAGAAAATGTCTTGAAAAAATGATCATCTTAGTGAAAACCTAGCAATAGGCACTTTGATGTATCACCAAAAAAATCAAAAATTGAAAAATACAAAAAATTGAAAAAGGTCTTGAAAAAATCTATCAAGTGGTGAAAATCTGGAAACATGCACTACTTGAAACCCTTGCACCTATGTCTATCAGTCTCAATCACCTACTTCGCTACACATTTCCTAGCTTGGAATTGTTTCTTGTCCTCATCTTGGGGGCATAGCTACTTAGCCTATTGAGGTATTCTTGTGCATTAGGGTTTCTTTGACAACTCACAAAATAGTGTTTCTCAACACTTCCCCCACTTTGACATCAAGTGTTTTTCAACACTTTACAGATAGTTTACCTACAGTCTCCGATGTCGCGATATTTCTCACTATCAGAATTAAGTCTGGAAGAAATGGCCAAGTGACTTACACACATGCACTTTAACACTTAAACGACTGAGCTATGCTGATCTTTATCTACTTTGTGTGCTGTCTATGATGATTTCTTTGCCAGGTGTTCCCTCCCTAATAGTCTTTCAAGGATGTCATTGACTAGAAGACTGGGGGCATGGGACATATTTTCTTGATTTCTGCTTGTGGGTATACTTTTGTTTGTCTATAGTGTTGTAAGCATTTATGCTTGACCTATTCAACACTTTGACTTATAAATGTATCATCCTTGACTATTTTGCAAGACCGCACTCAGGGTTTATCCTAGCACTTATGCCTTGATACAGGTGTAATCTTGCTAAATTAAACTTAGGGAATCTAATTGCGTAGTTATCTTGACTTACATGTCTCTGATGCTTAGATTGAATTTCCACATACCTATCTAATATTGATCATATTCATATCCTCATAGTTATACTAGTGATGGTTGTATGATATCATGATGTCCCTAATAAATGCTCAATGATGAAATTAAGAGTCTAAATGTTATGCGCTTCTTGCTGGTAAACCACTTTGCATATTAGCTTGCATTTTAGGTTCATTTTCTAGCTTAGTCTTGCATTCTTGCATATGGGGAGAGTTCTCTCTTCATCTTTTTGTGGACATATCAGCTAACTCCTTTCATATATTTCTTTAGTTTCTTCTTGTTCATGTCTTTTCACCTTCTTAATCTTTCGCTTCATCTCTTTTCTATCTTATCATCTCATTATATAAAGTTTTGACCTCTTAAATAATTTTGACATCCTAGATTCATTTTCGGGATCGAAATCCAAATTCGATTTCATCTTGATGGTCAAAATTGTCTTTTAAAATTCTACTTTCTTCTAAGCAGTTAGCTGACCTTTTGAGGTCTAATCTCCGAATCATCACTGGGGCATCTTCATTTCTTCATGTCTTCATCATTTCCATACTTCATATCTACTTCAATTCACTGTTTCATGTCTAAAATCACCTTTCTACTCGTTTTGACCTAATTTTTATGCTATATCCTTCAAGGTCAACTCTAGTCAAACTGGGGCATTTTATCAGTTTTTTTATAGTCATTCTTGGGGTTTAATCATCTATCTGTCATTTTGGACATTGCTATATTCTATTTTTCTCATTTCTAGCCATTTTTTGCATCTCCTTACCTCATTTCAATTTCGATCCCGAGGGGGCAGAAATACTCTATCACTGCTTAGGAGTATTTGTTTGATCTTCTCACTTGCTCTCACTCTATCCACTATTCTAAGTGTTAGCATTCTTATTGAATTCTGACATCATATTTTCCTAGTGTTCAGTACTATCACTATCAGGCTGTACATTGAGGACTTGCTATCTTTTTCTACATTTCGTTCTTCAAAATCAGATATCTATATCTATCATCGCCTACTTGGTTTTAATTTTCTTTGACATAATGTGTTCCCAGATCGATCACGCATTACTCAAAGAGGGGCAAATGTAATCACCTAAAAATGGTCATCTAGACTATTAGCCCCCTTCTCAGCATTTTGGCTAAATTAATTTAATCATTTACCTAGACCAAATTGCTAATAATCAATTTATTTGATTATAACCTATAGTTTGACTATGCTATCCTAAGTTCATTATTTGATTAAAAGAACATGTCCCCTTTTAATTAAATAAAAGACCCCATTCTTCTAACCCACTTAAAGTGCACACATAAAGTCCTTTTTCTATTTTGCAATTAAAAGAAAAGGCTTTGTGACTTTTGTCTTATATGACAAGTCAACTTATATTCTATTGGTTGACTTGTGTGTGCACATGGATCACTCCTATTTTCAAATTCCACCGTTGATCATCCACCATATTCATCTTGATCTCTACCATCCATACATCTTTAAAAGGGAGAGAGATTTCCCCCTCAAAGCATCCATATTTTGAATATTGTTATGATGCAGGTTTTCTAACAGGTTTCTTTGGAGCTTTGTGGAGAATTTCTATTTCTTGTCTACATTCTCTCATACCATAGCATCTTAGCTTAGCTTTCATTTTTACATGTAGCTTAATATCACATAGCTTAATAATGGTATTGTAACACTCTCATACATGTTTTAGCATAGCTGCATTTTGCATTATCATTCTAGTTTAATCTTTAGTTGCATTGCATTCTTGAGGAACTCCTTGGGACATTTGCATTCTTGCATCTTGTCTTTGGAATCTCCCATTGCATGGTTTACTAGCAAGAAGAGTATCTCTAAGGCTCATCTGAGAGCCCTTGAACTTGAAATACACTCTCTTGCACTCCGTGGATAGGGAGCTCTAAGCTGGCATCCAAGCATTCCAAACTCATGGAATCATTTGGATAGAAGGGTTTAGAGTGTGACACAAATCAAGTGTACAGAGACTTGGATATCTTTATTAGCACTCTCATTCCCCACTCTTGATTTACTCGGCGGTTTGCTACTTGAGAGGTATAGCCCATTATTTTTCTTAGGTTTATTTTATTTATGCTTGTCTTTCACGGATATGGATCTTGAGCTATGGTACATGAGTTAGCTCTAAAGGGTTCATTTGAGAGATGGTTTAGTATTGGTTATCTCTATTTGCATATGTTATGCTGGTTGAGTTTGGTAGATGATTGGGCATATTCCTTGGATTAGGAATGATTTATGAGTTTCATTTTCTTGTGAGAGGCTTACATTCATGATTGGTCATATGGTTTGGGTGTTGTTGTGGCTTCTTGTTGGGGTCTTATGGAGGAGATCATACTTGCATAGTTTACATCTAGAGGTGTGTGTAGAAGGACATGATATAGGTTATGATTTACATGGTTTCTCTTTGGTTTTGGTTATTTTCTTGGATGTTTAATTTCACTTACATTGGATTTGAGATTGGTTAGAGATTGTGATCACTAGTTTGTGGTCATGTATGTCATGTGAGAGATGACATTGTTATTCCTTTATCTCTTTTCTCTATTGGTTGTAGAGAACTTTAGAGAGTGTTGGAGACTTCTTATGAGAGTTATTCTTGTAGGTTATTGGTTTATGTGTGGTGGATGTCCTTGAGACTACATGGATTCACTTTTTTGAGATGTTATGAGTGGATTGGTTATAGATTTAACATTATCTTTTGCAATGGGAGCTTCTTGGTATATATGTGACAGGTATTGTTGTTGAGGCTTGTGATTGTAGGTTACATATTGGATATGTTGATGATGTGAGATTCACTTGGTATACCTTTAGAGGTGTGGATAGAAGGATACTGTGGGTATTATTTCAGCTATGGATATTTTGATAACTACGGATACATGTGATTATCTTTGGATTAGGTTCTTGTACTTGGAATTTTAGTTGGTACAATATTTTATGATTGTCTAATGCAACAAGTTGGGTGGCCTTCTCTTTGGATAGTTTCTATATATGTCTAGTGGTAGTGGCATAATAGGAGGTGGCTTCATTTATGTTTGAGATGCTGGATACTTTGATTTTGTTGCAGGTACCAAGATGGAGCACTTTGTGTAATTTGATCCATGATGTTGTATGTGTTGGGAGGGATTATTCCCTTGTTCATTTATGTGGCTACAGATTGACCCTATGCAATGTATACAACAAGTGAGAGATTTTTGAGATAATGGGTGTTGCATACGTTGCATGATATTCTTATATTGTATTATTTTATTTTATTATGTAATATTGTATCTAGTAGCACCTAGGTGGATGTGCAATATGTAAAAATTCCCATGGGATATACTTGATGAGTTGTATTGTGACATTGTGAAAATATTTCATGTAATTATTAAATATTGGAGAAAAGAATTAAATTTTTAATATTAAATGTGGGGTCAATGAGTTAGGTAGCACATAGTTTTAGCACATGGTTTATCTAATACCACTTGGTAGTTTTGTGGGACTTGCTACTATATAAATAGCCACAAGGGTAGTTGTTGGTGTGAGAAAAAGAGAAGACAAAAGGGATAAAGTAAGAGTTGAGTGGGACAAGGCTTGATAGTTTAGCCAAGGGAGAATTTGTGAAGGTTGGAAGCATAATATGTGATGTGTGGATCCATGCTTGTTCACATAGATTGTTTGGTAGTGGCTATGGCTTTGAAGGCTTGCATGCTTGTATTGTAAAGGTGTTTTTTTTGAATAATACATGGTGATGGATGCTTTTGGACTCTAGGTTTTTCCCTCAATGAGGGTTTACCTGGGTATTTCTTGTGTCACATTTTTGTGGGTATGTTGTCTATTCTATTGCATGTGGATTTTAATTGCATATTTATCTCAAATCTGTTATAGGTTATGTGGAAATGGTTATATTCTTTATTGCATGTTTCCTTACATTCATCAATCAAATAAGTGATAGTACTTAAATGATATAAAAAATTGTCTTACTAGAAAATAGCAAGTTTGACATCAGTGAAAAAATAATGATTGAAACATATTGATTATACCTCTTCAATAATCTTCTTCAATCTATTCTAAAAAATCTCCCTCTTTGGCATTGATGGCAAACCAAACTAACTAGGTCAAAATAGTAAGACAATACCAAAAAAGAAAATAATTCTTTGGATTAAAATCTCTCCCTCTACTAACAACTTCCATCTTTCAAATAGGTCACAAAACTATTCCTTATAACTCTCTCTAAATTTATTCTTGTATCTCCCTCTTACTAGGTAGATGTTATGATTTCTCTTTCTTTTTTTCTCCTAATCAATAACTATCTTCCTCTTTCATGTGTATACTACTTGATCAGTAATTATCTCCCTCTATTTCTCTTTCTTGTATTTTCCTTGATTAGCAATTATGATGATGGCACAATCCAAGACCAACATGAACACAACAGGAAAAGAGAAATATTATTATCAGAAGTGATATGCTATTACATTTAGTTTACTGATGATAGACTCAAAGACATTCCCTATGGGCTTACAATGTAGTCTGAACTTGGAGAAAAACTCTCCTCTAGTGCCTTCTCCCAAACTCCACCAAAAATTGCCTTTACAATGCCATAAAAGTTCTTAAGTAACCCCCAATTAGGTTTAGGGTTAGGAACACATTTTAAAATATGCCATTTGGCATCCACTTCCAAAAAAGAAGGTTCTAGAAATCATGTTAGAAGTTGGTGTAAAATTAGAAGAATCCATAAATGGTAGTCCAACTTCCAGAGGTATAACTTTTGATCTAGGACTCCAATTTACAAATTGTTTGCATTTTTGGAAGTCTCTCCAAGTGCTCTATAGGCCTAAGGACCAGCTTTGATCATCCCCCATTTTTTGAGCCCATACAAGGTCATTTAGTGCCTTAAATTTGACTTTGAAGTACTCTTAGGGGGTCTCTAGACAACTTAAAACTACAATAACTTTCAAACCATAAAGCCTTTTGATCTAATTCATTTTCTAGAATGCTTTTAAATTACATTTGTAATCATCCCTCCAACTTAAACCCTGTAACTCATCATAATTATGGATCAATTACAAAATAAACTATTTTTTGCAATGACAAATCCCAAGGTGCTCAAAAACTCTAACCCAAAAAACCAATAGTGGAAATGTGAGCATTGGAATCTCTATTTGACCCAAATGGGTATCTAGAAATGAAAACACATTAAATAAAAACTAAAATTAAACATATTTTTGGGTGATACAGGATTGCTCTTACACCATTAGATGCTTCTACATCAAACACCCAAGGTAGATGGAAAAGTGAACCTGTCACTTTATAGATAGTAGAGGTAAACCCTAATGTGAAACCTCCATTACAGATATCTAAGTTTGATCTTCTACTAGTCATCCTTTCTACTTCTCTAGGTATTCTTCATATTTAATGTTTTTGGTACTCTGGCCCACATGACTATCCAGAATTTCTTCTATCTCATCCTTCTCAAAAGTAGGAATTGGACATGGCTCTAGCATCGACTTCTCATCTACACCATCATCATGATATTCTATTAAGTCTACAATATTAAAAATAGGAGAAATGTGAATCCCATCTAGCAACTCCACCTCATATGCATTCCTTGAATCATGTTTCTTCAAAATTTTGCAAGGGCCAAATTTCTTCATCTTCAGTTTGTTGTAGGTACTCACTAGAAATTATTCCTTTCTCAAGTATACCATAACTAGATTCCCAACTCAAAAATCCTTATGTCTCCTCTTTTGATCTGCACTAGCCTTATACTATAAGTTCATTTTTGTAATATGTGCTCACACCTCCTCATGTAGGTTCTTGACATGTTTAGCAAAGTCTTTTGCCTTAGTAGTTGTCCTCTCCCCTTTCTCCATCTTCCTCAGCTTTGGTGCAATCCTTCGACTACTCCCCACATTTTGGAATGGTGATCTACCAGTACTCTTACTCATAGAATTATTGTAAGCAAATTATGCTTGTGGTAGAATAAAATCCCATCCCTTGGGCTTATCTCCTATTAAAAACGTTAGCAAATTGCCCAGACTTCTATTTACCACTTTTGTTTGTGCATTAGGTTGTGGATGATGTGTAGAACTGAACTTCAATTCTATCTTCAACTTCTTCCACTAAGTCCTCTAGAAATGCCCCACAAATTTAGTATCTATATTAGAAACAATACTTTTTGGGAGACCATGGAGCCTCACCATTCTCTAAAAAACAAATCTGCAATATGCACTACGCCATGAGTCTTGTGGCATGGAATGAAATATTCCATCTTGGAGAACCTATCAACCACCACAAATATTGAGTCATTATCCCTTTGTGTCCTTGGAAATCCAAGAACAAAATCCATACTCATGTCCTCCCAAGGTTTTGATGGAATAGGCAATGGCTGATAGAGTATAATATTGTGACTAAATCCTTTGGTTGTTTGACATACTTGACAACTCTGCATAAACTTCTTCACATCCTATGACAATTGAGGCCAAAATTAATGTTCTCTAATAATGGAAATAGTCTTATCTGAACCAAAGTTTCCTGCCATCCCTCCACTGTGTTTCTTCTTGATCAAGTTTTCCCTCATAGAACTCCTTGGAATACACAATTGACTTTCCTTGAACAACATGTCATCTTAAATCATGTAATCTAGCCATTTGGTCTTATCTAGAGTAACTAGATCTTTACAAGCCCTTTAAGCCTCTACAAAGTCAAGATCCTCAAGGTATAGATTCTTGAGTTCATCAAATGCAATTGCTTCAACCTGCATTATTGTCACCAACAACTCTCTCCTACTTAATGCATCTACAACCCTATTAAACCTTCCACTTCTATGTTTCAACGCAAATGTATAGCTTTACATAAACTCTACCCATTTTAAATATCTCTAATTCAATTTACCTTGGCTATTTAAGTACTGCGATACGTAGTGATCATTATACAAGACAAATTGTTTTGACAACAAATAATGGCTCCAGTTCTTTAAGGCTTGAACTATTGCATAGAACTCTTGATCATAAACATAGTACTTCTTTGCATCATTCAATCTTTTAGTAAAATAGGCAATATATTTACCTTCTTGGATTAGTATAGCCCAAATAGCACTACCACTAGCATCACAATCTAACTGGAACACTTTGTTAAAATTAGAAAGTGCCAACACAGGTTGCTCTATCACCTTCTTCTTTAGTAGTTCAAAACTCCTTGCAGCTTCTGAAGTCCACTTGAACTCTTTTCTATTCCTCCTCATTGTTTTAATTAGGGGTGCACATATACTAAAATTCCTAATGAACTTCCTATAAAAACTAGCCAGACCGTGCAATGACCTCATCTGAATGATATACCATGGAGAAGTCCTTTCCAAGATGACCTTCACCTTCTTTGGGTCCATTTTGAGACCCTTAGTTGATACAAAATACCAGAAATAAACTAACTCCCTTTTGACAAAGCTACACTTCTTCAAATTAATAAAAATTTATCTTTCCTCAACCTTTTAAGGACACTAAAATGTGCAACAAATGTTCATCCAAAGGTTTACTAAAAATCAAGATATCATCCAAATAGACAATAACAAATTTTCCCAAAAAAATTCTTTAGCACCTCATTCATAAGCCGCACGAAGGTGCTTGGCACGTTGGTCAGTCCAAACAACATGACTAACCACTCATATAGACCATCCTTGATCTTGAATGTAATCTTCCCCTCATCTCCCTCTCATATCCATATTTGGTGATAGCCACTCTTGAGATCTATGTTTGTGAAGTACTGAGCTCCACTCAAATAGTCCATAAGATCATCCATTCTTGGAAAAGGAAACTGATACTTGATGGTATTTCTATTTATAGTCCAAGAGTCTATACACATTCTCCACTCTCCATCCTTATTTGGTGCCAACACTATGGGTACTAAAAATGGACTCAAGCTCTCTCAAATCAAAGCCTTCTGAAACAACTCCTAAAATTATCTGTTTAGCTCCTCAGTCTTAGTAGAAGTCATCCTACAAGAAGTCTTGTTAGGAAAACTAGCTCCAAGTACTAAATCTATTTGATGACTAATTTTCCTTACTAACAACAACCCTTCTAGAACATTATTAGAGATGACATCTCCATACTCACTTAATAGACCTAAAACTTCAAGTAGAGCTTCACTACTACCTCTCTCATCTTTTCTAGGAATCAAAGCATAACACATATGTTGATGTTTCATGCCATCTAGAAATTTTCTTCCATCAACAAGACATACCCTAAAACTATTGCATACCTTTTCACCCTCCTTTATCAAGGTCTTCAATTTGTGGCAAACTCCATCCTTTTTCAATGAGTATGTATTTGCATGACCATAATGTGTAGCACACCTATCAAACTGCCACAACCTTACCAACAATAAATGGGAGACATCCATTGGAATGATGTCATAGAGAACTTCATCATGGTATCTCCCAATCTTGAACTTTATTAAACATTTCTCACTAACTAGGACCTTATAATCATCCTGAACCCAAGCAATCTAATAGGGTTGGGGGTGTTTCTCCCTCTTGATCTTTAGCTTTGAGACCATCTCTCTGACACCAAGTTTATATTACTTTTACCATCAACAATCACATTACAACATTTACCCTCGCACTTGCACCTAGCATGAAACAAACTCCTCCTTTGTCTAGGTTTAGTCTCACCACTCAGTAAGACCCTTTCATTAACTAGAACATCTCCTCTTTTTGCATCCTCTAAATGTGATAACTATGCATCATCATCCACATGATCAACTCTTAGTTGACCATCAACTCTCCTATCTGTCCTTCCTTGGCATTGAGGGCATTCGAAAGCATGATGACTTTCTTCATTGCATTGAAAATAGGTATCATAGAAGGCTCCTCTTCCTAAACCTTGTCTATGTCCTCTACCTCTTCCTCTCTGATCTCTAAAGTTTTTATCATAGGAGAGGTTAAAACCCTCATTCCTCTAGTTTTGGCTAGTACCCATAGCTTCATTTTTCTTCTAGGTCTCATTTCAGCCTCCAAGTGACCTGCCACCCCCCCTTCCTCCTTGATTGTGACCTCCTTTTCTTCCATCAAAATTTTTGTTTATCTTCTCCTCAAGTCACAAGGAAAGCTGGTATGCCTCTTCAATGCTAGTCATTCTAACTAGACTTAACTCCTTTTGAATGCTTGGGCTTAACCCACTAGGGTAATGGAAAACCTTCTCCTTGTTTGATTTTGCATGCCCTACCCTAATAAGGACTCGATAAAACTCCTCTATGTATTCTTAGACAAATTTTCTTGCTTTCTTTAAGCCTTGCATCTTCTTTAACAAATCAAGCTCATAATCAACAAGAATGAACTGCTTCTTTAGTTTGTCCACCATGCGATCTCATCTTATGATTTTCTCCTTTCCTCTTTTATTTCTTTCCAACACAATCTCCTACCACCAGATTTTGGCATGGACTTTCATTTTGGCCTTTGAAAACTTAACCCTATCAGGGTCCCTGATATCCTCATACCAAAAATATTTCTCTAGCTCATTGACCTAGTTGATCAACTCATCTAGGTTTAGATTTCTCGAAAACATGTTGACATCAATTTTAGGTATTTTTTCAAGCTTAGAAATGACCCTAAAAAGATTCTCCTTTGCCTAGTTTAGGAATTCTCCATCTCCTTCCCCTTCCTATCCAATATTTCACCCTTCTTCATTTTCTTCCTCACTTTTGTTGCCTACAAAAACATTCATCCATTTATAGATCTCCTCCTACAATGCTTAGACTTTTTTTGAAAGGGCTCTAACCTTAGGAGTAATAAATTTGACCCATCCACCATGCTCCCTTTATGGAGGCATCTTCTTATATCAAAACCCACAACCACATAGTCCTAGTGCAAATTTCCTCACAATCGGTGCTCTTTCTACACACTCAAGAAAACCTACTTTGATACCACTTGATGAGGGCACAATTCAAGGCCAAAATGAAAACAAAAGGAAAAGGGGAATATTATTATCAAAAGTGATATGCTATTACATTTAGTACAATGAGGATAGACTCAAAGATGTGCCCTATGGGCTTACAATGTAGTCTAAACCTAGAGAAAAACCCTCCTCCAATACCTTCTCCCAAACTCTACCAAAAACTTCCTTTACAATGCTAGAAATGTTTTTAAGTAACCCCCAATTAGGTTTAGGGTTAGGAATACATTTTAGAATATTATATTTGGCATCCACCACCAAAATAAAAGGTTCTAGAAATCACATCAAAAGTCGGTGTAAAATTAGAAGAATCTAGAAATGGTAGTCCAACTTTTAGGAGGCATAACTTTTGATCTGGGACTCCGATTAACAAAATTTTTACATTTTTGGAAAGCTCTCCAAGTTCTCTATAGGCCTATGGACCATCTCTACTCATCCCCCATTTTTTAGACCCGTACAAGGCTATTTAGTGCCTCAAATATGACTTTGAAGTGCTCTTAGGGGGTCTCTAGGCAACTTAAAACATATAATTTTAATCATCCCTTCAACTTACACCCTCTAACTTATCATAATTATGGCTCAATTATAAAATAATCTATTTTATAAATTGACACATATCCCAAGGTGCTCAAAAATTCTAACCCAAAAAATGAATAGTGGAACTTTGAGAGTTGGAATCTCTATCTGACCCAAATGGGTATCTAAAAATGAAAACACATTAAACAAAAACTAACACTAAGCATATTTTTGGGTGATATAGGATTGCCCTTACATCACTAGATGCTCCTGCATCAAATTATCTCCCTCTTTGAAAAGAATGCCAAAGACTTGTCATCTTAACATGTAGATATGAGCTTCTTCAATTTCTCCCTCTGTCACCTTACTTGTGACTGATTTGTAGTTCTGGCTCTTTAATTACTTTAGGTAGCTCCTAAAGTAAGATCCTCTACATCAATGTGTAACATATGAAATTAGGTTATTTGATGTAGGGCACTCCTTTTGTTACTTAGATAACCTTTGATAGGGGTATCACCCCTAGTTAACCTCTTAGATACTCATGACCATCCTTGGGTAATTCTTTTGTGTAGATATGAGAAATTTTCTCTTTTGTGTTAACATATTCCATCTTCACCTCTTTATCTTGAACTAATTCTCTCAAGTAATGATACTTGATTGCAATGTGCTTAGTCTTTGTGTGCATCACATGATTATTTGATATATTAATAGTGTCATAGTAAATAATTATTTATTCTTTTACTTAAGTTTACTTAGGTTAGTGCATTTATTTAATAGTTTTAGTTGATGAGTTGTTGACAACATAGGAGTTTGTTCCTATCTATTCATACTTATCCTCTCACCTACATACCAAATAAAAAGAAGATGCCCAGCACCAAAACCTAGAGAGACCCCAAGAAGCAAAAAATGTAGTCAATGGTAAAAATAGAGAGGAGGCATTATGAAGGAGTATTCACACAGAAAAATATGATGCAAAGCATTTAGAAATCTAGGCCATTGATTAAAAGGGAAGATCATGCATGTAAAACATAGTATCAAAGCCACAGATCAGGCAAGGAAGAAAATGCCAGTGCTAAAAGAGGCAACATCATGCAAGCTTCACGTTGAAGGTTAGAGGTATGGGTATCAGAGAGAGGTGGTTATATTTTTTTTATCCCATACTGGTTATACGACGGGTCTTTTAGATGTTTAAATACAATTGCACACGCTCAAGGTAATGTCTTTAAGACAAAGGCTTTTGAAGCCTTGTGTAGGTGAGGGCCCACTAATCCGGCTAATTGGATGAAATGACTTTATTTTGATGGAATGCACCAAGGAGACAAATGATGTCATAATTGCCTAAATGATCGAAAAGTTGAAAATCCAGGAAGGCGCTATGGCACCATAAAAAATGGCAAGGTTTTTCGATGGCGACATAACGCCCTGTTGAAAAACCTTGAAATCAGGTCAAGTGTGTGGGAAGATAGGTGGGTCCTACTTGAGGTCCTCAACCAATTAGAAAAGGACAAGTGGAAGCCAAAATAGTGACAAAGTAGTGATGTGGCACTTTAGAGCAGGTGATGATGTGGCGAGATTGCAGACAAAATGAGGAGATTGTGACATGTGGAAGATCTTGTGGTAGGCGCTATGTCACCAATGGAAGTTGCTTGAAAGTTAATCATAGCAACATAGTGCCCTTGCTGACATGGTGACTTCATCAGTGATGAGTAGGCAATTTGTGAGCTAGTAGGGAGCTGCCATGTGGCAACAGTGATGGGTCCCAGTGGGCGATGAGTTGGCAAAGATCAAGAGCAACTTGAGAGGATGCGCTAGATTGTGACACATGTCACGATCTAACAGACGGTGCAATCCAGCATTATGAAGATGTGAGAGATTTAAAAAATGTGAGAAAGTAGGCAAGGTAGCAAGGCCCAAGCCGGGTGTGATGTGGTGACCTCATCAGCGAATGAGGTGGTAGTTTGCGTAGCAAATTGCAAGCTACCACGTAGGTAAAATGATGAGGTAGCAGTGTTAGCATAGGCTCAGCCAATCAAATGGTACCACGTAGCACTGGTCAAACTGAAGGATTGACCCCAAATTCAAAGGTTCAGGGCAATATTGAAGAGTTAAAAATAATAATATTTTATTATTATTTTTGTTGAAAATGCCCACGTCAAGTTTTTAAAATCAAATGGGATTTTTCTAAAGTTTGACTTTAGAATATTTAAAATTTTTCAAAAATTTAAAGACAAAGATGTGCAGACATGATTTTTATACCAGGGGCCATTTTTCAAATTGAGATTCTAAGTGTTTTCGAAAGGCAAAGTATGCCTTATCATATACTTTCAGAATCATGAGAATCTAAATTTTTTGATTCTGGAGTCAGTTTCTGCATAGGAAGTAGCTGGTTCATGCTATAGGGGGATTTGTCTTAGGTGCCTAAATTACAACTGTATTAAGGTAATTAGAGTCCAGAACTAATTTTTAACATAGTAATCACTCGAATATGGTTAAAAGATAGTGAGAATTCAGTTTGGGTCAAAATTGTTTCAGATTCACTCAGTAAAAACTGAAATTTCACTAGCATTCTCATAAGGCAATTAAGATATTTTGATGACTCAAAAAGTTTTCATCATTTCACAGAGATATTTGCAAATCAATAACAGAATAATGATGAAATCAGATCAGATCAATGGTAGAAAGAAGAAAGAGGTTTTTCAGTTGCTAGAAGATTGAATTTCCTATGGACACTTGTCATCTTCAGAATAGATCCAAAAATTCTTTCTTGTCTATATCTTTCTTTCTTTCTCTCATTTAAGGGGTTCTAGTTTTTGTGACTGAGAAACAAGTGCGTTCCAATTTTTTGTCACTGAGAAACCAAGTAGGTTAGCAATTTTCTCTAGGTAATACCAGCAGGGTTCCATTGATTTACTATGAAACCACATTTCTTTCAACATAATTGTTCTTGTATGAACATCAATAGGAAAGATAAATACAAATAGTTTAGATCTATTAGGTGTTTTCCATGCTTTCATTTCATGCATATGGTTGTGTTGTTTCAAGGAAATTAATACAAAGAATAACACATTCATTAGTTTCATTCTGATTCTTGTTTCCCTTCATCAATGAGTTTCAATGTTTTATGGTCTTTGAACAAAGAGCCTAGATCATAGTTGCAATCCCTTAAGGCTGTATGTTGTTTCATTGTTGCTGATAATTCAAGGAATTGTGTAAATGCTTCATAGAAATCAACAGGGTTGCAAGTTTGCTGATGGGGATATCATGTAAGAATGAGGCTTAGATTGAGCACAGATGTCTATTTACAAGTTGAATAGATAGATCAGATATTTGAAGATGCACATATGTCTCAGATATTCATATGTATGTTTTTGATTCATGGATTGGCCCAATGGTTAAGGCACTGATCATTTATAGGATCATTAGTTCTTATTGCTGCATATTTGAAGGTTTGCTAAATTCAACATGATTAAATCAAATGTGTTTTACCCTTTCATGTTGAAGTGGGCTAAAAAGAACTAACACTCACTCATCTTTTGAGATTCATAGATCTACATTTAGCTACTATAGATTGATGTTATTTCATGATTTATCAGGACAAATAAAGGTAAAATCTTCTTAATAGATTCAAGGATATGTTTTGTACTGGTATGGTATTAATTGAATCTGAGGTATACCCACCTAGGTTTTGCAGAGCCTAAAGTGCAGAAGGAGTGTAGCCTTATAGTTGGCCTATTGTCAGAAATGGCATGTTGAAAATTGGAGTTAGCTGCCCCTAGATGTGTCAATTTCTCAGTGGGATAATTGAAAACCCTCCAGCATTTTCAAACACCAAGAAGATGGCGACTCTACTAGGGAAGCTGTGAAGTAATTCATTGTTAAAAGGACAAGAATCTCTGGTGTAAGTTTAATATTTCAGTCCTATTTTTTAGTATGGTTTTGATCATCTGAGTCACCAACAAGATGGTGACTTTGCTAGGGAAGCTCTGAAGTAATTCATTGTAAAAAGGACAAGAATCTCTAGTGTAAGTTGAATATTTTAGTCTTGTTTTTCAGTATGGTTTTGCCCATCCGAGTCACCAACAAGATGGCGACTCTATTGGGGAGTCTGTGAAGCAATTCATTGTTAGAAGGACAAGAATCTCTGGTGTAAGTTGAATATTTTAGTCCTATTTTCAGTATGGTTTTGCCCATCCGAGTCACCAACAAGATGGCGACTCTACTGGGGAGCCTGTGAAGTAATTCACTGTTAAAAGGACAAGAATCTCTAGTGTAAGTTGAATATTTCAGTCATATTTTTCAGTATGGTTTTGCCCATCCGAGTCACCAACAAGATGGCGACTCTGCTAGGGAGTCTATGAAGTAATTCACTGTTAAAAGGACAAGAATCTCTAGTGTAAGTTGAATATTTCAGTCATATTTTTCAGTATGGTTTTGCCCATTCGAGTCACCAACAAGATGGTGACTCTGTTGGGGACTGCATACAGAAGAAGTTAAAATCTCTGGCATGAAACAGGTTGGATATAACAAATATATAGCAAGAGGTGTTTCTTATTTCCTTGCTGAAGTTTCATGCACCCCAGTAAGTTTTTATCCATTTACAATAGTAACTTTGAGGTTGAATGAAAATTGTATTGCTAAAAGGTGTTCATCTTCAGTCAATTCAGCTGGTTGTTATTCTCAAAGTACTATTGTGATTCAGAGTCAGAATTGTTTTAAAGAAGTTTATCTCTTCAAGGTGTTTAAAGTTTTGCAAAGTTCTACAAGTTGAAAATCCAGTTTAGATCTGTCATGCATGAATCATGTTTTAAATCTTTCTCACAATTCTGAGTGGCAACTCTCTAAAGGATCTCTATACTAGTATAGATCGGTTACCTATAATATTTTTCAAGAGTTTTCAGTTGAATTAGGCAGATCTGAAAGTTGTGTTAAGTTTTAAGCAAGAAGAGAGATCTATATAAGTTTTTGGCAAATAAGTTTTGAAGTATTGTTTGATCTGTTGTCATAAGTTTTGAAATGATAAAAAATGAGCCAAAGTTGTGATTTCATTTAGTTCTCCTCAAGGAGATGGCCACTCTACAAAATATTTTATCTATGGTGTGAAGGGTTTCATATTTGCATCTATGCCAGTCAGTAGATCTAAGGTTTCAGATAGCAACACATAAAGATATTTTAATTTTTAGGTATTTGTCTCTCATGAAAATTGAATGGTAGAAATGGATGCCTCCATCTAGTGTTTCAGCACTAAGAAAGTAGAGGTAGGAGTTTAATAGTTTTGAGAGATGGATTTTTAGAGTCCAGGTCTGAAAATGATGTACCAACTCCTGAAAGTGTTCGTGCAAATATTGCTAGATTGATAAGAAGGATTCATGATAAGACTGTCTTAATATTAAGAAATACAATTGGTGATATTAAGGGACTTAATGGATTTCAAATTTATATGAAGTTCAAATTAGTAGTTATGAATCTTAATGATTTTTATAGACCTAAGGAGTTTTCCTGGCCAGTAGTACTTTTAGAAGTTTTTATGCCATGTTTGGTTGATTGGCCAACCAAGATAAGATTAGATAAGATATGTGAAATCCAAGATTTTATCATGGAGGTAGAAAGTGTTTTGAAGGCTAGTGAGTCTAATATTAGTGAATGCGATGAGTCTGTTGAAGGTGATACTGAATATGAAGAATCTCAGTTTTATAAATCAGAGGACAGTAATCAACAATTTGATAATATGCATAATATAGATTTATCTTCTTATGAAAATGAATATAAAGAAGAGGAACAGTCTAATAGTAGTTGTCTTTTTTTAGCTTGGGGACTTCTCTCTTGGACATCTTGATCTTCGTGCTACTAGTACCTTGAAACAAATCAGCAGTCAGCTCTGATACCAATTGTTAGAATTATTTAGAATAATTGAGGGGGGGAGTGTGAATCAGTTATCCAAGGTCCAATAATGTCCAATACAAATTTTTCTTCTAATCCTTAATGGCACATAATTGAAATTATCATGCATGCAATTGAACATTAAAAAATCATGAAAAGAAAACATGCATCACACCATAACACTAAAGATTTTGATGACCTAGAAACCCTCCAAGAATAAGAAGGTAAAACTGGGGTGGGGGTGATACCCACAAAATAATTGTGCAATTGATTTCACCCACTTCTGATGGTCTACCATGTCAAAGGCCTGCCCTGTTAAAGGCTTTACACATTGCAAGATGTGACCCTGTTAAAGGATTTAAGAACATTCAACTTAGAATGTCACCCTGTTAAAGGATTTACATAGAGCTGTTAGGCTCACCCAAGTCCATGGGATTTTCAGTCACCTTCTCAAAAGAATCTTTCATCCCTCTCTAAGGATCTCCTATCCTCCTCTTAATGATCTCTTATCCTTCTCCTAAGGATTACGTTTTAGAAACATAGATGTAAATCCTAGGTTGTGCTATCTAAATTTATTGTGGCATTGTAAGAACCTAAATGCTAGTATTACAACTATTAGTTAGGTGGTACGCCCATATTGAACTAATTATACAATTTTTTTTTATTAAATGCAAGCATACATTTTGAGGTCCTTTGTTAGGAACTTGCATTAGATGATTTTTTTATGTAGACCATTAGAATTATGTGATTATTGCTTTTTTCTATAAATTCAAATATTAACATTATATTTTATAAGTTAAATATAATTGATCTTATTGCATGCCTCTAGTTTCTTGTCTAATATTTAGTGAAGATAAATTTATAAATAAAGGGTTTAGATTTCCATTCTTACATTAAATATGAAATATTAGTATACTTTTAAATAATTTTATCTAATTAATCAAGTTTACAGGTATGATTATGTTTATATTTATTAAATATAATTGTTACCATTCTAATATAATTGATGAAAAATACAAGCTGCTATGTGGCACTTGTTATATTTTATTAATATCAACTATTGATACTGCCACCTTCTTTTCAAAAAAATAAAGAGAAAAATAGTATGGTTGATAGAATTTTGCTTCTTAAACCAATAAAATTATTTCATTAAGACTTATAATGATAGAAGGAAAATTGAATGTATTTTTCTTTGAAAACACTTTAATTTATAAATTTATAAACTCTAATAACACAAAATAAAGAAAAGCCTTTCTTAAACATGCTATTTATGATGGAAGCAAAAATTTATGATTATTAAATTTTAAATTCTTTTTCAAACATTATTTTGGAAGGAACTTAGCTGCTCTCTTGTTAAAACAAGTGTAAAGTATAATTATTTTAAATCTTAATTGTAAAATTAAACTTAAGTGTATCTTAAATTCTCTTACATTAAGATGAATTTAAATTATATTTTAATAATGTTATTTTTTATGACACATTTTTAGTAAGAATATTTTAATAAATGTTGTTTTTTATAGCACATTTTTAAGTAGAGAAATTTTAGAAATATTCTGACTGAATTAAATTATTAATAAATAGTTTTGACGTACTAATTTTATTTTTTAAATATCAATTTCACTATTCACAATATGTTTAAAAAATCTAAAAATTATCGCAGTGGCACAGGTAGAATACTCTTTTTAGAAGAATAATTTCAATCATAGTTAACCAGTGAATAAAAAATTCATAAAGCTTTAAAAATTAAGCTCAAACCTGAGCTGGGGTTGATTGATTCTCAGAAAATATGATTCTCGTTCAAAATTAAATTAAATTAAGTTAGCGCAAGTACCTGCAAGGAAGGCAACGGGCAGAAATCGTATTTAGCGCTCAGAAACACCCGTCCCAGCAAAACGGAAGTCTCCCGTCGTACTGTTTCTGGTAACATGAATGTAACTTTTCTTTAATATAAACAACGTAACATGTAGCAAAGATAAATGGTATGAAACATCTACTCAGACTAGTTTTTTGTGCATGCGGCTTTATTTTCATTCTGACATTAGCTATAAAGTATAAAAACTTGCATATATATGGCACAGTCAAAGAAGTAGAAGCAATAATGGGAAATTCCATGCAGGCAAAGAGCTAAAGCAATTCAGATCAAACTTAGAAGAATTGTAAGAAGCAGAGAAAAGAGAAAAGAAACATGAAGATTCTTAAAACTAAGGTAAGAATATGGATAATTATTCACTAAAACAAATTATTTAAATCAAACATTTATTAATATTTAAATCAAACATTTATTAATATGTAAATGAAAAGTATTATAAAATATATAAATCAAATAGATTTTGAATACAAATACAAATCTAAATTTAAATCAAACATGCAAGACTAAACTATTAAATGCAAGCCTAAATAGTTATGAACAAAATTCTAAATCTAAATGAAATTAATTAAAATTCAAATCTAAATCAAAGTAGAATATTATAACTAATTTTTTAATTTCAATTTACATTTACATCTAAATCTAAATGAAAATGTAAATAAAAAATAGAAATTTCACCTGCAAAAATGTTACTCCAAAACTTCAATCTACTCCTATTCAAAAACTCTAATCTAATCCTCCAATAAACTCCACCTTTTCCTTCCTGCAAAAACATAAAATGAAAATGAAATGGTGAGCCTTGGTTTTATAACTTCTGAGAGGCTCCTCATATCCTCCAACAGACGTCTCTTCACATTTTACGAATTTGTTTCAAATTCCCCCACTCTCCACAAAAAACAAAAGTATGAATGTGCATGCAAAATTATATTTAAAAAAAAAAAATCATATTGAAATTATTTCGCTCTTATTTTTTCAGGCCCTACTTTTTCGGGCCCAATTTTTTCGGGTCCTACTTTTTTGGGCCCTACTTTTTCGGGCCCTATTATTTCGGGCCTATTATTTTGTTTGTAACTCTCACCAAATCTTTTTGATTACCAAATGGCATTCCATTATTTAATTTCATTTGTAACTCTCACCAAATCTTTTTGATTGCCAAATGGTATTCCATATTTTAATTTCGTTTGTAACTTTCACCAAATCTTTTTTCCTTACACAGATTATTCTTTGGAATATTTTTTTGTGCTGGGAAGTGTTTCTCCCATTGTATATGCCTCTCGGCATAAATATCTAATGGTTTTAAGCAATAATATTTATTTGTTAGAAAAGTAATGCCAATTATAATTATTGATAATTTTATAAATCTAATTAAACTTTATTAGTACCAAATCCAAGACCTCTCAGTTAAGAGGCTCACAAATTACCGTTGTGTTGTTAGGCTCTTGCCTAATAACTTTTGAATATTCGTATTTTATAGTATTTTGAATTTATTATAAAATATATTTATGTAGTATTTTGAATTTGTTATTAAAAAATTTTATGTATTTATAAAAATATATAAACATGATTAATGTTAATATATTTAATATTACTATATTATATTACAATTTTAATAATATAAGATTTTGTTTTGTTTTGTTTTGGAATTATAATTTTAAAAATAAAATAAACTTTTATAGGAATAAATATATTAATTTTTCATATTAAATAATAATTCTTATTGTTTGTGTTAATATCTAATGGTTTTAAATAATAATATTTATTTGTTAGAAAAGTAATACCAATTATAATTATTGATAACTTTTTAAATCTAATTAAACATTATTAGTCTTGAATCCAAGACCTCTCAGTTAAGAGGCTCACAAATTACCGTTGTGTTGTTAGGCTCTTGCCTAACTTCTTAAGTCTAATTGATTTAACTTATTTTTTCTATTAAATATAAGGAGTAAATAATTTATTTCTATAAACCGATAGCATGATCCAAAATGTTCATATATTGCATAACCTCAAAAAGGCATGTCAATTGAGACCAAGCCTCATTCAAACATGGCCATAACCCTTGTGACCATAGAAGTCAAGTCATACAAGCTTTCTAGAGATGATAATTGTGCAAAGTAAGAGACTCAATTACAATCTTTTACACTAGTACTAATATTTATATTATATATTTAAAAATAAATAATTAAATATTCTAATTAATTAATTCATAAATTTAATTAGACACTCATGACTGTATTCATATCGTTAATTTAAATGGTCAAAAAATTATTAGATTGTAAATTAATTAATTAATTAGTATATTTAATTATTTATTTTTAAATATATAATATAAAAGTTTATTTTATTTTTAAAAATATAATTCCGAAAAAAAACAAAACAAAATCTTATATCATTAAAATTGTAATATAATATAGTACTATTATATATATTAACATTAATCATGTTTATATATTTTTATAAATACATAAATATTTTTTATAATAAATTCAAAATACTATAAAAAACAAATATTCAAAAGTTATTAGGTAATACTGTGAATACCAAAAAGTATTAAAAAAAAACTTTTGAAAATAAAACTATCACGCATGAGATGGGCCGTTGAAATTCAAAAAAGAATTTGACAAACTTTTTGAAAAATAAAACTTAACAATGCCATTAACCTTGGTTTCTTGGTCCACTTGCTATCATGCACTATTTTTAAATTAATATAATGTTAACACTTAAGAAATTTATTGTAACAATCATTGATAAATTTAATTAGACACTCACGTGTACTATACTCATACATCGATGGAAGCAAGGGTACTGACATGTCAGGGGGTGAAAGGATGGCACAGGCATGGACATGGCAAAATAGTTTATGATTTAGCCATTTCCCTTGGTTTGAATGGTCTCCCTATGGAATCTAAAATTTGGAACAATTTCATCAAACAAAAAGCTCTTCTAAAAAGACTCAAATGGATTATTGGCAATGGGAGGACTATTAGGTTCTTAGAGGACAAATGACTCATGAATAAGCCTCTTCCAAACACTATTTTTGCCACCCTCATGAGACATGCCAAATTGGTCTTGGTCACATTATTGTTGACTACTTTACCCCTAAGGTTGGATGGATATAACATGCTATGTGATCATTAGTGTCATTGAATAGAACATGCTGATTTGGAATTTTCAAAATTTTCAATATCAAAGTTCCTATAGAAACCATGTTTTTTACTAACTTGCACCCACTAATAATAGACATAAACATGTGTTGAAAGTTGATATACCAACCAATCAACACAATGATTTGTAGCACACTCAATTTTTTTCAAGAATCATCACTTTAAGTGTGAATGGTAAGACTCTATGGCACCATTTGTCTCTTGTCCTGCATGTTTAAGTGTATGGAAACATCTAGCTCACATACTCAATCTATTAGACCATCGTCCCTTAAAATATTCAATGAATGAGGGATGTGCATCTTTAAAGTCATCAATAAAATTGTGAATCTCATTCTTTGTTGAATCCTCACTTTTTGAATGACGCATGATAAATCCAAGTCTATCAAACATCTCTTGTCTAATTACATTCCAAGTCTATCAAACATCTCTTGTCTAATTGCATTATCTTTGACCTTTGCAATCAAGTTCTTTAGCCACGCACGTCTAACATGCCAAGTGCACAAATATACATCACACTAAAACACTTCTCTGCATCATAAATACTTTCACTCAGTGTCAAATTTTATACTATAGGAGGCATTGAAATATTTTAAAAAATTAAAAAGGGATAAATGATTAAAAAAATATACCTAATAGCTTTGATCTCAGCAGCTACATCATACACCGTGAATGCATTTAGTTTCCAATTAATATTCTTCAAGTGAGCTCGTTGAAGAAGAATGTCCATCCAATATGTGATATCATGTGCACAAGATCTAGACATAATAATCCATGCCACAGGCATATACACTAATCTAATGTGCTAGAAATACTAATTCAATGAAAGCATTTACACATTAAGCTAACATAACATATAAGAGAGACAAAGAGAAGACAAACTCAAATGAGAATGTAAGCCATGGATAGGCTCTCTCAATGAGCTTGTTCTCTTGTTTTTGAGATGTGTCTATGTGTAGATTGGGGATTTATGCTCAATTGCTTGCCCAAAGTTGCTTCAATGGTGGAGATGGGTAAATGGCAAATTGGTAGCTTTGTGAGATCTCAATTTGGCATTATAAGGGTATGAGTATGGATTTTGGCTCTCAAAAGGGCATGATAACTTTAGCTCAAAGATTGTTGTTGAATGGCTTGGGAGGGGATTCAATTTATAGGCTAAGGGCTTGAGGGATGGAGGGCTAAGATGCAAGAAGAGATGAAGGCTTAAGCAGGGCTAGGATGCACTCAAAGGAGAGCACATGGATTGTGCTTGTTTAGAACCAATGGAAAAGTGACACTTGTCACAAGGAGGATGAGTGTGAGAGGGTAGGGTAAAGGGTTGGTTAAAGGCATGATGAGTGGGGTTGAGTATGTAAGAGAGATGTAAGAGGAATGAGTGTGGAAGAGGGAAGAGTGTGGAAGATGGATGTAAGAGTCATGAGTGGGCTTGTAAGAGTCTTTCATGGTTTGGAAGAGCACTCATGACTTGGTGGTTGGGATTTTTGATGGGAGACTTTGGTTTGGTTTAGGAAAGTCTTAAACTTGTTTAGGGAATGTGACAACATTAGGGGGTGGATTAGGCTTGGGTTTAGGATTAGTTTAAGGATGTTAGAGATGTGCAAGTGGATGGCATTAATGAGGGTGGGTGAGTTAGTGGCTAAACTAGGTTAGTATGGGTGGATGGGGTGGATTAGGCTAAATGGAGGATTAGGGATAAGTTAGGGGTTTTTGGATTTGAGGATTTTATTTATCAAATAGATTTATTTAATAAATGGGGATTTTGGAATTAGATAGAAGAGTAGGATTTAATTGATAAATAATAGGTTATTTGATTTATCAATTAAGACTATAGATGATTAATTAAATTAATCAGCTAGGGATGGAAAAGGATTAATTAAATAGGAATTTAATTAATGATGCCTTTAGAGATAACTAAATAGGATTACTAAAGCGGTGTAATCAAATTTAGGTGTCTACAACAGGTACCCCCATATGCTTTGAGTTGAATGCAAGCATTGTATACAATTGAAACTATCATAAGACATCAGCATAATGTATCAATACTATACTTTAAGTGTAAATATTTTGAAGTTAAATCTATGAAGCAATACACTATATACCTTCATCGCATTGGTACCAAATGCAGAATCCATGGTCAATATATTGTTATGGCCATATTGAAGCATCCAATCAAGTTGCTCTAGCAATTAAATCCCTAGCACAAATGGGACCTCTCCATCTCCATCAATAGTGGCACTATACTCTTGATATGCAAACCATTTGTCAGGGTTTGCCAAAACCCATTGTTGCATTGAAAGAGCATCACTACTATCATACATGTATTTTAATGACTTAATTTTGCGATCAATATTTGTAATATCATCCATCATAAGAAAATCATCCCTAGAAGATTGACCCTCAAATATTGTCATCTTTTCATGCACCATTTGCTTATGTTTTTTATGCACTGCATCTGTAGGCATGCCAAATAATAGCAATGACTCAACCCATTGATGTAATTGCTTACTAATAAATGGTGCAAAGAAGGACCTTGATCCAAAAAATGCATTGTTCATTTGACCATGACAAGGTATGCCACTCTTGTTCACATGTTGAACTTGATGGTACCATATCAATACATGGTTTGGCCTATGAACCATGATTCGGGTGCTAAAATGATAGGTACAACCACATCGTGTATGTTTGCAACCAGGTCTACTACATTTCCCTGATTTGGGAACAAACGAAGGATCAAATGGCGTTGCATCTTTTTCTTTATAGTCCTCTGGTTCAAATGTACATCAATACCTATGGAAATCATGAAGAATCTTCATATTAATAATATGCATAATTAACAAATGATTATAGACACTCTTTACTTTACAATTGAAAGTATAAATAATCTTAGCTAGAATATTACTCTTACATGTTGTATTCCAGATAACTATCAATCCTATTTTTTGTATCGAAACTTTGAGAGGGCTTCCTCGAATGACTTTTTTAAAAGCATGTTGGATATGAGTCCCTTGAACATTCTCCCTCGATAAAATCTTTCAATCTATTAGCTTCAATCCAAGCTAAAAATAGTTATGAATCTTTAAGTAAATATTTTTTCCATGAAAGATCCACATAAGATTATTTTCTGCTACATGGGAATTGAAATGCTTCATCCATGATGCGAGACCAATCAACATCCATCTAATATACAAAAAATAAAATATTAGAATCCAATAACTCATGGTATGTATGTCGGTTTTTCTTTTGCACCTCCTCTGCAAATTTGAACTATCACAACTCTCATGGCAGCTGATTGAGTTTCATGTTTGCCTTAGCAATTGTGGGTGGCTTTTACTTTTGGTTTCTTATTGATTTGGTGTTTTTTTATAGCATGAGACAGAGATTCTAGATAGTGTGGATGTTTATATGGGAGAGTGTATTAATTAGCATTAGGGGCATTATATTGGTCTTTGTTTGATTTGTGTGATATGCATTCATGGCGGAATACTAATTTTGAATGTTGATGATAAGAATTTGATCATAGTTCATATGGGTAATCAAATTTGGGTTATATTTGAATTGGGTACTTGCAAGTTAGAAGGATGCTAAGTTTGGAACAGAATGAAATTGGGCCTCCTTGGTTCAAGCCATTGTTGTAGACAACTTTCTTCATTCCTTGCAGAATTCATGGAGATTCCAACCTTAGCGAGTGTAACATGTATTGCCTTGATTGTATGTCTGTTGGATTATTCACCTATTGCCTTGAACATCACAGTGATCATCACATTGTTCAGGTATAGCAGTCCCTATAGTGAAAAGCATTAAAATTTGAGCTTACATGATCTAATTGTTGCTACAGAAACTTATCAACATTGTATGATTGTCTTCTTGAGAGTTGAAGCAATATCAATCATGGATTATGTTTGAAATGGTCTCAGCTCTTTCCCAATTATAGCCTATCAATTTCGGTGATTAAGCCAATCTTCAAGGATTCATAGTGCTCCCCAATACCTCTTTTGAGAAACTAATTAATAATGAAAAACCCATCAAGCCTAATGCATAAGGAAATTTTCAAGGATTCATAGAGCACCACCTATGTCTATTTTGAGAAAATAGTTAAGATTTAAAAAACCTTCAACCTCAGAGTTTATGCCAATCTTCAGCTACAAATACTCTCTTCTCACCTTTAAAAGTCACTTGAACTAGAGGCTTGTCATTCTTCCCTAGAACAATGGTGAATGGACACAATTGTTTGTCAGACCGCACAGAGGGATCATTGTATCTTCTTCCAATGAGTCTCTTGACATCAAACACAGTGTTGGTAGGATTAGTTGAAATCTAAAATTTGGCAGCATCCCCAACAAGCCTTTCATTGGGGGTGAAAGCAACCATGGACGGAGTGGTTCTGTTACCTTGGTCATTCGAAATAATTTCAATTCTGTCGTGCTGCCACACTCCAACACAGCTGTAAGTTGTCCCTAGATCAATGCCAATAGCCTTAGCTTTGCCCACTCTTTCCATGATAAATTTTGCATGAATGTAAGACAAATATTTGGGAAATACTTCAGGTTTTGAATCACGCAGGAAAATGGTGTTATTAATTTTGAAATGAATTACTTTAAGAACAGACTACAACTGTCATTATGTGGGAGGCTTTGTCTTTGCTAGCACAAAGGGATTTCCTTTAACAGGCACCAAGGAGCTTCAATCGATGAAATAATGTTTCAGCCAAAAGTATAGCAATTTCAATTAGTCTGTGTCAATTAAAAGAGGATGTCCTTAGTCATTGCTAATCACCTTGTTCATAATCGTATGATTTATTATAGGGTTAGTAGTTCTATCATGCCAAATTGTTTTGGCCAATTAGCCTAATATAAGGTATGAACTAGTGTTTAAAGGAGTTGTAAAATTGGATGGTACTGGTGTTAAGACAGCAAGAGTTATCAAAATCTCAATCTTACCTTTTGGATAAGTTCCTCTCTTTTGGAAGACACTTCAGTTATAGAACTTCCCCCATATTTGCTATATGTTTGTCTAGAGAATTTAGAGCCAAGACAGAAGGATATTTATTTGCATTTTTTCCATATGTTGTTCAGGATCAGGTATGGTACAAGAATCACTATCAAGGCCAAGCCAATTTCAAAAAAATTTGTTAAACCTTAGGCAGTTAGTCCAACTCTAAGCAATCAAAACTGTGCCATTTATAATCTAGAAGAAAACAATGCTGGTTTTTTCCTTATTACACTTGAGTAGAAATTTTCAGATGTTTTTCCTAATGAATGGGGTAATAATTTTGAGTTTGAGCCTTGTGACCTTGTGTAAAAATGATTGGACACCTATTATGTTATGCAAAGAAAATTCATTTATTTCGGATCTCATGAAACTTGAAAATGATGTTAAGGGTATGTTGTAGATGTACTTTGATGGTTCAAGGAGAAAGAATGTTATTGGTGCGGGTGTAATGTTGGTTTCTTTCAACAATGAAAATTGCTATTTTATCTTCAGATTTGATTTCTCTTGTACTATTTATTTAGCTAAGAAAGAGGTTTGCAATCAACGATTGCTAGTAGCACCAAAGGAAGGAGTCAAATTGCTATAGTGATTTGAAGATAGTGAAATGTCCGTGAATGCAAATAGAACTCAAAGTATAGCAAAGAATAGTATTCTCAAGTTTTATAAAGATAGAATATAGACTTTGAGGCATTTGGCATCTAGGGTGTTCCTAGAGAGCAAAACAAAGAGGTGGACAACCTTGCAGTAGTTTGAGGGGAAATTTGAAAATAGTTCAAATTTTGATACATAGAAGAAAATGCTATTGCAAAAACCTTCTACTATTCATATCCTTGTTTTTCCATTAGATTGTCCAATTAGCTCTTTATTCTTCTTGGTTCTAAGCTAAGGTTGTGTTGACAACTTCCATAATTTCTTTGGCTACAATAATAGAGGAAATTTGGTATCCCTCTCACATCAACTACTTCATACCATTCTGTAGCGTTCAGTCTGAGTCCTCTTTGCTAGCAGCAGTAGAAGATCCAGTTTTAGGTATTGATGGTTGTTTGGTAGCTATTTAATAGTTGTTTCCCCTGATTTAGAAATGGTGGAACAATTTTATTGAATTTAAAGAGTAGATTAAACCACATCAAAGAGAAAAATAAAAGAAAATGGAAATAGACACAACACAGTGAATTACGTGGCTCACCACATCATTTGTGCCATATGTGGCTAAACTTTCCAATACCCCACGATTCTCCTCCTATTTTGTATTCTTCCATCCTCTAATAGATAATTTAAGCTTTTCCTATGTCCATTCTATTAAGGGTTTCTGAATATGCCCAATTGAAAATTTGGGGTTTTATTCTTAAGGCTCGCTTTGCAACTTTTTTGCCATTAAAGGACCTTTACGTTGAGCAAGGTTTACTTGTGCGAAAAGTATTGTTTTTTCTCTTTTATATGGTAAAGTTTGGATCTTTTTGTAAATGAGATGTTTTCAGGATGCTAATCTCTCGTCTAATGGATTAGGATTGTAAGATAAGATAAATAGAAGTTCTAGTTTTTAATAGAAAACATAGAAATGAGACTGCAATTCATTTACGATACAAGAATTTTAAATGGAGAATATGATTTAAAATTACATACCTTGAATTTCCTAGAAAAAACTTGAACAATGCCCTTGTGAAATGAATTGAAATCATGGTAAAAGAAATAAGAAATCTAGAGATGGAGTGGAGCGTGTGGGACACAGAAGCAATTAAATGGTTTAATGATAGTGGGTGGAAGTAGGTGGATTATAAATGAAACAGTCATGGCATGAGTATGTTGGATTTCACGGTTTACTTTCACTATTATGGAGTAACAGCGTTACAGGGGAACTTGGAACATTACGAAGGAGATGGGGGACGGATCTGGGGAGTGGACCCCATAGTTGCACACTAAGTGGTCAATGCTTAGTGTGCACTATTTAAGCCGCGTGAGTACTTATAGCATACCTTTCCAACCATTCGATTTACACAATTACTCACTATACTGAATTTCTTACTTATTATTTCTGAAAATTATTTTGAAGAAACAAAATGTTTACAATACAAACCATGATTAGCACCTGATATATAGATAGATAGAAATATTGGAAAAAGATGGCAGAGTTCACATAAATACTTATTTGGCATGATACTCAATGATTGGGCATCATAACTAAATTTAAGGGGCATTTGATTGCGAGAATAGGAATAGGGGAATAGGAATAGCTATTTTGGAATACGTATTTGAAATAGAAAATGGGGCTATGTATTCTTTCTCTTTTTGGTTCAACCAATTTTTGATGGGGAATTTGCAGACCCCAAAATTTATGTTTTCTAAAATAAACAAAAGTGGAATAGGAATACGTATTCCAATAACACCTATTTGGGTGGAATTGCAAAACCTCATTTTTGGGCCAAAATTGGAATACATATTCATATTTTACTTCATATTTGAATTCCAATTAGGTGCATCCAAATGAAGAATTCAAAATTTTAAGAATTTACATATGGCTATTCCGCTTGTATTCTCGTTGCCAAATAGGCCCTAAGGGCTCGTTTGGTCGCGAGCATAGGAATGGAGAATAGGCATGTAATATTGGGAATAGGAATGGCTATTCCAATAACAAGTATTTTTTGGAATGGGTATAAGCTCATTTTAGAGTCAAAATGGGAATACGTATTCCTATTCCCTATTCCAAGTGACGAACCAAATAGAAAATGGAAAATGTATTCCAACTTTTCTATTCCTATTCCAGCAACCAAATAGGCCCTAAAAGTCCACAAATTGCCATATGTGCATCTCACACCTGAAAGTAGGTCTCAAACTTGACAGTCACATCTATCTGTCGAATAATTTTCATTTTAGTGTTTGGTCATTTTAATGTTTCTTTCTTTGTTAAAATACCAATACTTGCATTCAAAAAAACTTTAGATTGAAAAATTTTAAGCTGAGCACACTATCACATGAGCTTTAGATTTATATAGGTATTAATGATAATCTAGAATAGCATGAATGCATTATGCACTAGTTTCTCTTGAGTTGACCAACAACTAGAACAATTTTAAGATTACAAATGAATGATATGGAGTAACTATTTCATCCAGGTGGATCTTGAAGACCTCAAAATTCAAAGTTTGATTGGACACACCAAATAAGTGTTAAAAAAAAAGTGTCAATTGATTTTCTCAAACCTTGAAAAAAATAATGTCAAGCTATAATGCTTGTGTTGATTCTATAACTATATATATTTTTTAAATAATGCTGAAAAAAAACAACTTATGATCAGGGAAAGGTGCTTGAAAGGATGGTTTTACTAATCAAATGATGATGTGGGCATGACATGAAACAAATGTCAACCTGGCTCAAGTACTCAAGGTGGACCGATCATAATTTGACATGTGTCACCAATTTGGCTACACCACATAGCACCTTAAGTTGATTGGTTTAGAAATTGAGTTGACTAATTTGACTTTCCAATTTTTGACTTTGACATTCATTTATACAAAATAAATAAAAGTGTGAGGGATTAGAAACCCTACACCTCTCCTCCTTTATTCTTTGTTCTTACCAATGTATTTCTTTAAATATCTGAAACAATGGTGGTGCCTTTTATTAAAAACAGTAAAAAGAAAATTCTAAGGTGGTTAGAATTCATAACCTTGCACATTTTGTTTTCATACCTCCTAATGCATCACATTTACATTAGATTTTTTTTTTTGATGAATAGTCTTTTTCTAGTAATAAATAATATGCTAAGTTACAATTCACAAAAAAGGGTTGGGGGGTACAAGATCACCCCATGAGAGTTTACACGGACTCAGCCAGAATCAACAACTAATCATAATTTTTTTTTAAAAGCAAAGAAATATTGTCAGGCTGCCAAAGTAGTGCCAACTGAGGGTGGTGGTTCATTTTGATTGTGGAATCCCCAGTCATTCCTAGGATTAGTAGGTGGGTTGCGAATAGTCTAGCCATTATTAGCATCGTTAGGGGCCTGAGCTTCATCCTTGTTATTAACCCGCAGGGACGAATGGGCCATTTACCAAGTACAATATGCCAAGCACTAGCCGAGGGAGCCACCAGGCTCAAAGACCACCCTATGCCACCTTGGGGTGGAGAAACTAAGAAGTGACCCCAATCTTCACTACCACTGCTAGGAAAGTGGTGACGGGAAGCCTATGAGTGAGGCATGTGCAAGGAGCGGCTTGAGGAATTACACCTCCAGCAGTAGCCCCTGGGCGAAGTAGCAATAGCAGAGACGTCAGGTGGAACTTTGGAAATTGTATAGGGAGCATTAACCCAGTGGTTAAGTGGCTCTTGGAAGTGGGCCACCTCCAAAGCCACCATGTTGACTTGTACCTGAATCTGCATCATTACATTATTACAATTGCATGCTTTAGTGTACATGTAGCAACATTTATGTTGATAAAAATGTGAATGAAAATAACAACATTCTTATCTTTCCATAAAGTAAACAAAATCTCCATCCTGAAGGTATGCTAGATCTAGGTAAACTTCTTGGGAAACCTGGGGGAATCACACATAATAACCATATGCCAAGAAAAGGCTTCTCGTCAAAAGGGCTAAAAAAATTGTGAATCTAGTGCCAATATTGTTGAGCACGACTACAAAACCAAAAGAGATGTAAAAATGTCTCTACTTGCCCATAGAAAAGATACCGAGGATCCAGAACCCCAATATGTTTGAGCCGAGGCCCAAGGGAAAGACCTTGAAAAACTAGACACTAAGAAAAGTAGGCAATCTTGGGTTCCATACCAAATAGTGCCAAAATGCTTTCTCCACTAAGAGAGAGAAGACTACAAATGCCAATGTTGATTGAGAGTATCCCCAATATCCAAAGCTGGGCTTATAGCTGGTGAAGGGAGTAGCCATATACAATTTCCAGTCAGTCTATCAAGGATGAATAGACTGAATACCCACCTTATGAAGTAGATGATCTAGAATTTCAACAACCAATAAATCAAAAGTTTTTTGATATGAATGGGTAAGATGAAAGTAAACTTTCATATCTTCCCATGATCTTAGGCTCATAGTGACTCTAGAAAAGAGGTCCTTAGGGGTCTTGATGCCATATTTAAAACAACACAGAGCACAAGCACCTTGAATCTTGGCCAAAGGAATATCCTAGGTGGCAAACAAAGAAGACCACCATATGTTTTGTTGATTCAAAGAGAGTCCATCCCAAAACCCATCACTAGAGCAACAAAGCCAAGGATTGACAACTTCCCAAGCTTTCTAGATGCTCTTGATAACAAAAGATCTCTATATGTGAACAAGTTCCTACATGATAAGAAGGATTTAAAAACCAATCCCCTTCCATGTAGGTTTTTTGGTAAGAATACCAAAAGAGATGAAATGCTGAACCAAAAATTTCCAAGATTTATCTCGAGTAATGGCACGAATGATCCATTTGGCACAAAGAGCAAGCCCTTGCTTTTGAGTGGAAAGAAGGCCAAGGCCTCTAGACTCTTTAGGAAGGAAACAATAGTTGCAAGGCACTCTGTGAAAGCCAGGATGGTCAAAGCCATAAGCCCAAAGAATGTCACTAAGTAATTCCTCTAATTTCATATAAGAGGCTTCGAAGGGGGCCCAATAGGATGAATAATAAACATGCATAGTTGCCAGAACCTTTGAGCAAATCTAGAATTTCCTTGCAAGAGAAAGGGGTTTAGTAAGCCAGTAGTCAAGCTTCTTTTCAATATCAATAAGAAAAATGTTCCACAAATCAACTAGAGAGGTTTGAAAGGCAAAAGGAATGCCCAAAAATTGAAAGATCTCCCCGTGAGTGAACACTTCCATTAGAATTGGTCAACCATGGCAGCACTAGAAGAAAAGATTGTTGACAGAAGAACATTTTGTGCCATTGAATAGCTGAACCAAAAGCTTGACAAAAGGTATCCAGACATTCCAAGGAAATACTGATGTTTTCCTCATCCTCTGAAGAGTGAGAAAGGAATCACCAGAAAAGTGGTCATTAACCAACTGGGAGGAGGAATCTAGTAAGGAAATTCCATGCACTAAACTAGAAGAAATAGACTAGGCTAGAAAGTATCCAAAACCTTCAGCCATGAGAACATATAAGGTCAAAGCTAGAGGGCAACCCTATTGGATGCAATGAAAGATCCCAAAGGCTTTAAATTGAGAGCTATTGATAGTAATACAAGCATTAGCATCTCCAAAAAGCATTTCCATAGCTTGAAGAAAATTGGGGCAGAAACCAAGAGCTTGAAGCATAGCCAAAATAAAAGGGCATTCGATCCTTTCATAAGCTTTAGCAAAGTCAATTTTCAAAAAAACATATAGTTGATTGGACTTGCGATCCCACTCCATGCCCTCCAAGACAAAAATAATGTTGTCAAGAATATACCTTGACTTAATAAAGCTAGTTTGCTCTAGCCACACAATTAAGGGAAGGAGATGGCAGATTTTGAGAGAAATTGCCTTGGCAATGATCTTATAAGACACATTAAGCAAGATAATGGGCTACCAATTATAGATATCTTCAAAATCTCTAGCTTTAGGTATGAATTTGATGTTTCCTTTCATAATAATAGCTCCTAGACTCTTGGAATGACAGGCTTAAAGATAAACTTTGTGCAGGTCTAGACTAATGGCCTCCCAAAGATGTTTGTAGAATTCACAGGGGAACCCATCACACCTTGGGTATTTATCATTAGCCATAGAAAAGTTGCCTCCTTAAGGTCTCAGATGGTGAGAAGATGCTCATAGAAGGCTCGTTTCTTCACTGCTAGGCAGTTTGGAGTAATAGTAATACACTTTGTGAGGGCTTCCTCTCGAGAAATCAAATTTCCTTGTGAAGCAAATACATTTTCATAGTGGTGCACAAACACTTGTAGGAAGTCAAGGAGACTGGAAAGAAAAAAATTTCCTTGTTTAATCTTTTTAATCCCAAAATTTGTTTGACGGGCTCTAAGAGACTGAAAAAATTCTTTAGAAGCCTTATTACCAACCTCCAACCAATGGAGGTGAGCTTGATTTGGGCCCCATGAGCAACATAATTATCTGCAACCTGCTTGTCATGATGAAACTTAGAAAGCTGAATTTGCAAGTCAACATCAAAAGGGTTGAGGGTGAGAGCTTTAGAAGCTTTTTTGAGAGTTGAGGTGGTGGATTCATAAGACCAACTTCTAAAAGTTGACAACTGCCGCCCATAGATGTGTAGAAATTGAGTAGTTCTGGTGATGGCATCATTCCACCACTAAATCCAACTGGCTTGAGAGTGTAGACATGGCTCCAAATTCCAGACATGTAGGATATGAGCAATAGTGGAGGCATGCACTAGCATTGCCATATTGAGAGAAAAATGAGTCTTGACAACACACTAGGCAATTGTATGCCAAAAGATGGAAAAATAAATTGGATAGTGGTTTGATAACATCACATCTAGTAAGGGAATGACATGTAGATCTCGATCTTGAAAAAAGGAGGAAAATGATTGTGCAGTAATCATAGCAGGATCGACACGTTTTAGAATATGGTTAGTGCTAGCTTGAAAGTTGGACCAAGTGTGCCAGACCCCAGTATGTTGGCATAGTTAGAATTGGGATTATAAATAACCAATTTATTACACATGTAGTACCAGGCTTCCCTTTCCCCAACTGTCCAACAAAAAGGAAAAATGCCATCTTTGTTAGAGGCTACCTCAACCATATTGAAGTGACCACACATAACCCAAGTAGCTAGAGGTAAGTTATCTACCATCCAACCTCACAATTGAGATCTTTCCACAGCATCATTGGAAGCAATAAACATTAACTACTCTAGAGGAATGATTATTGATAGAAAGCACAAGAAAATTATTCTGTGTGTTGGGTCAAAACATTGCAAAATAATAGTAGAATGAAGACAAGGTGACATTAGAGTAACTACACCACCTCTACCAATTTCATGCTGGCCAAATGATACAACATGCAGAAGAAAGCATGAAACTAGAAATTTTAACCTCTTGCATGTAGAGAAAATCTAAATTATGAAGTCTATGACAGGTATCCCTGACATAGTACTTTCTAGAGAGGTTCATAAGACCTCTTACATTCCATGATAAAAAAATTCTTGAAAAATCTTCCATATCTTCCTCATCCTTAAGAGAGGATTAGTTATTTTGCAAAAAAGTGTAAGTGTGGTTGAATCCCATAGGGAAATCCTCTGGACTGATGGCCCGTCTTTTCTCTAGCATCTCAACATGTCCAAGACTTCAAGAATGTCGCACATTCTAGGTCATAATGTAAGAGGCCATAAGAGGTGTGAAAATCACCACAGAATTATTAGCCTTGTGGCTGCCTTGATCTCTTGTGAACTTTTAGGGTTCAAAACTTGAGACATGCCAGGGTTTGAATCTAGAAATACTAGCTTTGTCCTTGCAACAATTGGAGTTTGTGCTCTTCTGGTAATTGGAGGAACCAAAACAATAGCCACATATGACTATTTCAAAGCCAAGGGATTTTTTCCCTTGTGCCCAATTGTATTCCATTCATCTTTCTGATTCCCTATAGTAGGTTTAGCTAGGGCCTCCTTAGGCAAGGGTTCAACCCTAGGTACAACCAAAGGGCAATGCCTGATCTTGTGTTCCATTGACTAACACCTATAACAAGTGTTGGAAAGGTTCAAATAAAGCACCTTCTAAGAGAAGGTTTGAGAACCAATTTGTATTTCTACAAAATCCTTGAGGTCCTTGGAGAGATCAACCTCAATGCATATGTGTTTTCGAGGATGAGCATTGAAAAAAATTCACATTCCTTAGTAATAAATTTTCCAAGAGTGTTGGTAATGGACTCAATAGAAGGCCAAAACAGCAAGGGTAAACCCAAGAACTCAACCCACACAAGAACCATAAGCTTTTTGTAGTCAGAGATAGTAAAGTCTTTCGACCATCTTTGAAAAACAAGTAGGGAGGAGTGCAAAGATCAAGGGTCATTATTAAACACCGCATCTACTTGAGATGGGTTGGAAAAATGAAATAAAAAAAACCTTTGGTAAGGTTTTTCACGCCATCAAGGCAAACTCCATGAGGGGTCCAACTCTTGTTAACCCATTCTTGAAGCACAGCTTTAGGAGGAGTCCTACCCACAAAATACCCTATCAAGGTATGTTGCTCTAACCAATCACAAGGAACATCAAATTCTTGCAAAGAAAGGATAATATCGAGATTACCTTGTGAAAATATTTTAGTACAAATTTGTGAGTACATTTGTCCAAAGGAGGCATCATGGCTTTCTGAAGTAGTAGCATGCAAACTAGTATCAACAACTAGGTTACCATTGGTCAGGGCCATTATAAACTAAACCTAAAAGCTCTCGAGTAAATGTGGTTTGATTGGTGGAGAACAATAGGAAAGTTTAGACAGAGAGCCATATGCAAGGAAACTCAAAGATTGCATGAAATCCTAGTAGAGTGAAAAAACGAACTCAAATATTTATATTTGAAACATGGTTAATCTAGAAAAAATTGAAGGTAACGAATTTCAAACACATCACTGCACAAATAATATTTTCAAATCCCATGGACTATGCCTCCACATATTTTGGAGTAAATGAAGGAAAATTTAATTTTAATGGGAATTAATTTTAAAATATTAGAATTTTAATTTTAATTTTAAAGGGATCATTTTTCATTGTAATGATATTTATTTGTAAAAATGGAAGATTGGATTGATTTGTAAAATCAATTGGTTATCCACCAAATTGGGTAATTTCTAATATAAGAAAGTTGAAAGAGAGGCTAAGTGATTTTGGGAGAAATAATTCAAAGTCTATGAATTTTGGAAGAGAAAAATTTAAAATGTTTTTGTATATACCAAAAAATTCTAACGAATACAAATTGTGAGGAAATTGTATGTAGGTTATTAAAAGCTTAAATATTGTAAAAAATTGTTTTTCTTGGCAATTTTAAAAAAGTGGCCCTAGCATTAGGAAGTAAAATCAAATATAAGTCTTGATTGGATGAACTCTATTATCAACATATGTGTCATCCTTCTTTCTTTGTTCTACTATTCTTGTTATTTCTTTTCAACTTTATTTCTTCTTTTAAATTTTAATCACTCTATTTTAATGATTAGTGAATTTTGATTAAATTTAGTGTAACTAATTATAATTTCAATGGTTAAAAACTATAATCATGTAATTTTCATGGATCAAGAAAATTATTTAATTAGAAAACTAATTTACAAGTTAATTTATAACCAGTAATTATAGATTAAGTTGGTATCTGAGCCCAGAGAAGGTGCTCTTCCATATTGTAATCTAGAGATTGGGAAACAAAGAACATTTCCATAAAAATGTTCGAAATCGTAACTTAACATGAATCTCTGGAGCTCAATGAATGTGATTTAATTTCAAAAAGCCTTCCTAGACATGAAAGTTAAGGAGTAGAAGGTGGTCATGACCCTCCTGAACCTCCATTCCTGTCTTCTTCATCCCCTCCTTCTTTTTTGTATACTTCTAAAAAGAAAAAACACATGCAAAATAATTCACCTTTATTAAAACTAGATGTTAAATTTCATTTTCCAATCTATAATGGAGGATTGAATTTAGATAACTTGATAATTAGATAAGGCAGATTGAGGTGGATTGTAGAATTCAAAATTTGTTGACAATTCTATGAAAATTCAATCATCTTCTCTTTGCTTAGGAGGTACAACCTTAATTTGGTGGCAAAATAGAATATGTGAGGATTTAATTTGTCACATTTGTTTCTTCTTGGTTTGAGTTTATAGATGCACTTAAGAAAAAATTATAACCATTAGTGCACATGTAAAAAATGATGATGAATTGACAATCATCAAGACAAGAGAAAGGACAAAGTGTGCAAGAATAGACACAAAAGTTTAGGAAGAGAATCCCATTGTACAATGAAGATACTTTGTTAAAATAAATAGGTCGATTACATTAAAATTTAAAACATAACATACCTACATTTAATCCATCTAACTTTGATGAAGTTAGTTTGCAAGCTATCCATATAGAAACGATATGAAGGAATAGCCATGAAAATCTATTGATGGACTCAAGTAAGCACAAAGGAAGCAATAAAGAGAAAGAGAAATCATCAAGAATGACTACTACAAACAAAGAGTATGAGAATCCATATTGCTTACATCACAAGAAGAAAGGGCACAAAGATTCAAAGTGTACGAAATTACATCTTGATAAGAATTCAAAGTGGTTCAAGGATCGAAAGGTTTAGGAAAAGATTACAAATATCACACAAGACCTTGGATTAGGTTCTATAGATGAAACCAAGATCTCAATTATGGGTATCAAAGGTAATACTCCTATTGTCAGTACTAGTTCTTATGCTTCTTCTATAAGTAGTAATGAAGCATCTTTTGAATGTAGGAGTGATTTATTTTATATAATCTAGGAAATTGATTAAAAAAACAAAGGTTAATACACTAATAGACAATAGTTTAGAAGTTAATCTTATCTCAAAACAATTAATTAATAATTTAGGATTGAACATAATTCCTTATCCTAGACCCTGTACTTTTGGTTGGGTGCATGATAATGCTTGGCTATGTGTGTCAAAGTAGGTGTAAACTATGTTTTTCAATCAAATCTATGTATTTTGATGGGGTAGAGTTAGATTTTATTATGCTTGACATTTGTAGGAGGGTTCTTGATAGTCCTTATTTGTTTAACAAAAATTTCATTTGCTATAGGGAACATAATAGGTATCATTTCTTTAATGATAGAGCTAAATTTAGCATTTAAAGCTCATCACATGAAGACTGATAAATCTATTATAAATATATGATATTTGAAGATTATTTCAAATGTGAGTAATACTTTAATCCTTATGTTTGTAAATACTAGTGATACTAGGCTTGAAGATGAAATTATATCTAATCATGTTGAGGCATCGCAAATAGCATAGTTAATGTCCTTTTCACTAACTGTCTTTTTTATGAAAATTTCTTTCTACTCATTTAATACCAAAATATACTCTAAAATTAAAACATCATTTCATCACTAAAGTGGATAATTTTAAAGGATAAAATAAAGTGAACCTTCATTCTATCTTTGTGATCAAAAGACCCCTTATAATATGGAAATTTTTTCTATCTATTAGATATAATAACCAAAGCAGTCTTTTATTTATAAATTGTGTTATTTGTTTTGTTTTTTGTTTACTTTTATTACTATTTAACAAAAGGAAACTATCTCATAAAATAGAAATAAATTTTTCTTAATGTATTTTGCCTATTTAATTAATTTTAATAATGATCTTACAATTTAGTTGTATTCAATAATCATCTCACTATTGAATTAAACTTAGCAATAGTCTTTCTATTTAAATAAATTTAATGATAGTCTCCTTATTAATTAATTTTATTAATGGATGCACAATTTAATTTAATCACCAATTCTCTTAGATTTACATAAAAATTTGATGATTAAATTAATAGCCACTCTTTGAAATTAAATAAATAAATAAATAAAATAAAAATATTAATATCAATTCTAAGGTTACATACTATTATATATTTACCACAAAATATTTTTAAAATTTAATAAACTAATGCTTTCACCCACTACTCCAACCATCTTTCCCCTTTTCTCTTCTTGTAAAATAATTCAAAATTTGACGATGAGGGAAGCCCATTTCAATTTTGGGTCAAAGAGTCAACTTGAGCTCCCTCCAAGCATGACCTTGGGTTAATTCAAATTTTTAGCTAAGTTATTATTTCTAACCCTAACCCTAATTAAACATTAGGGTTTGAGGCAAAATATAAAAGTCACTTTTGACCCTTTTTGGGGGTTTTTTTTGTTTCTCTTCCATGGGGTTTCAAACCCTCATGATATTTTTCCCCATTTTCTTTCCTTACATATATTTCCTTTCAGGATTAGTTACAAGCACAACCAAACCTTCAACCAAAGATGGTAAAAGAGAGTTTGAATGTTTCATTTTGTAATATTGGCCTTTTTTATAAGATCTGGCACATTAATACTACTTCTTGCACATCGATGTATTCAATATTGTTTCTCTTTATTCTAATAGTTATTTCTATGTGGATGATGAATATAATAGTGAATACTAATGAGAATATATTTTAGTGTATCAACAATGTCATATCTCATATTTATTTGTTTTTTTTATGGGTCATATGTTCAAAATTCCAACACAAAGAATAGATGATACTACACAAGTGGGGGAACATTGTGCTAGCTCAAATTCTGTTGAAATTATAGGTGGGAAGATTTAGTTTTGAGAGGGGGGGGGGGGGGGGGGGGAATTGGACCTAACAGTATTTAACCTTTCAAAACTTTTAACTGAGATCATTCACATGCATCTAACATATCTACTTAACATGAAAAATAAACACATGCATGAAAATAGATAACACAAGATTTTAGTCACCTAGGAACCCTCCAAAATGAGAAGGTAAAACTGGGGTGGGGATGACATCCACAAATTATAACTACAACAATATGTAATTGTTTAAGGTTACAAAGTTTGACCACTTCCAATGGTTTTCCCTATGAAAGGCTTTCCCGGTCAAAGGCTTTACACCCTGTTAAAAGTGACCTGGTTAAAGGATTTACAAACACTCACTTGGAATGTTACCCTATTAGAGGATTTATCACCTTGTTAAAGGTTTACAAGATGGATATTAAACCAACCTATCATCATAGGATTTTCATTCCTAATACAATGGCTAGAAAGTACTAGAATGTGTTGACCTAATGACTTACAATCTTCAATTGTTGATTCTAGATCCTTTTTCTGCACAGTCTATTCTAATCCTTCCTAGTCTAATGTCTCTACTCAAAGTGTTGACACTCTATTCTTCCCAAATAGATTATACAATGTTGCTCTTCCTCTAAGTCCTTGTACCCTTCTAAATTACACTAGCATTCTCCCATACAACTCTCACTCATGCACGAACTATGGGGTATTGTCCTCCTTTTAAAGGCTTTGAAGACTTAGGGTTAGGTATGAATCCACAAATGATATTCATCCATCTTTCCCACTAAAATATTTACACTTTTCCTATTGGTTGCATGCTTTCTCTATTTTTCTAATTGGTTGCATGTTGAATACATAGGGAATGTAAAAGATTCGATCTTATCTTTTAGATCCTTCAAGATTCATCTTAAGTCAACTCAAAAATGGTTTATATCTGAGTTTGTGAAGGCACAAACCCATATGATGATTCTGTGTTAGTCGACACTTATTGATTGTTGATGCTTGGCACATATAGGAATTTTGTCTTGCTCGAATCCTATAGTAACTCTATCTCCTCTTTATCATTTTTTCTTCCCTCAAAGGGATCTTCTTGTCCTTACTTGACTATTTGGAGACCATATATAACTTTCCGCATGAGGGTGGACTTCTTTACAACATCCTCAATCTTTTTTTGTAGAATGGTGAAGGCTTTGTATTTGGGTGCAAATTTCCTTCCATGTTTCTTGTGAGCCTTGCTTATTTGACTTTGTAAGGTCAAGCATCGCATGAGCCAAAGTTGACTCTCTTATTTCTTTCTCCATGGTTAGACAATAATACCATTTATTTTCAACAATGGAGTATAGCTCCTTCGACATAGTGTTATCCAACTTAAGTGGAGTAGTCTTGAACTTGGCCATCATAGTGTAGATAGATTTTTCCACTATATTTTGTTCCTCTCTAATTAAGTTATTGAAATCAATGGTTTTGAATCCATTTAAATCTACATTATCTCTAATGTTATCACAAACATTTTCAAGGTCAGATTTAGTGGTGTGACTTACCACTTTGAATTGTTCATTGTCAGATTTTGTCCTCTCTTCATTTGACTCTAGGGGTGCCACATATTTTATTCTCTTCTTCTCTACTGGCCCTTCTTGCTCTGTGGCTTTCTTCTTTTCCTATTCCTTTTCCACTTTTGTTGTTGCCTTGTTATTAGTCCTTGTGGTAGGCTTGGTTGGGCACTAGTGTAAATACTTTGGAATCGATGAAACTATGTTGAATCTGCATAGAAATCTACTAAAATGCTTGATTCTCTGCTAAGAAATTATTGTACACTCTTCTTCATCTTTTCTCTTCATTCATGATGAGGAAAAATGGTTCAAAATGTGATCATATACACTTATTTTGTAGCATTTAATGCTTAGTGCATTTACAGCTATCCATTGAGCTTCTTAAGCATGTATACATTACTCAACTTCCATCATCTTTCCACCACTCGACATACATTGGAGTTTCCCTTACTTAGCTTCAACTAAAATTTCCTTCGCTTGGCTTCCACTACCAACTCGGCTACAACTAATCATTTAGCTTCTACTAACTTTGGCAATCAACTCAGTATGTACTGGAATTTTACTCAACATCTGAGGGCAACTTGGCAACACTGGTGAAAACTTGAAGTTTTAACTTTGCATCTCTCTTTATGTTGATCTATTCTTTTCAGTACTTGCTTGTCTTGGAACTAATGTATGATAAAGCTTTGTATATCAGTCCCACATACCTTCTTTTCCTTAGTTGGATGAAGTGTGACCACTTGACCTTTTAGGTGAAGTGATCCTTTCATTTGATGTGCTACTTCCATCTTTCTTCTTCCATGCTTTATTCATTTCTCCTCTAATGTGTTCAATATCTACCTTTCCTTTTTCCTTTGTTGAACTTTGATTTGGGTGCCTTTAAACTTGTTGGGTAGTTCCTACTGATGTGACCAATTTTCAAACAATTGAAGCATGTAGTTTGGCTCAACCATCTACTGTAGTTTCTATTGAAATGTGTTCTTATGCAATTTTTAGGGATGTGTCCATATTCCTAATAGTAGTGACAACTATACTTCATGTTGTAGTCCCAATTATAGTGATTTCCATGATTTTTTCCCCTCTCTAGTTGATTAGGTGTCCACATAGGCTTTGATATATACTCAAAAACTCTATGTTAATACTTCTTGCAATTTTAGTAGTGACCTTCAAATCTTGGTGTCCTGATGGTTCTAGTCCTACAGTCATGTGCTTGATGTCCTTTCTTATTGCACTTGTGAAAGTGACCCATAATTTTAGGTTTCTCATGCCGATGGGAAAGGTTTCTCTTGTCTACTTCTAGCATAGCCTTATCTTCAATGGCTCTATTCTTCTATTCAGTCACTTCACAAAGCATCATGTCTTGAGATTCTTGTTCAATCTTGAGTGTTCTGATTTCTTCTCTTTGGGCTCTATTCTTCTCCATCATATCTACTATTCCTGCATCAAACTCTTTGGAATATCTATTTGTAAACACTTTTGAGGGGTCAATCTCCTTATATTGTGTATCATTCTCAGCTATGGCAATCTCTCTTCTTCTCTTTAAGGATTTTCTCAATTCTTCCCTTGCTTCTTCTAGAGTATGTAGAACGAGTTGTATATCAATCACCTAGTTTTCTATGACCTTCCCAAATTTGTAGACTTCTATTTCTAGATCTTTTCTCCAAGCTATAAGGATCCTCCTTGTGAGAACTTAGCTCTGATACCAATTGTTGAAATTATAGGTGGGAAGATTTACTTCTGAGAGGGGGGGTGAATCAGAAGTAATAGTACTTAACCTTTCAAAACTTTTAGCGGAGATCATTTACATGCATCTAACATATCTACTTAACATGAAAAATAAAGACATGCATGAAAATAGATAACACAAGATTTTGGTCACCCAAAAAACCTCCAAAATGAGAAGGTAAAACTAAGGTGGGGATGACATCCACAAATTATCACTGCAACAATATGTAACTGTTTAAGGTTACAAAGTTTGACCACTTCTAATGGTCTGCCCTATGAAAGGCCATCCTTATTAAAGGCTTTACACCCTATTAAAAGTGACCTAGTTAAAGGATTTACAAACACTCACTTGGAATGTTACCTTGTTAGAGGATTTATCACCTTATTAAAGGTTTACAACATGGCTATTAAACCAACCTATCATTATAGGATTTTCATCCCTAATACAATGGCTAAAAATTATTAGAATGTGTTGACTTGACAACTTACAATCTTCAATTGTTGATTCCAAATCCTTGATCTACTCAGTCTGTTCTAATCCTTGCTAATTTGATATGTCTCTTCTCAAAGTGTCAATACTCTATTCTGACCAACTGGATTTTGCAATGCTACTCTTCCTCTAATTCCTTGTACCCCTCTGAACTTTGCTAGCATTCTCCCATATAGCTCTCACTCATGCACAAACTATGGTTTATTGTCCTCCTTTTAAAGGCTTCAAAGACTTAGGGTTAGGTATGAATCCATGAATGATATTCATCCATCTTTCTTGCTCAAATATTTACACTTTTCTTATTGGTTGCATGCTTTCTCCATTTTTCTAATTGGTTGCATGCTAAATACATAGGGAATGTAAAAGATTTGATCTTATCTTTTAGATCCTTCAAGATTCATCTTAAGTTGGCTCAAAAATGGTTTGCATCTGAGTTTGTGAAGGCACAAACTCATATGTTGATTTTGTGTTACTCAACACTTACTAATTGCTAATGCTCAACACATATAGGAATTGACTTTGTCTCAATCGGCATCTATACTTTTCTTGGCACCTATAATGACTTGGCATCTATAGTGACTCAAAACTTGAATCTTGCTCAACACCTATTGAATTTTTGACTTGATAGATACTGTAGCTTAGTATCTGTATTATACTCAGCATCATCTTGGAAATTGGTTAAGTGTGTTAACACTCAATTGTCAAAACCAATCTGAGACCAACAAATTCTATATAAAAATAGATGATTTGGAGCTCTAAAAGGTTCTGGATGGGGATGAATGATAAAGGTAGATCTAGAAGAAGTGTAATTTTCACAATCACATAATTAATCCAAAATAAAATAATTGGAAAGAGGTTTATGGCACGATCTTGATACAAATTGAACAAGCTAAAAGGAAGTTTTAATGCATAAAAGTTTGATCAAATAGGTGAATTAGTGTTTAAAAGATAAAAATTTGATTTTCTAAATTCCAAGAAGAAAAAATGTCAAGTTATAGTGATTGTTGCATTGATTCTATATCTATATTATATTTCAAAACTAGAGTTCAAATATAAAATTTATGATTGGTTAAAGATGTTAAAATGATAGGTAGACTAGTCAAATGATGATGTTAACATGACATGGTACAAATATCGATGTGGCTCAAGTGGCTAAGGTGGACTGATCACACTTTGACACATGTCACCAAACTAGCAAGTGAAAATATGCTACATGGTACCTCAGGTTCACTCATTTAATGATTAGGTTGACTAATTTGACTTTCCAAGTTTTTAATTTGACATACATTTATACAAAATAAAAGTGTGAGGAATTAGAACTCCACAACTCTCCTCATTTATTCTTTGTCCTTGCTACTGCACAACAAGATGTTATTCAAACTTGGTAAGAACTTTACTAAATATTTAAATTAATGGTGGCACCTTTATTTAAAATGGTACAAAGGATATTGTGAGGTGGTTTGAACACATGACTTCCCACATTTAGGTTTCCCTTCGTGTGTATTTACATTAGATATTTATAGTTGAAACATGTTTAATCCAGATAAAAATTGAAGGTACTAAGAAGTTTCAAACCCACACTCCATAAATAGTATTTTCAAATCCCCCTGACTGCACATATTTTGGAGTAAATGGAGACTAATGTAATTTTAGTGTGAATTAATTTTAAAAAATAGAAAATTTCTTTTATTTTAAGGGGGTCTTTTTCATTGAATGAGATTTATTTTTGAAAATGGAAGATTGGATTGATTTTTTGAAAAAATTGATTACCCACCAAATTGGCTAAATTTGTAATTTAAGAAAGTGGGGTGAAAGAGAGGCTAAGTAATTTTGAGAGAAATAATTCAAGTGTGGGAATTTTGGAAGAGGGAAATTTACAAGAATTTTGATAGAACAAATATTACAAAGGAGAGAGGTTGTGAAGAAATTGTATGCAAGTTCTTAAAAGGTTGAATATTGTTAAAATGTACTTTTCTTGGTGGTATTAATAAAGTGATTTGAGCATTGAGAAGTGAACTTGGAGACATCGTTTTGAATGGATGAACTTTTTTATCAACCTATGTGTGATCCTTCTATCTTTTGTTTTATTATGATTCTCTCTCTTGCCTTACTTTCTCGTTGTTTCATTTTAACTTAAATTCTTATCAATTTATTTTAGTAATTAGTTAATTTCATTAAATTTTGTAGAAGTGTACATAATTGTAATTTCAATGGTTAAAGAATAATCATGCAATTTTACATGGATCAAGAAAAATATATCACTAGGATTAATTTATAAGTTTATTTGTAAACCACTAATAATGGCTCAAGTTGGTAATAGGGCCCATTTTGTAGGAAATTGCAAAGTGAATGCTAATCAAGTTGAAATTGAAGCAAGGAGAAGGTGCTCTTACAAAGTGCAATCCAAAGATTGGAAAATGGAGATCATTTCCATAAAAATGTTATAGATTTTAATTAAACATAAATCTTCAAAGCTCAATGTTAGCCCTAGTTTTGAGTCATCATTGTGGTTTTTCATTTTCCTCCTTCACTTCGATATTCACATCAACAAGTTTTTCATATTTCCTTCTATTCGAGTGTCATTGTATCCTACCTTTGAAAGTTGAGTCTTGTGATTCCTCTATGTGAATTTTTCCTTTGAACTTCTTTGAGCCTCTTTGAACTCTAATTCAAAGTAGTTCAAAGTAGTTTGACCAAATTTTTGAGACTAACCCTTGATCTTGCAAGCAAGACCAATCAAGCGTGGCAGAGGTGTTCTTCCAAATCACTTCAAACCTATTTGAATTTTGGTTCAAAGTAGTTCAAAGTAGTTCTATTACTAAGGATTTATGCACATGAGTATTACTGGTTCTTGGAAAGATGGTGGTTCCCAAAGTGTCAAATAGAATGTCAAAATAATGATTAAGGTGTCCCTTCCAATTCATCATTACTAGATGTGGATGGTAAGTTAGCATCATGAGTGATAAAAGGGAAGATCTTTAACTTTGAAACTAGATCGGTTGTTAGAGGGTTTGTAATTATTGCAAGGACGTTCCCTTAAGATGATCATTTAATAAGGAAGTCCCATCACAAATTTAAGTGTGTGTGCTAGGTCATAATGATCTCATCATAAATACCTCATTATGAGGTAGTACGTTCACCAATATGTTAGCTTACCTTTAAAAGTACCAAGTTTACAACTTAATTGTTTTATCCTAGAATGAGGTGAATTGAAGGTAGAGAAAAAGTGGAAGAAGGGAAGTTGTCTGGTTTTCTTTTAGTGGATTAGAGGTGAGAATGTAAAAAATCTCTTGTCTCTCCTTTTGTGTTGTTGTTTTGCAAAACAAGAGCGGTGTTGGTGTGCTTGTTTCCTTTTGTTAGAATGAAGTCCATTCTACATTTTTGAGGAAGGTTTCCAATCTTGAATGTGAAAGGCCCATAATTTTTGACACTAACTTAATGGGAGTCAGGGTTGATAAGTTACAAGAGAATTTCCTTGAATAGACTGATGAGATTAAAGGGGGTTTACATGTTTTGATGAGTGGCTTGCTTCGAGCTGCCACTTTTCCTCCTGCTCTTTTAAGCCCATAATTGCTTCAATTGTGTATTGACCATTATGATGCAAGAACCATAAGTATTTTGAGTAAGAATGGATCATCGATCTTGCATTTACATAAATGCACCTTTGTTTCTTTTGGTCCTACCTAGTCCCTAGTTCAATCCCAAGAGAAACATGCAAAGTATCAGAACCTCATGGCTTGGAAGTGGACATAAAAAAAATATAAAGGAAGTTCAAGGCTACCCAAAATGGTTACCAAGGACCATATGAAATCCCATATCCATGGCCTGGTGATTATATTGCATTGAGCTAAGGGGTTTTCTAATGTCTTACCTTTTGAGGATTGGATGTACTGTTACATAGAGATTATCATAACTAGGAAGTAGTTTCTAGATTGGGCAGAGTTGATAGCTAGCTCGCTAAGGAATCAACTTAAACACTAAAAGATCACAATACAAGAATTCTATATGTCCTCTTACTTGACTTATTGTATTGCATGTGTCAGTAATAATACTTCCATCCCTCATGAGCCTTGGAGTAAGGATGTAATTGTCTATAAATATTATCCCTTGTTAAAAAAGGACAAAGTGTTAGAACAGTTTAAAAAAGTACATGATGTTTTGATAGGGAATGTGCACCTAAGTCTCAGAAAAAACCCTATGGTGAGGATATCTCCAAAAGCTCAAAAACTAATCCAAACCTATGAGAGCTTTTACATCCAATTTCCAAGGTTCACATACTTGAGAGTGGGGGGATTAGAAAAAGAGCCTATTAAATTACCTCAATGTGCCCTAGACTACTTTGTCATTGTAGAGATATGCAAACAATTATTTTATGTAATTAAAGATAATCTTCCTCAAGAAAAAATAAGAGTCTATTTTCCCCATCAAACTCGGTCCCCTAGCCTATAGAACTATGATTAATGCTTCCATAATTGGAAGTAACTTGCTAAGCTTTAACCTCAAATTTTATCAAGGAAGGAGGGATTTTGACACTAATAGTTTTGCAATGTTAGTCCTCGAGATAAAGCGTCAATCTTAGTCGGCTCCTCACTTGGAGGATTTCTATGAAAATTTTGGTGATGAGCATGAATTAGTTAAGAGAGATAAGTTAACGTTAACACTTCCCTAGATTACCTCATTGAAGCTAAAGTTTAGGTTGGAAGGAATGACTAAAGATGATTCATAAATTGTTGAACTAGGCTGGGAGGAATAAAATGAGAAAATTCAACTTGAAGTAGATTGGAGAAAATCCGAGGAAGATGATATAAATCTTAGGACTAGATCCATTTTGGCCTACATGGAAAATTAGTTGAGGAGGAAGAGCATGAGATTACTTAGCAAGAAATAGATTGTAAAATCTCCAAAAGCAATTTCTTTCTCTGAAAATTTAACCTCTAATATTCTATTTTCATCTCATGTTGCAAGTGATATTCTGACTTCTAAAAAGCACATGGAAGTGACATCCCCTAAGAGGCTCATGACTCTTAGAACCAAGTCTAAAACTAAGTCTACATCACTTGATTAGAAAATAGTTCTACCATGGCTCAAGAGAAGAACAAACGGGAAGAACTTACTCTATCAAACAACCAAGATGATTATGTGGAACTGATCAAAGCTCCAAACATGGTGTAGTCTGGTTTCATGACTTCTGCTAAAAATGGTCAAGGAGTAGCAGCCACTTCCACCATTCCACGCACATTATCCAACTTAGTAATTAAAAAGTGTAGTCTCTAGCCCATGTCCATGCCTATTAAAGACATAGTCACAAAGTATGTTGCTTGAGTCTAAAAGAATAAGAAGGTGAAGAGTGACACACAGTTAATCAAGAATCCTATAAAAGGTAAGGTTATAGTCGAGGTGGCTACCTAAAAGCAGAAAGAAGACTTTGGGAAAATTGATGCTGAGGACTTCAAGGTTACTACCATGGACTTGGGGGCCATCTCTAAAGACACCAGGACTCATTTTTTTGATTTTTCCATGCACCATATGTTGACCCAATCCAAAAAGGATGGTAAAGAAAAGAAGGAACTAAAGAAGCTAATAATCACTATGGCCGAGTATATAGACTCCTTAATGAATGTTGGTGCTCTTCTACTAATACAAACACCACAATATTTTGACCCTAACTCATCAGACAGTCAGTAGTTGGTTAGGAAAGCATGAAGAGGAAGGTTTCCTTCAGAAGTAATGAATGAATGGGTGGAGACTAGTGTAAAAGAAGGAAGAAAAAGTATTTTGGAATTTACAACTTCATACATAGAAGGAGAAATGTTGTTAGGAGAAGTTCAGACCCTCATTCCAATATGGGAGGTATACCAAAGTTAGTGCTAGGCAATCGTATTTTAGGTACATGAAGTGGAGAAGTATGGCATGTTGAAGTTCCTAAGTGAAAACCCTATGAAGGTCATGGACTCTTGCATGCTATTTATCCTAAAAAAGAACCATGAATTGGAAGGACTCTATCTACATGAAAACCATAGAAGAAAAGTAAGTAGTCAAACTTACAGTTACTAGGATGCACAAGGAGATATTGAAAGATATTATATCATAAACCTCATTGGTATCTTTCAATTCGATGATGGTAGCAACGATTTTGATACCTTGACTAAAAGCTTAGTGACACTATGTCTGGGATCAAAGATAGTGGTAGTCCTAGCACTTGAGACTTCACTACAATAGATAACATCAAATTAGTGTTGTACCTAAACAAGGAGCTTTTGCCTAGGAAGAATCAAAGGAATAGGTAACTAAGGTGACAAAAGGATGCATGCAGATCAAAGTTTCTCAGTCTAAAGAACCCACATTCTCATGCAATCTAGGAATTATCAAGCACTTTAAGGAGCTAGAAGTTGGTCAAGAAAACTGTGGTGAACAAGGAGAAGCCTAATGAAGAAGTTTAGTTATGAATAGTTATCTCTTAGTTTCTAAATTTTGAAAAACTATTTTAAATTGTTTTCATCTATAACTATTTGTAACCAAAAGGCTAGGTTTTGATGGAGGTATTTTCAAGTTTGTAAAAAATTATAAATGCTAGAGCATTAAACTAGGAAAGGGTTACATTTTAGTCATTCATAGCTTAGTATCTTTTTGAGAAGCTTTTTGCTAAGATAGTAATAGATAGAAGGTGGTGATATATGCAACTATTATTTCTTTAAAGACTTGGTGCTTGAGAAATTTACTTAAATATATAGATCTATCAATATTTTATCATGGTTTGAAATTTGGAGTTTGAACTCAATCATTCGCAATTACTTTTAGAATTGCTATGATTAATCATGGATAATATCTATTACTATTTCTTGTGATTATTGTACTCATTTCTTCCTTTGTATGAATCAGTTTACATTGTTGTAGAATTCAAATTGTTCTTAAATCTTGTTCTATTGTGGAAAGACTATATGCTTGTCACTAATAAAAAACTTGACTAAATGTCAACAATCTCCCCCTTTGGAATTAGTGACAAAAACACTTATCAACCAAAACTTATATACATCACAGTGTGATACTGACTCGGTATGGTATGCTATTTTTTGAGATTTTTCAAAAATTGTCTTTGTAACTATATACAGCCTGAGTTGGCCTAGTGGTGGAGAACTTGTACTCTTGAAAGACAGGTCACAAGTTCAAATCCCACTGGGGAGTAGGGTATGTACGCCTCATTTGTAACACCAAGCTACTCTCGAAAAAGAGTACGAGGTAGTCCCATATCACTATCACCATATGCAAACCCAAAAACTATGGCATAGTGTCATGGACTATAAAACCACCTTTCCTTTCCTTTTTATAGTATACTATATCTACAAATTCTTTGCTATATATACTTTTCTCTCTTTGCATGATTCTCCCCCATAAAATATACATAGTATAATAAGTATCTCTCACTGTATATGGCATATTGTCTCCTCCTCTTTTATTGTCTCTCCCCATATATACATACTAAGTGTCTCTCCTCCTTTTTGACAATAATGCCAAAGATTTTTTCAAAACTTATTTACATGGAGACACCAATATAGGAAAGAAAATCAGAATGTACCTTAAGTATGAGTGCTAGAGTCTTATCCCGGTTCTCTTGCAAAACCTTTCACATATGTAGAGCAATTTGCACTTTTGCAGAGAGTTTTATCATGTGATCCGCAATGGAAAAGTTATTGTCATGGATCAATTTTTTTGAATAAAAACTATGCTTTTGCATTGTATCCATGATGGGAAGGATCATATTCTAAATATCTATCAGTTTAGATTGGATCCTTGCTTGTTCTCTCAACAACTCTGCCTGCATATCTAACAAGAATCTGACTTTCATATGATGTGCAAAGCTTGAGCTAGGGTCAAGTTACAACTATTGTGCACTAGTCTTTAGATCATGTGATAGATCATTCTTCACAACTTTCTATGCCAAGTTGATCTTCACCGAATTAGTATTTTGGATGCAATGGTGAGGTTAGATCTGGCTCTAGACACTCCAATTTTTGTGGTACTCTAGATTTGGGTTTAAGTGTTGAAGCAATAATGATCTTGAATGGCTATGTGAAGAGAAAATCTCCAAGTTCTAATACCATGTAAGAATTTTTCTTAGGGAAAAATTTATCCAAGAACCAAGAACTCAAACACAAGCACAACTATAGACTAGAAAGGAGTATGATCAGAATAATAATGTATTAAGTTCAATATGTATTGAAAGTACACTAGGACTACCTGCATATAAAGGCCTTTGAGATGCATCTAGAATGCCTTAGAATTAGCATCATGATAAGTCATGCAACCAAGCACATGTCCACCAGATATGGGTTATCCTCCATTAAGCACGAAAGTAAGTGTGATAATGAGAGGATAAGCCTACAAAGGTGTATCATGCAAATTTATGTTGTAGACAACATGTGCTAAAATGGAAGTGCGAATAAATATGTTGTCAACATGAAAACTTAGTGAATTATGCAAACTTCAGTGTTGTAGACACCATGTGCTAAAATAGAGTTGCATACTTCTATGTTGTCAACATGACAACTTATAAATGTCCACAAACTCTTAAGTGTCTCACAAAATAGAATAATGCAATATAATAAAATAATGCAATAACCTAAGTAAACTTAAGTAAAGTGTAAATAGTAAATATGCATTTACACCAACAAGTACAAATGCTATTAGAAGTACCTAAAGAATCCAAAATTGATGTATTCAAAATTTTTGTGCTATCATAAATGTGTCCAAAATTGTTGTGCCCAAAATGGTAGAAGAGGGAAGAGTCTAGAGCTTGGTAGATGAAATGGAGGTTACTTTAGTCAATGATGTGCTTAGCTGAATTGGAGTAAAGAGTGATTTGATGTTTGTATTAGTACTAGTAGTCACAATCAATCCTACTGAGGTTTTCTCCACACTTGATGTTCTTACTAGTTTTCTTGGAGAGTAAAGAAGTTAGGCACCAACTACTATAGCTATCTTAACTAGATTAGTTTCCTCATCATCTTGTGTTTCTTCCTTGGTAGCCTCTTGTTCTTTATACTCTTCATAGTCAATAGTTACAAAATTTGTAGCCTCTTCATCATCTCCTTCTGCATCCTTGTCATCATCATTATTATCATCTACATTGATAGGGAAGTCACTTCGTTTATGAAGAAGATAGACATTTTTCCATGTGTTTGTTGCATTCCTTACAACATGCTCAATATCTTTGATGAGAACCAAACAAATTTTGAATTTAAGAGTTAATTTCTCCTCATTTTTCTTTAAGGATTCTTTTATCTCCTTGTTTTCTATACTTGAAATAATCTACCTCAAGGTTTGCCCATAAATGTATTTCATAATTTGCATGGAAAATTCACATCTAGGCTTGATGTTTTCCATGAAAACATTAGGAATCTAAGAAGTAAGTCATATGAGTACTTCTACTTACCCATTTTGTCCATCACCAGATCTTCTATTTTTCTTTTGCTCTTCATCAGTCCTAGTTTCATACTTTAAGGCCTAAAGTTTTTTATATTGGCCCCTACCTGCAATTTTTTAAGTCTATCTTGGAAGGTGGGTGGAGGTCTACTAAATATAATGTCTCCTCCTTCCTTGTCATCTTTCTTCCTTGTCAGCTTTCTTCCTTGATCTCATGGTAAACTTAACAGTGGATGTCTTAGTTGGCTTGGTAATAATTACCTTGCCTTTCTTCTTTAGTAGTTCCTCTTCCTCTGATTCTTCTTCATCCTCTACCTCTTCATCCTCACATTTTCCCTTAGTTAACAAAAGAGTAGAGGTTGTTTTCAGTTTAGCAATTATTTTCTTTCCTTTGTTTACCATCTGAGGGAGATTGATTTCTAGCTCTATTCTAGATTTTGCTTCATCATATATACCAAAATATCCTACCTTAGGATCCTTTGTCTCATTAACAAGTGCCTCAATGATATCTTTAGTTTCATCTATATTAACCTCATATCCAAGATGTTTCACCCATGCAATTATAGGCCTAACTACTTGAATGTATACTTTACCACTATCTACCATGAAACACATATCATCCTTAAAATCTTCAACTAACTTATTGGGAATTTGGTACCTATTATTCATTTTCTCCTTGAAGGCATCAAAAAATTGTCCATAATACTATTATAATTCTCACCCATCTCAAGAATGAATTGATTAATTTGAAATAGCACTAGCACATCTTTTCTCCATACAATAGTGCCTTTTGAAGGGAAGAATTTTTTAACGTAAAAGAATAAGCATGTTAACAAGGAGCCAAACTTACATGGTTTATTCTTTGATGTCCTAATGATCTCCATGTTTTTGTTGAACTATTTCAATAGTAGCTTGGCAAGATCAAAGGAGAGCTTGTTCTTTACTACCTTGTATGCAAGGTCAACTGCTTCACATGTCACACTATTTAACCTACTCAAACTATAAATCTTGTTTGCAATAATATGAATTCTAAATTTCAATTCCATGTTTAAGACACTACTAATCTTCATGCCTATGCCATCCCATTTTTCTAGGGTTTTCTTCTCAAGTTCAACCTAACCTAGGGTTTTTGTTGTCTTAGCTTTGGCTAACATTGGGAAACCAATAATTTGATGAATCATCTTCTTTGTGATCAATACTGGTTGTTCCAACCATTACTACCCATTATACACTCAACTAAGAATACACCTAATCCATTTGACTTGAAACTCATGGGGTAATTGAGGAATATGGGTTAATCCCTTGGCTTCGAGGTGTTGATGCTTAGGTTTCAAAATGGAATTTACGCATAGTTTTTCTAGGACATCATCCATCTCCAAAGTACCAATATCTTGTATAACACATTTAAAGTGAGTGTAGATATCATTGATCAACAATACCTTTGGAGGGATTTCTGACTGCGCTCCACTCAAATCTAGGGTTTTAATGATTGTAGGAGTGAGCTTGAAGTCTGGTGCCTTCCATTCTACACCAAAAACTAGCATGTCTAAACCTCGCTTTTCCTTGTTGCTATTGGATGTCATCTTCACTCAGTAGGGTTAGAGAGAATTGGAAATCTTTCGCTGATAATTCATTCAAATCACTTGGATTCTCTGAAGATCACACTGCATAATAGCTCTCAAAAATTTCACAATGAAAATGACTTTTATTCCATTCCTTTTATCAAAAAAAATCCATAAATGCTCAGTAAAAAAGGTAGATCGATCATGTTTATAGACTATCATCTACTTTGATTGCATTGATCACTTGGTAGAGTCTTGCATCTCTGAATAACCATATAAAGTTTAGTTACTTCTAACCTTTCTCAGTAGAGTCTATGAATTGACCTCACTAGGTAAGGAAAGTAACTTGGTAGATACTAGTATCCTTTTACTCGATGATCCCTTTGTATCTTGAATATTGAATTGGATATATTGTCCTTTCAACTGGAACTAATTTTGATGTTTTCCTTGGTAGCCTAGTTCCAGTTCTCCTTGAGAACTTAAGTAGAAATATTAGTCACCCAATTCTTGAGTGACTTGATCATCATTGCTTGGACTTGCACTCTTGGTAGACTTTGAACCCATTGTTGTCTCATCTATTTTTGAATGTTATCAACCTTTTCCTTCTTTTCATTTTCTATCTTTCCAATATTCATATAGTTCTTGGCAAGATGACCAAGTTTTGTACAAATGAAAACTCTTTTTCTATTATCTCTTTTCCTCATATGATGTTTGACACAATTCATTCCAATATGTCCACATTCTCCATAGTAATGAAATCTACACCAAGTGTTATAGTCCCAACCAAATATAGTTTTCACAATCTGTTCTATTGGATTCAATACCTTGGTTTTGCATTCTGATGACTTGTGTCAAAGTTTCTTACATTTGTGACATTTGCCTTCAAATCTTGGTTTCTCTTTACATTCATTAGCCTTATGACCATGTTGATTGCAATTTTAGCATTTTCCATTGAATTTTTCTTTTCCATTGCTCCAAAATTTATTTGATGTATGACCTATCTTACCACAATGATTACAAGTAGGCCTTTGATTCTGTTGAGCTCCTTGTTTGGAAGATTCATCTTTTTCTTTATATCCAATTCTTGCTTTCCCCTTTTGTCTATAGAGATTTTTCTCATTTAACTAATTCATGTCTTCTTGGGATTTCATTATTCTTTCATTGATTTTCCTTTCAAAATTTAGATCATTCTACAATCTTTTATTCTCAGATCTTAGGTTCATGATTTCTTCATTTGCATTGGTGAGCTAATTAATGAAGTCAATCTGTTGAAGGGATTGATGTTGAATCTCATTGTCTTTTCCTTACATTTCTGCTTTCGTCTTATGTTTCTCTTCCATGATTTCACATAGCCTTACTGACTAAATTTCTTTCTCTCTTCTTAGTTTTCTCACTTCTTGTAGTGAACCATTATTTTCCAAGAGTTTGTTGACTTCTTTATTTGCTTCATTTGAGCTACTTGATGGATGATGATCTTCAATTCTTTCTTCAATGTAGAGATAATCATTCATTTGAATTGCAAGATATTTTCTTCTTTTTATGGATTGAGAGAGTTGCTCCTTTTCTTTCTTGAGTTGGGCAATAGCCATTTCCAAATCCAACATCTCATTTTCAATAGCTTTTTCAAGTCTGAATATCTCCATGGCCTTTGATCTTTGCTCAAGTTGTTAAACTTTCTCCTCAGAACCATGATGCTCTGATACCAATTGTTGGAAATATTTAGAAAGGCTAAGTTACTGAGAGGAGAGGGTTGAATTAGTAACTCTACAATTTTTTTAACTTTAATTATCCAATTAGCATTTAATCCTTTTTATATGATCTAATTTAATTGTATGCATAAGAAACTGAAATAATGAAAGCATTCATAACACTTTGACACATAGATTTGGTGACCCAGAAACCTTCCAAATAGAAAGTAAAATTTGGGTGGGGATGATACCCAAAAGCTTTAGTACTTTAGTATAAAGTTGGCCTATTAAGGCTTACATTGATCAATTCTAATGATCCACCCTATTAGGAGCAATAAGGACTGCTAGGTCCACCTTGTTAAAGGATTTACAAACATATAATGAGGTATACACTCGATAAAGAGAGTTGCAAAAGACTTTTAGGTCTACCTTGTTAAAATATTTGACTAATCCACCTATTAGAATGAAGTAGTAGCTGATCTCTAATCTATAGCTTGGCTTGTTGAATGAGATTCCTTTTATATACAAATCACCTTACTATGATAGATATATCTTTTTTGTTCCTTATACTACTATAGCCTTTGTAATTCACTCTTTCTACTCTTCTCTAATTACATTCAGTTACATTGCATTACTTACACACATATACATTTGGATTTGATATAATACATTACATATATATCAATCAAATTATATAATTACAAAGTCAAGCACAATACAAGTTTACACAAATATCATAGAGTTGGCCCAAATGAAGACACTCGGGTTTTGAAGACTGACTCAGTGAGGTTATGATACTTGACATCCACTGTAAATGCTCAACATCATCATGCACTCAACATAAATAGAAGCTTGTTCCATACTGATCACTTCCAAGTGTCTTGAACTTAATTTGCACTAGTGACTTGACAGATATTGTGCAACTTAGCAAATAAATTGAATCACATGATTCACATTGTGTGACTTGGTCAATGCTTCCTCTACAAGCTCTATATAAATTGAATCACTTGGTTAACACTAGGTAGGTTTGTTAAAACTAGACTCACTTCACATCAACTGTGAACTTGGTAAGCACTGCATACATTACGATGCTCAGTTTGTACTACTAAACTTCACACTAACTATAACTACTTGACATACACTGAAACTTGTCCAAAGGACTCGGTAGCAATTGTAGAGCTTGGTAACAACTAAAATGCTTGGTTAACATTATTAACTATACAATAAACTTGGTAGCTACTTATAATTTGAATAAGTGTTTGTTACTAATAAAATACTTGACTAATATGTCAACATCATCATCCAACTATATGAATGTACTATAATCTTCAAATTCTTCTTTACATACACTATCATTTCTTTCTACAATATCATCAACTTTTACATTTTCACTTTCTTCAACTTTTTTAGCATTAGAGTTCAAACACTTATAAGCTTTACTTGTAGTGGAATATCCTAAGAATATATCTTAATCACTCTTTGCATCAAGTTCTCCATTCCTATTATCTTTAAATATATAACATTTTCTTCCAAAGATTTTGAAAATTTCATATTGGAAGCATATCCATACCATAATTCAAAAGTTGTAGCATTTGTACCTTTCTTAACTTGTACTCTATTCAGGGTATAGATAACAATACTAATAGCTTCTCTCCAATATTTTTGTGATACATTCTATCATCAATATTCTTGCAAAATCCATTATTGCTATTTTTCTTCTTTCAATTATCCCATTTTGAGGAGGGGTCCTTGGTTCTAACATCTATCTTTTAATTCCTCTATCATTTCAAAATGTATTGAACTCATTGGAGATGAATTCACCACCTCTATTAGATCTCAAACACTTTAGACTCTTCCCTATTTCTTTTCAACTCTGGCCAAATACCACTTAATAAATGAAAGACATTAGATTTAGCTTTGAGAAAAATCATATTCATCATCCTAGAGTAGTCATCAAAAAATAGAATTAAATACTTATCTCCACAATAACTTTGAACATCAATAGGTCCAAAAAGGCCAATATGAACTGATTCCAAAATATCATTTGACGTAGATGTTTTTCTCTTGAAACTAGACTTAGTCATATTTCCTAATTGACATTGTTTACACATAGCATTGTCAGGCTTCTTTAGTTTTGGAAACCCTCTTACTTTCTTCATTTTACTAATATTCACAAAATTTTTGAACTTCACATGACATAACCTTTTGTTCTATAACCAAACATCTTCTTGCTATGCAAAGAAACATGTCTCATTAGATAAATCTAGATAGAACAAGTTACCTCCTATCTGATTACCACTTCGAATTAGCTTACCATCAGCATCATATATCTTGGAATTTTTTTGATGTAATTCAACTTTGTATCTTGATTTTTTAAGCTGTGAAACACTTAATAGATTATAGTTAAATCCTTCCTCCTAGTAAACATTGTCACACTTGATTTTGTCAATCAATTGAATTGTGCCTTTACCTTTCACAATACATGGAATATCATTACCAAACTTAACACATCCACCTTTATATGGTCAAATATCCTCAAATTTGTTCTTATCACTAGTCATATGATTAGAGAAACCACTATCAATTATTCATCTATCACTTTTTTTTCACATAAGAGATTAAAGCATTTTTCTCATCTTCATTAGAATCTTCTTTTATAGAAACATAGACAACTTCATCATCATTACTTTTAGATTTAGTGTCAATTTTTTCTTTACAAATATAAAAATATTCCTTACATTTTTCATCCTTTTTCTTCTTGTAATCTTGGTCATCTCTCTTTTCTTTATACTTTATTTTCTTTCTCTCATCCTTGTCTTCTCTGTCAGGATATCTAGTAGCAATGTGACCAACCTTGTTGCATGAAAAATAAATAATAGGTAATTTACCTTTGTATTTGCATCTAGATCTTCCAAATCTCTTTGCAATAAGTTATTCAATCTCATCAAGCTCATCATCAGAAGTTTCACTGTCACTCTTCACATGTTTGTCTTTTCTTTTGCTAAGAACCAATTGTGACTTAAAATAATATTTAATAGTAACAAGTGTGTAGCTATCAAATTTAGACATCTCAAAAGTAGTGAGCCTACCAATTACACCTTCTAAAGATAAAGTGTTACCTGGAGTACATCTCAACTCTTGCATTGCAAAAACTCTAATGGAATATATAGGAAGTAGAGTCCTCAATACCTTACTTATCATTGTTTCATCTTTGATTTCTCCATTTGCACCTCGAATAGAGCTAACAAATTCCTCAAATCTTGTACAATATTGTACTATGTTTTCTCCTTCCATCATTCTCATCTCATCAAATTTACCTCTTAGGCTCTCTAATTTGGCTTTTAATACATTTTCATCTCCTTCGTATATGGTCTTTATTTTTTACCACATCTTCTTTGCACTATTAGGTTCTTTTATATCATCAAACTTGGCATAGCTTAGGGCTAAAGCAATCTCCAACATTTCTTGATTGTGTTCTTGCTTTTCTTTCAACTATCAAGGTAGTTAGAGGAATGGAAGTTATCTTCACATATTCATTATCCACAAATTTTATACAAGCATCATTAATACTGGATATATGCAACCTTGTCAATGTCTTCCATGCAAGAAATTTCTCCTTGTTCATCTTTGGTACCTTTCTTTTGTGAGTCATGATCTTTAGCATTGGGTACCTTCAAACTTATCTATATAAGAAATGTGTTTTGATACCTATTATTAGAATATTTAAAATAAATTATAAGAGGGGAGGTGAATTAGTTACTCAAGGTCCATAAATACCATTTGAAGAATCAAAAAATTAAACATTATCTGCTCTTCTTATCTTGTTGTAACTTAGTCTTTATTGTATGCTGATAAAAATAGTTACTTTTTGGTTCACTATCCTATTATAATAGACTTTTCTAAATTTAAATATGTAAATTTAAATCACCATAAAACATTCAACAAAAGTTTGATACTAGGATTTAGAATAGAAACCCAATTTGGAAAATACCATGAGCAACATGTCACCACTTTTTTGCTCTTTTAAAGTGAGCTCTATTAGGATCCAACCCTGTTGAGGGTTACAATACACATTTTTAAATGTGATATAGTTAGAGGATTTAATCACCCTATTAGGAGTGGAATTTTCAAAGAACTTTAGAACATTCCATTAGAATGTCACCTTGCTAAAGGATTTATAGACTATTAAGTCCTCCAATGACTATTAGGTTAACTTTTGATTAGGATTTCAATACAAACTATTTACAATGATTAGAAAGAAACTAGTATGGTTCTGATCTGTATGATTACACCTCACTTTTTAGTTTTAGATCACTATTTTTTTCATGTCTTTATTCCTTTATAAGACTTTCCTTGTCACATCTATCTTTTCTTCACTTTGTAACCCTTCAAGAATTAATCCTTCTCTTCACAAAAAAATTAATTCTTCTTCTTAGATTCACTTATCAACCTTAGCACCTTTATTTCCTCTTAACATAAATATGCACAAATTTCTTCCTCTATTCTCTTCTTGGCATATTTCACTCACGCTCTTCTAATCCCTTCCTATGCATACTTAAAAGTTTGGCTCTTCACCTCCTTAAATAGGTAATTATTGTCCTTTTCCACTTTTCATGATCAACCTAGATATTAGGGTTTACAATTTGATTCATTGAGTTTATTGTACCTATTCATCTTCCTTCTTTTCAAGAAAATTATCATCAAATTTAGTCATACCTAATCATCTCCTTATATTAAATGATCCAACTCATCAATCTTATCTTCAACACAATTTTCGTATCCGAAGAAATCAATTGAGTTGGCTAGAACTCATAATTCCTTATACCTATTCAAAATACTATTACTCAGCCATTACTAAGTTCTAACACTTAGTCATTGATGATTTTTCTCAATCACAGTAGATCTTCTAGCTGAGCATCAAATCTATCACTTGATTGATACTAATGCTTAGTCAACACTGAAGTTTCTTGACACTTACGATGACTTAGTTGATAGTAGCATCACTTGGCATTCCTTTATCTTTCTCTCTTGCTCATTCAAGCTTTACTTATACTCTAAAAACTTGAGCATCAACATGATATGAATGATTACTTTATTTTGTCAAATTCTAGCTAACCAAATGTCCATTGTAGCTTTTGTTGGCCTAATTTTTCACCCAACAAATTTTTTTGTTATATTTTGTGAAATTCAATAAGAATTTGTGTTTAGACTACTTAGGGTAACTAAAATTTTGTTATCCCTTATGAAAAAACCATAGGGAAAATAGTCATGTGTTTTTCTTTCTTGAAATATTCATAATTATCTGTTGGAAATTTGATTAAAAAGATCATTGTAAGAAGAAGATTGATTGAAAGAGGGAGATTGTTGTTAAAAGAATGTTTTCAATCATTGTTTTCTCATTGATGCGAAACCTTCTATTAGTTGGAATGAAAATTTCTGATAAGATCCATGTACTATCACTTAGTTAATTGATGAAGAGGATTTAATCAACAAGATGTAACAAAAGCACCTAAGAGAAAGGTTGAGTTATGGTTTTGTAATGAAGTGCAAGGATTAGTTAAGACAATGGTTAAATGATGTATTGCTAACATACTTGAAGATATAGAGGTTGGCCACACTTATAAACATTAAAGGAATAAGTTGGAACAAGATTGACTACAAAGCTTAAACTAAGTTCATTAGTAAGTGCCGAGCAAGTTAGTTCAAGCTGATAAAATTTTTAATTAGTGTCGAGTGATATAATGTGTGTCGAGTGATATAGAAGGAGTCAAGCATGTTCAGATGCTGAGCAAAGTAATAGGTGTTGAGCATCAGAAAACTTAGTAGATGCCGACTAAATCCATAGTGAGTTTTTAGCATCAGTAAAATGTAGTTGATGCTAAGTAACATAGTATGTTCTGAGCACCAAAATTTCAATAGTGTTGAGCTGCTACATTATTGAAAATTCAAAGATTCACCAAATCTAAACTAACAAGTTGGTTACCTTGAATTTTTTTAACTAGTTGGATGATAAGGATGATGAGGTAAAAGCACAGAATTCCATGTAAACCATTCTTGAGCAAATTCAAGAGGATTCTTCATGATGTTTTTAGAAGGAAAAAAATGTGAGTTAGATTCAATGAATCCTACCTAACCCATTCGAATAGAAATCAAAAGAGGAAAGAATTGAGAGAGAAAAGAAATTCTAGACTTCTATTTTAAGTAGTCACAAACCAAGAAGTAAGAGTTGTTGTAGTGCCAAAAATTGTGAAGTGGTTGAAGGGTGTTAAGGAGAAGACATCAAGGAGAAGGAAGAATAGGGCACAAAGACTCTAGTTTGATTAGTGGTCAGAAGAAAGATTGCACTGGTACATTGAGCATGAAGAATCAAGTAGACCAAGCTTGAAAAGAGGGCAAGCTATCAAGAGTAGCAGAGATTGAAAGCCAGGCAATGTGAAGAGCTGAACAGAGAGATGAAATCTGCAAGATAAGTTGTGAATTGTAATCAGGTCAAAACCCCTTATTGTTACTCTCTACCATTTGTATCAGTTAGGGTAAAAATATTATGGATGTAGGTTGGTTTAATAGCCATTTTTAAATCCTTTAATAGGGTGGCATTCCAAGTGAATGTTCTAAAGTCCTCTAACTAGGCCCACTTCTAACAGGGTGGTTAAATCCTTTAACTAGGTCACATTTAACAATGTGTTGTAGCCTTTAATAGGGTAGGCCTTTCATAGGGCATCACTTCAAAAGAGTGAGAATTGAGTAGCATGTTACTGGTGGTTTTTTCCAAATTGAGTTTCCACATAAATCAATGTGTTATGTGTTGATTCTTCATGTGTTATGCTTGCATGTTGATTTACAATAACTTGCTAAATTAGAAAAAGTTTAAGCTTGGGTGAATTAATAGTTTTATGGGCACACTTTCCCTGATGAAAAACTTTGAATTGGACATTTAGACCTTGAATAACTAATTCAACCCCCTCAGTTATTCTAAATAATTTCTAAAAATTGGTATCAAAGCCATCTACTGATTTATTTTCAAGGTACTAAAAGCAAGAAGATCAAGATGTCCAAGAGAGAAGTTCCCGAGCTCAAAATAGACAACTTGTTGCATGGAAAAGTCTAATGAAACTACAGCTTGGATCAATAGGTGATAATGCAAAAATCTCAATTAGAGTAGAACATGTAGATCTAGCTGGACTCGTCTCTACAGATGATTTGAACAAAGTAAGGAGCACAATTAGGCAATATTGGAGATTGCCTCTGCACTCAGTTATGGTGAATTTGATGACATCAAAGGTTGTGATATTGCACTCAAGATGTGGAAAGCCCTATCAAATATCTATAAAGGAGATCAAAATGTTTAGAGAGAAAAGAGAGAAAGCCTCAAAGGAAAGCTTCATGACATGAAAATGGAGGAAGGTGAGAATGTTGCTCAACATGCTTCCAGAAAGAAAGAAGTGGTAAGTGCAATAAAAATTCTAGGTGGTCATTTGGATGATGATATTGTTAATAGCAAATATTTAAGAACTTTGCTCCCCATTTATGCTATTAGAGTTTCAGCCATCCAAGAGCTAAGATGTGTACTAGGAAACACACTAACCTTTGAAGGTATAGTGGGAAGACTTAATGCATTTGAGTTATCCAACTTTGACAACTACAAACCTAAGAATCTTGAATCTTCTTTCAAGGCCAAGTTAACATTGAAAGATATTGAGGAGGTGAAATCAAAGAAGAATAGTAGAAAAGGAAAACACGCATTGAGTGATGGCAGTAGAGATGAAGAAGATGTGGAACAATTAGAAGCATTGCTGGAAAAAAGATTCCACAGAGGCAAAGGTAAATTCAAAGGTAAGCTTCCTATCATTTATTTCAATTACAATGAAGTAGGACATATTGCTATAAGGTGTACATAGAAGAGGAACTACAAAGAAGGAAACAAGTATAAGAGTAAAAGAGAAGATGATAACATAGATTACAAGGACAAAGGCAACATATGCTACATTGTTGGAGAAGATTTTGATAAGAATGATGATGAATTAGTCTATGTATCCATGAGGGATGAATTAGATAAAGATGAGGCAATAACATTGGTAAACTATGTGAACAAGAATGACAAGTGGATCATAGACAATGGATGCTCAAATCACATGATAGGAGACAAAAGTAAGTTTATTACCTTTACCCAATATGATGGAAATAGTGTTAGATTTCGAATGATGTTCCATTTCAAATCAAAGGAAAAGGTTCAATTAAACTTACAAAGAAAATTTCATGTGATAATGCATACTATGTTGAAGGATTGAACTACAATTTGCTGAGTGTATCACAATATGGAAGATGCAATTTGTCTTGTTGTTAAATTTGATGATGTGTGGTTATGGCATAAAAGGTTGTGTAATGTTAACTTTGACAATCTAATTAGCATCAGCAAAAAGAATAAAGTTAGAGGTTTTCCTAAACTAAAGAAGCCTAAAAAAAATATGTGCAAACAATTTCAACTAGGAAAGATGACCAAATCAAGCTTCAGAAGAAAAACCTACACTTCCAAAGAAGTACTAGAACTAGTCCATACTAACTTATGTGGGCCAATAGAAGTACAGAGCTACCTAGGAGATAGATACATAATGTTATTTGCAGATAACTATTCTAGGATGATGACTACCATGTTCTTAAAGAAAAAATTTGATGTATTTCAAATGTTTAAGTGGTACTTGGCCAGGGTTGAGAAGGAAATAGGTAAAAGTTTGAAGTGCCTAAGATTAGACAAAGGAGAGTTTACATCAAAAGAATTTGAGATATTTTGCAATGATGGACGTATCAAAAGGAAAACATTAGCACCAAGAACTCCCCCATAGAATGGTATTGTAGAAAGAAAAACTAGATCAGTGATAGATTGTGCCAAAACATTGATGATGGAGAAAAATGTTGCTCTAAAGTAGTGGAGAGAAGTTGTAAGTATTGTTGTTTACACGCTAAATAGAGTCCAAGTCAAGAAAGGAATAAATGCAACACCTTTTGAACTATGATATGGTCACTCACCTAATGTAAAACATTTCAAAATATTTGGTTGTAAATGCTATATTCTTAAAGATACTAGAATAGAAAAAGAAGATTAATTTCACTCAGTATTTCCTATTTTTAACAATATAAAACTCTTCCTATTGGGATTCTTCTAAAGCCTCTTATTTAAAGTTGGAAAATATTTTCATATATTTTCTTTGGGCTTTGAGATCTCAACATCATGGATTTCATAGAGTCACTTGGGAGTATAGTTTCTTGCACCAATAATCTAAAGGGCTTGGCCTCATTTCTGCTCATAAATAGAGCATTTCTTTATTTGTTAAATGGATCATATGAACTCTCATTAGAGATGAAGCCTAGAAAATTCTTCTAAAGAAATGCATTTCATCTAGATTCTCAATTAATAGACCTACTTGGAAGCGGATTGGGTTTTAAACACTTCCCATCACACCAAAACTAGTACAAATCTAGGGCTCATTTTTTGTCAAAAGCATCTAGAGATCTTAGGAAGTCATCAAGTTGTGGGTTCATTTGGCTAGTTATGGTTTTAGAGATGGACATTTTATGAACCAGCACAATCTATGATGGTTTCCCTTGTTTTTTATTCAAGGGATGCCTCTTATCAAGATTCAGGTGTTACTGTGCTACATTTTTTCAAATGTAGCATCAAGAGTCCCAAATATCATTTTATCTAGAGTTACCATGAGCCTCAGATCATGGGAGGATATATAGGTCCAATTTTGTCTATCTCACCCAAATTGGCACACCTTTGACCTTACTAGTTTATGCATTACCACCCCAAATGCTTCACAAGTTGGGTATACAACCCATCAAACCATGGTGGAAGGATTGGAAATGGTATTTGTGTACTCCTCTTCTCAATTATAAGCCCAAGATGGGATACCTTTTTTTGGTGCCTCATTTTCCTATGTTTGATACTCTCAACCAATGTTAGCACCTATAGTCTTCACAATGGAATTGGAGATACAGGTTTAATACTATTTGGAATATCATCATTGAGCCTAATATTGCACACTTTTCCTATTGTTTCCCTTTCCAAGGATTTCCTATGGGTCCTTGGCTCAAGCACTTGGGTATTCTTGACCCACGTTATCCTTTTTGTGAGAAATCTAAGTCTTTCCTACACATCTTTTGGTTATATTATAGACCTCAACATTATTGGCTTTGGGTTCACGACTTTTCTAAGCCTTTTGGAATAGAGGCCTTTTCTTGGCATATGTTCTACTAGGGGATTCCCCCATAATCACTTTAAAGTATACCCAAATTTAGCATGCTTTTGTGATGAATATTATTTTCACTCTATGGAAGGATAGAAAAATATATATTTTTCCCTCACATATTTATATATATAAATGCATCTATGTATACTAAATCTTACATATATAATAATGTGATGATGAATATTCAAGTTCAAGCCAATAAGGTGACTCTTTAGGTGGCCCACTTGTAGGAGCTACTTAATCACTGGGATAACACACCTTGTACACTCACTCAAGTTTTGTCAAAATTCATCTTTGTGGATCAAACTCCACCCTATGGTTGCTGGTGGGGTCATATCTCCTTGGCCTACCACTTTTAGATGTCACATTCTTATGCCCCCCCACCACTATCCTAATGGTGATTGGGATGAGTTTCATCATTTCTCTTCATCTATGTGATGAGGATCTAGCTTGTCCTCAATTACTCCTCCTACTGCTTCTAGTTGTGATTCCTATAGTAGAGATCCCAAGTGGTCATTTGCTTACATAGACCTAGTTATTTCACCTCCTAGGTTGGAGGGGGAAGAAGATAAAGAGAAATATTCTTCTACTTGTGGGTGGGATCCTTCTGATCCACCCACCAACCCCATTGATGTATGGGGTTTTAATGATTAATAGGATCCACTTCCCTTGGTTGGCACTACCTTAGCCACCTGAGGGAAATTTATATGCTTTCTTAATGAACAGATGTTATATTTTTGGCTTTACCATATGAACCTTTGTGGGGTGATCTTCTTATCCCTAGCCCATTTTTTGTGAATATGTAACTTTAATATTTAATTAGTAGAGAAGAGACTATTCATCAAAAAAAATCTAAAACTATCATCAATTTAAAATAGAAATTGTGGAAACCTAATTAAAGGTAGAGGAATATGAATTTAGAGAAATAATATGATGGCCTTCTCATGAAAACATTTTTTATCTTATGAATTCTGTGAATCCTACAAAATTAAGCTCTGAAAGGGATCTTCCCACATATCATAGGCATTGTATTCACATTTGGAAAACTAAATATGTATTTTCCTTCTTCTACACTCAGCATATGCATCTAGGAAGTGTTAATCTTGAAGAGAAATGGATGGAGGTTTGATCCTACCAATCCAAAAAGATGACTAACATGGAAAATTAGGTGTTCATAATAATACATCTCAACCCAAGTTTCCAATGAGTAATGGTTGGAGGAGATGGGAAAATCCTTTTGTTGCCCTCTAGAAGAAAAACTGTGTAAAGGGAAATGCAAATTCAAGTTGAGTTACCCCAAAGAAAAGATATAAGGAATCTCTGACTTAGGGATTTATAAATAATTCTTGGGAGAGTAGAAAGGAAGATCAATTAATCTTGAATTTATAATGGATCTCAATGGAGTATATTTATCCACGATGCCAAAACCTCATATTATTTTCTCGATGGATAGGTCTAGATATGGAAGCTGTATCTATTACAATCTAGCTTCAAAATTACTTAGGTAAGAACAAAAACTTAACAATTTTGGAGAATGATTTTATGTATATAGCTGGTAATAGTTTAAAATTAGAAAACATGCTTTTGTATGTGGATGTCCTAGTTCTAAATGGTTATCCTTTAAAGACATTAGACTGGAGTCTCTTTTTTATCCAAAGAAATCTATGAACTTTGAAGTCAAGAAGGCAATTTAACAGTCAAATCTTTCAATTGAATTTTTAGTTAAGGATACGCTTAACTCATTGGTAAAAAAATAGGATTTTTTGTAGGCTTTGTTGAAACTGATGTTGAATGCTCCATTTTGATTATCATATTTAAACTAGATATAAATATTATGAATCTTAAACCTATAGATATCAATGTAAATGGTAAAATTATTTCTATTGAACCAAGATTTGCAGAAGAGTTTAGAGAAGATCCTAAATTTGTCATATATTTGCTTCAAAATTTGTTAGCCCAGTCAATCCCTTGGTTGGACCAAATTCCTAAATAACACTTAATCAAGTTGGTAGTTGCTTCACAATTCATCTAGAGGATAAATTGGAGAAAGGGGAAATCATATTTTTTACTCTCAGTCTTAAATTGATGATTATAAGACCATAACTAGATGAGGAAGATCTTCCTTGTCACTCACCATTAATTAAGGATTTCCCCCTTATGGAAATAGGTCATTCAAAGAAGGATCAAGAGAAGAATGTCACATTTAATAATAATTTAAACCCCCCTAGGGAGGAACCATGTGAGTCTCTTGATAGAAAAGAAGTGGAAGTAAACTTGATGATTGAAGCTATCAATAATGGAAGGAGTAAGAAAACTACTTGCATATACTACTTACAAAGGTTTCAAGCTCTATAAAATGGTTTCAGTTGTGGCTATTAGTAAGATAAAATGGCTAGCAGTTGTGAAGGATTGATGAAGCATGAATAACTTAGCAATAATAGTTTCACAGACTGATGTGGTCAATGAAGAATTAAAGTTGTAAAGAAAAAAACAAAGGGAAGTGCATCATCATAGGTTGGATATAGTAGTTAGGGTAAATGGGTTTAAAACCATGAAATAACTAGGGATATCTCTTGTTGCATGGTCATAGTGAGGAGTAAGGAAAGATGAAAAACTACTATGAAGGAGCAATAAAGGGGTTTTGCACCATCGTAAGCCTCATTTTTAAAAGTGTAAAATAGTTTTCAATGGCCATGTCTAAGCTGAAAGAAAATGTATGAGCTAGAAACATGGATAATTGAAAAAGTGAAAACATTGCCATCTTTTCAAGGTTTTCAATTGCGCAAATTTTTTTCATGCCATTAATGCCACACTCATGTCATAGAGATAGATAAATTCTAAGAAGCACAGATATTTCCATTACTAGTGCATGATTATTTTAGTTTTAGAGCAGAAATAAAGTTTCAAAGTGAATTTAAGTAGATTTCCAACATCCAATATTCAGAATACTTGAGATTATTTTGTAAAAATAGTGCAGAAAGAATGAGAACTAATAGCACAAGCCATGATTGAAGAATATACTTCAAAAGGGAAAATCCCTAGTCTATTCATGGATGAATGGACACGGATTTTACTAGGTTCCTCAAATGCAAAAGTTGTAAATGACCATGCTTTCAAGGATCTTTATGTATTCTATAGAGATGCAATGGTACCTAACAAAAGTAAAAATGAATTGTTTAGGCATTTTTACAAGAATAGCACAAATAAGGTCCCAATTTGCAATCCTTGGGTTAGGAATCTTGGAAAGTTAATCATACTAGAGGTATTTGTGGATGTCAACTTGACCAAGGAATTAATCAAATTTTATAACCTAGTAAACAAGTCATTTCATAGGAAGGAAATAAGTACCTTCCCAGCACTAGACAAAGAGACATTCATTGAAGGATTTGACTTGGAAGGCCCTATGTCATTGCTAATTAACATAGAAAAATTGAATGAGAATTTCAAGCCACAAGAATTTTTACATGGGTAGGGTTATGACTAGGAACATTCCTAAAGTACACAAAGAGAAAGGTGAAATACCAAAGAAAAAGGAAGTGGATAGCATCATGCCTCTTGAATTCTTTCAGAGGTATATGAAAAATATTGGTTTTTCTTTGAATAAGGTTGTAGGTTCATATGGAACCATGTATGCTACAGGTGTATATTATGTCATAGAATTGAACATTTAGGATCCCAACACCAATGTGCGATATGATTTTTTATAGTACATTATCACCAAGATGCATGATGAAATCATTGTTGGCTAGGAGGGAAGAATGGAGAATTTTAGGTTCTTTTACTATTCCATACTCATGTATCTCATCTTGTTCAAGAATGTGGATCTTTTTTATGATTATTTCTTCTTTTGATATTGTCCTCTAAATTGAAAAAATTATTCAAATCAAGATGTTCTTATAGTGAGAGTTCATACATCTACACCTAGCAGCACTAGAAGGTCTATGCGATTAGTTGAAGTTAATAAAGAGGAAGTAGAAACTCCTAAACAGAAAAGAATAAAGAGAACTTTTTATAGAACCAAGTGGAAAATAAGAAAATTATAGTTATATATGTGGCCAATAAGAAGATGAAAGAGATCAAACCTGATAAAGAGGAATTGCAAGAAAATGAAACTTGAACAGAGGAAGTGACAATAGAAAAAGAAAAACTTGATGCCACAACTGAGAGTAGAAATAAGTGGAAACCAAAGATAGTGAATATGAAATGTATGATTATCAATTATGAAAATATGACAAAGTTGAATAGACTTTACCATTCATATGATAGTTTTCAATAATTTTAGTTAGAGAATACTAAAATTAGATACATGCAATTGTTCAAGAAAATTTTGAAAAGAAGGAAGGAGATTATGAGAAGAAAGATGAAGATATGACTACCTTAGTAGATGAATTTAAAATAATCAATAAGAAATTTAAAATTGATTGGAAAATTATTACCCAAGAAACCTCTCATTTCACACCATAATTGAGATATTTTGAAATAGAGAAAGAGGAGAAGTCATGTAGTCAGTTGAGACATTGGTAGAAGATAGTGGAAGAAGAGAAGATTAATCAAATAATATAGTGATAGAAGAGGAAAGCCAAAGAAAAGAACAAGAGGACAAATAGAATTTGTAGATTTAATTAGTCACTCCTATAAACGCACCAAGTTTAGAAACTTTGAGCATAAGCATGTCAAAGACATTGATAGAATTAATCTTAGAAAAAATGATGATTAATGTACCTTTGACATCTTGTGGTGATCCTGAGATTGACAAATTGAAAAAAATAATGGTTATTTCTGCCAATAAAATTATGGAAAAAACCCAAGGCATAAAAATGACATGAGAAGTTCTTGAAAAAGAGATAAGAAAATTGTAGGATATCATTTGAATAAAGGTCACCAAATTAGAACCTAAGAGTAAAGTTGAAGAGGTAATAAAAGTATTTGGAAATCAGTTTAGAACTCTTGAGGAAATTTCATCTACTAAGGCATAGGTAAAGCATGATGCATAATTATTTCATATTGTATGCAAGAACATCAGACAAGACTTAGAAATTCTTGGCTCTTGTATTAAAGAGCTAAGAAGATGCTTAACTAAAGGGAAAATTTTGTATGGACAGTGTGCCATGTTATAACATTTCATCAATGGCATAAGTGAAGAGCTAAAAGGAAAAAGAGAAGAGTTACAAAACATTGTAAATGAGTTGCAATTGCCAAATATACAAATCAAAGATTTAGAGAGTAGAATTGGAAAGGAAGATGATGAAATAAGATTGATAAAGATGAGAAAAGAAAGGATAGTAAAGAGGTTTCCATTGCTCAGAGAGTATCTCACTCTAAAATAAGTCATATTTAGAATTAGTTGGATGAATGCATTCAAACTAAGGTGTCTTATGAGAAATTTGTCTATTCAAACTTGAATGCATTTGAAATGGCATCTTATGGACTATGTGCTCTTATCAATATTTCTAAAGCTATCTAAGACACATGGGAAAAGAAATTCAAGAACTTAAAGAAAAAATATGTTGATTACATCACATGCATATTAAACTAGTTAGCATAAAGGTAAGAAGGTAGATCCAATTTTTTATTTGTAAATACTTTTTGAATCATGTTTTTCATTATTGTCAAATGGTAAGTAATGGTAAGGAAAATTGTATATTGTATAAGGAGATATAAGGTAGAGAATAGAGTAAGGGGGTAATATTGTAATAAGGAGATATAAGTATGTAAATATGGTATTTAAAGAGAAAATTATCCACATTTTAACATTTTTCATGGCCATGTGAAGAACTTCACAGATTATGAATTTTTTGGACTTGGCCAATTTTCTCATATGTTGCCATCAATTCCAAAGGGGGAGATTGTTGAAAATTTGGCTAAAAAGAGAATATGAAAATTTATGTAGTTTTTCATCTATGGAAAAAAATTACTTGTATAAATTCATCAAATTATGGAGATATAGTTTTGAATTGATAACTTAGAAAATTGTCTAAGTATCATAGAGTTTAACTATCAACACAAAAATAGTTTTGAATTGTGAAGTTGATAGACTATGAGTTGGCATGTGTGTACTTACCTCAATATTATTATAGAGTGTTAGTATATCTTACATATGTGCATGATTCTTAATGAGTAGTATGAATAGATATATTAAGGATTTACTAATTTTAGGTTTGTGTGGGAAGAACAGGATAAGGATTAAGAAAAGTATATTTTAAGTTAAGGAATTATTTTGTTTACTAAAACATGTACTTCACCAATTAGGCATGATATCATAGATGTTAAATCTAAGAGATTAAATTATTATTTTATACATTGAGACACATGTGAAGACAAGAAGGTTGATAGAACATAATAACTTAGTATAAAGGAAATAACTGTAGATGTGAAGTTTTGTGATGTCTATGACATTTTAATGTTATTATTTTATGATGAGAATTCAATGTTGAGAGAAGTAAGAGATATTATATGAAAATATTATATAACAAGCTACAAAAGGTCAAATTAGATATTGAAGATACCAATATTGACAAGAGGTTTTTGTATCTAAAGCTTTTGTGTACAGGTTAATGTTGTATACTGCATGTTTAGGTAGTAAACTCATTTTTCATACATTTTTGTAATTGTAATAAAAAATCCTAACATGGTTGAGGCTTCTAACAAGGCCTAATCCTCTAATAAGGACTAAGACACTATACAAATGTAATAGACTCTTTACAGGGTCAATATCTTTCCCAAGATACTTTTGATTGGTGGATCATTTTGTGGGTATTGTCCTGCCAAGGTTTTCCCTTGGCCAAGGTTTTCCCTAGTTAACAAATAATGGTGTTATGAGTTGCATTGTGCTACTCTTATAGCTACTTTTAATTATATGTAGCTATGCATGTTTTAATATTTTTAATGATATCCATAGTTGGGCAAAAAGTTGTGAAATACTAATTCACCCCCCCCTCAGTATTTTCTATTTTTTACAATATAAAACTTTTCCTATTGGGCTTCTTCTAAAGCCTCTTATTTAAAGTTGGAAAATATTTTCATAGATTTCCTTTGGGCTTTGAGATCTCAACATCATGGATTTCATAGAGTCACTTGGAGTATAGTTTCTTGCACCAATAATCTAAAGGGCTTGGCCTCATTTCTACTCATAAATAGAGCATTTCTTTATTTGTTAAATGGATCATATGAACTCTCATTAGAGGTGAAGCCTAGAAAATTCTTGTCAAGAAATGTATTTCATCTAGATTCTCAATTAATAGACATACTCGGAAGTGGATTGGGTTTTAAACCCTTCCCATGACACCAGAACTAGTACAAATCTATGGCTCATTTTTTGTCAAAAGCATCTAGAGATCTTAGGAAGTCATCAAGTTGTGAGTTCATTTGGCTAGTGATGGTTTTAGAGATGCACATTTTATGAACCAGCAAAATCTATGATGGTTACCCTTGTTTTTATTCAAGGGATGCCTCTTACCAAGATTCAAGTGTTACTGTGCCACATTTTTTCAAATGTGGCATCAAGAGTCCCAAATATCATTTTATCTAGAGTTCCCATGAGCCTCAGATCATGGGAGGATATATAGGTCCAATTTTTTCTATCTCAAAAAAATTGGCACACCTTTGACCTTACTGGTGTATGCATTGCCACGCCAAATGCTTCACAAGTTGGGTATACAACCCATCAAACCATGGTGGAAGGATTGGAAATGGTATTTGTGTACTCCTCTTCTCAATTACAAGCCCAAGATGGGATAACTTTTTTTGGTGCCTCATTTTCCTATGTTTGATACTCTCAACTATTGTTAGCACCTATAGTCTTCACAATGGAATTGGAGCTATAGGTTTAATACTATTTGGAATGTCATCACTGAGCCAAATATTGCACACTTTTCCTATTGTTTCCCTTTCCAAGGATTTCCTATGGGTCCTTGGCTCAAGCACTTGGGTATTCTTGACCCACGTTATCCTTTCTATGAGAAATCTAAGTCTTTCCTACACATCATTTGGTTATATTATAGACCTCAACATTATTGGCTTTGGGTTCATGACTTTTCTAAGCCTTTCAGGATAGAGCCCTTTTCTTGGCATATGTTCTACTGGGGGATTCACCCATAATAACTTTAAAGTATACCCAAATTTAGCACATTTTTGAGATGAATATTATTTTAACTTTATGGAAGGATAGAAAAATAAATATTTTTCACTCACACACACACACACACACACACACACACACACACACACACACACACACACACACACACACACACACACACACACACACACACACACACATATAAATGCATCTATGTATACTAAAACTTACATATATAATAATGTGATGATGAATATTCAAGTTCAAGCCAATAAGGTGGCTCTTTAGGTGGCCCACTTGTAGGAGCTACTTAATCAATAGGATAACACACCTTGTACAGTCACTCAAGTTTTGTCAAAATTCATCTTTGTGGATCAAACTCCACCCTATGGTTGCTGGTGGGGTCATATCTCCTTGGCCTACCACTTTTATATGTCACATTCTTATGCCCCCCACCACTCTCCTAATGGTGATTGGGATGAGTTTCATCATTTCTCTTCATCTCTATGATGAGGATCTAGGTTGTCCTCAGTTTCTCCTCCTACTGCTTCTAGTTGTGATTCCTGTAGTAGAGATCCCAAGTTGTCATTTGCTTACCTAGACCTGGTGATTTCACCTCCTAGGTTGGAGGAGGAAGAAGATAAAGAGAAATATTCTTCTACTTATAGGTGGGATCCTTCTGACCCACCCACCGACCCCATTGATGTATGGGGTTTTAATGATTAATAGGATCCACTTCCCTTGGTTGGCACTACCTTAGCCACTTGAGGGAAATTTATATGCTTTCTTAATGAATAGATGTTATATTTTTGGCTTTACCATATGAACCTTTGTGGGGTGATCTTCATATCCCCAGCCCATTTTTCATGAATATGTAACTTTAATATTTAATTAGTAGAGAAGAGACTATTTATCAAAGAAAATCTAAAACTATCATCAATTTAAAATAGAGATTGTGGAAACCTAATTAAAGGTAGAGGAATATGTATTTAGCAAAATAATATGATGGCCTTCTGATGAAAACATTTTTTATCTTATGAATTTTGTGAATCCTACAAAATTAAGCTCTCAAAGGGATCTTCCCACATATCATAGGCAATGTATTCACATTTGGAAAACTAAATATGTATTTTCCTTCTTCTACACTTAGCATATGCATCTAGGAAGGGTTAATCTTGAAGAGAAATGGATGGAGGTTTGATCCTACCAATCCAAAATGATGACTAACATGGAAATTATGTGTTCATAATAATACATCTCAAGCCAAGTTTCCAATGACTAATGGTGGGAGGAGATGGGAGAATCCTTTTGTCCCCATCTAGAAGAAAAATTGTGTAAAGGGAAATGCAAATTCAAGTTGAGTTACCTCAAAGAAAATATATAAGGAATCTCTAACTTAGGGATTTACAAATAATTCTTAGGAGAGTAGAAAGGAAGATCAATTAATCTTGAATTTATCATGGAGCTCAGTGGAGTATATTTATCCACAATGCCAAAACCTCATATTATTTTCTCAATGGATAGGTCTAGATATGGAAGCTTTATCTATTACAATCTAGCTATAAAATTACTTAGGTAAGAACAAAAACTTAACAATTTTGGAGAATGATTTTATGTATATAGCTGGTAATAGTTTAAAATTAGAAAATATGCTTTTGTATGTGGATGTCCTAGTTCTAAATGGTTATCCTTTAAAAACATTAGATTGGAGTCTCTTTTTTATCCAAAGAAATCTATGAACTTTAAAGTCAAGAAGGCAATTTAACAGTCAAATCTTTCAATTGAATTTTTAGTTAAGGATATGCTTAACTCATTGGTAAAAAATTAGGATTTTTTGTAGGCTTTTTTGAAAATGATGTTGAATGCTCCATTTTGATTATCATTTTTAAACTAGATATAAATATTATGAATCTTAAACCTATAGATATCAATGTAAATGGTAAAATTATTTCTATTGAACCAAGATTTGTAGAAGAGTTTAGAAAAGATCCTAACTTTGTCATATATTTACTTCAAAATTTGTTAGCCCAGTCAATCCCTTGGTTGGACCAAATTCCCAAATAACACTTAATCAAGTTCGTAGTGGCTTTACAATTCATCTAGAGGATTTTACTCTTAGTCTTAAATTGATGATTATTAGACCATAACTAGATGAGGAAGATCTTCCCTCTCCCTTACCATTAATTAAGGATTTCCCCCTTATGGAAATAGGTCATTCAAAGAAGGATCAAGAGGAGAATGTCGAATTTAATAATAATTTAAATCCCCCTAGGGAGGATCCATGTGAGTCTCTTGATAGAAAAGAAGTGGAAGTAAACTTGATGATTGAAGCTATCAATAATATGGTGGTGAACAACCTTACGATTCATTTTTTGGATGAGATCTATGATGAGGATGAGTTAAAGTTACAAAAATTTGTTTTTGCATCTAAGATCCTTGAAGTGGAAGAGGAGGAAGGGGATATGCTCCCATCCACCTATATTGAAGATGTAGGTGTTAATCTCATGAGGTTTTGATAAAGTTAGTGACAAAACACTTAGTCTTTATCTAGTAGAGTTAGTTGGTCATCATTGTAACTGAGCTACTACTTAGGCCAAGTAAATAGAGCAAGTTGAGCATAAGCATTTAGACAATACATGTCAATCTGATATGACAAGTTAGTATATGCTGAGAAAATAGTATGTACCGAGTGTTAGGATAACCACCAATGTTCCTCTTTGGGATTCATGACATGGATTAACCACTTCCTATGTTCCATAAGTCTAGTGTTTGTATTGGACATTAATAGGTCAATTTTTTGGTGCAACAATAAATATAGCTTGTAACAAGTAGTATCAAAGGTTGGTCACTAGATTGAATGTCCTTGGGTAACACTGAGTGGGGAATTGTTAGACTAACTGCCAATGTTCCCCTTCAAGATTTTTAAAATGGCTTAACTACCTCCTATATTCTATAAGTCTAGTGGTTGTATCTGTTATTGATAGGTCGATCATTTGGTGCAATGGAAACTCTATCTTGTAACACCAAGTCATTCAAGAGCTAAGAAACTATATGTGTCAATTCATCCAAAGGCCAAATGATAGAAGAGAGAATATTTAAGGTTGAGCATTAGAAGTCCATTAATATCAAGCAATTGGTCATGAACATACAAGTTTGTACTGGCACAAACTTGTATGTAAACTATTTTTGGGTAACATAATCTTTGTATTTTTATATTAAGAGATAAGAATAAAGTCATATCACACATCCCAAAGTAATATAAGTAAACAATAAGAAAAGGGGAAGCTTTAGGCAACAATAATAATCAACTAGAACCACTGATTATGACCTAAGATCATCTCCAAATGCCTATTTAAAGAGGTAAACCCCAAGTGGGATAATGAGACACAAAGAGGAGTATCATGTCAAAAGAAGAGAAAATGTGAAGAGGAAAGAAGGAATTTATGATAGAGAAGATGCTTAAGTGAGGGATCATAGATGCACAAATTCATTTGAGAAGACAAGCGATGAAGGGTTAGAGAAGAGAAATTTGATCAAAAGGATCAAGATATGACTAGCAAAGAGGAGATCTAATATTTAGTAGAAAGGTGCTAACCGAAGCATCAAGTACTAAATCATTTTTATAGGTCATGCAAGTTAAATCTCTTAAAAAATTAGTCCTAAAAAACTTATGTAAATCATCTAATAGATGTTTACTTAATTGTGAGTTTAAATCCTTTCATCAAGGTAAGACATAGTAGTCTTATAAGCCTTTAACAGGGAAGTCCTTTCACAAGGTATGATCATAGATCATGATAAAAAATTTGTAGCCATAATTGGCCACACTTTATTGCTATAGTAGTGAAGATTTGTGGGTGTCATCCCCACCCTAGTTTTATCTTCACCTTGGAGGGTTTCTAGGTAGCCAAAATATTTTGTGTTATTTGTTGATTTACATTATTCTATGGTTGTGATACATAGTTAGATATTTTAGTTTATTTGATAAGTTGTGATATGGATGAATGGTGAAATGTTTTTATCATAAAATTTTTAAAGTAATAAACCCCCCTGTCTCAAAACTTACTTTCCCATTTATATTTCCATCAATTGGTATTAGAGCTAAGTTATCTAGAAAGTAAAGTTTGACACCTTGAGAGGTAAGATCTTGAAGATGGAATTCTAAAAATTGAGAAATACTATTGAGAACTAGAAGATTGAAATATAGCTTTCCATACATCAACAAAATGAGAAAAGAGATGAACTGCAACAATCATTAAAGAGCAGAAAAGATATGGCCATTCAATAAAATGACACTCAATATCAAGAAGAAGTGATGAGAAGCTTCCTTCCACAATAGCTCACTGGATCCATTGAGGCTTTCTATGCCCTCCTATAGTTCTTTCCTCAACCATACTCTAGGGAATGATTCCTTCTTCCATGAAAACTCACCAACAATTAAAGTTTACCTTCTCTCTTTCCCATTCTTTACCCTTTACACACTTAAGCCAACAAGGGGAAATCTCATCATACTATTATTTCTAGGAAAAAACCAAGCTTAGGCTCTCCTAATGAGCTCTTTGACATGTTCTCCACCATTTTGCATCATTCTTTTACATCCATCACACCCATAACTCCAAATTACCCCAATTGGCCTTATAGCCCAAAAAGTCTCTATTATCCCTCTTAAAAACAAGGGTTTAGAAATTTATCCCAAAAACCCTTAATAAGTCCAGTTGGTTTCTAAAGGAATTTTTCTCCTATGGACCTAGGCTATGTTAGAATTAGGGATTACTGAAGGGGGGTTGAATCAATAATCTACAAACTTTAGTCACCAACTAGATATTATTACTTAGTTTAAACCATGCATAACCAAGCAATAAAGTAATTTTGAATAGTAATAATAGAAATGCACAAAGATAACTCATAAAACCATATTTTTTTAACTAGGGAAACCTTGGCCAAGGGAAAACCCTGATGGGGATGATACCCACCAGATAATATACTGATATATAAGTTCATTGTTGGAGGATGGACCCTGTTAGGAGTCAATGAGAAAAATTAGCATAAGTAGTCCCTATTAGGAGACTTTGAATCCTTGTTAGGAGATTCCATCCCTATTAGGATTTGTGCCAACCCTGTTAGGAGTTATATTACAATGTATGCAAGAATAGCCCACTACCCAAACATACAATTTTAACTATAATAAGAGCTCAGTGCTCAAACAAATAGTTTATTGTTATTTGTCTTCCTTCTTTGATCTTTGATCTTCATCTTGATCTTGGATCACCAAATATCTCATACAAAACTTTTCATATACCTCTTTCACAAAATTATGCTCACTTCACATAACTTCACAAGCACATACAAGCACTTTGCTTCCTCATAATATGAAGATAGTACACTTCTTATTGCAAGAAGTCCTTTGCATAAATATTGTTCCTTTACTCAAATTACTATTGGGTTGGCAAAGACCACAATTCATTTTTCCAATTTAGAATAAGCATCTAGGTTGTCAGCCCTAATTGGACAAGTAATTGTTTTGTAAACAAAACAATTATTTTCCTTCAATTTTGATGTCCTGCATTATCAAAACATGATTATATCTATTTTGTATAGTTTATACAAACTTCTGAGGTTATAAACATCATCACAAACATGTAGACTATCTCCATGTAACTTTTCTTGTCATAATATGACATCGGCAACATGTTATAAACAAAACAATACACTGTTGTCAACCAAATTCTATACTTAGACAATTTTTTGATTACCAACCACTAAGTATATTTATTTATGAGGTTTCATGTTAACATGTACATCATGTGTTTCCATTAATGAAAACAATTACATATCAAAATTATCCATTATCAACAATCTCCCCCTTTGGCATTGATGGCAACAAAATAGGGAAAATTGGCTAAGTGATAAAACTTAACAAAATAAAAGTTACATCTATTACAACTTTACATATATGCTCCCCCTTACAATATACTTCATACTACACATGTATCTCTCCCAAAAATCTCATGTATAAAATTTTCACATCTCTCCCCATTACTATCCATATTTTCTAATTTCCAATTTTCTTCTACTATTACTCCCGCTTTGACATCAATGACAAAGGTCAAAATGTCAAGATGTTGACCAAAACTATGAAAACTATTGTCCTTGCCTTATGCTAAAACATTCTTCATACAATCATCAAAAATGGTCTTCAATTTATCCATGCCTTTGTTCCATGTCTCTTTGGTAGACTCTACTAATGAGAGAATTGCACATAATGCATATGATGCAATCTCAACTACTTTGATATCTCAATACAAAAAGTTTGTATATGTCTTCTTGGAATTGACACATTCTTCTAGCTACTTCTCAACAAAAGATATCTTCAGAGAAATAAATTCTCTAAAATCATATGTTCTCTTCAAAATCTATTCTTTTCAAAGTTTCAGTTTCCTAATCTTAGTATGAAAAATGGCTACTTGACATGCAAAATCATCAACTTTGCTAGAAGGATGCACGATGCTAATACTTCCAAGTTCTAGGAGCTTGAGGAGATGTTGTTTGTGCCAACACCTAACTAATAGTTTCTTCTGTCTCCTTTCTCAGCCTTCTCACCAACCATGAACAAAAATGGCCTCAATTTGTTCCTCAAGTATGTAGTGAGGTTATTTAACAAACTCTTAATCTCATCTTCATCATCAGTCTTTTAGATTTTCCTTAGCATAGACTTCAAAAATTCAAGGTCTTCTTCCCTTGTTGGAGTCTTCTTCTCTATGAGTCTCTCATAGACTTTATAGTTTACTACTCCTTTAATATCTTTCATACTAAGATCATTAGCTATGGTATATTGTATTGTAGATATATCAATTTGGTCCTTCTCAAAATTATTGTATAAGTGATAAAATTTGTTCATCTAAAAAGAGTTTCCCTCATTGGCAATTGCTATGTTAATCCTCTCAATTTTTGGCTTTCATGGTTATCGAGCTTTGCCTACTTCTTGCTTAGGTGGAGTCATCTTTTCAAATTGTTTGGTTTCTTGTTCCTTAAACTCTTCATCATCACTAGATTCAATTTTCAACAATTCTTTTTGCCTCTTGCCAAGTCCTATAGCCATCTATTTGACTCTCTTTGCCTTTTTATAACTACTTTAACCGATCTCTCTAATATTCTCTTATGTTCACTACACTAAACATTAGATACTATAGCATATGGTATGCTCTGCGCTAAAGATGTTTGAGAAACTAAAATTGACAAGGGTTTTATGTTTAATACGCATTTCTTCAATGTCTATCTCACAGCCTCAGATTCACTTTCTGACATTCCAACCTCAGATAATGCCTTCTTCATGATTGACTCAACCTTCTTATGAGATGCTTCATCCAAGGTTGCTCGATGATTATGTTGTGTAATCTCATCAAAGGTGCCAAATCTATATTCTACTTTGTCTTTTTCTAAATTCAACAAAAAATCAATGTAACTAATTACAACATCATCACTCAACTCATAGCTCAGAGGTTCTAAAAAAATTTCCCAATGTTCCACTACTTACATGTAAGTATAATCTATATCAATTAAAATACATATGTCTTCCTTGAACCTATCCACAATTTCAGGTGAGGTCCTAAATCTTTGTTCCATCTCATTTTGGAATGTTTTCATTATCAAATTACCATTGTCCAATACCTTGTCTATGAGGTGCCTTTTGCATACCTTTGTAATCTTTTTCATAGTGCATCCATCACTACTCATTATATATATTATTGATAAGTAGGGAAATCTCTTTAGCACATGAAAGAATATGTGATTAATTAATGATTGGAATCTAAACATGCCATTCTTGGTTCCTTTAATCTTTTCAAGGTTATCCAAGAGTTGCATCCTTAGTATTTCATTTAGATTTACCTATTCTTTCTCAACACATATCTTATAAGTTGCATAAATAAATCTACCTAAAAGCTCATCTATCTTAGAACTTGCATAAACTAAATAAGCAATAATTTTTCTAAGAAATCTCACATCATCTTGCTTGATGGAGCTGATTTCCATAGTCTTCCCATTGTATATTGCCTTATTATAACTTTCCACTTTCTTCTTAACCATCTTTTCACCTATGGGTATACCACCTTCTTTTCTAAGACTAGTTACCTCATGTATAAGGTCAGCAAAAATGTCTACCACATTATCTTGCATCCATAATTTTCCATCATGTATCCTACTCAATATAATCTGAGTCCATTCATCTATATCTAGCTCATGGTAGAAATTATACTTAAATAAGTCCCTTAAATTTTCAAATCTGATTTTCATAGTCATGTTGAGGTTAAAGACTAGTTCCATATCCTTATGCATATATTCACTACCAATCTACTCAAACTTTCAATTCAAATAAATTTCTACGTTTTCAAGATAGACTATGTTGTTTAGAGTGATAGACATTGTAGAGTTAGGGTTTCCATCACTAGGTTTTATGAAAACTATACAAAAGCTATCTTAAAATCAGGTCTATCCTCATTCTCAACACTATGAACAACTAACATATCCATGATTCTTTATCAACAATATCTTTTATCGAACAAATTTTGTAGAAAAATGATAAAATACCTCTTTCAAAAAATAGAGTTTGCTTCAAAATTGCTCTTACAAGTCCCTTTGGAATGCTCTTTGCTTTACAATGAAGTAAAATCAATTTTGTACTCCATTTATCCCTCAACTTGAACTTGCATCAATTGCATACTTTCATGAATATGAAAAAATTGTTACTTACATTCTAAAATTAGATAATTGCTCAAAATAAAATATCCAATTTTCAGATACCACCCAAGGTTTACTATAGCCTCCTTTCATTATGACAAATATCCTTAAAAATTCACATCATGAAATTATCTGCAAAAACTTACTTTTCATCTTTTTTTGTAGAATTAATCTTCATATGATACCAGTATCTTTGAATTTTGTCATAACTTATTCAGATGAGCTCCAAATCACAAGCGAGCTTAGGTACCATCTAAACATAATAAGATACATATGTTCCCAACTTTGCTACCTCTAATTTAGTCTATCTAAAGTTCTCAAATTTTGATGTTGTGAACAAGCTTAATTCAACTTAATTCAATCAAACTCAACAACTAACTTCAATCTTCTTATCTTAGCATCATCTAACTTTTCTTTTGAGATTTATATTCCTTTCACAAATGATTCATTAAGTTCTTCTCAAATTTCAATCACAATGTTTCTTTATTCTTCATTTCTTTTGCTAGTTCTAGTGTTCCTTTCATGGTTCCTTCTATCATTTTTTTTGTTCCTAAAGTTTCTTCCATTGTTTCTTCTATCTCCAACATTTTTATCCATTCTATAGTACTCCAAATTGTGTACGAAATTGTTTCATAACTAACATACAAGTGCTTTGGTTCTAGGATTCTGTTGATCATCAGGTGCATGACAATTTTGAGAAATGTCTCCTAAGTTTTTACACTTATAATACATGATGTCTCTTCTATCTTTATAGGATATTCCTTATTTCAATATCCTTTTATTAGATCTTCTTCTATCTACAAGGTTAGTATATCTAGACATTATACTATTTCTCCTATCATTATCATACTTAGGTTTCCTACAATCAATTGCATTATGACACATACCATAACAATTATGACAATAAAAGTCCTTAACATAATTAAATGACTTATTAGTACAATCTCTTTTCATATGACCTATTCCATTACATAAGAAACACTTACCTCTAAATTCGTACCTGGTTTCCTTAGGAGATTCCACTTGCTTTGATTCATCTAAGGTTTCAGCTTCCTCATTTTGCTCAACTTTTTTGGGTTTCTCAAAATATTGAATGGATTCAATATTGTCATCAGATTTGTCTTTTTCTTTTGGATTTGATCTCATCTTATGTTTCTTCATAGACATGTTAATTAGATAGCCAAGACTAGTCTTATCATAAGAAAGTCTCTGTATAGGCATTAAATCATCAAGCTTTTCTGTGCTAGAATAAAGTTTCTCAAGTTTTTGTTTACACTGTGTCAATTCACCTTTTACAATAGTGTTTTACTTAAGGATTTCTTCATTCTCTTCTTTCAATTTTTCAAGTTCAGATGTTTTCTTTGCCAGACTTGATCTCAAATCTACATTTTCAGTCTTCAAATCATATTCAAATTTGCTAGGATAATTTCTCAAAGTCAACTTCAGATTTGTAATCATTAAGTCATGCTTCAAGATCTTGTATTTTGTTTTCAACTTTGAATAGTCATCATTAGTAGTTATAGATTTAGTATATTTAGGCTTGGATTTCATATGTTCAATCTTTTCCTTCAACTGACCAATATACTACTTTGTAGTCCTCATATCTATCCTTCAACTTATCTCTTTCTTCACTAAGGAGATCAATTTGTTCAAGAGCTTCTTCAAGGTTCTTCATTAACTGTTCCATATCCTTGGGTATGTTACTTAAATTGTTAAGCCTCTTCAAAGTAACTACACTCTGATACCAATTATTAGAAGTAGGGATTACTGAGGGGGGGTGAATCAGTAATCTACAAACTTTAGTCACCAACTAGATATTATTACTTACTTTAAACCATGCATAACCAAGCAATAAAGTAATGCTGAGTAGTAACAATAGAAATGCACAAAGATAACTCATAACACCATATTTTGTTAACTAGGGAAATCCTGGCCAAGGGAAAATCCTAGTGGGGATGATACCCACTAGATAATATATTGATATATAAGTTCCTTTTTAGAGGATGGACCCTGTTAGGGGTCAATGAGTAAATTTAGTATAAGAAGTCCTTATTATGAGAATTTGAATCCCTATTAGGAGATTCCAACCTTGTTAGGAATTGTAGTAGAATGTATGTAAGAAGAGCCCATTGCCCAAACATACAATTTCAACTACAAGAAGATCTCACTGCTCAAAAAAATATTTTACTATTATTTTTCTTCCTTGTCTGATCTCTAACTTTTAGCTCAATATCAAATCACCAAATAGCTCATACAAAAATTTGCATATACCACTTTCACAAAAGTTTTCTCACTTCGCATAACTTCACAAACACTTCACTTCCTCACAATATCAAGATAGCACACTTCTTATCACGAGAAGTCCTTTGCATAAATACCATGGCTTTACCCAAATCATTTTTGGGTCCTCTAAGACCAAAATTCACTTTTCCAAGTTAGAGTAAACATCTAGAATGTCGGCCCTAATTGGACAAGTAATTGTTTTGTAAACAAAACAATTATTTTCCTTTAATTCCACTATCCTACATCATCAAAACATGATTATATCTATTTTTCACATTTTGTACAAACTTTTGAGGTTATACATAGCATCACCAACATTTATGCTATCTCCATGTAACTTTTTTTGTCATAATATGATGTTTGAAACATGTTATAAATAAAAAAATACACTATTGTAAACCAAATTCTACACTTAGACAATTTTCTAATTACCAACCACTAAGTATTTTTATTTTTGAAGTTTCTTGTTAAAATGTACATCATGTGTTTCCATTAATGAAAAAAATTACATATCACAATTATCCAATTGTCAATAGGGTAATGGATTTTGGTGGTCTTAGGTCACAGTATTGTATGTACAGTACAATTTCTGTAAACCCCTATTTTGAGGGCTTCTAAGCTAAAAAAAAGGTTTTTCTCCTTCCAACATGTAAATCCTCACTCCTACCTCCTCCTCTAATTCACACACTCTTAGTACCATACTCTTTTCATACCTTATAGATATTGTCTCCTGCCAATTTCTTATTCACCACTGCACTTCTTTACAAGAATATATTGCGCCTTATCAAGCAGTACTAGCTTGCTTAGGGCTCACCTGTAAATGTGGCCAACTACCTTGCAAAAATCCCAGCTTCCATATTTATAACCTGTACAAAGGCTATTTCCTAATTTACAAAGGCCATGTGATTTTGACCATGGAAGTTCAAGTTATAGTCATTTCTATGCTAACAACTCAAAACTGGACAACAATATTACACAAACAAAATGATTTTCTAAGCCTAAAGAGATGAAACACTTGAACCCAAAAAAAATGCATAGTTTCAAAACATGATCCATGGAATCTAAATCGATGAAAATAGTAACACAACCAACTCCTTAAATTCATTAGTTCACAAAAAACTACTCCAATGCTCATATAGTGTTGCACTTATAGGTGCTGTTTGTACATCCAAGTATCCAACCCCTAGAACTGGATTAAGGTATGTTTAAATAGTATTCCCCCTCCTTCATGGCCATTGAACTGACCCATAACTACTTCAAGTAGTTTTCTTCCAAAAACTTCCTAAAAAGTTGCTAAGCAACTTTGCAAAATTGAAAGGTTGTTAATGAGAAACTTTTGACAACTTTTTGAATTGTTGCAAACCAAGATTCCAACCTTGAATATTTTGGTTCCAAAGCTTACCACATAAATTCATATCATCAAATGAACAATTTTTACCTACCTTAACCACTCATTGGATCTTTCCACATAATTTTTTCCAGTTTAAGCACTTTGAGAAACTTTTTGCTTCCTGGGACCTACTTGACAACTTTTAACTCCTAGACTTAAATCAACCAAATTAACTTTCCTACACTCACCTTGGGACACTATAAGTAGTCCTTATTGCTTCCATAGTGGTTAGACTATTTACAAACCAAAATTCCTTTAGGTTTTGACCTTACCCTTAGGTGATCCTGCACCATTCTCCCCTTGTCAAGAAGAGTTCAAGGTACCTTTGGAATAATGAGCTCCTTGCTAATGCCCTACTTCTTGAAATCACTCTCTACAACCCAAGTAAATTAAAATTTAGGTTTATCCTTCCATTTCACTAGGTTCTCCTAGTACAACTTGTTTCTTGTAATTTTCTTCACTCTAGAGTCCAAGATCATTTCCACATATGGTGGCTCCCCTTTAGGTACCTACAAGTCTATAACATCCTTGTCCAATTCCTCTTGATACTTTTCTTATTCTACCTTGAGCCCCTTATATGGTATAAGTTATTTTATATTGAAGATGGGAGTGATAGAAATGTCCTTTGGTAGGTCTATCTTATAGGTATTGAGTCCATATTTTTCAAGTATTTTGCATGGCCCAATCCTTCTCATTTGCAACTTACTCATAATTCCCTTGGGTAGGCTAGCCTTTTTCAAGTAAACCATTACTAGGTCTCCCACTTGGAATTGTAAATCCCTTCTCCCCTCATATGTCTTTTCCTTCAACTTCTTATTTGCTTCCAACAAGGTTTGTTTAAGTTGATCATGTACCTCTTTCATAGATTGAAAAAAAATCATTACCATGCCCACTGATGTTGTCATGTGAAGGTAAGTTCCTCAACTCCATGATACCCCTAGGGTGTGTGCCATACACAACTTGGAAAGGGCTTAACCCTATGGTCCTATTTTTTCTATCATTATAAGAAAATTCTACTTGAGGTATCACTTGCTTCCTATTTTTCCCATACACTTTAGTAAGGCATCTCAAAAGTTTTCCCAGGACCTTGTTTATAACCTCTATTTGACCAACTATTTGGGGATTGTAGATAGAGCTATGTACTAGGTTTGTTCCAAGTTTCTTCTATATGATCTTCCAAATGTGCCCCATAAACTTCACATCCCTTTCTACCATATGCTTCTTGTTAAGCCATGGATTCTAACCATCTCCTTGAAAAATAGATTAGCAATGTTACATGCATCATGTGTTGTTTTCCATGGGATGAAATGACTCATCATACTAAACCTATCCACCACCACAAACACACTATCTAGTCTTGTCTTGGTTCTTGGAAACCCCACTATAATATCCATACTAATACACTCCCAAGGTATGTTGGGAGTAGATAGAGGTTGGTAGAGTCCTACATTTTTTGATGTCCTCTTTTCTTTTTGACATATATTGTATTTCTCCACATATCTCCTTATGTCTCTCTACATTTTGTGCCAGTAGTAGAATCTCTCCACAAGGTCCAAAGCATTTTTCAAGCCAAAATGTCCACTCATGCTTCCATTGTATTTTTCTTCTATGAGATTCTCTCTCATTTATCCCCTTGGGATGTACAACTATGGACCCTTAAATAGTAAGCCATTTTGCAAGGTATACTCAGAGAATGTACTATGAAAATGGTTAGCAAAGTCTTTGTATACCTTGTATGATTCTAAGAAATCAGTGTCCACCTCATATAGATCCTTGAATCCCTCAAAACCTATGCTCTACAACTTGACTTCTTGGACTATTAACAATCTCCTATTCAAGGCATCAGCTACCTTATTGTTTGTTCCCTTCTTATGTTTGATGGTGAATGTATAAGATTGTAGGAACTCCATCCACTTTATGTGCTCTAGACTTAGCTTCTCTTTTGAGTTAATAAAACTCAGTGCTTGGTTATTTGCGAAGACCACAAACTCCTTTGGCAATAGGTAGTGTCTAAACTTTTTAAGGGTTTGGACAAGTGCATAAAGTTCTAGATCATATGAAGAATATCTTGTCTTGGCTTCATTAAGACTCTCTCTAAATAATTCTACTAGTCTTCTCTCTTTACTAAAGACTACCCTTTCTTCTATGTCACTAGCATCACACTCCACCACAAAAGGTTTCTCAAAACTAGGCAAAACTAATATAGGTCGTGTTTCTACTTCCTTTTTCAGCTTCTCAAGGCTTTCATCTACTACTTTGGTCCATGTGAACTTGGTCTCTATGCCCCCTTTGATAGTGTCATTCATTGGTACACATATTTCACTTAACCTTCTTACAAACTTCCTATAAAATTGAGCTAGGCCATGGAAACTCCTAACTCATAGCAAGATCTAAGTGTAGGCCAACTCAAGATTGCCTTCACCTTGATTTTGTCCATCTTTAGCTTTCCTTGGGACAATACAAACCCCAAGTATACAAGCTCCTCCTTCATAATTTTACTCTTCTCCAAGTTGATTGTCAACTCATCTTCCTACACCTTCTTCAACACCAATTCAAGGTGCTTCATATGCTCCTCCTTTGTTTTTCTAAATATGAGGATGTCATCTAGGTACAATACAACAAAAACTCTAATGTAGTCCTTCAATACCTTGTTCATGACCCTCATAAAGGTACTAGGTTCATTGATAAGGCTAAATGGCATAACCAATCACTCATAAAGACCTTGAGTAGTCTTAAATGTAGACTTCCATTCATCCCCCTCTTTCATCCTAATTTGATAATAGCCACTTTTGAGATATGTTGGTAAACAAATTGTTCTTATTTATTTAACTCTTCGATGCCCAAATTTGTGAACAATATCTGATTACAACAGTTCAAAAGTTGTTTCTAAGAAGACTAACCTTCCTTTGAATTATTAGGTACAACTCCCTATTGCAGATTTACAATGAATTATGTTTTTTCTTAAAACTAAAATGGGGTGTGTTATTAACTCGAGAATAGGAGAAGTAAACCAAGAAAGGCCTAAATAGGGACTAACTTAGGCAAGAAAAGGTTTTATAAAATTAAATAAGTTTATGGGCTCACACATCTTATGAATTCATAAGGCTTATTGATTCAATAGTGCATGCTAACTAATACTAAATTGTTTCAGTGGGAAACTAAATATAGAGAAAGAAAAAATAAATTAAAGGGAGACACAAAGGGATTTCTCTTTGAACCTATGATGAAAATTCTTATCATATTCAATTCACTACCTCAAAATAGGGGAATGAAGCTCTACTTGCTACTTTTTTATAATTCAGATAAAAGAGAAAACATACAACTAATATTAACATAATGGAATAAAAAATATTTGACACAAAATACCATTCAATTGGCTCTACAACATCTAGTATTTCACACCAAAAATTAGCCAAACTTTTATTAAGTTTTCATTCCAATACATATAGGATTCTAAGATGATGATTACAAAGGAAGATTAATTAGTTCGTCTCTTCAAAAATGACAAATGGTAAGGAGCTCATTTGTCCATTACAATGATTACATCAAAAAATGAAAGAGGCAGAATATGAATCACTTTGTCCTCTTTCCATTTTCTTCTTTTGTCCTATAGGCCTTAGGGGCAACAATGATTGGAATTTATTCCTCATGCCTATGGACATGTACATTAGTATATCTCAAGATCCATTTAGAATGCCCTTGGGCCAAATATTTGACATCACCCAATCAATTCTATATTTCCTCCATAGCCACATGTATGCATACACCAAGTTTCTTGAGTTTGGAGACTCTGTTTTGGTGACCAAAATATATCCTTGTTAGACTATCTATGAAGTTAGAGAAATTTTTCTACATGATAGCTACTCCAATAATTTCTTTTCCTTGCCCACTAGTCTATGAGCCTATATGGAGTCCTCTTAGGATTTCATAATCTCTATCTTGCTCCTTCTTTATGTTGGCTTCAGTTTCTTTAAGCCCTTCCTTTGCTGCCATGATCATTTTGGACTTTAACTACAAGCTCTAAAACCATTCAACTAAGGGTGCATCTCCTTTAGGCAAGATATTTGCCTCAATAGTCTTCGTTACCTTCATGTGGATAATCATCTTTAGCAAAGAGACACAATCTTCACTCTTAGATTTCTCCAAAGCCAAGGTGGCTCTATTTTCTAAAATGTTATCTTTCTTTGTCTCAAACCTCAATATAGCATTGCCAATTTGCTCTATAATAGAGAGTCCTTCCAGCTTGATTTTCCCACTCCACTCCATATTGATATACCCAAAGTGTTTATCTTCTTGGAGTTGAGAGATAAGTTCTTGAACATTTGCATTAGTAGGATCACTAGTAATAGGCATTTTGGAGATGCTTGCCAAGGGGAAACCAATTACCTAATGAAACCATTCAATTCCTTTATTTCCACCTTTATCTTGACCTTTGACAATTTAAGGCTTTCCAACTTTCCTTCAATCACCTCATTTTTTGACTTCTATAAGCCAACCCTTGTGTCATGTTTGGCCTCGCCAAGATCTATGGAGTGCAAGGAAAAATCATCTATAGACATATCTTCAATTCTTCTCTCTTTGGTGGTCTTTGTAATTGTTAGATGCCCTATTTCAGGGTCTTGTCCAAGGATGGATAATGTCTTCTACTTTTTAACCTTGGTCAATGCCAATCCAGAGTAGATATCAAGAGATAGAGTATACTTGTTGGGATCTCCTTCATCCCTCCTCTTTCGCTTTCTATCTAGGGTGTCCTCCAGCCATGAATCTATGCTTATCACCTTGGAGGTTGTCCTGAGAGAATCTATGCTAAACATCTTTCTCTTGGGCAAGGTGATTATTTTCAAAGTCAAAGAGAAAGGATTCCTTAGAGTTTTTGAAATAAGCTTTGAAGAATATTTTCCTTTCTCTTCCTCTAAATTCTTCTTTGCTACTTCATCAGATTTAGTAGACTCATTATCACTGCTTCTGCCATCTCTTAGATCCACTGTACTTGAGGGCTATTTGGAAAGAGATGTATAGGGCTTACAAATGGGATTGGTCTATTATGAGGCAAAGGGGGAGGAGTGGCTACACCATCTTTAGATTCTTTTTCCTTCTTCTTTTCTTCTACTGGGGTTCTGATTACTGGGAGGGAACCATCCTAGCAAGTCTAAGTTAAGGAGATGTTTTTTGTCGGTGGGTTGATCACCTCTACTTGATGGTTGAGTTGATCCTTGGGTAATAGAAAAAGTTTCACTTGATGTGCCACTTAGGAGGAGGAAGCCACTACAACTATTAGGGAAGCTTGAGATGTGGTACTTTTCCTTTAACTCTTCCTAGTTATGGTACATTTGATCCATTTTCTAGTCCTTTTGATGATCTAAGCCATCATTGTATCTACATCTTCCTCTACACCTTCATAAGGTTTTGAGCTTATTGGAGTGCCTCTTAGCTTAGTCAAATAGGTGTTACTATACATATTTTTACCATCATCTTCTACTCCCTCTACATTGATATTAACTTTATACATCTTCACTTGATCAATTGTAAGCCTAGAAAATGTATGATCATGGCTCTCAAACTCATCTTTGCAATTGGCCCAGTAGTCTTTAATGCTGGTGATGTTCTTGATGACACTTCTAATTTTTAGAACATCCCTTGCATACCTATTTGGATCAAACACGGGCCTAAAGACTTTGTACATCTCCAACTTATGTGCTTAATTGGCCTTTAGACTAATGTCCTTTTTTGAGCTCAAAAATGTCTAAGGTGCAAAAATTTCATAGGGACCCAACTTCTTTTTCTTTTTCTTCAAAATTTTCTTTTGTGGAAAACCAACTTTATGTGTTGAAAACCTACTGAGGAGAAGTTCATTCTAATTTTTCTATCAGATTTTATTATGAAAGTTGTGACAAATATTTAACCCTTTCTGAGGGAAATAATTGTAAAGGGAATTTGGATCCACCATAAGGTAGTTTACTATTTTCTTGCTTTTGATCTATATGCATCATTTGGTGCCCTTCATGGGAAATTGTCTTCATGGGTTGAAAACCCACCGAGGAGAAGACAAATTCTAAATTTTTACAATTCATCTTTGTATGAGTAACATAAATCTCCATCACTTTATAAATGATCTTTGTATGAGTAACATGAATCTCCATCATACTAGGAGATAACCTACCCACATGACCATTCTAATACAAAGGAAAACCGTTTGGGTATGAAATATGGAGAAGGGGAAAATGAGAAATCTGATGGAGACTCATTCCACCTAAGGGGGTTTAGACCTAGAGTCAAATACAGCTAATAATTCTCTAAGACTCAAATAATCACTTTTACTGCTCAGGTAGAGGCGAAAAGTGGGGCAATAGCTAGGTTTATCTGGGGACTTGGGTAGACCATACTCAAGAAAGGAATCCAAGATCTCTGGGTTCAAAAAATTAAAAAGATGGCAACACAACAAAAAAAAATGAGGAAAAAGAAGGGGAAAGGAAAATAAGGGAAACCTAACTAGGAAAATAAGAAAGGGAACTAAACATAACTATAATACAATACAAGGGTTACCTATTTTCAATTTGAAATTTGATAAAGCTTTAAATCTTGACCATTGTATGTCAGGGGTAGCACTTCTCCATCTGGATATGCCAATTTAAATGAGTTTTTCTTGAATTCTTGATGAAAAATGAATGGACCTTTCCATAGGGTATCAAATTTCTTATGTATACCCTCTGATGCTCTTTGCTTATCAGACAATAGTACACTATCTCCTACCATGAACTTTTATGGTCTTGCCCATTTATCAAATAAGATTTTTACATACATCTGGTGTTGTGTGATGTGATCCACAATTTCTTCTTGTAAGAATTTTCCTTAGGGCAATATTTTCCCAAGATCCAGAGGCTCAAACATAAGCACAAAAATAGACCAAAGTATGATTAATATAAAAATGAGAATGCTCTCTAATATACAATACATGTAGGAGTGCCTATATATAAAGGCCTCTGAGATGCATCTAGAATGTGTCTAGAAGGAACTAGGAGATAAGCATGACAACTAAGCACACATCCCCCATTGTGCATAAATGTACATGCATAAATGAGAGAATAAGTATGATAAGGTGTTACACACATAAAGATATTGTAGACACCATGTGCTTAATTGGAGTGCTAACTCCTATGGTGCAGACACCATGTGGATAAATGAGGTGCAAACTCATGTGTTGTCAACATGACAACTCACAAGAGTGTACTCCTAGGTGACTAAGTAAAAAATGATAATATATGCATTAACCTAAGTAAACTTAAGTAAAGTGTAAATAGTAAATACCCATTTACACCAAAACCCCCCTTAAGTGCAACTTAGGGGAATGGACAAGCTTATGAATGCATGATGGGTCCTAGCTATGAGGCCATGTTAGGTACCCATGTACAAAAGAAATGCTCTAGATATAATGTGATGCAATGCAATCTCTCATAAGAAAAGAAAGAGGGAAAACCTCATGGGAAAAACCCTCCTCCAAAATGAGAGATATGTACAATAAAGAATATGAGAGAGGAGAAGACCTTAGAAGAGGAAAAAATCCCTCCTAGAAGAAGAGAGAAGTCAAGGAACTCCCCTTTCTGTAACATCCTATACCCCCAAGAGGTCTCGCAAATGAGTATACTTGACCTTGGTGAAGTGTTTGGTGAAGATATTAGTGGCTTTCTCTGCTATAGGATAGTACTATAATGCAATTATCTACTCCTATATTAGCTCTATGATGTAGTGTATATGAACCTTGATATGCTTGGTACACTAATGCTAAATTGGATGCTTAGAGATCTCAATAGCACTTTGATTGTCACAATGAATAACTATAGGTTTGGGTAGATCAAATCCAAACTCCTCCATGATATGTTGTAACCAAAGAGCCTCTATAGCTACATTGAAAGCTCCTCAATACTCAACCTCTATGGAAGAAAGGGAAACATTATTTTTCTTCTTACTCTACCAATAAATAGGGTTGGAACCAAGGTGAAATATGTAACCTAAAGTAGACTTGTGAGAATCAATGTCCCCTGCATAGTCTAAGTTTGTATATCCAACCAACTAAAGTCTTGTACCTATTGCATAATCTATCCCATGTGTATGTGTACCCTATATGTAGTGCAAGATATGCTTGGTGGCCTTCCAATAAAGTTCATATGGTTCTTACATAAAGAAAGAAACCATGCCAACTACAAAAGCTATATCAAGGCATGTATGTGTCAAGTAGATAAGGCTCCCAATTAATTGTTTGTATAATATAGCTTCAACAAGTGGAGTGGTACACTTGGCCTCTAACTTGACACATGAAAGAAAGGGAGTAGAAGTAGTCTTGCAATCACTCATGTGAAATCTAGAAAGCAAGTTAAGAGCATACTTGGGTTGAGAAAGTGTGATCCCTGCTGAAGACTATGTGATCTAAATACCAAGAAAGTAGTGTAGAAAACCCAAGTCTATCATAGAAAATCCATCCCATAGAGAGGTTTTGACACTAGCAATGATGGATGAAGTACTCCCTGTAATGATAAAGTCATCTACATAAAGCATGAGAACCAAGTATGAGTCATCTTGCTAAAGAATGTAGACATTCAAAGTAGAATGACACCTTGTGAATCTTGTTGAGAGTAGGAAGGAATTCATCTTGGCATACCAAGCACGAGGAGCTTTCTTAAGACCATAGATAGACTTTTTCAATCTACAAACCATAGTAGAATCCTACACCAACCCCTGTGGCTGCTCCATATAAATCTTCTCATGAAGATCACATTCAAAAAGACACACTTAACATCCATTTGGTGTACAACCCAACCATGAGCTACAGCAATAGCTAGTGTCAAGCAAATGGAATTCATCTTGGTGACTGGTGCAAAAGTCTTTGTATAGTCAATACCTAGAACCTGCAAGAAACCTTTGGCTACTAGTCTGGTCTTATGCTTATCAATGCTTCCATCCACTGCAAATTTTGTTTGATAGATCCACTTACATAGAACCACCTTTCTTCCCTTAGGAAGGGGAACTAGGTCCCAAGTGTTGCTTTTCATCAAAGAGATATTCTTCCTCGATAGCCTTGTCCCATTCCAAAATACTTGATTCTTCCTTAATTTACTATGGATCTAAAGTAATGGCTATATATGCATGTGGAAATAACTTGTTTTATGACCTAGTCCTTTGAGTGTTTGAAGGATTCCCCATAAATGAACCTGCTGAATCAAGGGTCTATTGTGCCCAAAGAGGTTTAGTGGAAGAAGAAGGAATTTCCTCAACTAATTGTGAACCCTATGAAGGTGGTGGCCTATGAGTCAAAGTTGAAGGAACCTCATCTTTTGAGTCACTATCATCACTATGATCACTGTCCATGGAGGAGGAAGAAGGAGGAGTTGAAGAAGCCAAACTCGGACTATTTTCTTCAAAGTGAACACTCCTCTCATAAAAGATTTCATGAGTCTTAGGATCCATGAGTTTGTATTCCTTGAGATGGTTAGGATATCCAACAAATATGCATGGTTTTCTTTGATGTTCTAATGCATTTCTCTTTTATGGAGGTATCCTTGCCCAATATGGACAACCAAAATTTTTAACATGCTTTACACTTGATTTTTTGCCACACCAGGCCTCAAAAGGTGTAATTCTATCTAAGGCCTTATGGGGACTTTTTTTTTATGTAATTGGCACAACACATGGCTTCTGCTAAAAACACTTGATCTAGGGACTTATGTTGAAGCATCAAGTGGTCATTTCCTTAAGGGTTCTATTCTCCCTTTCAGTGATACTATTCTATTGTGGCGTGTATGCAACTAAATGTTGAAGATCAATACCCTCATGAGTACAAAATTCTATGAGCCTAGAGTTGACATATTCCTTGCCATTATCTATTCATAATCTTGATGGCTTTCCCTATTTTTGTCTCAACTTGAGCTTTGAAGATGATGAACTTGTCAAATACTTCACTCTTATGAGCAAGAAAAAAGACCTAAGTGCATTGTGAAAAGTAATCAATAAAGGTTAGAACATAGTAGGCCTTACCAAATGATGGTACTAGAAAAGGGCCAACTACATCACTATGAACCAATTCAAGAACAATAGTTGCCTTCCAAGACATCCCCTTGTCATATTTCTCTTTGGGAAGCTTGCTTGCTTCAAAACCTAGACATACACCCTATGAATACTTGACTTGAGGTAGACTAATGACCATATCATTGCTGCTGAGTTGTTGAAGGTAGTGATAATTAAGATGTCCAAATCTCTCATGCCATAGTTTACTTTTTTTATTTGAATGAGTCAAAAAGAAAAGGGAAGTGGACCTAGGCACAAAATGTGAGAAAGAATAAAGTCTTATCTCATGATTAGCCATTCCAACTACAACCATAGAATAATCTTTGAGATTTTTTACCACAACTATATCAGGGAGGAACTCTACTTTGTTGCCACATCCATAGTGAGTTATTTGATAGATGGAGAGAAGGTTGGTGCTAAGGTTAGGAACATGTAGAACATCCTTGAAGATTCCATTGTCCAACTCAACATTCCGTTTCCCTTCTACTTCAAATTGAGTGTCATTTCCCACATAGATGTAAGGTACATTTGATGGTTTCAAATAGGAAAACTGCTCCTTTGAAGCACCCATATGATGTGTTGTTCCTGAATCAAGAACCCATTCCTCAACATTATTTGTACTTGCAACCAAAGCTTGTCCCTTACCTTTTGAAGTGGTTGAAGATCCCTTATCCTTATAGGCATTTGGTACACCAATTTTTTGTTTTCTCATTAAGTTGACCAATTCATCAATCTACTTATCCTTGCACTCATGTTCATCATGACCATTCTTCTTACAATAGGAACAAGTTTTCTTCTCCTTCTTCTTGGAATTGTTCCCCTTTTGATAATTTTTGGAAGAAGACTTCCCTTGTTGTGAAGAAGATTTTTGAGTGGAAGAAGATTGATTTGAGGAAGATTGTTTTTTTGAGGAGGATTGTTGTATGTCATCTTGTGGCTTAGCCTTCCACTGCTTCTGCTTCTTACGGGAGTTTTTACCACTTGAATGCCCTTCATTCGCTACCAAGGATTTGGTCTTGGAGGACTAGATAATTCTTGAACTCACTAAATTATCATGTTCTAAGACCAACATTTCTAAACATTTACTAAATGAAGGCTTAATGTAGGCACTACCCATCATTAGTTTGTGAGTATTAAAACTAGAAACAAAAGGAGCATATTTAGGTGGAAGATGAGTCATGAGGTGTTTAATCATCTTTCCATCCTTGATGGGTTCACCACAATCCTTAAGTTGTGCCCTATAATTGTCTACTTTGGTAAGATAGTCTTTGATGGTGTCAAAATTCCTAGGATCCAACTTGAGAAGTTTATCCTTAATAGTATAGATCATGTCTTCATCTACTATCCCATAAAAAGCTTCAAGTTTAGCCCAAATCTCTATTGGATTGGTAAGCTTCCTAATTTGATACTTGATGGGATCTAATATATCTTTCAATAAGGTTCCTAAGGCCATCTCTTGTTTGGATTCCCAGTCTTCTTTTCAAGCTTCATGAGGAGGTTTCTTTGTTGCACCAGTTACATAACGCAGTAAACCTTTTTCTACCAATGGTTCCTTAACGCTTTCTTTCCAAGTAGCATAATTATGTGGAGTTAACTTTGAAAAAGAACCCATAATGCAATAACACAAGATGAAGGAGACACAATACATAGTACACACACCCCCCCTTTTTAGTCAATCAAAAAATCCCCCCTAAATGAATGATAAGTAGTGCGTTTACTATAGGCCACTTTTCAAAATGGAAAAATTAGGCTTCGAATTTTGCTGATTATAACTTCTTTTGAGAGTACAAATTTGGAACCTTACAATGTAGCTCAAAGATACAACAATTATGAAGCAATACAATGCAAAATAGGACCTATTCCTGAAAGTGGTATTTTTTTCCATACAAGCCTATAATCTGTTGGAAAATCTAGAAAGTAGATGAAAAAATATACACTTTCAAGAAAAATAGAACTTGAAAAGAGTTTAGATAAGCCCATTTAGTGCATTTGAAATTGCAAAAGGTAGGATTAGATAGGTACAATCACCAAAAAATGCTATTTCTAAAAATTCCATGCACCAAAACTAGAAAAAAGTTACACCACTAAAAAGTTAAAAAAATTATACCCAAAATTTTAAAAAAATACACCAAATTTGGAGTCAAGATGACTGAGTTATGGCCTCTCAAAATCAGGCTGTCAAATCAAAACTACATCTAAAGAGGGGTCTAGAGAGGAAAACATGATGTTAAATTTGATGGTCAAATGGCCATCACAGGAATTCAAAATTGCATCTAAATGATGGTCAAATGACTATCAAATTTAAGACTATAGTTTGCTGACGTCAGTGAAAATGAGGGCCCCTACTGATGTGGAGATGACATCACTAGTATAGTTGATGATATTAGCCATACAAAATTGTACAGGCTATATGGGAAAATATGTGTCTAGGTGCCACATGTATACAGCCTAGTTGATATGTAATAGTGATGTGTCATTGGATTAACATGTGTCATTCAACAACTGTTGCATTGGTAGGTGATTGGGACTGTGTCCACATGGAAGGAGCAGAGTGTTTGACTGATTATAGGACACATGGGCATCTACATGGTAGAGTTTTTAGTGTCTTCAAACAATTATCATTAGGTCTACATAGTGTAATTGATGCCAAAATCTATTGGCGGGTGTCAGATGGGTTTATTGACTGATGGGAGCTAGCCCTACTAGAATTCTTTGTCATAGCATTGTCGATTTCCTTTTCTAGTGGTAATCATTGCGCGAGATGGTGAGATCTATGCATTGCTGGAACTTTGTGGGTTTTCTCCCACACTGGGTGGGGGACAAACCACATTGCTTTATAAAACAAGGAGCCCACAGTTATAAAATAAAAGACCATTGACTTTTGTGGAGTACACAATCAATGTAGGGTCTGCCAAAATTTTCAAATAAGCTATCAATAATTATGTGTGTAGTTGGCAGATTTAAATCCACTACCAGTTAAATGGACCCATCAAATTATAATGTTGAAGAATATTCTATAAAGGGCCGAGGTCTAACTACTCAGTTTCTGTGCAAAAAAAAAAAATCTCTACACACCCGACTGGACTAAACATTTGGAAAAAAATCGAAAAATATAGAAAGAATAATAGAAAATCTAAAAATGAATTTAAATTGATCGAATGATGACCATACCAAATTTGCAAATCGGGCCTTTGGCTTCCAGTTTGCAAAAAAAAATTTCCTCAAAATTGACTATGGCCTAAAATAGGCAAATTTATAGCTGATTTTCACCAAATCATCGCTTTGAATGCAATGGCAAGGTCCAATTTGGCTCTAGACACTCCCAATTGCTACAGATGCTCTAGATATGAATTGGGTCCCTTCAAGAGATGAAGCAACAAGGTCTCCAATGGCTATGTGATGAGAATCTCCCTCAGCTCTGATACGATGTAAGAATTTTCCTTGGGGCAATATTATCTCAAGATCAAGAGGCTCAAACACAAGAGCAGAAATAGACCAATGTATGATCAATATAAAAATGAGAATGATCTCTAATGTAAAATACACACTAGGAGTGCCTATATATAAAGGCCTTTGAGATGCATTTAGAATGTGTCTAGAAGGAACTAGGAGATAAGCATGACAACTAAGCACACATCTTCTATTGTGCATGAATGTACGTGCATCAATGAGAGGATAAGTATGATAAGGTGTCATAGACATAAAGATGTTATAGACACCATGTGCTTAATTGGAGTGCTAACTCCTATAGTGTAGACACCATGTGCATAAATGAGGTGCGAACTCCTATGTTGTCAACATAACAACTCATAAGAGTATGCATACTCCAAGCTGACTAAGTAAAAAATAATAATCTATGCATTAACCTAAGTAAACTTAAGTGTAAATAGTAAATACCCATTTACACCAACACTTCTCCTTCCTCTTCGAGTTTTCTCAAGTACAAAATCCTCTTCTCTAGTCCATCTTTATAGATGTCATCCTCAATTATTGTCTTCAATTTACTCATAGCCAATTCTAGGGGTAATTGAAGATTAGCATCAATTCCATAGACCAATTCCAATGGAGAGATACCAATTTTCCTCTTGGGGGTCACCCCATCTACCCATAGTGCCTCGTAAATTTTCTTGTGTCATGTTTTCTAATCATCTAACACCAATTTCTTCATAATATTCATCAATTTTTTGTTACTAGATTCTGTTTGACCATTTTCTTGTGAGAAATAGTCAAATGAATGACTAGTTGTGCTACCATGCTTGAAACAAAACTTGGTGATCTCAATCAAAGAGAAATATGTCACATTATCCACCACTAGTTTGATGGGGACCCCTAATCTAACCTGTATGTTTTTCTTGATGAACTCACAAACTGTTTTGGCCTCCACCCACTTGATGAAGTAATTAGTCATAGTTGTAACATACTGGTGACTAGTGTTGGATATTGGATTAATAGGACCAATTAAATCAAAACCCCATTGTTGGAAAGGACCTTCAATGATGACAATTCTAAGGGATATCGCAATTAGCTTGGGTCTCCTAGTGAACATCTTACATTTTTTGTATTTTGACACTAAGGAGTAAGCACCCTAAACATTCCAGGCTAGTAGTAGCATTGTCTTGATATTTTGAAAGTCATGACCAAAGATGAAAATGTGCAGTGCATGCTTCATCATGAAATGTTCTCAACAACTTCTCCCATTGTTGTTTATCTACGCATCTTAGGAAAATACCATCTACAGCTTTCTTAAACAATTTTTTATCCCAAATTACTTATTTGGAATTTTTCAGTTTGAGATATATTATTTTCTTCGTAGTCATGCCTTTAGGGAATTTCACATACATCAGTAGATATGTAATATTCTCAAACCAAGAGTCATGTAAGCCTATTGCTAACACTAATTGTTTCTCTCCCAATTCCTCTAGTTCTTCAACAATCTTATTCTCCACAATTGTTTTGCATAAAGAATTACCTTTTACTAATATAGTAGGCTTGATTTTGGTGTCATACTCTTGCATTTTTTCTATCCATGTCCCTCTATCATTATACCCTAAATCTTGTTGTGTTAACACACTTTTTACTACTATATCAAGGACATAAACCACAGAATGTGAGTCCAAGATATAAAACCTAAAATTATTCATCACTTTAACTACTGCAAAGGCATGTTTTTCAATTTGAGAGTACTTCAACTCATGACTTTTCAAAGGTATGCTCATGAAGTAAATAGGGTCTTGTATCCATTCTTTATTATCTTGCATAAGAATAGATGATAAGGTGTGTTCAGAGGTGTAATAGTAAATAATGAAATCTAATTTATAGTTTGGATGACATAATACTAGATCGCTAGCAATAGTAGTCTTTATTTTCTAGAAAGCTTGTTTCCCAAATTTATTTCATTTAAGACTTGAATTTCCTTTCATCATGTCCACAATGCACTTATTAGTCTCTACAAAATCCATTAAAAACCTTCTGAGGAAATTCACTTGCCAAAAGAATGATTTGACTCCTATTTTATTTACTAGCAGGCTTAACCTTCGAATGGTTTTGACTTACTCAGAGTTAATTCTAATACCTTCTTGGAAAACTATATGAACAAGTAGCTTTCCTTTTGTTACATAGAAAATGGATTTCTTAGGATCTAGAGAGATTATGTGTTCCTAACATCTTTGCAATACCTTCTTCAAATCCTCTATGTGATTTTTCCTCTTCTTTGAAAACATAATGAGATCATCCAAGTATATAACAATAATATATCAGACTAACTACCAGCCTTCCACTTTGGGATTCATGAAATGGTTTAACAACCTCCTATATTCTATAAGTCTATTGGTTGTATCAGGTATTATCAGGTTGATCTTTTGGTGGAATGACAACTCTAGCTTGTAACAAGTGGTATCAAAGCTTGGTCACATGTTCAAATCTCCTTGGGTAACACCAAGGGGATAATTGTTTGACTAACTACTAGGATTCCCCTTTAGGATCCATGACATGGTTTAACCACCTCCTATGTTCTATAAGTCTAGTGGTAGTATTGGGCATATCAATCTTTTGGTGGAACAACAACTCTAGCTTGTAACATAATCTGGTCCTTTAGATCAGCAAACGTTTTACTCATGCACATTTGAAATGTGCCATCAACATTGATAAATCTAAAGGGAATTTTGTGATATGCGAACATACTCCAAGGAGTGTGAAATCCATTTCGTATTGGTCCTTCTCTTCCACCTCAACTTGATTCTATCCAGAGAACCCATCGAGCATGGACATTATTTCAGCTCCAGCCATTGTTTATAGTCGGTGATCCATGTTGGGGAGAGAAAAAATGTCTTTTAAAGATGCTTGGTTTAGATTTCTAAAATCTACACAGATTCTTGTTTCCTTATTCTTCTTCCTAGTTGGTACTATATTAGCTACCCAGGTGGAGTGATGGATAGGATAAATGATCCTCGCTTTTAGCATCTTATCTACTTCCTAGAATATAGCATCTACTACTTTAGGATTGTAATGAGTGATTTTTTTAGTGGCAAATCTTCGCCAATTGGCTATTTTGTCTCTTTGGAAAATTACAATTTGGCTATTAAAACCTACATATGGGGTCAACAATGTTGCCGAGATATTAAATAATTTGGGTCAAAATTCAAGGCTAATTTCTTATTAGTTTACACATAATTGGTCCCGAATCTTGGTCCAATCGCCAATGTAATCTACATTTAAAACACAAATATTTTAAATTTTTTGCCAACATTTCCGTAATGTTTTCTTATTGGACAATATTATTTCGTACTTAAAATAAGATAATATTTTCCCTTGGATTGAGCATCGCCTACCATTTTATTGACATATGTCTCTAACTATCCCCATTTAGCCAACTATTTTATGTTTTGGTCTTTGGGATACATGTCCTAATTCTAGGAAGATTTAGATTTCATGGTATGCCATTTAAAATTGGGCCCAAAATAGAGCTAAAGCCATTGATCTATATTGCATCAATGGTCCAAATTAATTCCTTTCACCATAAAATAACAACATTAAAAGTGATGATGACCAAATTGACAATAAAAAAGGGCATATTATTAATTGAATCTTAATGGATTAGCATACTACAAGCACACTGTATAATGTACACTTGGCATGTGGGCCATGGACCACTTGTGACTATAAATTCACCAAAAAAAAAAATTAATCTCTTTCGAAACTGACATATTATCCAATTATATTAATATTTTATGTTATATGAAATAATCAATTCGCCTCTTACATTATAAAAATATTTATGACTAACAAAAAAATTTGTCTACATTTATTTGCATACCAAAAAAAATAAAATTAATTTGCCATAGTTATTATTAAATTTTGATACGGAAAGGAAAATTTTGCTAATAGAAAATAAATTTCTCCCTTGCCTCAAATGAAAAAATACCATCAATTAGAAATTTTTCATGTATATAAAATGTCGAATTCACCAGCATTTTACATATTTTTCTTGAGAGGGGTTTCTTAAAGTTATTCTTGATTGTAATTCCTCTGTTTTTGTCAAAAAGGGACTACATCAAGTTTTAATGGAATTTGATGTTTTATTTTCCCACCTCTATAGCTTTTCAAATCTTCATAACTCTAGGCAAATACATCTTGATATTCTATAAGAAGTTGTCTAGGAGCTTCTCTTTCTTTGGGCAAGCAACACTTTCCAATATTGATCATTTTAGGACTTTGTGCATCTCCAATATTCACCACTTCATATTCTCCAATTGTAGAACCCTTTTTTGTCCTCTTTTTCTTTATGTAGGCATCATGCCTATTAAACAAATTTTCTAAAGATACAAAGTATGTTGGAATAATATTACCTCACAATTGGACCTCATCAATTTGATCTTCCCTTTGCTTATGGTTAGTATCTTCTTCATTGTCTTCATTGGATTGGTGTTTATAAGTAGCTTTATCATTTCCTAAGAATAGCCATAGGCTTTTGTCATCTTCAAAGACTTGCCAGAATCCTATGTTGTCAGGAACAGAGGCTCAATAGATGATTTCCACTTGATACTTCTTGTCTTTTGAATGCATCAAGGCCTTCTTTTTCATCCCAAACTATATTTCTATAATTTTTTAACTTATGATTTTCACAAAGTATTGCCCCCTAATATGCTTCACAATGAGTTTTGCATCACCTTGAGCTCTCAGGATCTTTATTTCTTTTTCTTTCATAACTACTATCCCAAGTAGTAGGGCTTTGTATTCTATTGTATTATTCATGTTTCCAAACTCTAATCTGAAAGCCATGGGTTTTGGCTCTCCTTCAGGAGGTATTAACACTACACTTGCACCAAATCCTAATGAGGAACAACTTCCATCAAACTCCAATGTCCATATACCTAATGACTCTTCTTCCTCACTAAGGCTTTTCTTTCCTTGGTCTTCAATTTTTTTCTCATTTACAGTGTCTTTAGTAAAAAACATGTAATTATTGAACTCCAGTTCTTGATATAGAATATGGGCTTTAGGATTACTTGACTTTAAGATAGTAAATTTTTCCTTTTCTTCATGTTCTAATTTGACCTTGTTGCTTCCTATGGGTATGACTACTTTAGACCAAAGTTTATTTCACCTCCTAGACCTCTAAAAAAACTTCTTCCTAAGAGTAGGTCATAGCTTGCTAGAATATCTGCAACCAGGATAGTCAATAATAGTTTATTTTCTAGATGACAGGCTAAACTCACCTAAGAATCTTTGATTTTCCCACGTAGGGGGACTTGTTTAGCATCCATTGAATAAAATCTTCCCTAAAATTTAGTGAGGGTAAGGCCCAAGGATTTAGCTATAGAATAAGACATCACATTATCTGACCTGCCTGAATCTATTATGCAATTACTTAATTTGCATTTATTGATATATAATGAGATGTAGAATGGGTCATGTTTTTGCTTGGGAAAAGTTGCTAAGATAGTAGAATCTTCTTGATTAAATAGGTTAGATGTCAAAGGTTCATCTTCTTCCTCCATGGTAACATTATGATTCAAATCCAAAGCACCTAATTTATAGTGATCTACTAATATTTTCAACTCAGAGGGGTGAGATTTTAGATAACCTATAGGAGAGATTTGGATCTTTAACTTTTTGCAAAATTGGATGAAATCAAAAGGGCTCTTATCCTTACCTATTTGAGATGTCAATGATCCTTGATGAATGTGAATATTATTTGATGAATAGGTGGAATCACTTCTTGGACCACAATTGAAGGATTGATTTTTGAGCTTCTAACTTCAGGTCAACATTGTGTAAGAGGTTCCATTGATAGTTGCATAACATTCACCCTTTGGCTTAGAGTCTGACTCATACTCCAAAAATAAATTTCAAAAGTTTCAATTTGAGTACAAATATGACTTAGAGTAAGGAGTTGTAGTATTCAATTCATTAATTGTGGATAACAAATGCATCATACAAGCAATTTTTAGACAACTTTCACTATCATGATCTATTGTCAAATGAAATACACACATATTTCCTTTCTTAGGTGCCACCACAACTTCCAACCTTGGTTTTGAACCTATTGTTGATCTCAAAATGGTTTTGACAATTGAGTGTCAACACACTTAAGTTATTTTCTAAGCTCATGCTAAGCTAGCAACATATGCCAAGTATAATATATACAAGTGTTGAGCTACAATAAGTGTTGAACCAGAAATATAGTAAGAACCAAGTCACCCAAGTGTTGAGAAAATATATAGTGTCAAGAAAGTATAAGTGCCAAGTAAATAGTAGATGTTGAGCATGTTCAGGTGGCGAGCCAAATAGAATTTTAGTAAGTGTTGAGCAACAATTTTATCAAGTGTTGAGTAACACAGTATTGACATAGGAGTTTGTGCCTTCACAAACTAAGATGTAAACCATTTTGCATACCAGCTAATGGATAGATCTCAAGGTTTAAAGATAAGATTGAATCTATTTGATTCCCTATGTAATCAACATGCAACCAATTAGAAAAATGGAATGCTAAAGAGGGAAAAAGGATGAATCTCAACCATAGATTCATACCTAACCCTAAGTCATGAAATCTTTTTAAGGAGATTGAAGCCCCATAATTCAAAGAGTAGAGTGTGATGCATATGAGCAAAGAATAGAAGGAGTAAAGAGACAAAGTAATAAGAGGAAATTCAAGGTGACTTAGTAGAGTAGGAGAATTGCAATATTAGTTAGCAAAACAAAGGATCAACATTTAGAATAGCTTCATATCTGATTAGTAAGGATCAGATTAGATAGAACAAGGATCTAAAATCAGCAATATTAGATTGTCAGTGATTGGGTCAAACACTCTACTGTATTCTCTAACAATTGTTTTAGTAGAATGAAATCCTATGGACTTAGGCTAGTTTAACAGCCATTGATAAATCCTTTAATAGGGTGACATTCCAAGTGAATGTTTTGTAAATCCTTTTGATAGGTACACTTCTAATAGGGTGTAAAAGCCTTTAATAGGGTAGGCCTTTCACAAGGCAAACCATGGCTCGTGGTCAAACTTTGTAACCTTGACAAGTTACATTATTGCTACAGTAGTAAGTTGTGGGTTTCACCCCCACACCAATTTTACCTTCTCATTTTGGAGATTTTCTAGGTGATCAAATCTAGTGTCAAGTTTATGCATGCATGCCTTTACTTTCATGTTATTTAAATATATTTCATGCATGTGTTAATTGATATTAAAATTTTTATTCATTAAAGTTTGGTAATTTTGATTCACACCCCACCCCCCACCCCAGAAGTATACTTCCCACTTTTAAGTTACAACATTTGGTATCAAAGCTAAGTTCTCACTAGGAGTAGTCTTACAGCTTGGAGAAAAGATCTAGAAATGGAGGTCTACAAGCTTGGGAAGATTATAAAGAACTAGGAGATTGAAATACATCTCATTCTACATTCTTTGCAAGAAGCCAACAAGGAAGTGAGGAAATCCCTAAAGAGAAGAAAAGGCATTGCCATAACTAAGAATGATACACAATACAAGGAGATTGACACCACTAAATTATTCACTAATGGAGACTCAAAGGAGTTTGATGCAGCAATTGCAAACTTAATGGAGAAGAACAGACCTCAAGAAGAAGAAATCATAACTCTCAAGATTGAACAAGAATCAAAAGCCATGATGCTCTGTGAAGTGACCGAACAAAAGAAAAGAGCCATTGAAGGTAAGGCCATGATAGAAGATAACAAGAGAAACCTAACCAATAGACTAGAAGAGAAGTCAATTGATTTTGCAAGAATATCCAACATGCAATTGGATACCCTAAATCAGATGATGAATGTCCATCATGAGTTTAATGTCAAAGACATTGAGATTGGCACACTTAAGTTGCAAAATGACTTGAGGAGAGAAAGAGAAATTGTAGAGAACTTCAAAAAACCCAATGAAGCCATTAAGTACTTTGAGAAACTACTAAAATCTCCAAGAGCTAGTAATGACACATAAAGACTAGGCTATACTAGCACTAAAGAAGGAGAATCATCCAAGATTGCTAAAGAAAGAAGTGAAAAAGGTAAGAATTCAAAACCTACTTGTCATTTTTGTGGTAAGAAAGGACATACTGCTAATGTGTGTAGGAGATAGAATGCTAATCAGCATGACAAACCTAAAATCATGGATCACTATCATAAGTGCAATAAGAAAGTTCATCAGGCACATGACTGTAGGACTAGAACCATCAGGACACCAAGATTTGAAGGTCACTATTACAACTATAAAAAGTATGGACATAGAGCCTTTGAATGAAGATCTAAACCTATGTTTTAACCAAACAAACTAGCAAAGGAAGGAAGTCATGGACACCACTACAATTGGGACTACAACACTAGGAAAAGTTGTCATTACTATCAAGAGTATGGACACATACTTGAGAACTGCATAAGAACACATTTTAGTGGTAACTATAGTAGATGGTTAAGTCAAACCACTTGTTTCAACTGCCTAAAGATAGGTTACATCAACAAGTACTACCCAATGAGGTTAAAGGCACCCAACTCTAAGTTCAATAAAGGAAAAGGGAAAGTAGATGTTGAACACATCAAAGGAGAGATGAATAAGACATGGGAGAGAAGATATGGAAGTAGCACATCTAATGGAGGGATCACTTCACCTAAATGGTCAAGTGGTCACACCTCATCAAACTAGGCAAAGGAAGGCATGTGGGATTGATATTTGAGTACTTCGTTATACATCTATTCCAAGATAAGTTAGTACTGTAAAGGATAAAAATAGAATAAATAAAGATGAAAAATTATGAGGAAAATCCAAAATTTAAATCCTTAAGTTCTCACATTGTTTCCGAGTGAGGATAGTTACCTTCAGATGCTGAGTTATCAACCAAGACTATTTGGAACCAAGTGAGTAGTTACTACTAAGAAAAAATAATGATTATTGCCAAGTAAAGAAAAATTTCTATTGGAGCCAAGTAGGGGTAATTCCTATAGCTACCGAGTGAAGTGGAATTTTCATTGATGCCAAGCAAAATAGAAATTGCATACAAGCCAAGTTAATAGATGTATATGCACTAAGCATTAAATGTTATACATTAAAGGGTATAAGGTTGAATTTTTGATCATTTCTCATCATTATGAACATAGGCAAAAGAGTGAAGAAGTGATTTCCAAGAAAGGATGAAGTATTTGCAAAGATTCTAGCAAAGATTCAGCATCACCTCATCAATCTCTAATGTATTTCTCAAGTGTCAAGCTATGTTGTTTCAAAGTTTGTCAAAACCCTAGACTGCATAATGGCCTATAGCTCTAGGAATCCTAAGGAAAAGGAACCATTTGAGGTTCAGTTAGTCAGTAAAGAGGTTAAGCAACCAAACTTTAGGCCTATACCATAAGTTGCATATAAAAATGACCCAGCAAGTGCATTATTGATTATTCCACCAAAGGTTGTGATGGTACAAGGTGTTAGAAAGTGTTACAATTGTAAGATTGGAGGGATTGGTGATAGGGAGATACGTTAGGCATATAAAAAACTGTGTGAGAATGGCATATTAAAGAAGAATTCAAAATTTTTGAGAGAAAAGGACTAACACGTGCCCTAGATTTCCCCACAGTCTTCAAAATGGAGTGGATAAGAATAGTTTTGAGTAGGATTCATGATAAATGCCTATGGTTGGAAGGAGGGCCTATCAAATTGACAAAGAGAATCATATATAGGGTCACAGGATAACCAAACCTAGATCAGCCAAAGACCCTAAGAAGTGACTCCAAGGAATTATTAAGAAGAACACATGGGCTCAATGGCACAAAAGAGGAATGACCATTGAAACTATCAAAGATCAACTCATAGAGTTTGAAGTGAGGGTCATATCACACAAATTCTATTAGTCAAGCTTACTAAATAGTGTGACATGCATTGCAATAATATCATACATATGATCTAGTAGAACTACAATTGTAGCAAATTATAGAGAATTTGGGAGCAATAAGAAGATCCAAAAGTTCTCAATGTAAGTTTGGCTCAATTTTGATATGCACATTCTTCTATGTTCAGAATGAATTTCCCTCATTTGGTAAGACAAGATGGAGGACTAATAGGTTAGCTGTTGTACAAATAAATGAGTATATAGAGTAGATGGGAGATAATTTTGAGTCAATTATGACTAGCTATTTTGAGGACTTTAAGAAGACCATGATAAAAAGATTGATAATTCTAGTTTCCCTAGTAGAGCAACACATTAATGGTATTTTTTTTCAAGTTGATATTGATTATACTTATATTCAAGTGGTAGTACCAAGAGTTAGATGGCTAAGGACATTAGGATATGAGATAAACATTGATGAAGCATCAACTACCATTATTGCATTACTTGTAGAGGAAATTGATAAAAGTGAAAAACCTTTTGGCACTTATGATGTTGTGAAATCAAAGGTATTGTTAGAAAGGTTAATCTTTCCTTGGATATATTTTAATTAGGATATTCCAAGGGTCCCTACATGTAATTTGTCCACTTGTACACATGTGGAGGACATGTCATTATTTGTCCATTATTCCACATGTAAGGACAACTCTTGTTTATTTCTTTATTTAGTTTATCCTCCTTAAGAGGATTGTGACACTTTGCACACACCTATTATGAATGTGGCATTCATAGAAATGGGAGTTACAAATGCAACTCCTCTCTCATCTCTATATAAGAGATGCTCCTCCTTCTTTCTTCATAACTACACACCACTCTAAGCACTTGATGTTATTGTATTGAGCTACCTTTGCTCCAACACTCTCTCTCTCTCTTCTTTAGGCATTTGCCTTCATTCATAATAACTCACAAGGGGTTTTCTTTGCTTTCCCCTTATAAATCCTTGTCTCCATTGTTGAACCATCTTGGTGTATGCTCTTGGAGTTGCTTATCTCATGGTAACATTGTTTCACACTTAACTTACTTGGATTGTTTCTCGTTCCTTGCTCAACATTATTCATTTCTTACATGGTATCAGAGCTTGGTTATCTAATCCTTGTTTTAAGTTTTGTGGTGAAGGTTGCCATTCATTGGAGCACACCTTATTTGGAGACGTTATTGAGAGAAGAATATTGTGTTGTGATCTTAGCTCGTTTTAACTAATCTTGTGCATGCAAGTTTTTTTTTCTAACCCTCTTTGGAAGGCTTGCCGCCAAAGGGTTTTCTTGCAAAGCTTCATTTTTTTACTAACCCGCTTTGGACGGCTTGCTGCCAAAGGGTTTTCTTATAAAGCTTCTTATTCTTTTCTAACCCTCTTTGGACGGCTTGCCGCCAAAGAGTTTTCTTATTTTAAAAAAAATATATATATTTTACTTCTTTTGTTTTTTTTTAAAAAAACAACAAAAAAATATAGTATAAAGTTTTTATACAAATAAAAAAAAAAAAAACTTCTTTTATTTTTTATGGCGGCCGCGCCACCCGCACGCCACCTCGTGCCTCAGCCACCCGCCAAAGGCACTGTTACATATTTCGGCCCGAGCTCGCTGCAGCATTTTCGGCCGCGCAAATCGCGCCGCCGCGCAAACAAATTGCGCCGCCGCGCCAACAATCCCGCCGCCGCGCCAACATTTGCGCCGCCGCCACCTCTGCACCTTTACCACGCACTCTGCATTTTTAAAACCCCCCACCACCGCCTGCGGCTCGTCGCTTCACACACGCGGCGACCACCGACGTTGGCCGCCCCCGCCACGCGGCAACCACCGCCCGCGGCTCGCCGCTCCACACACGCGGCGACCACCGACCGCCGCTTTCTCTTGCCATGCGGCAGCCACCGCTAGCTTCCCTCAATTTTTGATTTAAACCTGTTTCCCCCTCCTTCTTTTTTCATTTTAATTAAACTTTAATTATTTTTAAATTCCACTATCACTATTAATTATAATTAAAATAATTTTTAAAAAAATCAAATATTCTTAAAAAAAAATAATAATAGTAACATAAAATTAAAAAAAAAACAAACAATTTTGTTCAATTCATAAAAGTTTTAATTTTAATTTTTTTTTTCCAAATCATTTGATTCTCAAATTAAGGGCATTTTTTTTTTCAAAAAAAGAAGGAAAGAATTTTTTTTAATCATGTCAACATTAATTCCAGAAATCAAACTTAATTATTCAAATTATCATTCTTGGAAAACCCATATCTCATTTATTTTTCGTTTTAAACATCTCTTTGAAATAGCCACTAACCCTTCTCTTGAGCCTGGTTCAGCAGCTACTCAAGATGAGAAAGATACCTGGAAAGCTAAAAACGAAGAAGCTTTAGGGTTAATTGGTATTTCTATTATTCCAGATTTATATGTCTTAATTGCTCACTGTTCTAAAGCTCATGATGCGTGGTCCATCTTGAAGACCAAGTATGACAGTAGCGATGAATATCGCAAAATACAATTGCAAGATCAACTCGAAGATCTCAGGTATGCAGATTTTAAAGGTATGGATGAATTCCTCTTAAAATTTGATTCTCTTAAAAGTCAAATTATGGCTTTAGGTATTCAATTAGAGGATATTCGTTTAATCCATCTTATTCTTAAAAAATGTCTTCCAAGACAATTTCAACAGTTTATAACCAATATTCATGCACAACTTGCTATTCCTACTTTATCTTCTCAGTTAACTTATGTTATTTTCCAAACTTTATTGAGACAAGAAGAAGCTAAGCTAATCCAGTTTGGTACTCTCAAATCAACTGAACATGCATTTGTCTCTAGAAATTCAACTAATAATTCTCGTTCCAATAATCATAATTACAAGCCATCTAATTTGAATAACACTAACAATAAATTTCATCCCAAATATAATAATACCCATCACCCTAATAATACTCGTAATCCTAATCAGAGGAACCATTCCAATCCCAAACCTCATTGTTCTTATTGTGGCAAAGATGGTCACCTTGTTAATAATTGTTTTAAAAAACAAAATGATAAAAAACCTATGAATCATAGTACCAATCATCAAACCTCCAACCATAGAAAAGGTAATTCAACTAGTTCTAATTCTCGTCAAGCTTTTACTTGTAGCTTTAATCTTTGTAAACCTCTAGAGTGGATTGTTGATAGTGGTGCATCCCAACATGTCACCTCTCATAAAGAAATTTTTGATTCCTTACAACCTGATATTGCTAACATTCCTATTCAGTTAGCTAATAATCAGACTTGTAAAGTTGAAGGACTAGGTGATGTTACTATTCCTAATGGTAAATTGCATAATGTTCTATATGTCCCTGACTTGAAAACTAATCTAATTTCTGTTTCACAGCTATGTCAGAACTATAAAGTTGAATTCTACAAAGATACATGTTATATTATAGATCCTCAAACTCTCAAAGTAATTGCTTATGCTAAAATGGATAATGACAATTTGTTTAAATTCCATGAATTTGCTAGTTCACGATATTCTCTACATACTTCTATTGATTTCAATATATGGCATGAAAGACTTGGTCATTTAAATTCTGATTATATTACTTTCATGCAAAAGCATAATATGGTTGATGGCTTGCCTAACATTATTCCTTCCAAGATTACCTGCACAGGTTGTATGAGTGGTAAGATGCATAGGGAGCCCTTTCCAAGTGGAAAATCATGGCGAGCAACTCATAAGTTGCATCTTGTCCATAGTGATCTTTTGGGTCCCATGGAGAATACCTCCATCCAAGGTTCTCGGTATGCACTTACCTTTGTTGATGATTTTTCTAGACGAACTTGGATCTATTTTTTGCATAGCAAGGATCAAGTTCTTGATATATTTATTGAATTTCAATTATATGTGGAAAGGCAATCTGGGTATAAACTTAAAATTCTTAGAACTGATAATGGGAAAGAATATGTGAATAATTCTTTTCATTCTTATTTGAAATCATGTGGAATTAAGCACGAGCTTACTATTCCTTATACACCACAACAAAATGGTGTAGCAGAAAGAAAGCATCGGACCATTGTTGAAATGGCTCGAAGCATGTTGCATGCTAAGAATTTGCATTATAAATTTTGGGCTGAAGCCATGTTTTGTGCAACTTATATTCTTAATCGGACTCCTACCAAAGCTCTCAAAGCTATCACTCCAGAAGAGGCTTGGTCTGGTAGGAAACCAAATTTACATCATTTATGGATATTTGGTTCTACTGCTTATGTCCATACGCCTAAATAGAAAAGGCATAAATTAGATGCTAAGTCATCTCCTTATATGTTTTTTGGCTATGATGAACACACTAAGGGTTATCGAGTTTATGATTCCACTACTAACAAAGTTCAAGTTGCTAGAGATGTCTGTATTGCAGAAACTGCAGTTCATGACTGCTCTACTACAACGGATGAAGACTTCAGTGGCACTAAAATTGTGCTAGTGGAGGACCAACCTCCCTCTCTTAACCCTACTCTTTCTTTTAATCAAGTACCACAGGTTATTTCTACTCCTCCATCTCATGATACTCAAATAGATACTAATGATACCATTCTTACTCATGATTCTTCCTCTACTGATAATTCCATTACAACAAAACGTAAACCTAAATGGGCTCAAAATCTCATCAATGAAGCTGATGATTATATTTCTAAATCTGGTGGAATTAAACATAGAAGGATTAATTATTGTAATTATGCTTTGATGACTACTATTATGAATTCTAATGATCCTAAGTCTTTTGATCAAGCTAACTCTCAACCTCATTGGCAGAAAGCCATGCAAGAGGAATATGATTCGTTACTTGCTAATCACACTTGGGATTTAGTCACATTACCTCCTGGCAAAAACCTAGTTTCATGTAAATGGTTATATAAAACAAAATTGAATACTAATAATGAAATTAGTAAATTTAAAGCTAGACTAGTTGCTAGAGGCTTTTCCCAAATTGAAGGCTTAGACTATAATGAAACCTTTGCACCTGTTGCTAAAATGCCTACTATCAAATTAGTTCTTGCTTTAGCATCTAAACTGAATTGGCCCATTCATCAAATGGATGTTAAAAGTGCTTTTTTAAATGGTGAGTTACATGAAGAAATCTATATGGCTCAACCTCCTGGATTTGTTAAGAAAGGTAGTGAAAATCTAGTTTGCAAATTGAACAAATCTATTTATGGCCTTAAACAATCACCTAGAGAATGGTATTCTCAAATTAATTCTTTCTTCATTTCTCAAGGTTTTACTAGAAGCAAAAATGATCCTAATTTGTTTATTAAACATACTACCGATGATATTATCATTGTTATTGTTTATGTAGATGATTTAATTCTCACTTCTAGTTTAGACATTTTAATTTCTGATATTAAATTCCAACTTAAACAAAAATTTCAAATGACCGACTTAGGTATCTTACATTACTTCTTAGGTATGCAAATTTTTCAAACTCCTAATGGTATCTTTGTTTCTCAAAGCAAGTATGCTTATGATCTTTTAGAAAAATTTAAGATGAATGACTCTAACCATGTTTCAATTCCATGTGAATTAGGAACTAAATTAATAAATGATATGAATACTCCTTTTGTTGATGAAACTTTGTATAGACAATTAGTAGGAAGTTTAAATTATTTAACTCTTACTAGACCTGATATTGCTTATAGTGTTGGTTTAGTCTCTCGTTTTATGTCTAAACCTCAACAAACTCATTTTAAAGTTGTTAAACGCATCTTAAGATATATTAAAGGAACTATTAATATAGGCTTATTTTATGATCCAAACTCTGAATTCATTTTCCATGGCTATACTGATTCCGATCTAGGTGGAGATCCCAATGATGGGAAATCCACTTGTGGTTATGTTTTCTTTGTTGGTTCAGGTCCAATTTCTTGGAAAAGCAAAAAGGAACACTCTATTTCCCTATGCTCAACGGAAGCTGAATACAAAGGTTGTACCAATGCAGCTAAAGAAGCTTTGTGGATTTGAAGACTTCTTGATGATTTTGGTCTACTTCAACAATCACCTACACCTATACATTGTGACAATCAAAGTGCTATTGCCTTGGCAAAGAATCCAGTATATCATGCTCGCACTAAACATATTTCACTTCAACATCACTTCATTCGAGAACAAGTTGAAGACAATCAAATTATTCTTCTTTATTGTAAAGGAGAAGATCAAGTGGCTGATATCTTAACCAAACCACTTTCTAAAGAGAGATTTCAGTTCCATTGTAAAAATTTGGGTTTGCAACCCGTTGAAGTACACTCCCCAAGTAAAGCTTAAGGGGGGGTGTTAGAAAGGTTAATCTTTCCTTGGATATATTTTAATTAGGATATTCCAAGGGTCCCTACATGTAATTTGTCCACTTGTACACATGTGGATGACATGTCATTATTTGTCCATTATTCCACATGTAAGGACAACTCTTGTTTATTTCTTTATTTAGTTTATCCTCCTTAAGAGGATTGTGACACTTTGCACACACCTATTATGAATGTGGCATTCATAGAAATGGGAGTTACAAATGCAACTCCTCTCTCATCTCTATATAAGAGATGCTCCTCCTTCTTTCTTCATAACTACACACCACTCTAAGCACTTGATGTTATTGTATTGAGCTACCTTTGCTCCAACACTCTCTCTCTCTCTTCTTTAGGCATTTTCCTTCATTCATAATAACTCACAAGGGGTTTTCTTTGCTTTCCCCTTATAAATCCTTGTCTCCATTGTTGAACCATCTTGGTGTATGCTCTTGGAGTTGCTTATCTCATGGTAACATTGTTTCACACTTAACTTACTTGGATTGTTTCTCGTTCCTTGCTCAACATTATTCATTTCTAATCCTAATATCAGAAATCAAAATGTCTAAACTAGAAGTGAGAATTAAATAATCTACATAAACAATAACAATGATAATATCATCGGTAGTATGTTTAATAAAAAAATTAGGATCATTTTTGCTTCTAGTAAAACCTTGAGAAATGAAGAAAGAATTAATTTGAGAATACCATTCTCTAGGTGATTGTTTAAGGCCATAAATAGATTTGTTCAATTTGCAAACTAGATTTTCACTACCTTTCTTAACAAATCTAGGAGGTTGAGCCATATAGATTTCTTCATGTAACTCACCATTTAAAAAAGCACTTTTAACATCCATTTGATGAATGGGCCAATTCAGTTTAGATGCTAAAGCAAGAACTAATTTGATAGTAGGCATTTTAGCAATAGGGGCAAAGGTTTCATTATAGTCTAAGCCTTCAATTTGGAAAAAGCCTCTAGCAACTAGTCTAGCTTTAAATTTACTAATTTCATTATTAGTATTCAATTTTTTTTTATATAACCATTTACATGAAACTAGGTTTTTGCCAGGAGGTAATGTGACTAAATCCCAAGTGTGATTAGCAAGTAACGAATCATATTCCTCTTGCATGGCTTTCTGCCAATGAGGTTGAGAGTTAGCTTGATCAAAAGACTTAGGATCATTAGAATTCATAATAGTAGTCATCAAAGCATAATTACAATAGTTAATCCTTCTATGTTTAATTCCACCAGATTTAGAAATATAATCATCAGCTTCATTGATGAGATTTTGAGCCCATTTAGGTTTACGTTTTGTTGGAATGGAATTATCACTAGAGGAAGAATCATGAGTAAGAATGGTATCATTAGTATCTATTTGAGTATCATGAGATGGAGGAGTAGAAATAACCTATGGTACTTGATTAAAAGAAAGAGTAGGGTTAAGAGAGGGAGGTTGGTCCTCCACTAGCACAATTTTAGTGCCACTGAAGTCTTCATCCGTTGTAGTAGAGCAGTCATGAACTGCAGTTTCTGCAATACAGACATCTCTAGCAACTTGAACTTTGTTAGTAGTGGAATCATAAACTCGATAACCCTTAGTGTGTTCATCATAGCCAAAAAACATATAAGGAGATGACTTAGCATCTAATTTATGCCTTTTCTGTTTAGGCGTATGGACATAAGCAGTAGAACCAAATATCCATAAATGATGTAAATTTGGTTTCCTACCAGACCAAGCCTCTTCTGGAGTGATAGCTTTGAGAGCTTTGGTAGGAGTCCGATTAAGAATATAAGTTGCACAAAACATGGCTTCAGCCCAAAATTTATAATGCAAATTCTTAGCATGCAACATGCTTCGAGCCATTTCAACAATGGTCCGATGCTTTCTTTCTGCTACACCATTTTGTTGTGGTGTATAAGGATTAGTAAGCTCGTGCTTAATTCCACATGATTTCAAATAAGAATGAAAAGCATTATTCACATATTCTTTCCCATTATCAGTTCTAAGAATTTTAAGTTTATACCCAGATTGCCTTTCCACATATAACTGAAATTCAATAAATATATCAAGAACTTGATCCTTGCTATGCAAAAAATAGATCCAAGTTCATCTAGAAAAATCAGCAACAAAGGTAAGTGCATACCGAGAACCTTGGATGGAGGTATTCTCCATGGGACCCAAAAGATCATTATGGACAAGATGCAACTTATGAGTTGCTCGCCATGATTTTCCACTTGGAAAGGGCTCCCTATGCATCTTACCACTCATACAACCTGTGCAGGTAATCTTGGAAGGAATAATGTTAGGCAAGCCATCAACCATATTATGCTTTTGCATGAAAGTAATATAATCAGAATTTAAATGACCAAGTCTTTCATGCCATATATTGAAATCAATAGAAGTATGTAAAGAATATCGTGAACTAGCAAATTCATGGAATTTAAACAAATTGTCATTATCCATTTTAGCATAAGCAATTACTTTGAGAGTTTGAGGATCTATAATATAACATGTATCTTTGTAGAATTCAACTTTATAGTTCTGACATAGTTGTGAAATAGAAATTAGATTAGTTTTCAAGTCAGGGACATATAGAACATTATGCAATTTACCATTAGGAATAGTAACATCACCTAGTCCTTCAACTTTACAAGTCTGATTATTAGCTAACTGAATAGGAATGTTAGCAATATCAGGTTGTAAGGAATCAAAAATTTCTTTATGAGAGGTGACATGTTGGGATGCACCACTATCAACAATCCACTCTAGAGGTTTACAAAGATTAAAGCTACAAGTAAAAGCTTGACGAGAATTAGAACTAGTTGAATTACCTTTTCTATGGTTGGAGGTTTGATGATTGGTACTATGATTCATAGGTTTTTTATCATTTTGTTTTTTAAAACAATTATTAACAAGGTGACCATCTTTGCCACAATAAGAACAATGAGGTTTGGGATTGGAATGGTTCCTCTGATTAGGATTATGAGTATTATTAGGGTGATGGGTATTATTATATTTGGGATGAAATTTATTGTTAGTGTTATTTGAATTAGATGGCTTGTAATTATGATTATTGGAACGAGAATTATTAGTTGAATTTCTAGAGACAAATGCATGTTCAGTTGATTTGAGAGTACCAAACTGGATTAGCTTAGCTTCTTCTTGTCTCAATAAAGTTTGGAAAATAACATAAGTTAACTGAGAAGATAAAGTGGGAATAGCAAGTTGTGCATGAATATTGGTTATAAATTGTTGAAACTGTCTTGGAAGACATTTTTTAAGAATAAGATGGATTAAATGAATATCCTCTAATTGAATACCTAAAGCCATAATTTGACTTTTAAGAGAATCAAATTTTAAGAGGAATTCATCCATACCTTTAAAATCTGCATACCTGAGACCTTCGAGTTGATCTTGCAATTGTATTTTGCGATATTCATCGCTACTGTCATACTTGGTCTTCAAGATGGACCACGCATCATGAGCTTTAGAATAGTGAGCAATTAAGACATATAAATCTGGAATAATAGAAATACCAATTAACCCTAAAGCTTCTTCATTTTTAGCTTTCCAGGTATCTTTCTCATCTTGAGTAGCTGCTGAACCAGGCTCAACAGAAGGGTCAGTGGCTATTTCAAAGAGATGTTTAAAATGAAAAATAAATGAGATATGGGTTTTCCAAGAATGATAATTTGAATAATTAAGTTTGATTTCTGGAATTAATGTTGACATGATTAAAAAAAATTCTTTCCTTCTTTTTTTGAAAAAAAAAAAAAAATGCCCTTAATTTGAGAATCAAATGATTTGGAAAAAAAAAATTAAAATTAAAATTTTTATGAATTGAACAAAATTGTTTGTTTTTTATTTTATTTTATGTTACTATTATTATTTTTTTTTAAGAATATTTGATTTTTTTAAAATTATTTTAATTATAATTAATAGTGATAGTGGAATTTAAAAATAATTAAAGTTTAATTAAAATGAAAAAAGAAGGAGGGGGAAACAGTTTTAAATCAAAAATTGAGGGAAGCTAGCGGTGGTTGCCGCGTGGCAAGAGAAAGCGGCGGTCGGTGGTCGCCGCGTGTGTGGAGCGGCGAGCCGCGGGCGGTGGTTGCCACGTGGCGGGAGCGGCCAACGTCGGTGGTCGCCGCGTGTGTGGAGTGGCGAGCCGCAGGCGGTGGTGGGGGGTTGTAAAAACGCAGAGTGCGCGGTAAAGGTGCAGAGGTGGCGGTGGCGGAATGTAACCATCGGCAAGGATGTTGGCACGGCGGCACAAATGTTTGCGTGGCGGCGGGATTGTTGGCGCGGCGGCGGGATTGTTGGCGTGGCAGCGCAATTTGTTTGCGCGGCGGCGCGATTTACGCGGCCGAAAATGCTGCAGTGAGCTCGGGCTGAAATATGTAACAGTGCCTTCGGCGGGTGGCTGAGGCACGAGGTGGCGCGGCCACCTTAAAAAATAAAAAAGTTTTTATTTTTTATTTTTTATTTGTATAAAAACTTTATACTATATTTTTTGTTGTTTTTTTTTTTAAAAAAACAAAATAAGTAAAATATATTTTTTTTAAAATAGTAAAATATATTATTTTTCCTAAAATTTTTTTGATAAATAAATTGAGAGGAAAAATAAAGAGATAAAAAGCTTCACTATTGTAATATGTTTTGTTTTGGCAGCATGCCGTCCAAAACAAACCAAAAAAAACTACTAAGAAAACTCTTTGGCGGCAAGCCGTCCAAAGAGGGTTAGAAAAGAATAAGAAGCTTTATAAGAAAACCCTTTGGCGGCAAGCCGTCCAAAGAGGGTTAGTAAAAAAATGAAGCTTTGCAAGAAAACCCTTTGGCGGCAAGCCTTCCAAAGAGGGTTAGAAAAAAAACTTGCATGCACAAGATTAGTTAAAACGAGCTAAGATCACAACACAATCTTCTTCTCTCACTAACGTCTCCAAATAAGGTGTGCTCCAATGAATGGCAACCTTCACCACAAAACTTAAAACAAGGATTAGATAACCAAGCTTTGAATGATTAATGGCTAAGGACATTAGGATATGAGATAAACATTGATGAAGCATCAACTACCATTATTGCATTACTTGTAGAGGAAATTGATAAAAGTGAAAAACCTTTTGGCACTTATGATGTTGTGAAATCAAAGGTATAAATGGAGCTAAAAATAGTATCAACACTGAAAAAGAAAGACAAGTTGGTCAAGAAACTCAAAGATAAATTTGGGTAGGGAACTATTGGAGATGATGAAGATGAAGATGAACAAGAAGAAGAATAGGGCCAGTGACCACTTTCTTTGACACAAGGCATGGGTGAGGATGTTGAGGAAGAAGGTGCCAAGGAGGAACAAGTTGAGGAAGCACCAACTACACTAGAGCCCAAGAAAAGAAAGGAAAAAACATAGCCTACTACTTAGCCTAAGGGTAAGAAAGAATCCAAACCAAGCCCTACAAAGCCCACAACTCCAACTACAAGAGCAAGCACACAAGCTGCTACACAAAAGGCCAAGGAGTAAGCCAAAGAAAAGAAGAAGGAAATAGAACAACAAGGACCAGTGCAAAAAAAACCATTAAGAAGAAAACATGTTGCACAACCTAACTCTAATGAAGAAAGGACTAAGTCAAAAGACACAAGCGAATTTAGAGTGCTAAATCATGCATCCAAATCTGATTTAGAAAACATTTGTGATAATATTAAGGATAATGCAGACTTAATTGGCTTGAAGAACATTGATTTTGGTAAGTTAAGTAGGGAAGATAAAAATATGGTTGAGGAATCAATGTATGCCATGATGGAAAATTTCAAGAACACCCCACTTCAACTTGAAAATTCAATGCCCAAATATTTATATTCTATTATTGAAAATAAATGGCATTATTGCCTTAATAAGGAGAAGGAAATAAGGGAGTCTACATTGGCTCAAGTAATTCCAAAGATGACAAGAGGAAAAATCACTAAGGCTAATAAGAAGCATGGGAACAATTTTCCCCCCAAATATAGAGAATTCAACATTCTCCATAACAACATTGAAGATGTTGTTAATAAATCCACTAAGATGTGGAAGTTGATATATGGTTTGACAATTGTTAAGAAGGAGAAGAAGATCCCTTTGAGGGAAAGAATGATGAAGAAGAGGAGGAGAATGGAAAAGAAGAGGAAATTGAGAAAGAAAAAGGAGATAACATAGTGGAGGAGACACAATAAAGAAAAGATGAAGTGGCAACAATTGAGGAGCAGCAAATAGAACTAAGTGTGCCAAACACACAACTACCACCTTTGAGCCCTCGACATGACACCTCTACATCTATAGAGAGCATAATAGTAAAGGATGTTCCCAACAACTCTAGTTAGAACATCAACCCATTGACTACAAAGGATCTTAAAAGGATCCTTGACCAATCAATATTACAAGCTCAATTATACAATAGCCCTATATTGGTCAATGTAGATGAGTTGAAAAAATTTGTAGCTGACTTAACAAGGGACAAGGTGAATACACAAGAACCACCTTCTACCATCCCTATAGTGCAAACATCAATTGATACATCTACAAAGGCTGATACCATAGTCAAATTCATGATGATTGAACACAAGACTTAGATTGTAGAGGAAAGAGAGCCTATAAAGGAACAAATAGGATAGATGGATACTTCTACCCCTATTGCAAAAATACAAGGTGCACCACCAAAGATAATTATGATTGATAAAGATAAGTCAGAAGAGGACAAGGATATTCCAATGGAAAAGGAGCAGGAATCAATTCAGACCTCGGTAAATTTTCCAACAACTGGAACTCCTTCAAAAGTCCTTCAATAGCTAAGCATTGATGCTATGCCACTACAAATCTTAGCACTAGGCTTGAGCTCCATAAGAGTTGCAAGGTTATTTCATTATGGAGACCCTACATTAGATGAGGAGATAGTCATTCCAAAATATGACTATGAAAAATTTATGCTTGAATAGATAAATACCATGCATGAGGCATTAGAAAGGAAAAAGAAGCACGAGATACTTAGAAATGAGTATAAACAAAAGCAAGCATTACATGAGATTAAGGGAATCTTCTTAGATGCCTTTAGCTTGCAACAACCTAATGAAATAAATAAAATATTAGAACAATTGTCAGATATTGTTGAATAGGTAACAAATAAGAACCATGATACTAATGTTAAACTAATGGAATAGTCAGAGAAGAAATTTCAAGCTAAGGTCAATGAAAAGATATCCACTGAAATAGCACTATCACGGGTAGAGCTGGTACATAAGATTTAAAAAGAGAAAAAGATACTCAAGAATATATTCTCACTATACACAAAGTTGTTCATCCACCTTCACACAATAGACAGGCCAGAGGTTACTAAGCCTAGAGAGAAATCTGAAAATATTAGGCATGCAATTGCCACAAAATACAACTCAAAGTGAAAAGTACTTCAATAAAATGCTTCACATATAGAAGAAAATAGTTTTATTAATACAATAATACAAATCAAATCCCTAGAAGTTTCTATACAAAACTAAGATGTTGCTCTAAAGATTTTCATGGAAGTTAATAAAACCTTTCTAGCTAAATGCAGTGTATAGACCCTTTCACATAAGTGTCAAAAAGAGGGAGATAAATCAAAGGGGAGATAAAAGAAAGGGAGAGACAATCTACAAGGGAGACATGTGAAAGAGAAGTGCAAACAAAGGGGGAGTAAACAACAGAAAAGTAGAAGACAACGCACAATCAAAAAAGGAGTATTAGCATGAGGAAAATTTAGTAAGAGATATTTTGGATACAAAAAAGGCACATCAACTCAAGGGGAGACACAAATTTTTTAGGTATATAGTCCTTCATAAAATTTTGAACAATTTTGAAGTTTTGTATATATGTCATACTATGATTGTATTATACTTAAGGGAGGTAGACTCATCATGTATAGTTAAGTGTTTTTGACACTCATGTCAAAGGGGGAGATTGTTGATCTTAGAATGGTTTTGACAATCGAGTGTCAATACACTTAAGTTATTTTCTAAGCTCATGTCGAACTAGCAACATATGCTGAGTATAATATATACAAGTGCCAAGTTGCAATAAGTGTCAAGACAAAAATATAGTAAGAGCTGTGTCACTCAAGTGTTGAGAAAATAGACAGTGCTGAGAAAGTATAAGTGTTGAGTGAATAGTAGATGTCGAGCATGTTCAGGTTTCGAGCCAAACAAAATTTTAGTAAGTGTCGAGCAACAATTTTATCAAGTGTTGAGTAACACGGTATTGACATAGTAGTTTGTGCCTTCACAAAATAAGATGTAAACCATTTTGTATGCTAGCTAATGGATAGATCTCAAAGCTTAGAGATATGATCAAATCTATTTGATTCAATTAGAAAAATGGAATGCTAAAGAGGAAAAAAGGATGAATCTCAACTGTAGATTCATACCTAACCCTAAGTAACAAAATCTTTTAAAGGAGGTTGAAGCCCCATAATTCAAATAATAGAGTGTGATGCATGTGAGCAAAGAATAGAAGGAGTAAAGGGGTAAAGTGATAAGAGGACATTCAAGGTGACTTAGTAGAGCAAGAGAATTGCAATATCGGTTAGCAAAATAGAGGATCAACATTTACAATAGCTTCATATCAGATCAATAAGGATCAAATCAAATAGAACAAGGATCTGAAATTAGTAGTATCAGATTGTAAGTGATCAAGTCAAACATTCTACTGTACTCTCTAACAATTTTTTCAGTAGAATGAAATCCTATGGACTTAGGTTGGTTTAACAACCATTAATAAATCCTTTAATAGGGTGACATTCCAAGAAAATTTTTTGTAAATCCTTTTGACAGGTAGACTTCTAATAGGGTGTAAAAGTCTTTAATAGGGTAGGCCTTTCATAGGGTAAACCATGGCTCATGGTCAAACTTTGTAACCTTGACAAGTTACATTATTGTTGTAGTAATAAGTTGTGGGTTTCATCCCCACCCCAGTTTTATCTTCTCATTTTGGAGGGTTTCTTAGTGATCAAATCTGGTGTCAAGTGTTTGCATGCATACCTTTACTTTCATGATATTTAAACAAGTTTCAGCCATGTGTTAATTGAAATTAAATTTTTTATTGGTTAAATTTTGGTACTTCTAATTCACCCCGCCCCCCCCCCCTCTCTCAGAAGTATAATTCCCACTTATAAATTCGAACACCTATAAGCTGTAAGAATTTTCCACTATTATTCCTTCTTGGTGGATTTTGATAGTTTTGTTGGTAAGAGTGATTAAATCTAGGTAATTGCCTCTTCATTTACACCAATTAATTTGAAAACTTTTGAATCATTTCATCAGATTAAGTAGTATTGTTGGAACTTCCCTTGGTTTGGAGTTCTCTTTTCCATTTCCTAGCAAAGATGAAGTCATCTTCAAATTCTACCACCTTCTTTTGTGCATCTACTAAATTTGTGGGATGGGCCCTCCTTAAATCATAAATGATATTTGGTAGCATCGTACCTATGAATATTTTTTTCAAATTGCTAATAGTAGTTCTATCAACAGTGGTGATCCTACTAGTGATCTTATTGAAAGTTGCAACGAAATCCCTCCTACTCATGGTAGCTTTCTTTTTAATAGATGTCAATTGTGTTAATAAGACATGCTCATCTTCTGCTATTTTGAATCTTATTTTGAAGGCCATCCTCACTATATCCAAATTCGTGACTGAGCCATTGTCTAGATGATAAAACCAATCCATTGCATTTTCTATCAAAGTTTCTACAACTAGCCTTATAGCTACATCTTCATGAGAAATTCCTAAGATGTGAGTAGTTGTGAAGAAGGCCTTAATATGTTCTTCTATAGAAACTTTCCCATCACCTAAAAACTTAATAAAATTCTTCCTTGAACCAAGTGGGAGTGGGTGATAAGTTGTCAGTGCTAACAGACCTGTTACTGCAGCCCAAGGAGTAGCCATGATTATTCTAGCTAAGTATGGTAGAAAATTGACAACTGGAGGAGAAGTTACTATGTGTAAGGCCAATACCTGGCAAGTAGTATGCAAAGAGCTTTGATTTCTAATAGGTGAAGTTGGTCTACTCTAACTTTTCTTATCACCTTTTCATCTAGGAATGTCTAGGATGGGAAAAATCAAGTTCTATAAGCTTTGGAAAGATAGGGTCTTTCCCACCTTGCTTTGGTATTTCTAAGAAACCTTTCTTTTTATAGAGTGCTAGATTAATGTAACCTCTGGGCTTCAAATTTTAATTGTCTTCCTTCTCTTCATATTTCTCTCCTCTAAATAGCTCTTTAAAATGCTTCAAACCTAGATTTTTCTTCTTTGAATACTCAGCTAGCATTCCTCTGATTCCTCCAAACAAATGTATTAAGAGATGAGATTATATCTTCTTGATAATCTTGGAATCTAAGATTAGGTTGGAGTACTGGGAATATGTTCTCATGAGGTAGTACCATTTTCCCTAATGGTATAAGTTTATTTTTCAAGTGACTATTCATCTTTTCCCCAGTAGATTTGAGAAAAATTTGTTGGTAAATAGATTGTTCTTTTTTATTTAACTCTTAGATGCCCAAATTCATGAACAATATCTGATTACAATAGTTGGAAAGTTGCTTCTAAGAAGATTAACCTTCCTCTAAATTATTAGGTATAGCTTCGTATTATAGATTTGTAATGAATTATTTTTTTTCTTAAAACTAAAACAAGGTATGTTCTTAACCCGAGAATAGAAGAGGTAAACAGAGCCAAGCCTAAACAGGGACTAACTCAGGTAAGAAAAGGTTTTGTAAAATTAAATAAGTTTATGGGCTCACACATCTTATGAACTCATAAGGCTTATCAATTCAATAGTGTGTGATAACTAAAACTAAACTAATTCAGTGGTAAACTAACTACAGAGAAAGAAAAACTAAATTAAAGGGAAACACAAAGGGATTTCTCTTTGAACCTATGATGACAATGTTTAGCATATTCAGTTCATTGCCTCAAAATAGGGGAATGGAGCTCTATTTGTTCCTTATTTTAATTTAGATAAAAGAGAAAACATACAACTAACATTAACAAAATGGAACAGAAAATAATTGATATAAAATACCATTCAATTGGCTCTACAACATCCAGTATTTCACACCAAAAATTAGCCAACCTTTTTTTAATTCTTGATTTCAATTGTTGGGTAAATAAGTATTTACTATTTACACTTAATTTTACTTAGGTTAATGCATTATTTAATTATTTTACATTATTTCATTATTTTATATTGTGAGACAGTTAGGATTTTATGCACCTTTTTGGGTTGTCATGTTGACAGCATAGAAGTATGCAACTTTATTTCAGCACATCATGTCTACAACACAAGAGTTTGTATCATTCACTAAGTTGTCATATAGACAACATAGTTATTCACACTCCTAATTTAACACATGTTGTCTACACCACTGATTTGCATGCTACACCATTGTAGGCTTATCCTCACATCATCACACTTACATCTGTGCTTAATGGAGGATAACCCATATCTGGTGGATAGATGTTTGGTTGTATGACTTGTCATGTTGCCAACTTCTATGCATTCTAGAAGCTCTTTAGAGGCCTTTATATATAAACACTCCTAGTGTACTCTTGATATGGTACATATAGAATATTGAATGAATATATCATCATTCTAATCATACTCTCTCTTTGGTCTACTGTTGTGCTTGTGTTTGAGTTCCTTGGTCTTGGGTGAATTCTAGCCTAAGCCAAATTCTTACATGGTATCAGAGTTGACGGAGATTCTCTACACATAGTCATTCGAGACCATTCATGCTTTAGCACCTCGACCTGAATCTAAAGAATCTATAGAAATTGGGAGCATCTAGAGCCAGATCTAACCTTGCCATTGTGTCTGAAATATTGATTTAGTGAAGATCGACTATAAATTTGCCTATACTACGCTAAAGTTGATCATGAGGCAAAAAAAATTTACAAACTAGCACCCGAAGGCACTGATTTGCAATCGGGTATGATCATTTAATTGATTTGGTTATTTATTTTTTAGATATGTAATTTCTCTGTATTTTTTGAAATTATTTTTTTGAATTATTTTCCCAGTCGAGCATTCAGGTAGAGAATATTTTTTTCAAAACTGGGCAGTCACACCCAGCTCTACAATTTTGGAGGAATTTTTCATTGTTTCATAGGGATATTCCTTATTAAATTAGTGGGTAATTAATCATTTTCTTACTGCATATTTAACTACAGTTGTGACTCAACAAATATCACCATTGATGAACAATTTAGGCCAAGCACTTAAACCCCCCCAGCCACACATCTCGACAGGTTCCTTTTGCTTCACTCCTATGACATGGTTGTTTTAAACAACCCTCTATACACTACTCCCATGCATGTGGGATAAACTCTTGAAAAACTCTGGCCCTACTAACAAGATAGTTCTCAGTAGTCGGTAAAAATTTTGGCGCAGTAAAAAACAAAAGAAATTATAGCATTGCATTCTCCAAAAGCTTGTAGCCTGTGAATTAAACTTTGGTGACGTAGTTTTGAAATTTGGCAACTGTACAATATATACCCAACATCTTCTGATAGGGTTTAGTAGATTCCACACTTGTAATCGTTCTGATGCCAATGAATCCGCCCACCTGTCCATGCTTTGCTTTGATGTGTAGACAATCCTAAACTAGTCATGTCTACAAGCCCATGCATATACTGCTAGAACATGTGGAAATTTATAGTTCCCCCATGTGAAATGTTACAGACCTTGCCCCTTATCCAATCGATAGATACATGGCATAATCTTAGCAACACACTTGGTAGCATGCCCGTCCCAGTCAGCATCCAACAAGGACACCAAGTTAGCAACACATCTAAAATCATACTACACAGTCACCTCTTTATTTCATTATCCATGTTAGTGTATGGACTTTTTTTTTGCCCACATCCGTATAGTCCATATAGGTGACATCATGTTGACATCATCATAGGGAAGGAGGATGCTGATGTCATCTTTTTATTAGCCTAAAGTTGATAGTCATCTGACCATCATAATAGGACAATTTTGAACTGCTATGATGGTCATATGACTATCAAATTTAACCTTGTCCTTTGGTGATGCAACCCCTCTCCAAATTGATTTTTGATTTTGTAATTTGAATTTGGGAGGCCATATCTCAGTCATCTGGACTCTAAATCAAGTGCAATTTTTTTTGAAATTGGGTAGAATTTCTTTAAAAAATTATTGTTGTAGCTATTTTCTAATTTTGGTGCATGGATTTGTTAGAATTTTCATTTTTTGGTGATTGTACCTACATAATCCTACATTTTGCAACTTCAAATGCTCCATACAGGAACATCTAGAGTCGAAAATAGATTTTTTTTTTTTTTTCTTAAGTGTGTTATTTTTTGTCTACTTCCTAGATCTATAGTCAAATTGTAGGGTTGTGTGGACAAAAGTGTCACTTTCAAAAATAGAGCCTTTCTTTGCTTTGTATTTCTTCAAAATTGTAACACATTGTAAAGTTCCAGATTTTCAAAAATTAGAATACCACAATAGTCAAAATTGGCAAGTGGCCCATTGTAATCAGACTACTAATAAAGTGCCAAAAGCATCTATTTTGGGGGGTGTATTCTTGATTTAGTGAAAAGGGGGTTTGTTCTTGGTGTTGTGTTCCTTCTTTTCTACACTTTTCTTTCATTTTCTACATTATAGGAAACTTTAAGTTTCCTAAATTAACTCCACATAACTATGCTACATGGTCCATCAAAATGTGGTATCACTTAATGCATAATGGAGTTTCACAATATGTAGATGGTACTCTTCCTAAACCAATAGGTGATAATGTATCACCAACTAATATTTTAACTTGGGTAGCAATGGATAGGAAAGCCCTAGGTGATATATGTTTGGGGGTTGATGATAAGATCATGTATTAAATTAAGAAGTTTTCTACATCCAAGGAAGCTTGGGATACCCTCGAAAGCCTATATGGAAAAGTGTTTGAAGAGAATGTCTTCAAAATTTAAGATGAGCTTGTCTCCGTAGATCCTAAGTCATTTGATTCAATACAGGATTTCATCACCAAGGTGAAAGAACTCAGGACAAAGCTTACTGATTGTGGGAGTTCAATCAAAGATGACAGATTGATCTATCTCATACATAACAAGTTGCAATTGAAATATTTCACATTTTTATCCTCTTTTAATACCTCAAAGACTACCTTAGGGTCTATCTATAAGAAAGTCACTTTTCATGAATATGTTGATCTATTGGATACAAAAGAAAAGAAGTTGAAACCAATGGAGATTTTCAAATCACATAAGTCTAAAGCATTGGTGGCCAACAATGAGGGTTCTCAAAATTCAGCTAAACAATCTTCAAATAAAGGAAAGTGTAAGAAGAAATGGAAGAACAAATCAAAGGATGCAGAAAAGACAACCTCACAATCCAATCAACAAGGTAATTCTTCCTGAAATTCCAACAAGAAGGTGAACAACAATAAGGAGAAGAAGAAATTCACTTATTGCAAGAAAATGGGCCATGAAGAACATGAGTGTTATCTTAAAAATATTGATGAGTTGACCAACATCATGAAGAAACATGATGTTCCATTGCCTAATGCTTACAAGGATAAAGGGTCTTCTTCATATTCAAAGTGAAAAGGGCAAGCACTGAAGGACAATTCAAATTCTTCAAAGGAATTGATATTTGACTCAAGTTCCTCACATCACATGTGTTCTTCAAAGGAGGATTTTTCTTTAACGAAGCAATCAAAGGTACCACACATCTTCATGGGAGAAGATACTAAAATGGTAGTTAAAGGGAAAGGAAATGTGGAAATAAAAAATGGAGAGTTTCAAGATGTTCTCTATGTTCCAAACCTATGTTCAAATCTCCTATCAATCTACCAAATCACTCACCTTGGAGTTGGACATAGAGTTGAATTCCTTCTAGACTAAGTACAGGTTCACAGTCTTAAAGATGATTCCTTGGTTGCAATGAAGAAAGTGAATCATTAAAAATAGTTATACTCTTTCTCCCATTTTGTGCCCAAGTCTCCTTCAAAGACCTTGTTATCTCAATCAAATTTAACAATGCAATTATGGCATTAGCGGTTTAGTCATCTTGACTTTCGCTACCTTTACCAACTTTGCACAAATAGAATGGTCAAAGGTCTACCCCAAATAAACTTTTCCAATGGTGAATGTTCAATAGATTCACTGGATATGCATCTAGAGGGGAAGTCACTTAGAGGGAAGTCTTCAAGAGCATCAGGTGTTCTCCAAATGGTTTACATGGTATTGACAAGTCTTTTTGTAGTCAACTAGGGTTGCTACATACTTACCTTTGTTGATGACATTTCAAGGTACACTTGGGTCTATTTTCTTCATAGTAAGAATGAAGTGTTGGAAAAATTTCTAGCCTTCAAGAGTCATGTATAATAGAAATTGAGGAAAGCCATCAAAGTTCTAAGAATGGACAATGGAAGCATGTATGTGAACAAAATACTTAAAGACTTTTGTAAACTTAAGAGAATTGATCTTTAGAATCTGATAGCATTCAACCTGCATAAGATAGATTTTGTAGCATTGAGGATCCAAACTCTTAAGTCTATGGAAATTTGGATGATATAGGCCAAGTCTCTAGATCCATTATTAGAAGTCAAAGCAATTAGTAGCATCACTCACATTCTTAACAAGTCGCCTCATTTCTTAGATGGCAAGACTCCTTTTGAGGCATGGTGCAACATAAAACATATTGTGACACACTTCAAAGTCTTTAGTTGTCCCACATGGGAAAAGATATCTTCCAGGGGATGCAAGGCACAATCATCTCATTTTTGTACTTTCATTGGTTATTAACATAGTGTGAAGGCATATAGACTATTGGATCCAAAGACACATTAGATTTTTGTGGAGAAGAATGTACACTTTGAGGAGAGCTCATCCAACTTATCCTCTAATCCTCTCCACACATCATATAGAGTGGAAACTGATAGTGACACCAGCATTAGTGTTTCAATAGATTTAGATATGTGGGGTTCTATCAACAGTTACAATGAGAGGTCACTAAATTAGTTTAGTCCACATGCACATATCGCAATAGTGATAGGTCCAACACAATAGGGTACATCCAGTCTTTTAGGTCCAGCATTAGTGACAAATTTGGGGGATAGTATTGATGATCTACCTCTTCTTCTTGATGCAACAACACCTTCTTTAGTTGTCACAAGGGCTCCATCTGACCCTCTTGTTCATTCTCTACATGATCAATTTTTACAGGTTGAAGTGATTTTGGATACTTATGATTAGCAGTTGCATACGGGTTCTTCATCAATTGCAAAGACAAATAGTTCTTTGAGATAGGTTCTTTATCCAGTTGAGTAGGTTTTAGAGAGATCACTTATTTATGGGAATCTTCCTATACATAGCAGAAGCATCTCATTTGTACCCTTGGCCTTTTTTCTTCCTAAGGGGAGGAACACCATTATGCAGTCTTGGATCAGCTTCTTCATCAGAGCAATCACTATTCAGCATTCTTCTTTAGGGGGGGAGCCCATCCTATCTCTCCTCCTCTTCTCATTATTCTCTTATCTATATATTAGATATATGTCATAATGAGGGAGTCTTGATTACACCATCCATCAATACATCATGTGTGTTTTTCATCTCTCTTTTTGAGGGAGGGTTTTTCCCATGTAGTTTTCCCTCTTTCTCCACTTTATGAGAGATTGCATTTCATTATGTACATGGGTATCAAACATGGCCTAGTAGCAAGGACCCATCATGCACTTCATCCTAATTTTCATAAGCTTAAGGGCATTCTCCTAAGTTGCACTTAAGGGGGGGTGTTGGTGTAAATAAGTATTTACTATTTACACTTACTTAAGTTTACTTAGGTTAATGCATTATTTAATTATTTTGCATTATTTAATTATTTTATTTTGTGAGACACTTGGAAGTTTGTGCACCTTTTTGGGTTTTCATGTTGATAGCACAGAAGTATGCAACTCTATTTTAGCACATGGTGTCTACAACATAAGAGTTTGCATCATTTACTGAGTTATCATGCAGACAACATAGTTATTTGCACTTCTAATTTAGCACATGTTGTCTACACCACTAATTTGCAGGCTACACCATTGTAGGCTTATCCTCACATCATCACACTTACATCCATGTTTAATGAAGGATAACCCATATCTGGTGGACATATGCCTGGTTGTATTCTTAGATGCCTTATTTTGAGGTCTTATCCAAGGATGGATAACGCCTTCTTCTTTTTAACCTTGGTCAGTGCCAATCTAGAGTAGATAGCAAGAGACAAAGTATCCTTATTGGGAGCTTCTTCATCCCTCCTCTTTCTCTTCCTTTCTAGGGTGTCCTCTATCCATGAATATGTGTTTATCAACTTGGAGGCAATCCCAAGAGAATCTATGCTAAACATTTTTCTCTTGCACAAGATGATTATTTTTGTAGTCAAATAGAAAGGATTCTTCGAGGTTTGTGAAACAAGCTTTGAAGAATCTTTTCCTTTCTCTTCTTCTAAAGTCTTCTTTGCTACTTCATTAGGTTTAGTAGACTTGCTCTCATTGCTTCCACCATCTCTTAGATCCACTACTTGTACTTGAGGACTTCTTGGCAAGAGAAGTGTAGGGCTTAGAAATGGGACTAGGTTGTTATAAGGTGAAGGGGGAGGATTGAATGCACCATATTTTGATTCTTCTACCTTCTTCTTCTCTAATTCTAATGGGGTTTCAATTATTGGGAGGAAGCTATCCCAGTAAGTCTAAATTAAGAGGATTTTTTTGTTGGGGAGTTGATCACCTCCACCTGATGGTTGAGCTAGTCCTTGGGTAATGACTAAAGTTGTGCTTGATGTGCCAACTTGGGAGGAGGTAGCCACTTCATTTATTGGGGAAGCTTGAGTTGTGGTACTTTTTCTTCAACTCTTCCTAGCTATGGTGCATTTGAAGCATTTTTAGGTACTTTTGATGATCTGAACCATATTTGTATCTACCTCTTCCCCTGCACCTTCAAAAGGTTCTGAGCTTATCAAAGTGCCTCTTAGCTTAGTCAAATAGGTGTTACTATACATTTTCTAACCATCATCTTCTACTCCTATTACATCAATATTAAATTCATACATCTTCACTTGATCAACTGTTAGCCTGGAAAAAGCATGATCACAGATCTCAAACTCATCTTTGCAATCAGCCCAATAGTCTTCAATGGTGGTGACATGCTTGATGACACTTTTGATTTCCAAAACATCCCTTGCATAACCATTTGGACCAAATATGGGCCTCAAGAATTTGTACATCTCCAACTTATATTTCATCTCAAACACCTTTAGTATGTTCTTGGCATCAAAATGAGTCTCACAATTGAAAGCTCCCACTTTCATAGGAAATTTGTACCCTTTCTTCTTTAAATTCCCATTCAGCACATTTACTTGGATTGCTTACAGCATGATCTCAATCAGGATGATCATATCACTAGGATACCTCAGTAGCTTCAAGGGAAAACCTTCAAAAGTTGCAAGACACAAATACAAAAAGGATGAGAATTGAATGAAGTAACTTTCAAATTGACTAATGGTTGTTGTGGCTTCAAGGCTAAATCTCCTTTCAAGACATCCCTATAGCTCCCTACAAATTCTCATAGTGAATGCATCATTAACTTGCATATACACTGTATAGCTATTTTGCAATTGCAAGCATGGGTAAAACTCATAGGATTTCACATCATCAAGAAAATTTTCCACCCATGGGAGGCCTAGCCATAATCATAGAGAAGCTAACATGTAAATGAGGAAATAGGACATATAGAATGTGTTGTATAATTTTTCAACAAGAAGATCATTTGATTGATTCTCAATCACCTCATGAGCCCAATCAATATGTTGGGTGTTAGAGCAGATGACTTGCAACAAAAAGAAATATTGCTCAACAAAATTTAAAGCTTCTATGTAACCTTTCAATTTTTGAAAGAGGACCAAGATATTGATGATCTTAGGTTTGATATTAGTCCCAAAAAAACTCTTAGGAACCTTACTCTTGACACTCCATGGTTTTTCGAACCATTTCTAGATTATTTCCTTCTTCTAGGTCAATTTCTTGGTGGAGAACTCAGAAATAACTCCCCCAACTGTCAAATATGAGAATTCCTCTCACTCCAAAACTTGAAGGAAATTCACCACAATTTTCCTATCTATGGAAATCAACATTGTGTCATTTGGTAGCACAATTTGCCTCATGTCTAGGTTGTATAAATTTATACATTCATAGATTAACTTTGAGGCTTGGACTGCAACCAAAAAATTGGTTACCTCGACCAACCCACATCCTCATAGCTTCTTAGTAATGGGATGGATCAGCTCAGACTTCACTCTCCTTTGGAAATCCCTTATGTCATAAAAATGAAGGGATGTATCTATAAAGCTCTATGATTGGGACTTAATCTCATTCAACCTATTGAAGCCCACAAATCTAGTTGCCATTCTTTTGAAAACAAATTTTGAATTAAGAAACTAAAAGGGATAGCTAATGCAATAGGTACTAATTTTTTGATAAATCTATGCACATTAACAGAATAGCAGTTCGAGGAAAAGAGCATTAGTTTATTAAACTATTCATATTTCTATATATACCAGAGCTTGAATTTATCTATTAATCTTCATAGTTCATGCCACACAAATGAATTAAAGGAGTGATCCATTTGAAATAGTAAATTTTTGATTTTAACATATATCTCAAGGTCTTTTCACTATTTTTGTTGGCCCAATGGTAACTTTCTATCTCCCTTATTTTACTTTCTCGTTCTCCTTTAGGTTTTGATAAGTTATCAATATAGTACTCAGTGGGAAAATATCCTCTGAGTTGAATTCCACTCATTAAATCTTTCCTACAAATGATTAGGTTACTTCTATTATCATCTTGAGATGTTTTATGCACAAATTGTGGGTCCAATCTACTTACTAACCTGATTTTCTTTGAAATCTAGAAAATTATCTTCGTGGGTATAAAACTCTCTGAGGAGAGGACACTTTGTATTTTTCTACCAAAGCTTCCCTTTTAATTGGCCTCTAGACCAATATACTTTTTTGAGTTATGAAATATCTAAGTAAGGTATAAAAAATCTGTAGGGACCCACCTTTTATTTCTTTTTGTTCAAAATTGCCTTTTGTGGATTATGGGTTGAAAACCCACCGATGAGAAGTTTTTTAAAATTTTCCACCGGATTCTATTATGAAATTCGTGATGAACATTTAACCCTTTTTTAGGGAAATAATTGAAAAGGGAACATAGATCCTCCATAAGGTAGTTTACTATTTTCTTGTCTTTGATCTATATGCATCATTTTGTGCCCTTCACGGGAAATCATCTTCATGGGTTGAAAACCCACCGAGGAGAACAGGAATTCTAAATTTTGTAAGCTTTTGTTTTCATTGAGAAAATGGTAGGCCATGAGTGGATATAACTTTATAAATGATCTTTGTATGAGTAACATGAATCTCCATTAGACTACTAGCTAACCTACCCACACAACCATTCCAACACAAAGGAAAACCACCCGGCTATGAAATGTGGAGAAGTGGGAAATGAAGACTCATTCTAGCTAAGGGGGTTTAAACCTAGACTCAAACACAATTAGGAATTCCCTAAGACTCAAATAATCACTTTAACTACTCTGGTAGAGGTGAAAAGTGGGGTAACAAGATCAATTTTAGAAAAGTACCTAGCCCCACCCAAACAATCCATTAGGTCCTCTATTCTAGGAATAGTGAATTTATATCTAATTTTAATTCTATTTATTGCTCTAGAATTAGTACACATTCTCCACTTACCTCCCTTTTTGGGTGCTAGGACTACTAGTATGGTACAAGGACTGATGATCTTCCTGATAAATCCTTGATCAAGCAATTCTTATACTTGTCTTCCTATCTCCTTATTTTGCTCTGGTGTCATCTTATAAGAAACTTTATTAAGCAATGATGGCCCTAGTATGAATTCAATTTGATGACTTATGGACCACTTAGGTGGTAGAGTAGAAGGTGCGCATTCACAAATTATGTCCTTAAACTAATCCAACAAAATTTGTACCTTTGCAGGGATAGGTGTTGGTGAAGATGTCTCCTCTTCTTTGGGTTTCACCATAATGGCATACCCTACTCCTTCATTCTCCTTCAATTCCTTGAGAAACTCCTTGCCACTCATCAACAAGGTCTTAGGAGCAGCCTTCTCTACTTTGTCTTCCTCTACTATGGATTGTATCCTATGGGTGACCCCATAATTCTTAAAAGAATATTTATTCTCTTTCCCGTGATGTGCTACTTCTCTATCAAACTACCAAGGACTCTCTAGTAGCAAGTAGAAAGTATCCATAGGGATTACATCACATAGGACCCTATCATGATATTTCCCAATGGTGATGTCTACCCAAATTCTTTTATTAACTAGGATGTTTTTCCCTTTGTTCAACCAAGTCACCCTATATGGACATACATGTGGTATTTTTGTCAATCCAAGTTTTTGCACTACCTCTTCTAACATAACATTGTCAATAAACCCTAAGTCTATGATTACTTTATGCACCTTGTCCAATATCTTGCAAGTAGTTCTAAATAGTGCCCTTCTCTACTTTTTTTCTCCCTTTATTAGTTCCTTCACCAGAACCCTCCGTAGCATGAGGTTTTCACCATTTTACAATTCAAGATCCACTTTACCTTATTTCTAATTATCTTCCTCTTACACATAGGCTATATTCTTTTCTCCATAGGACCCTCATGCCTTATCAAGACATATATAAGTTGGATGCCCTACCTTGTTGCAATTGTGGAATTTCATGTTGCTAAAATGGGATCCTCTATTATTTCCATATTTTCCCTACCACCATTGTTGGATCATCTACCTTCCTAGATCCTCCTCTCTAATTGATCTCACTGGACTACTCACTCCACTCAGAGTCTCTATAGCTTCTTTGTTTAGTACTCCTACCACTAGAGCCTCCCCTTGAACCACCTCTAAAGTCCTTACCTCTATCCCTATTCTTAGAACTGGAGTTCCCTTTTTTCCTTAGTTTCTCCTCCACCTTCGTAGACATTCGAAAATAAATCTAAAGTGTGGCGAGGCTAAAAAAACTCAATTCATTTTTAATGGACCATTTAAGGCCATTTAAGTACCTTGCCACCTTGATACTCTCTACTTCTTGCACCCTAGACCTTAGGGCCAACTTCTAAAACTCCTCGGTATAGGTAGCCACATCAAGTTTCTTCTATCTGAGATTCTTCCTTTGCTTATTGATATGAATCTCATAATCCTCTAGCAGGTATGTTTCTTTGATCTTTTCCACCATTGCATTATAATTGTCTATAGGCTTCTTCCCCTTACTTTCTATTTCTTCTTGCAAAAATTTCTACCATTTCAAGGCTTGAACTTTCAACCTAAACTTTGCAAACCTCACCTTTTGGGTCTTTGTTATCCCTTCACACTAAAAGTAATTATCAACATTTTCCAACCACTCAAAGATTACTTTTGTATTCTTTTTTCCATAAAATAGAGACGTATTCTCTAGAATTTTCCCTTCTATTGCTTTGACAGATTTTAGGAATGGCTCCTACTCACCAATTAGAGGATTTGGTTTAGGAACTTCATCTTCCAAAATTACTTTCTCTTTACCCCTACTACAGTCTCCATCTTCCTTAGCTTGGGTTGCATCCTCTATCTCTTTCAACCTGTCTTTGACCTCCTCTAGGGCTTCATCTAGGACCCTGATCTTTTCTTCTAAGAACTTCTAGGACCCTAATCTTTTCTTCTAAGAGCTTCTTCTACTCATCCACCTCTTTGGCCAACTTTACATTGGTCACCATCTACACTGACCCACTTGATTCTGTAGGCTAGAAAATCTACCACAAGCCACAAATATTTGGGCTTTGATACCACTTTGATGAGGATCTTCCTTCCACAAGAGATCACTAGCTCCAATGAGGCTTTATATGACCTCGTAAGGTTCTTTCCTCAACCATACTCTATGGAATCATGCTCTATGTCCCCTTCTTCCAAGAAGACTCCCCAATAATTCAAGTTTACCTTCCCTCCTTCCCATTCTTTCCATTTTTCACATTTAAGCCTACAAGGGAAAATCTCATCACATTTTTATTTCCAAGTACAAACCAAGTCTAGGCTCTCCTACTGAGCTCCTTAACACATTCCCCACTATTTTGCATCATTCTTTTAGGTCCATCATAGCCATAACTTCAAACTACCCCAATTGGCCTTGTAGCCCAAAGAGCCCCTATTAGCCCTCCTAAAAATAAGGGTTTAGCACTTCCTCCCAAAAAACCTTAATAAGTTCAGTTGGTGTCTAAAGGGATTTGTCTCCTATGGACCTAGCCTAATGGATTTTGGTAGTCTTAGGTCATAGTATGATTTTTGGAAATGCCTATTTTGAGGGTTTCTAAGGGAAAAGCAAGATTTTTATCCTTCCAAGGTGTTCCTCTTCACTCTCTTCCTCCTCCTATAAGTCCAACACTCTTAGTACCCTACTCTTGCCATACCTTATAGAGATTGTCTCCTACCAATCCTCCATTCACTGCTACAATTCTTTATAGGCATACATTGTACCTTACCAAGCACTACTAGCTTGCCTATGGCTAGCTTGTAAATATGGCCAACTGCCTTACACAAACCCAAACTTCCATATTTATAACCTACAAAAATTCTATTTCCTAACTTCCAAATTCCATGAGAGTTTGACAATGGAAGTTCAATCCATAGCCATTTTTATGCTAATAACTCAAAACTAGGTAGCAGTATTACACAAACAAAATGATTTTCTAAGCCTAAAGAAATGAAAAACTTAAACCCAAAAAACTATGCACTATTTCAAAAAATGATCCAAGGAATCTAAATCAACGAAAATAGTAGCAAACCACCTCCTCAAATTCATTAGTTCACAAAAAACTACTCCAATGCTCATATAGTGTTGCACTTACAAGTGTTTTCCATACATACAAGTATCCAACCCCTGAAACTAGATAAAGGGATGTTTATATAGTCTTCCCCATCCTTCTTTGACATTGAACTAACCCATAACTAATCCAAGTAGTACATTTCAACAAATTTCCTAAAAATTGCTAAGCAACCTTGCAAAATTGAAAAGTTGTCAATTAGCAACTTTTGACAACTTTTGCAATTGTTGCAAACCAAGACTCTAACCTTGAAAAATTTAGTTTCTAACCTTTCCATATGGATTCATATCATAAAATGACCAATTTTTACTTACCTTAATCACTCATTGGGTCTTTTCACATGATTTTTCCATTTTAAGCACTTTGAGCAACTTTTTCCTTCCTAGGACCTACTTGACAACTTTTAACTCCTAGACTCAAATTAACTAAATCATCTTTCCTACACTCACCTTGGGACACTATAAGTAGTCCTTATTGCTTCCATGGTTGTTTAGAACATGTAAAAACAAAAATTCCTTTAGGGTTTGACCTTACCCCTAGGTGCTCCTGCACCAAGAAGACACTATAGGATTGTTTGAGGAAAACAACTCCAGAGAATTTGATGTAGCAACTGCAAATCTGATGGAAAAGAATAATGCCCTAAATGAAGAAGTTGGGAATCTAGAAATGGTACAAGAAACTCAATTAGTAATGTTGTGTGAGATATTTGAACTTAAAAAGAAAGCTAAGGAAGATAAAGGCATGATTAAAGAAGTTAAAATATTACTAGAAAAAAATTGAAGAAAATTCATTAGATGTACAAAAACTTACAAACACTCAACTAGATTTAATTAATCAACTAATGATTGAAAATCATAACTGAATAGAAAAGACACTGAGATTGCAACTTTGAAATCATAGAATGACCTACTGTAGAATGAATTGAAAGCAGAAAAGGAATTCATTGAAAGGTTTAATAAGCCTAGTGAAATCATAAAGATCTTTAAGCAAGAACAAATGGTGACACTATTGGATTGGGATATTCTACTACTGAGAAAGGAGAATCATCTTTAAGTGGTGAAAAAAGGAGAGATAAGAGTAAGAACAAAAAGCCTACTTATCATCATTGCGGAATAATAGGTCACATAAAAAATGTCTCCAGAAGTAATACAAGTAATCAAAACCCTAAGAAAAAATTCAAGGGACACTGCCATAACTACAAGAAGCAATGACATCAAGAACATGAATGTAGAACAAAGACCATCAACACTCATAAATTTGAAGGATATTGTTATAACTATCATAAGTATGGACACAAAGCATATGAATGCAGATCCAAACCTAAGTGGACATCAAACAAAGAAAGGTACATCATCATAGAAATTCTTACTATTGGGATTACAATACAAGGTTTAGTTGTCACTATTGTAGAGAATATGGTCGTATTGCTAAAAATTGCATGATGAAACACTTTAGAGATAACTAAAAAAAGTTGATGAATGGAGATATTGTATACTTTAGTTCTCTTAAAGTTAATCATTTAAGTAGAAATTGTCCAACTCGATCACCTACACTGAGAAATGAATTCAAAAAAACCAAAGATAAGATAGATGTTGAAAAGGTAAAGATCCAGATGAACAAAAAATGAAGAAAGAAAGAAGATTTCATCATGTTGATAAAATATGAGCTCACTTATCTAATGGATTAGGTGATCACCTCACCCCAAACTAAGTAATCAAAGTAATGTACGAAACTGACATTTGAAAGGATATATTTGTCATCAATTTCAAGTATTTAAGGTATGACAAAGATTCATCAGCATAAATCAAGATGTAATTAAATGATTAGAAGGATGAGGTATTCTATTGCTATGATATATTCTATGTTATTTCCAAGTATTGGAAGCAATTTTCATGATAGTTGAGTAATCTATATTGACCGAGTATAATGTAAGACGTATGGTGACTGAGTTAATAGCTATGTAGGTACAAAGCATTAAATACAATTTCTTTTCAAATTGGCAATGCTATTTATTCAATTTTTGAAATCATTTTCACCTACTAGATGATCAAATCTTGAGGTATTTTACTTGTGTTGGGTTACTTTGTTTTCATGATCTTCAAACCCTGGTAAGTTACAATTGTAGCAAGTTTATTGGCAACAAAAAAGAAGGAAAAGAAGTTACAAATGTTCAACTAATTAGTAATGATTCATGATGTGAGATTTTATATGTGCAAAGTTGGAGAGATTGGAGACCTTGAAATTAGGGAAACATACCAAAAAATATATGACAGTAGAATTTTGAAGGAGGAGAATAAAGTTGTTGAGTAGAAAGAGTTAAGCTATGACCTATATTTTCTATAGGTATTCAAGACATAATGGATTAAGATAATTTTGAGTTTAATCTATGATTAGAAGCTATGGTTGGAGAATGGTCATGTCAAAATTGCAAAAAGTATCATACATAGGGTAACAGGGTATCCTACCCTAGATAGACCCAAGACCATGATGTGCAACACCAAGGAAGTAATTGAAAAGGAAAAGGGAGCTACTTGGAAAAAAAGGAGAATGTCCATAGATACTATTATAAACCCTATTATTGCATTTGTAGTGCATGTGATTGCACACAAGTTTTATAAGTCAATCTAACTCAATAGTGTGTCATGTATTATAGAAGACCTTGGTTACAAGATTGCAAAAATTATCTTCGCCAAGCTACAGCTATGGTAGCTATCAAAAAACCTTGGAGCAATCAAGAAATCCAAGAATTCTTCATGTAAGTTTGGCTCACTTCTTCTTTGTATATTTTTCTATGTCCATAACACATTTCCCACATTTGGTAAAGTTGTATTGGAGACTAGTCAGTCTATTGCCCAAAAAATAGGGGATTACATTGATCAATTGGGAGAAAACTTTGACTCAGTAATGACCAGTTATTTTGAAGACTTCAAGAATTATAATGATGTTTATTTCCTAGTATATGTTGACTAGACACTTATGTAAAGGAATTTATTCATAGGGAGAGATGGTTGAGACCTTTACCTTATGAGGTGAATGTAGATGAAGCATTAGAAAACATCACTACATTACTAGCAAAGGACATAGACAATAATGCTATGGAATTTGGTAAAAATGAATAAGAAAAGGAAAGGATAACTATCAACTTGTAGACTGCTACCATAGATAGGAAGAAAAACAAAATGATGAAGAAACTAGAAGAGCAATTTGGTGAAGAAGAAGGAGAATAGAGTTAAGGACCTTTATGATTAACTCAATGATTAGGTAAAGACCAAGGTCCTGATGAGGAAGAAGTAAAGGAAGAGATAAAGGAAACATAAAATAAAATAAAAGGATAGAAGGAAAATCAAAAGCCTAAGAAAATAACAAAGAAAGATGAATAGAATTTTGTTGCACCTTTAACAAGGTCAAGAACTTGGGTAGCCATTACACTAGCAAAGGAATCACAATCAAAATGCAAGAAGAATAATGATACTTTAGAGCCAAGTAAGCCTGCAAAGAAACTAAGGAGGAGTTTTAAACTCCAAGATGAATTAGATGAGGAGAAGATAGAATAAGATGACATGAGTCAATTCAAAGTGGTATATCATAATCCCTCATCTGATATAGATAATTTTTGTCACAATGTAAACAATAATGCAGATCTATCAGGATTTCAACATATTGATTTTGATAAGTTAGATAATGGAGACAAAAACAATATTAAAGAGGCTATATATGATATGATGGTTACATTGAAGACTGATCTATTAGAAATTTCTAATTCAATACCTAAAAGTTTGTATGAACAAGTAGAAATAAATGGCAATTTATCATGATGACTGAAAGGCATATAAGACAGACTAGTTTAGCACAATTTATGCCTACTCTAAATAAATAGAAATTTTCAAAATCCATAGAAAATTATAGAGCGATATTTTCTCCAAAATAAAAGTCTTTTCGCATTTTAAGGAATCAATTTAAAGAGGTGGTAAGCCAAAGTACATTACTTTAGAAATCAATCTATGGGTTGACCAAAAAAGAAGTAAAAGAGAAGGAAGAAACAACAAGGGAAGGCACACAAGAGGATATAGATGTTAATGCACCAGACATTTGTCTTCCATAGAAAGAGAAAGAGAGTCAACTTGACTCTATAACTATTAAAGACATCACAGACAACACTACATAGAATGTCAATCCACTTAGTGATGATGACATCAAGAAATTGGCACAAGAATCTACTGATGCACCTATTCCATGTGCAAATCCTATATTATTAATGTATTTTCTTAAAATGGAATCACTTCCATGTTAAGAGCACTTAGACCTCTGAGTAAGTGGTATGGGGGTCATGTCAAGTTCCTTGAATGGGTCTTTGCATGGATCTAGTAGTTTTCCCCCTATTTTGATTCTCTATCTCTATTTCTAGCCTATTTCTAACAAACTGCTCTATGAAACTAAGGACTTTGGCCTTTGGGTCAAGGATGACCTTCTGGGTCAAGGTCAACCTTGACCCTAACCTAGGTCAAGTATGAGCTTGATACTGACCTAGGCCAGGGTCGACCTTATCCCTAACACCAAGTCCTATTTTCAATTTTTGGGAGTTTCAAGATCTAAGGCTTCAAAAAGTTTCTTTTCCCACTTTAGGGCTAGCTACTCCTAGAGGTTAAGGTTAAATGGGATTTAATGCTCCTATGCCAGCCTTCTCTAGGAGTTAGTGCCCTAGATCTCTATACAACGAATCCTTCTTCCCTTTTTTTTTTAGACATAAGATCCATAATTTCATCAGTGCATCCACTATCTACAATCTATCTACATGAAGTGAAGTTATATCAAGCATTCAAGTGTTCAAGCATCCAATTTATCAAGGAGGACCATTGTTAGCCATTGAAGGATTTAATCTCTATGGAGCCCTCTTGTTGAAGATTTCATCCACATTCATCAAATCCTTCTTCTATGTAAATATACATTCAAGATTGGTGTTGAAGATCTAATGACATTAATTTGAGATGTCCTACACACATTTCTACATTCATTTAGGGCATCTGTATTTGTGGATTAAAGGATTTGAATCCTCTAGAAGGATTTCCACATAATAATGGTGAATAGTTCCATTTACTTTGTCTATGCATATTATAATTTCAATTATATTTCAAGGTTAATTCCAAACTAGGGTTTGACTAAGGTAAACCCCCCTTCCAAAAAAATAAACCATTTTTCTTGTAGATATAGGTGTATAATAGTGAATTGGAGAGAAGATTCGGATACCATTTTTGTCAAACTTGAAAGATCCATGAACAAAAATTTTTTTAGATCAGTGCAATTCAAGGTCAACTATTTGAGGTACAATTGTGCCTCGGGGTAAGATTATGCCCTGCCAACAAGGTCATGGTCAACCTCCCTTCAAAAAGACAAAATATTTCTTGGTTTTCTCTATCTTGACATTTCTAGTTCAAAAAAGGTTATAGGTTTTCCAAAAACTACATATAAATATCAGAAAATAGCATTTTCTAAATTCAAGGTTAGTATTTTTCTTTTATCTATTTCAAGATCTAGGCACATACTCCCCCACAATAGAAGGATCATATAACCCTCTTTTCTCTCTAGTTTCCATTACTTGATCTATTTCTACATTGAACACTTTCTTGTGCTTAATCAATTTGGATCATTCCTTTTTGAAATTAGGGATGTTAAGAGGGTTTACCATTTTCTTTCTATTCATTTTGGTGATCCTGTGATAGACAACTCTTTCTTTTTGGAGTTATATTTAAATCTTGCATTGGATTTCTTTTCATATTTTATTTTGTGGAATTAGATTCCCTATTGTGTTTTGTGGTGTTATATTTCCCTTCCTTTCATTAGGTCTTTTCTTGCATTAAGATTAGATTTAGTTCATGCTCTTTCATTTTAAATTCAAAAATATGAAAAATTGCAAAATCTCTTTCAAAATACAAAAGCATTTTTATTTTATGTTTTCTTAGTTTAGTTTAGTTTATCTTCCTTGCATTGTTTATGAACTTCATTACTTCTAGTCCTACTTTTAATCTTAGGGTTAGACATAGTCGTAGACTTATGGTTACCTTTGAGCCCAAGTCTTCTTCTTCTTTCCTTAGGATTATGGATGAAATTTTGATTCTTCCTAATCCTAATCCTCTTGTGGAGAAAATTTTCTCACTCATCTCATGATGAGGATGATTCTTTAAGAGTTCCTCTTCAACAAGACCAAAAACTTTCAAATCAACTTGATAAAATGGGTAATTAGCTTCTCCAAGAAAACCATTATCAAGATTCTATTCAAATTATAGAGGCTCTTAAGAAAGTTCTTAGTGATAATGGCCAACGTGTTAATATCTTGTGTGATATTACTCACCTTGTGCATTTCAATTTCAACATTAAACCTTTAGTTCAAGAAGCTCAAGATTTAGGGTTATTTCCTCCTATCACTAGTGTCAAAACTTCTTTTGTTCTTCTTCCTAGTTTTCCTACTTTTACTCCTCCTTGGTGATTGTGATAATTCCCTCTATTCCTATGAGTGTTCCTCCTATGTCCCTTCCTATATCACAACCTTCTTTTCATAATGTTCCTTCTACTTATTCTAATCCTCTGCCAACTATAGTTCCTAGTGTTTCTCCAATTGTGTCTTCTATTCCTACAACCTCTTACACTTCACCTAGTATATCTATTATTTCTATTTCTTTATTTTCTTCTCATGATTCTACAATTATTAGTTTGGCTCAAATTGTGTCATCTTTACAACAATAACTTGCATCCTTGACTCAAAAGAATTTTAGTATCCCTACTTGTGACATGGGAAGTCCTTTGTCTTAGGATATTAATCATACTTTCATTCCTCAACAAGCTTATATGCCTCATCTTGAGAATTATAATGGTAAGGGAGTTCATCGTGTTAAAATATTTCAAATTCTTTATAGTGAGTATGCTCATGATCATAGGATTTTAGAAAAGTTATTTACTCAAACTTTTCATGACAAGGATTTAAAATGGTTTTGTTTTTTGAATCTTTATTCTCTTCATTCATTTCCTCAACTTGCTAATGCTTTTACTGAAAAATTCCAAAATAATATTGGCCCACAAGTGTCTTTGACTGATTTGATGCATTGTTAACAAAACTCTAAAGAAAAATTGACTCAATTTATTGGTATATTTAAGAATTTTCATGCTTAGATTTCTCATCATGTTCCTAATATTGATATTCAATATATGTTTATTTCAAATTTACAAAAGGATATTAGAGATAAAAAATTTCTCACTAAATTTTCTTCTTTTCAATAAATTTGCGCAACGCTTCATCATTGTCAATTACAAGTGAGTCAATTTGAGAGAACCACTTCAATGGCTCTTGTTCCTATTGATAAAAGTGATGCTACTCCTAATCCAAATAAAGTTCACAAATTTAACAACTATATCAAGATAAATAAACAAGAAAATGCAGTTATTGATCAAGTTATTGTTGCATCTAACAATGCCACTTCTACATCCACTACTTTTCAATTAAATCATACATTTACTCCTCTCTTTGAATCTTTACAGTCTATTATGAATAGGTTTTTAACTGCTAATATGATTACTTTACCTCCTATTCATCCTCTTTCACTTACTACAATGGTGCCTAAATCTTTTGATTAGAAAGCTTTTTATCAATATCATCACCAGAATGGATGATACTGAGAAATTTTATTCTTTAAAACATAAGGTTTAGGACTTAATTGATTCTAATGCAATATCTGTTGATAATTTTGATGGTAGTGGGAATAAATTTCTTTCTCTTCCTAATCAAAATTTGCAAATCTATATGAATCCTTTACATACACATGATACTAATACTATTGTTCAGCCATCTTCTATAGATATCATGAATGATTCGAAGATGGATGATCTTAATCATGTGGTTAATCACATGGAGCATGTGGTTTCTCTACTTCAATCTCAAGTTTTATCTCCACCACAACTAAAACCTAAGTCTAAATTGAAACCTCAGCCTAAAACTCAACAACAACTTAAGAAGAAATGACCTCAAGAACTTTTGATTACCTCTGATGATTTTAAGACTATTAAAGCTCCTGATGGTCCCCTTTATATTTATGCTAAGCTTTTTGAGATACCTACTCGTGGTTATCTTATTGATCCTACCTCCTTAGTCAATGTTATTAGAGAAGAAAATATTTTTATGAAAATTTTGTAATGTGATTTTTATGATAAATGGGATGTATGGATTCAAACTTGTAATGATTTTCTTTATCCATCATTTGGTTTTATTGATTTACCGGTTAAACTTTGTGGAAAGATTGTGAACACCACCTTTTTTGTTGTTCCTACTTCTAATCAATTTCAAGTTAAGCTTGGTTTACCATGGTTAAATGCCATATATGTTGCTTCACCTATTCATAAATTTCTTAAGTTTGTTCATGATGTGTAATGTTCCTCCTTGTAAGGACTTATAACTATTATCTTGTAGGTAAAAATTAATTAGTCCAAGGTTTATTATTGTATTAAAAAGATTAATAAATAATTCTTTGCATATATATTCTTATTCCAAATTGCATTTGTATGTATAGCTAGGTCATCCAAAAATTGGACTTGGACCTCTATACCATACTTCAGTCCTTGCACATTGTGGTGGGGTCCCAAAGCTCGATAAATCTAAACTCCAAGAGAGGGCTTTTCCCCTCCTCTTGTCTTAGGACTCGGCTTGACCCTCTTACCCACCTGGTACTTACTGAATGCAATTCTTTGGAAATCATTAATTAATCAAATTATTTTATTTATTCTTCCTCTTTTTCTTATGTTCATTATTGATTTATGGATTAATATTGTAATAATATGATGAATTAATTTGAAACATTTGTGTGTCTTTCATAAATAAATTGTTTATTCTCATCATACAATCAATTTGTTCATTTGATAAATATTTATATATATAGGTTTTTATTCAATCATCACAACATATGATTACTTTGTTCATATAATTGGGCTTGTTTCTTACATGTCAAAATATATATAACATTTAAATTGCCTTTTAATATTTATTTGCTTTCTTTTTGGAATATTGAAATTTAAGTTATTTATTTTTCCTCATATAATCCACCTATTTATTTAATATTTATGTTTATATTGTTTATTCCAAACAAGTAATTTTAATATATTCCATATCAAACACATAGACTCCAAATGATATTAAATTGTCCAGTTAATATTTAATGCATATGCATGTGGCTGAATTAGGGTTTTCCAAAAATTAATGGTCATATGTCATTGTGAATTTAGGGTTTTCTAGTGATTAAATGATATATTGGAACATCATTATATTGTCCCTTTAATATCATAGCAACTGGTTTTTATCCTTTAATTAATGTAATAACGATTTTATGGCATAATACGTTATCCCTTTAATATCATATCAAACGGTTTTAATAATGTAATATTGATGTTATAGTGTTTTACTTACAAATTTTAGGGTTTGAAAATCAAACATCTTTCATTTTTTGTGTGGTGCTTAGGCATGAGTGATAGATGGAAATCCGCTCACAACTCATTGTGGCTATACTCTTGACGTCTACAAACTATCCACTAGAATTCGCATTCAATCTCACTTTTCCTCTCCAAACACGTCTGCCTCTCCCCTCTATAATATTCTACCTTAAATATTATTTATAAATGGTATGAAACAATGCTCAACTATTTATAACAACCTTTGCTTAATTATATTATTTCATTGTATTAATGATTAGGTTACAATATGTGTATATTAGTATTATACAAATTTATACTCTATATATTTGAATATTATTAATGATACGATTAATGATTTTAAATTTTACCTATTAACAATATATATTCATAACCATTATACAATGAATATATTTTGATTTACTATGCATTTATAACCATTATAAAATGCATTTTAATGAATATATTTTAATTTACTATTAATAATTTGAATAGTATTGGTTTTACATTCATATATATCTAAACATCATCATTAATGATAGCTTATGACATGATGATGAAGTGAAGATGGTTAATCATGGTTTATATCATACTTCTAGGCCCAGGGATGTTGCTACCATTCACTTATTTTGGCCTTCATTACCTAATTCATGTCTTGTTCAACCTGATGATCTTTTTCATTCATATCAAATCTATAAGCAGAAAAAGATTCTTGAGTTAAGCTTACCTCCTAAGGATTCTAATCATGGTCTTTTGGCTACACCTTCCATACTTCCTTCATCTATAGCTTCTACAATTGTTAACCAAGATTCTCCTATTACTTTTTAGTCTGCTAGTAATCATGTTAATCCTCATATAGAACCTATGAAGGATAATGTAATTGTTTGTCCTAGTTCTCAACAAATTTCAAGTAAAGAAAAATGTAACCAATCTACTAATGAATGTCATAAAAAGCATCATGCTCAAGCTAAAGAAAATAAATCTTTTCTTCAAAAATCTTTACCTTCTTTAGATACAACTATGCATGATGTGTTAGAAGAAGTTGTTACTAATAATGATGTTAAGTTACCTGATTCTATTCATATCTTAGATCCTATTTTGATTAATCTAGATGATGAAGATACTCTTGATGATACTAATGATGTTAATGATGACTATGAAACTATTGACATTGATGTTGATTTACCTAATATTCTTTCCTCATAATTAATACTTACACCTATTATTGAACATTATGATTCTCAAGAGGATCCTTGTTTAGAACTAGCTATCATTTCTACTATGCTGGATATAGTCCCTCTTTTGAGTTACCCACCTTCCCTAAATGACAAAAAATGAGATGGAGAGAGTAGGAAACACACTTGATTGGCTAGTCCTTCATGGTAGTCTTTTTTGTGATGAGAGCACAACCCAAGACAAAATGGACACAACAGGAAAAGGGGAATATTATTATCAAAAGTTATATGATATTTCATTTAGTACAATGAAAAGAAACTCAATGTCTTTCCCTACAGGCTTACAATATTGTCTAATTTTGGAGTAAAATACTCCTCACAGTACCTTCTCCCAAACTCTACCAAAAATTGTGTTAACAATGCCAACAATGACCTTAAGTAACTTGAATTAGGCTTAGGGTTGGGAATAAATTTTAGAATATGTCATTTAGCATCCACTACCCAAAAAGAAGGCTCTAGAAAACATGTCAGAAGTTGGTATAAAATTAGAAGAATCTAGAAATGGTAGTCCAACTTTTGGAAGGCATAACTTTTGATCCGAGACTCCGATTGACAAACTATTTACATTTTTGGAAGCTCTCCAAATGCTCTATAGGTCTATAGACCATATTTTCTCATCCCTAATTTTTGGGCTTCTACAAGTCCATTTAGTGCCTCAAATCTAACTTTGAAGCACTCTTAGGGGGTCTCCAGGCAACTTAAAATTGCAATAACTTTCAAACCATAAAGCCTATTGACCTTATTCTTTTTTTGGAGTTCTTTAAATTACAAGTATAGTCATCCTTCCAACTTACACCCTCTAACTCATCACAATTATGGCTCAATTACAATATAACCTATTTTTTACATTGGCACATATCCCAAGGTACTCAAAAACACTAACCTAGAAAACCAATAATGGAACTATGAGAGTTGGAATCTTTATTTTACCCAAATGGATATCTAGAAATAAAGAAACATTATAAAAAAATAACACTAATCTTATTTTTGGGTGATATAGGATTTCCCTTACACCATTGGATGCTCCTACATCAGACACCCAGGGTAAATTGAAAAGTGACCCTGTCAGATTATAGCTAGTAAAGGAAAACCTAAATGGGAAACCTCTACCATAGATATCCAAGTTGAATCTTCCACTGGTCATCCTTTCCATTTGACCAATTATTCTTCATATTACATGTTTCTAGTACTCTGGCCAACACAACTATCTAGAATTTCTTCAATCTCTTCTCAGAAGTAGGAATTAGACATGGCTCCAGTATCAAATCCTCCTCTATACTATCATCATGATATTCTATTAACTTTTCCATATTGAAAATAGGAGAAATATGAATCACATTTGGAAACTCCACCTCATATGTATTTCCTGAATCTTGTTTCTTTAAAAAAATTTAGGGACCAAATTTCTTCATCTTTAGCTTGTTGTAGGTAACCACTAGAAATTGTTCCTTCCTCAAGTATACCATAACTAGATCCCCAACTTGGAAGTACTTATGTTTCCTCTTTTGATCTTATCTAGCATTATACTACAGGTTCATCTTGGCAATATGTGCATGTACCTCCTCATGTAGGTTCTTGACATGTTTAGCAAAGTCTTCTACCTCAACACTTGTCCTCTCTCCTTACTCCATCTTCCTTAGTTCTAGTGTAGCCCTTGGACTACTCCCATAAACAATTTGGAATGGTGATCTACCAGTACTCCTATTCATAGAATTATTGTAAGAAAAGTCTTCTTGTGGTAGAATCAAATCCCATCCCTTGGGGTTATCTCCTACTAAGCACCTTGAAAAATTGCCCAGACTTCTATTCACTACTTCTATTTGTTGATTAGTCTGCAAATGATGTGCAAAACTAAACTTCAATTCTATCTACAACATCTTTTGCAAATTCCTCTAGAAATATCCAACAAATTTAGTATCTCTGTAAAAAATAATACTTTGTGGGAGACCATGTAGCCTCACCACCTCTCTAAAAAAAAAATCTACAATATGCATTGCATCATGAGTCTTGTGGCATGGAATGAAATGTGCCATCTTGGAGAACCTATCAATCATCAAAAATATTGATTCATTACCACCTTGTGTCCTTAGAAATCCAAGAACAAAATCCATACTTATGTCCTCCCAAGGCTTCAATGGAATAGAAAATGGCTAAAAGAGTCCAGTATTTTGACTAAATCCCTTGGCTATTTGACATACTATACAACTCTACAAAAAATTATTCACATCTTGTGAAAATTGAAACCAAAAATAATTTTCACTAATAATGGCAATGGTCTTATCTCAACCGAAGTGTCTTGTCATCCCTCCACTATGTTTCTCCTTGATCAAGTTTTCCCTAATGGAACTCCTTGGTATATACAATTGACTACCCTTAAACAACTTACCATCCTAAATCAAGTAATCTAGCCACTTGGTCCTATCTAGAGTAATAGGTTCTTTACAAGCCTTCCAAGCCTCTACAAAGTCAAGGTCCTCATGGTAGAAATTCTTGAGTTCATCAAACCCAACCACTTCAACCTGCATTTCTATTAGCAACAATTGTCTCCTACTTAATGCATCTACAACCCTATTAGACCTTTTTCTTTTATGTTTCAATACAAATATATAACTTTGCATGATCTCTACCTATTTCAAATGTCTCTGATTCAATTTACCCTTGCTATTTAGATACTTCAATTCCTGATGATCAATATACAAGAAAAATTATTTTGGCAACAAATAATGCCTCCATTCCTTTAAGGCCTGAACTATTGCATAGAACTCCTGATCATAAATAGAATACTTCTTATTTGCATCATACAATTTTTCACTAAAATAGGCAATAGGCTTGCCTTCTTAGCTTAACATATCCACAATAGCACTACTACTAGCATCACAATCCACCTAGAACACTTTGTTGAAATTATGATGTGCAAAAATAGGTTTTTTTGTCACCTTCTTCTTTAGCAATTCAAAACTCCTTGCAACTCTTGTAGTCCACTTGAACCCTTTTCTATCCTCCCTCATTGTTTCTGTTAGGGGTGCACCTATACTATAAAATTCCTAATGAGCTTCTTTTAAAAAATAGCCAAACCATGGAATGACCTCACCTCAATGGAAAAACTTGGAGTAGGTCATTCCAAGATGACCTTTGCCTTTTCTGGGTCCATTTTGAGACCTTCAGCTGATATAATAGACCCCAAATAGACTAACTCCCATTTGACAAAGCTACACTTCTTTAAATTAATCAACAATTTCTCTTCCCTCAAACATTCAAGGATACTATGAATGTGCAATAATTTTTTGTCCAAATACTTACTAAAAATCAAAATATCATCCAAATAGACAATAACAAATTTTCCAAGAATTTTCTTTTGTACCTCATTCATAAGATGCATGAAGGTGTTTGGTGCATTGGTCAATCTAAAGGGCATGACTAACCACTCATATAGACACTCCTTGGTCTTGAATGTAGTCTTCCACTCATCTCCCTCTTGTATATGTATCTAGTGATAGCCACTCTTAAGATCTATCTTTGTGAAGTATTGAGCTCAACTCAAGTAGTCCATAAGATCATCCATCCTTAGCAAAGGAAACTAGTACTTGATGGTTATTTAATTTATAGGCTAAGAATCTTTACACATTCTCCACTCTTCATCCTTCTTTGGTGATAGCATTTTAGGTACTTCACATGGACTCAGACTCTCTTGAATTAAACATTTCCTCAATAGCTCCTAAACTTGTTTGTTTAGCTCCTCAATCTCAATAGGAGTCATCCTATGAGTAGCCTTGTTAGGCAAATGAGCTCCAAGGACTAAATCTATTTGATGATTGATTTTTGTTATTAGTGGCAATCCTTCTACAACATTATTAGAGATGACATCTGCATACTCACTTAATAAACTTGAAACTTCAAGTGGAACTTCAATACTACCTTCCTTATTCTTTCTAGGAATTAAAGAATGACACATGTGCTGATGTTTCATGCCATGCAAAAAAATTCTTCCATCAACAAGACATACCTTAGCACCATTGCATACCTTTTCACCCTCCTTTATCAAGGGCTTCAATTGTGGTGAACTCCATCCTTAGTCAGAGAGTATGTATTTGCATGACCATCATGTATAGCCTTCCCGATAATAAATGGTAGACATCCATTAGGATGATGTCAGAGAGAGCCTTGTCATGATAACTCCCAATCTTGAACTTTACTAAACATTTTTCACTAACCAGGACCTTATGATAATCCTTCACCCAATCAGTTTGATAGAAATGGGGGTGTTTCTCCCTCTTGAGATTTAGCTTTGAAACCATTTCCTCTAACACCAAGTTGTTAGTGCTCCCACCATAAACAATCACATTACAACATTCCCCCTCACACTTGCACCTGGTATGAAAAAAACTCCTCCTTCATCCAAGTTTAGCCTCCTCTTTTTTCATCCTCTAAATACAATGATTGTACATCATCATCCACATGAGCAACCCTTGCTTGACCATCGGCTCTCCTATCTGTACTTCCTTGGCATTGAGGGCATTCATAGGCATGATGACCTTCTTAATTATAATGAAAAAAGGTACCATGGAAGCCTCCTCTTCCTAAACATTTTCCACATCCTCTACCTCTTCCTATCCGATCTCCAAAGTTTTGATTGTGGGATTAGTTGAAACCCTTGTTCCTCTAGTTTTAGCTAGTACCCATTTCTTCATTTTTCTTCTAGTTCTCATTTTGACCTATAAATGACCTATCACTACCCCTTCCTCCTTGACTATGACCTCTTTTCCTTCCATCAAACTTTGTGTTTAACTTCTCCTCAACTCAGAAGAAAAATTGGTATGCCTCTTTAGTGCTAGTCATTCTAACTAGACTTAACTCCTCCTGAATGCTAGGTCTTAACCCATTAAGGTAATGAGCAACCTTCTCCTTGATTTATTCTCCATGCTCCACCCTGATAAGGACTCTATAAAACTCATCTATGTAATCCTAGATAGATCTTCCTACTTTCTTTAACCCTTACATCTTTATGAACAAATCAAGCTTGTAGTCAATAGGAATGAACTACTTCTTTAGTTTGTCCACCATGCGATCCCATCTTGTGATTTTCTCCTTTCCTCCTCTATTTATTTCCAACTAAATCTCTTGCCACTATATTTTTGTATGGCCTTTCATTTTGGCCTTTGAAAACTTAACCCTATCAAGATCTCTAATATCCTCATACTCAAAATATTTCTCTAGCTCATGGATCCAGTTGATCAATTCATCCAAGTTTAGATTTCCCAAAAACATGTCAACATCAATTTTAGATCTTTTTTCCATCTTGAAAATGGCTCTAAAATCCTTCCCCTCTACCTAGCTTAGGACTTCTCTGTCTCCTTCCCCTTCCTACACAATATTTCCTTCTTCTTCATTTTCCTCCTCACTTTCGTTGCCTATGGAAATATTCATCCCTCTATGGATCTCCTCTTGCAATGCCTGAACTTGTCTCTAGAGGGCTCTAACCTTGGGGGGAAAAATCTAGCCCTTCCACCATACTCTCTTTATGGAGGCATCTTCTAACTATATCAAAATCTACAACCACACAGTCCTAGTGGTAACTACCTCACAATCAGTGCTCTGTCTACACACTTAGGAAAACCTACTCTGATACCACTTGATGAGGGCACAACCAAAGACAAAATGAACACAACAGGAAAAGAGGAATATTACCATCAAAAGTGATATGATATTAGATTTGGTACAATGAAAATAGACTCAACGACATGCTCTAGGGGCTTATAATGTTGTTTGATTTTGGAGAAAAAAAGCTCCTCATAGTACCTTCTCTCAAACTGCACCAAAAAATGCATTTATAGTACCTTTAGTAACCTAAATTATGTTTAAGGTTAGGAATAAATTTTAAAATATGTCATTTGGCATCCACCACCAAAATAGAAGGTTCTATAAAAATAGGTCAGAAGTTGATGCAAAGTTAAAAGAATCTAGAGATGGTAGTCCATTTTCTAGAAGGCATAACTTTTGATCCAAGACTTCGATTGATGAATTATTTACATTTTCAAAAATCTTTCCAACTGCTCTATATCCTTATAGACTAGATTTTCTTGTCCCCCTTTTTTGGACTTGTATGATGTTTTTTAGTGCCTCAAATATGGCTTTGAAGGACTCTTAGGGGGTCTTCAAGCAACTTAAAACTATAGTAACTTTCAAACTGTAAAGCCTTTTTGACCTAATTCTTTTTTGGAGTACTTTAAATTACAAGCATAATCATCCCTCCAACTTATGCCCTCTAACTCATAATAATTATGGCTCGATTATAAAATAAATTATTTTTTGCATTATCACATATCCCAAGGTGCTCATAAACACTAACACAAAAAATCAATAGTGAAACTATGCGAGTTGGAATCTCTATTTGACCGAAATGGATATCTAGAAATAAAAACACATTAAATAGAAACTAACACTAAGCATATTTTTGGGTGATACAAGATTGCCCTTACACCACTTGATGCTCCTGCATCATTTTGTGTGTTTGTCTATTGTGTTGTGTTTCTCCTATGATGTATTTGCTAAATATTATTAAATTCTTTTATACAATCTTTGTTGCTTCATTGGTGCAAGGTGATAAAAGAATTGAACATATTGTATTATTCTTCTATATGTATCTTTATTCTTTCATATGTTGTTGTACCTATGCTATTATTTGTATCTATTTCCTTGTGCAATTTTTTTGGATTCTCATCTTGGTAGTATTGATTCTTTTTGGTCTCTAGGTCATGCTGTGAAAAGATTCTTCTTCATATTTTTTATGTGATCTTTCCTCTTTTGTGATTTTAGTTCTACTTTATTTGGGGAATTATGTCAATTCATTTTTAATAATATCATATATATATTACCTTATGATCATATTGACCCCACAGTAGGTAGATCACTTTTGTGTTTTATGTATGTTTATGTAGTATTTCCCTTTATTTGCCTTTGTCTGTGGGCATTTCATAGTGAAAATGTAATTAGTGGAGTTGTTTATGTTTCAATCAAAGCCATTAATCCTGTTAAAGTGTTAGTAATGACTTTAACATGGGGGCATATGCTCTTCTCACTTATTGCACACACACACTTTTTAAAGCATATACATTATCATTCAAGATACTTTTTCTCCCTTTTTAGATTAATGACTAATCCTTAAAGCATGGATTTATATTTTAGGATCTCTTGATCCCTCCAATTTCAAATATAATTTGATCCCTTAAGGTCGAAGGTGTCCTTAATATTTTATCTCTTTTGGTTTTACTCTTATAGAATAGAATATTCTTGAGGGTGAATCCTTGATGGATTGACTAGTGAGTAGCCACATTCACTAGGTAGTTCAATTCCATCTTTCTAGTTGTGTAGTTTCCTCCTGAGGTTCACAATGAGACATTAGTTCTCACTAGGAGAGATAGTCATACTCTTTTTCTTTTTCTCTTTTCTAGAGATGTCTCTCTTATTGTGATATTCGAGTTGATGAAGATTTGAGTTTTTTGGGGCATGAGGATTTCTTTGTCCCTTTGATTTTAATAAGATTATCTTTTTGTTATGATCTACTTTACCAAAAGCTTGCATTTTGTCCATACTTTTGCTAAAGTTGGGGCTTAATGTATCATCTTAAAATGGAAGCACTTCCACGTTAAATGCATTTACCCCTCTAAGTAAGTGGTCTAGGGTCATGTCAAGTGCCTTGAATGGGTCTTTACATGGATATGGTAGTTTTCCCCTTGTTTTGTCTCTCTCTTTCTCTCTATTTCCAACCTATTTCTACAAATTGCTCTGTGAAACTAAGGACTTTGGCCTCTAAGTGAATAATGACCTTCTATATTGAGGTCAACCTCAACCCTAACCTAGGTCAAGGATGAACTCAACCTTGAACTAGGGCAGGGTCAGCCTCATCCCTGATCCCAGTTCCTATTTTCAATTTATGGGAGTTTCAAGATCTTAGGCTTTGAAAAGTCACTTTTCACACTTTTGAGTTAGTTATTTCAGGTTTCATAATGGTAGAATCTTAAATTACATTTTATCTAGGTATATTCCCAGGGGTTAAGGTTAAATGGGATTTAATGCTCCTGTCAATCTTCTCTAGGAGTCAGTGCCCTAGATCTCTATATAAGGAAGCTTTCTTCCCTTATTTTCTCTAAGACATAAGATCCATAATTTCATGAGTGCATCCACTATCTACAATCTATCTACATAAAGTGAAGTTCTATCAAATATTCAAGTGTTCAAGCATCAAATTCATCAAGGAAAACCATTGTTAGCTATTGAAGGATTCAATCTTTGTGGAGCTGTCTTGTTGAAGATTTCATCCACATTCATCAAAGCCTTCTTCTATGCAAAGACACATTCAATATTGGTGTTGAAGATCTAATGACATTGATTTGAGACATCCTACACACATTTCTTCATTCATTTGGAGCATTTGTACTTGTGGATTCAAGGATTCAAATCCACCTCGAGGATTTCCACATAAGTAAGTTGAATAGTTCCATTTAATTTTTTTATGCATATTATAATTTCAATTATATTTCAAGGTTAATTTTAAATTGGGGTTTGACTAAGAAAAACCCCCCATTCAAATAAAGAAACCATTTTTCTTGCAAATACAATTTTGGAATGGTAAATTGGAGAGTAGATTCAGATACCATTTTCATCAAACTTGTGAGATCCATTAACAAAAAATTTGTCAGAGAAATGCAAGTCAAGATCGACCTTTTGGGGTAAAACTATGCTTTGGGGTAAAATTATGCTTCTCTAATAGGGTCAAGGTCAACCTCCCTTCAAAAGGACAAAATATTTCTACATTTTCACAATCTTGAAATTTCCATTTCAAAATAGGTTACAGATTTTCTAGAAACTACACACAAACATTAGAAAATAACATTTTCCAGATTCAAGGTTAGTATTTGTCTTTTATCTATTTTATGATTTAGGCACATACTCTCCCACAGTAGAAAGATCATATGACCCCCTTTCTCCCTATTTTCCATCACTTGATCCATTTCAGCGTTGAACACTTTCTTGTGCTTAATCAATTTGGATCATTCCTTTTAGAAATTAGGGATGATAAGAGGGTTTACCATTTTAATTCTATTCAATTAATAAGGTTTTATGAATCTCCTAAGGTTGATATATCACCCGCTATGCCACCACATGTTATAGAAGTCAAGGAGAAAGACTCACATGAGTAATCAACATGTTAGGATAACATTTTAGAGAAGAAAGATGAGCTTGATAAGGATAATAAGGAATCATCTTCAATGTCAAAATTTGATGTTGAGATGAAAGAGAAAGAGGTAGCTACATTAGACACATCACTGCCTACTCTACAAAGCTCAGGTATACTGACATCAGTGGTAATTGATAAAGCAGGAAGTGCAAAAAATAAGGGTAAGGAAGATAGTCCCATATCCACCTCACAAAAATATCCTAAAAATCATGAGGATGAACAAGGAGAAGAGCATAATATTTTTTTTGAGACCAAGGAGAAGGTGGTCATACATACACTATTTACCTTGCTAGTTACTACATCACCTCTTAGTAGCCATAATCTTCAAAGAACAAGTACTCAATCAACCCCTTTGTGAATATTAGTATTGATTACTAGCACACCCAAGAGTTCTAACACTACATAATTTGAGGATGTCAGTTTGGATCAAGTGATTGTATTTCCGTTGTTCAATCCTACAATGATCACACTTGAGGAGATGGAAATTCTTTAGGAGGCTCTATAATTAAAATCTAGGCAAGAAACACTTAGGAGACAGCATAAACAAAAATAGGTTTTGCATGACATTTAAAGATATTTTTGTAAATACTTTCGATATTTTAGATTCATTAACCAATAAGCCTACCATAGAACAACTTGTACATACAATTGAAAGGATAAAATATGAAGACATAGAGACTAATCTCAAGTTATTGGAGTGGTCTAAAAAGAAGTTTCACACTAAGGTTTTGGATAAAATCTCTAGTGCCATATAACTTAGACAGGTTGACTTGTCAACAAAGATAGAGAGTGTGAAGCAAAATTTGGAAAAATGTATATTTTCTATATACTAAACTTTGTAATGTTGACTTATTTACTCAAGAAACTCAACAAACTATTGATAGGTTGCAAGGAGAACTAAAGTCTACTAGAACTACATTGAAAAATTCTCTTGGTACCATTCAATTACATTTTCAAAGAATACTTCTTACATAGGGAAGACTTGCCAAGTTGAAAGTTAAGGATGCCAACATCATATCAACTTTGGTGAGTATTCAACCATATTGCCCCTCATATTAAAGTTTGTAAATGAGAGCTCACATTTTTGAATTAGTGTTGAAGAAAGATTCTCATCTTTCAAATAAAGAAGGCCTGGTGGACGTTGAATCCAACTTGGAGATTCATACTCAATCTTTAGATGCAACCAGAGATAATTGGGATTTTGCATTGGGAATCACTATGCATGTACACCAAACATTTTTGGATAAACACACTTTAAGTGTACCACCCTTAATGACATAAGTGTCAAGAAAAGGGGGATTTTATATCAAGAGAGACAATATATAAAGGAAGGGGCAATATATTTTTAAAGAAGAATGATTTTTGATAATATCTACTCAAGGGGAGTTATAGAACCAGAGTGAAATATTTTGAAGTATTTACTCAGGGGGAGTAACAAGGTAATGACATAAGATTTTTTTGCAAATTTTGAAATTTTGTATAGAGACTAAGTTGATATTATAAATTGTCTAAATTATGTGTACTACACAATAATATATGTGATGAAAAAGTGTTTTTGTGACTCATGTCAAAGGGGGAGATTGTTAATCTCGTTGAGGTTTTGACAAAGCTAGTGACAAAACACTTAGTCATTATCTAGCAGAGTTAATTGGTCATCACTGTGATTAAGCTACTACTTTAGTCAAGTAAACAAAGCAAGTCAAGCATAAGCATTCAGATAATACATGTCAAGAAAATAATATATGTTGAGTCATTTAGGACTTGATAAATAGTATTTGTTAAGACATTTAGAGGCCGAGTGATAGCAAAGAGAATAGTTAAGGCTAGGTATTAGAAATATATTGATGTTGAGCAACTAGTCATGGACATACAAGTTTTTAATCGCACAAACTTGTGTGCAAGTCATTTTTGGTCATCATGATCTTTATTTTATGATATTGAGAGATAAGAAGAAAGTCATATGATGCATCCTAAGGTAACTTAAGTAACCAATAAGAAAAAGGGAATCTTTATGCAGAAATAATAATAAACCAAAGTTGTTGATTATGACCTAAGATTGTAAGAATTTGGTATAGCTCAGATACCATGTAAAAATTTTCCTTGGGGAAAAATGCCACCAAGATCAAGAAGAACAAGACTTATCACAATATGGACCAAATGATATATGATCATAATAACAATATGAGAATGAATATCTAATGTATAATACACACTAGAAGTGCCTGTATATAAAGGCATTTAGAATGACTAGGAGTTAGCAAAGTGATAAGTATGACAACTAGGCACATGTCCACTAGAAGTAGATTATCCTCCATTGAGCATAGAAGTTTGTGTGATGATGATAAGATAAGCTTACATAGGTATATCTCAAGAAGAAATGTTGTAGGCATGATGTGCTTAAATAAATTGTTAACTCCTATGTTGTCAACAAGATAGCTCATATGACAATGCATACTCCTAGGTGTCTAGATAATGCATTAACCTAAGTAAATTTATCTAAAATGTAAATAGTAATTAATTATTTACACTAACACCCCCCTTAAGTGAAACTTAGGGGAATGCACTTAAGCTTTCAAAAGATATGATGGGTCTCGGCTACTAGGCCATGTTAGGTACCTATGTACACATGCAATGTTGTACATACAATGCAATGCAATCTCTCTAAAAAAAAGAAAGAGGAAAACCTCATGGGAAAAGCCTCCTCCAAAAAAAGAGATGAAGAAATATAGGATACATGCAAGGATGGAGTAATCAAGACCCCCCTAATATGACATACATCATGCATATACAAGCATATATCCCCCATAAGAAAAAACACATGATGGTATCCCCCCATATTGAATAATCTCCAGCAAGGATTTCATGAAGACAAAAAAGTATATAATTCCTACAAATGACATTTCTCCCTTCAGGAAGAAGATACACCAAGTATAAGTTCAAGTATACTTGCCATTATGGATACGAAGATGGATGAGGAATCCATATGTAGTATTCTATGGATGTTACCTCTAAAGTCTGCTCATATATTGACAAGTCATTGATGAATGTATATGCCACAAGCCAATATAGTGGATTCCCAAAAGAAGGTGGCAAACAAGGTAAAATGTCCATGGATGAAAGTGAATCAAACTCCAAAGACAAGGAATCATCCTTATAGGAAGATATGGGAAGAGAAGCAATGTAGCCTCCCCTCATTGATGAATGCACACCCATGAAAGAATATCCTTGATGACTGAAGAAGGTACACTATGAAAATTGAATGATGTTCCTCCTTGTAGGAAGAAGTGGTGTCATAGGTGTAGTAGAGAATGATTCCCAACTAGTAGGAAGAATACTCAAAAGATATGATGTCTAAGGAAATTGGAATACAATCCCCAAAGATTGATATGTCTCCTTTGAAGTAAAAGAGTCCTCCTCTGACTGCTAAAAAGAAATATCCACAATCATGTCAAGAAAGATCAAGTGGTTGAGGGTTAGAATGTTCCCTTGGAACAGGTGAAGAATAATTCTCCTCAACAAAGAGAAGATGAATGTCATCAATAATGTTTCCCACATCTTCAATGTAACACTCAACAAAAGCTCTATAATATCTAGAAGGAAGTCATCCCATGAAGCTAAAACAGGAAGACTTGGTGTTTCATGTTGCACTAAATTAGGAGAATCTGTGGCTCAAACTAGATTAGTAGAAGCAAAAAGAGCATCAGGAGGTATGATCTCAACTAGGGTTGTAGGTACCACAACTGGAGTGATTGGAGGTAGAATTTCCTCTGGTAATCGAGGGACTCATGGATATCTATATGCTTCCCAAAGAAACATCTAAATGTCATGAGGACTACTTGTCCTACTAAGAGGAGCAAAAGATTCCTTACTCATATTGTTATACATAAAGTGAAGAAGAAGAGAAAGATGTCCCCAATTAGTATTAGGTGAAAATATCTTTGAATATAGATAAGGAAACACTTCCTCCTTATGTTCTCTTAGATGATCAATCATTAAAGTAATCTATTTCTGATAGTTCCTTTTTGTCAATTTAAATCTTAAACCAAATTGACACTTGTGACATGACTCCATGCGATCAAATAATGTATGCACCCAAAAAATGCAAAAGAGAATCAAAGAATGCCCCTAATGTATGATTTGGCATTTTATATTTAGTGCAATTAAAATGGCCACTTTCCAATTTAGGGCATAAGTGGAACTTTGATTTTTTTGTTTACAACCTCCTCTTGGAGGTCAAATTTGGCACTTAGCAATGTAGCTTAGATATACAACAATTTTGAAGTTTCATCAAAGCAATACAATGCTAAAAAGGACCTATTTTTGAAAGTAATGTTTCTATACATGCAAGCCTATAAAATAATTGTAGATCTAGAAAGTAGATGAAAAATTATGCACTTTCAAAAAAAATGGCACCTAAATATGTGTCTAGATGAGCCCAAACTAAGCCTTTGAAATTGCAAAAATTAAGATTTGTGATTTCTTGAAAAATTCAAGAACAAAGATCTCAAACATCCTACACCAATGTGTAGATCACAAAATTCTACTCCAAAACAAGAACAAGTTGCTCGAAAAAAAGGAGTCCGTATGAGGGAGATATCATTGTTTGAAAATCGCCTTTGAAATTATTTTTCTAAATCATTGTTGTCATACCTCTAAAAATCAAATGACTCTAGATTTCACCTTAGATGTCCAATTTTGATGAAACAAAAGTTTATTTGAGGGTTTTTTTGACCTTATGAATGTGATGCCAATATCTAATTTGCACTAGCAAGCTCTAATCTTGACCTAAAAAAAAAAAATCTCTCCAATAGCTATGTAATGAAACTCCTATGGCTCTAATAGCATGCAAGAATTTGGTATAGTTTTGATACAATGTAAGAATTTTCCATAGGGAAAAATTACACCAAGATCTAGAAGCACAAGACTTAGTACAATAAGGATCAAATGATTTATGATCATAATAACAATATGAGAATGAATATCTGATGTATAATACACACTAGAAGCGCCTATATATAAAGGCATCTAGAATGACTAGGAGTCAGCAAAGTGATAAGTATGACAACTAAGCAGACATCCACCAAAAGTGGATTATCCTCCACTGAGTATAGAAGTTTTTGCGATGATGAGAGGATAAGCTTACATAGGTGTATCTCATCAAGAGATGTTGTAGACATCATGTGCTTAAATAAATTGCTAACTCATGTGTTGTTAACAAGACAACTCATATGACAACACATACTCCTATGTGTCTAGATAATGCATTAACCTAAGTAAACTTAAGTAAAGTGTAATAATAATTATTTATCATCTTGGTCCCTATATCATCTTAACTATAACAATAACATGCAGTTCACTGGTTCAATAGAAATTGATGTGTAGAATGTAAAACATTAAACATTTAAAATGTCTTAAACAACATTCACACAAGTATAACACTAGGATTTAACATGGAAATCCAATCTGGGAAAAACCACCAGTAACATGCTACCAAGTTTTCACTCTTCTGAAGTGAGCTCAGTTAAGAGCCAACCCTGTTAAAGGATTTAATCACCTTGTTGGGAGTGGCCTTGTAAGAGGGCTTAAGAATATCCCACTAGAATTTCACCTTCATTAAAGGATTTTTAAATGACTATTAGATCAGGCTTGATTAAAGGATTTTAACTAATACAATGGTTAGAAACTAACAATAGGTTGATTTGATAAATACAACTCACTTTGCAAAGACATATCACAATTTAGCTCATCTTCTCATCCACTGACTAGCCTTTATATTTATCTTCATCTCTAATCTACTCAAAAATCCTTCAATAAATCACTCTTCACCTCTTCTCTACTCTATACTTCACATCCTTTTGCTAAAGTCTACCAATCAACAAATCAACAACTGTTGACCTCTATAGGTTAGTTCTTATGCCTCCTTAAATAGCTAGCTTTGATATTTTTCCATTTAAAAATCAATGTTGATCTTAGGGCTAGGTCAAATTCATTAATTCCTTCCATCATTTATTTTCCTCCTCCTTCTAGATACTTCTCAAAACTTCTCTTAGAATCCATGCCTAGGAATGCTAAAACATGGTTTATCATAGATTGAATGCTCTAGCTCATCAATACTTATCCTTCACACACATTGACCAATCCAAAATTCAACTATGTTGGATGGGAATTCAAATTCCTTCACAAATTGGAAAATGTTGATCCTCAATTAGTATTGTATTCCTTGGCTTGGTTGTCACTAGATAACTCAGTCAATACTAACTTTCTTTCTCAACATACTATATATTCTTTGATACTCAGTCTTTATTGATTCTTAGTTGACACTATATTTTCTTGACTTCTATTGTCACTTGGTCAACACCAGCATAACTCATCTTGTACTATAGGTTCCTTGATCTTCTACTAGGTTTCTCAATTTAGCCTATGTATTCAATATTCTTTTGATATCCTTTGCTTCTCTAATTTTATATATTTTTGTAGATAATGTTTCCTTTTGTCAATTATTTTTCAAGTAACTAACGATCTTTTCACCAAAGAAATCCAAGAGACACCTAGTACTTGAGTTTGTAGGCTAGTAAATGAAGATTCTTTAATATGGCTTTAAATATAGTAGATCAGTTGAACTATCCAATAGGACTATCAATACGAATACCATTGTCAAGTTAAGAGGCCCTTCTTCATAGATTTCCTTTGATGGTCCCATAAATAGTACTCATCTCAGGGAAGCCCTCCTCAACACCCACTTTTTAGTAGTTCATGTAGTTTTTAGGATTTTGGGTAAATAAATTATTATGAATAGAGATTGGTATAGGTTTCATAGAAATATCCCTACAATGTTCCCATAAATGGCTAGTTCAATTGGCATTGATAAAGGCAAAATTATTATTCTCTATAGGTGTTTGTTTAAACTAGAATAATTAGAAAACCTTGAGAAATTCTTGGCTAATATGAGAAATGACCTTCTTATTTGTAGGCCCTATCACTATGACGTTCCTCATCATGGAAGGTGGTTGGTTCCCCTATATTCGATAATTTCTCCTTTTGACCTGACCAGAGTAATAGAATGGTTCCTCATTAATTTCATGGAAATGAGTATTTTAAGTCACATTGATAAAGGAAACGCTGATATTCTCTAAAGATGTTTGTTTAAACCAGAATATTTAGAGAGCCTTAAGAAAGTCCTGGCTAATATGATAAATGACCTCCTTATTTGCAAGCCCTATCACTATGGCATTCCTCAACATGGAAGGTATCTAGTTCCCCTATATCTGATACTTTCTTCCTTTGACCTATCAAAGTAATAGAATGGATCCCTGTTATTCAAAAGAATGTTTATTTCCTCCTTTTCTTTATGCATTTTAAGTGAACCCAAGTTGGAAATTGGGTTGAGAGATATGTTGCATAAGAAAGAATTGGAGCATGGGAAAGTAAAACATAGGTGATCTTGGAGTGTCTGGAATTGCCAGTTCTAGAGGAAGAAGAAGTTGTTTCAGAAGTTGAGGATTCATCATCTTCATCACATATGTTTATAGACAAGTCTTTCCTTAGGCATCTTTAGATTCATTGGGAATGTAAATTTTATGGTCTACAATAAATTTTTTGTCCCTCATTTTATGCTTATATTGGTGTACTCATTTGGGCTCTGTATATATTTTATTTGTATTTGATCTCCTGATTCCATTTTGATGGTCCTAATCCTCATTTTCTTTAGCATTGTGATTGTATTATTATCTTATTATTATCTTTTCATCTTATTTTTTTGTTAAAATATTTTGATTTTGATTTTTACTTTTGTTTACTAACTACCTAGCAAGTAGATTGAAGTATGTTTTGGGTGGCTAGAGTTGTGTTATTTTAGGTAAGACTCCAAAAATGGAAAACTAAGTGGACCTTAGGAAGACAAGCTACAATATTTTTTTTAGTTTCCTATACATTTTTATTGTAATTCCTTTGAAAGGTGGATTTGTAATTATATAGAGAAAGACTATATAACTTCAGTCCAACTCGCTCATATTAGTGCCCTATGAGTTGGGTTGTATTTAAATTAAAATTTATCAATAGCTTTGGCCTCTTGCTTATCTTTTTTTTTTAAACGTAGAAAAAAATGTAATAGAAAATAGCAAAAGGACAATGTTTAAATGGCCTTTCAATATTGTTGCATGCATTAACCAATGAATGAAACATTACTTTATTTATTTATTATCCATTTCTTCCAAGTATATTATAGTCTAAATGGGTCAAAGGTATTTTCTATCATCTTTTTTTGAATTTCTAATTTTTTATTCAATGTTACCTAATTCTCCAATTGTTGTTAAGTTGTTCTCCATTGTTGAACTTTGGTAAAAAATGTTAATGTGGTCAATTGACCTAGTTTTAAATTTACACTTGTATTTAGTCTAAGTGAAACTTTAAGATGACATCTATATAATATTATTAGTCACATTTGACAAAGCAACAATAAAAACCATGTGTATCTCTATAGAATAATTATGTACCCTAGAATAAAACTTGATTATGTTCTTGATTCATATGTTTTGTTTAGTTGTGTTCAAAGCCATGTAGTTGGATAGACAGTGTTAGGAATAAGGTGTCTCAACCTTGGATAATTCCTATTCTTATTATTTATTTTATAAATGTATTGTTTTACAAAAAATGTAATTAAGTGTGAATGTACATGTCTAGTTGGCTTGTTGATGTGTCACTCCACTTGCATGTGTCAGCATCTTGAATTGTGTGTAAGGAAATCATGATTGAAATGGTTATGAAAAATTCCTATGACACATAAGATCTATCTTTGGAAGATATGATGATGGGTGAAGATGGTAAAACATGTGGCAATTGATCATTGAGTATTGTACACTCGAGTCTCTATCTAGTGCATGGGATTCAAGGAATCACCCCAAACAAAAAATTTAGGTTCCTACTTTTTTGAAGAATGGTAAAACCCTACTACAGTTGTTCTTTGGAATTTCCCTAAATGGAAAGCGCACTATATAAGCACTTTTAGGGTTGTAGATAGGAGAGTGAAAAAGTGTATTGTTGGTTGCTACTGGATAAGTCATGTGTGTCCTAAAAGAGCTTGCACTACAAGTGTGTTGTAACTTTTGAGTTGAAGATAATACACTGTGCAGGTTTTGGAGGGGTGGGGTTGTTTTACCGAAAGGTTTTTCCCCACCAGAATATCTTTGTGTTTATGTGTTATTATTTCTCTATCTATTTTTTGTGTTCATGGTTGACTACAATATTATTTTTTACATAATATTTAATCTTTAATTGTAAGGATTTAAAATAAATTTTCACAATAATTTCCTTAAGGAATTAGTGTAGGGAGTTATTTCTACACCTGATTTTCCTTACAAAAAGTTGATTTGAAGCTATCAAATTTTTATTTGCTAAATGATCTATTAACTAACATCATGTACTATAGAAATGTATCCAAAAAATATTAAAATTCTTCCCCAATGAACTTTAACTTTTTCAATGTACTCATTGCACACGAAGGTGTGATTTATAATAATTTTAACTTATTTTCTTGATGTTGTATTGGAAAGCATTTTTTTTGCTCAAGAGTTCTTAATAACATGTTATGTACATTCTATTAGACTATAATCAATAAATCCTACATTAATGCTCACTTCTATTTCAATTTAAGAATGGAATAGTGAAAATCTTCTTATCTTTGGAGCATTATATTTAATAGGAGCGGGCTAGGTTAAAAAATATCAAGGAGGGATGGAGACTCTTTTCCATTGGGCATATTTTTTATTATAAATATGCTAAAAAAATAATAGGCTTGGAAGAAGGAAAACTATTTATCTTTGAGATAAGATAAGATAATATTATTAATGTCCAACAAAAGACCACAATGAGGGTCTATGGGACAAGAAGCTTACACCAAGAAAATAGCAGACAAATGGAGCACCAAATGATGTCCACAAAATAACAAGTACAACAAAAGAAGAAGAAAGCAGGAGACATCATAGAAAAGATTAGCTATCTATCCTTGCAAGGAAAAAGTCCAACAATGACTAAAAAATGTGCCTACCAGAGGCCCTATGATGAAGATGAGTGCTACGAGAGGAGTGTCATTAAAAAAGAGGTCCCCTATGGGGTATTAGAGATCTAGAATGGCCTGTATTAAGGAAATGGTATAGACACTTCACACCCCAAACCAGAGTTGAGGGCAAGAAGAAGGTTGTAATAAGTTGTGTCTGGGCCTAACTCCTAGGAGATTAAAGTTGTAAAGTATGATCACAAAGCTGTAAGGACTCACAGAGATAGAGCACAATCCAATGCTGATTGGTGTACCTAAAAAAATCCAAGAGGGATTTTCAATCTCTATGCAAATAATAAAATATCCCTCTAATCTCATAGTATATGGGGCATCTAAAAAGAAAATGAGTCTCAAGTTCTACCTCAACTAAGGTACAAAGTGTGCACACTCGATCCTGTCTAGCAATATGGTGATCGACATAGATTTGGAGTCTATTTGAACCCACCCTTAAGGAGCCAAGGGAGATATGTAGGGCATATGTATAGTATCTTTGTAAGTACTCAGGGTGAATAATAATCTCATCCTGAATATCTAAGATGTGCTTGACATAGAAAGCCATCCTCAAATGTAGTCCCCTTGGAGGATCCACCCAAGTTTGTATGATATATTGCCTATATATATCAAGTCTAACATGCCCATTCAACTCCTACTAAGAGGGAAGTACATGAGAAGGATTGTCTAATGAGAACTAGTATGGAGGGAGATAATCAATGTCAATCCCAACTAAAATTAGCAGAATAGTAACCTAAGCATACCAACAATGGGCTCTAGTGGCTAGATCAAAGTCTAAAATAGAAATTGAAGAGTAGTATGCTAAGTAAGAGTATCTATGTTGGCCTTTAGCGAAGTCTACAAAACCATGTAGATGGTGGAGAAACTAGATCATGTCAAAAATGGTTGCAAGCCTGAATGGGTGAGCTCCAGACTCAGCCAAAATAATATTATGGGGGGTAGATCTATGACATCTGATAATCTGATGGAGGATCAGAGTCTAAGTATACTCAATCATGACCCAATTTGAGTCTAAAAAGGAAGAACCTCAAACTACCTCACCATAAAGCATTGTGGGTCTTACCAAGGAATCCAAGAGGGATAGCTTAGATGATGTGTGTCTTGAAAGTGGTGTCTAAAGCACTATCTCTAAAACATGGAAAGGGAACCCAACCCTTTACTAATCTAAGGCTTAATGGCTAATCTCAACCTAAAATGAGATCTAGAAAACTTAACCCCAAGGTATGTGTAAGATGATTTAATCTCAACTTCTTGATCTTGGAAGTGAAAATGGAGATGTGAGGTCTTCAAACCATTGAAGACCATAACACAAGTCTTCTCAAGATTCATGACCAACTATCTCATGTCACAAAAAGATGCAAGTCTATCTAAGTTCCTCTGAAGACCCTCAGGAGAAGAAGAAAAAAGAACCACATCATCAGAAAAGAGAAGGATGAAGATTAATACCTAGTGTAGATGAAAACCATCACCTAGAAGCAATGAGTCTCTAAGAAAAGTCTTGAGCTCATCAACGTAGATCCCAAACAAGGTGGGTGGGAGCAGGCAGCCTTGCTTCACCCCAATGGTGCTCTATATAGTGTTAGAGAGGCCCTCTGTGGTCCTAAGTCTACCAATCACTATCTCATATAACCTCATGATAGTCATCAATAAGCTCTTAGAAATACCAATATCTCTCAGTCTTTGAAAAAAGGCTGTCTGGGGATGGAATCAAAAGCCTTATAAAAATCCACAAAATAGCAGTAGACTTTTTTCAAGTGGTGCTAAGCCTCCTCAATAATAGCCCATAGTGTAAAGATATGATCCATGGTCTAGTAATCTGCCTTGAATCCTACTTGACCCTTAGCCCTACAATTCCTCCTATTGAGCTCATTGGATAAAATAGTATTCAATGTTGTAGAATAAAGTTTGGCAAATTTATGCCCTATCATGATCTTGGAAGCAAGAGAGGCCATTTAGAATCACCAAATTAGAGGACTCACAGAGCTAGAGAAGGTGGTGACCATAGCAAGTTAGAGGTCCACTGTGATCCTCAGAAAAACATTAAAGCCCCATACTAGTAGGATCCCTCTCAGTAGTACAAATCAAGTTAGATCCATGATCATACTAGGGGGTCTAGAGATGTTTAGTTAATGCATTAAAATCTCTTAAGATGATGATGTCACCCATAACCCCAAACTTGGAGATGCTCTCAAATAGGTTTGTAAAAGGATTCTCTTCCTCAACTCTGTGAATGGCATAAGGTGACGAAGTTAGCGAAAAGTAACAAACAATAATGAAGATATCTCTCTAATGGCAATTGGTGCCACCAACCCAGATCTACATAAATCTGGCCTAAGAGTCAAAATGAACCAATGTGGTAGTATTGAACATATCATCTCTAATCAAACAAGAAACCCCATCAGAACCATGCACACCACCTTAAGCGCAGACCTCCTCTCTGCAAGCTAAATTTGAGAATTTTGTTAATATAAATGAATTTGGTTGAGAATTAATAGGTATAGAAGAAAGAAAACCCATCATATTTTATCATGTGTTTTAATATAGATATATTTTGAATCTCAGATCTCGCAACACTAATCTTTCTACCTCAAGGTTATTGTTTCCAAAAATCAGCCTCTTTTAGCATATATATATTTATTTATTTATTTAATATTGGATTTGGCAACATTACTCTTTCTACCTCGGGGTTGTTGTTGTTCAGTTGCTAAAGTTGGTTGAACAATTTGAAAAATTCAAATGAACTAATGGTTATTACATATGCATCCATCATTGATTGTTTCCTATCTTTAGAGGAACATGGTTTGGTTGCATAGGTTTCAGAAAATGCATTTATTTGCAACTAATTAATTTTTCATTTGACTTGATTCTACATTTTTGCAAAGAACAAAAACACTCCAAAGATGTATATTTGCTGAAAAAAATTATGTTTTGACATAGGTAAGATGTTTCTCAATAATAAATGTAAAATGAACCTTCAATATCATAGTTTTATTTTGTTCTAAATATTTTTATGTTAAACAAATCAATAAAGTGGCTTACTTTATTGCTTCCAATTCTAGATTGATTATTAACTATTTCCTAATGCTTCAAATTTACTCAAGGTTTGGTAACAGTGATGGGTAGCATCTTAACAATATTTATGATCTTTCTTGGTTACCAACTCATCTTCTAGATCTAATGAGTTCTTTAAGATTCTATACCAGTAAGATTATTTTAATGTCTTCCTTTATGTTATACATAACAACAAAAAACATTAACATTGGAATTTTAGAGTTTTTTTATAAGATATAATAAATTGTGGAAAATGCAAAGTTAAGGACTAAGTGTTCATACTATACTAGGGTTGTGGGATCATGTGAACTTGTCTCTTTTTCCATGTACATTAGCTCTCATTATTACTCAAAGTAACACTTGGGAGTCTTGAAGGATATAATCAAATAAAATAAAATCTAATTGGAGACCTTAAAAATAATATTTAAGTATATTATAAGATCTTCTAGACAAATGAAGCCCTACAAATTCATTTGTGAATCAAATTTATATTTAAAGGGAAACTATTTATATGATCTTTAAAGTTCTGATGTTGTAAGAACTTAACTTATCTAGGAGTGGGCACAAAAATTTATTTATAAAACATTTGATTGGATTTTGGATTTGATATCTTATCAATATTTTCACAACTCAAAATGTTTAAAGAATAAATCATAAAATATAAAAGTCCAAGGATAATATTATTTTCTCCATGAGTGAATTTGACTTCGTACAACAAAGTTAATCTTCCTTATATCAGTTTGTAGATTAGAAATCTATGGATGCACCAAGAATGTGGTGAAATTTAAGAGAGTATATTAACATACTTCATTGACAATGATATGAGCAAGGAGCTTTATTTGGTTATATAACTACAATGATAAAATTGTAAGAGAAAATCTTTCTAATCTACTAATTTTTACAAAATGTAGAACAAGCATAGTCATGAATATTTTTTGAAATTAATGGAACTAAAAATTATTTATTACCATGAGAAATTTTCTACATCTTAAAACAAAATCCCAATAAAAATTTGTCTTATGCAAGCCTATGAAGTCTTTGAGTAACCACTTTCATATCTATGTTCTCATTCAAAACTTGTGTCATGCTACAACCTATGAGAAGGGTGAGAAATTGTGTGTTAAGATATCACCAAGCATGGAAGTATACTAGTCATAAGTGAAATTTCAAATATTGGGATGTTGTAGATGAAGTACATTTGTAGTTGGAAAAGATGCTTATTTAGTTACAATAGGTGATAATAAATGGTTGTATTTAACTCTATATTCAATTTGCATTTTGATCATTTATCATTCCACTCTTGGCATTTAATTTAAATTTTAATCTTTTGAGTCTCGACAAGGAGAAAATTGTGTTTTTTCTAATATCTCATCTTGATTCACATCACCCCCTATTTCAAGTGGGATATGTTCATATTTAAAAATTTATTTGAAACCTTTTTAAAAGAGATTCTAATATTATGTCTTTGGAAACCATGGAAAACAAATTATTAAGGTGTTGGCTTATATTACACCCCTTGACTTGTGATTTGTGTATGCAACAAAGAAGTGAGTTATAATTAAAACTTTGTTTTCTCATTTTTTTATAACAATTTCCATTTACAATATTCAGGACTCAAGGTGAATCATGGAGTCAAATTTTAAAGGGTTGCCCATACAACATGATACTTGGCTTTATAAAGACCTCTAGTAATTTCACATCCTTTTGAGAAAAAACTTGCAAAGGGATTAATGGCATGTTATTATTTTAGCCATGGGATTGTCCTACATTTGAGAGTTTCTTGCTTTAGTTATCTCATCGACTTGCTCTTTCAAGTTTTTCTTTATCTTGAAGGATAGCTTCCCATAAAGGTCTCCCCTTTCTATATGGTAACTTTCTTGCATGAGAACAATAAATAGTGATTTAAAATGTGGTAAGATGGGAAAGTTATAACAATGATCAATTTTTTTTCAAATGGCCTTAATTGTCCTTGTGATTTATCTAATCGTATTGATCAAAACAATGAGAGCCTTTGCCTTATTACATCATAACTTAACCTATAATTTATTTTTGATTAAGTGAAAGAAGGTTTTCAAGGGGCCTTGAAACCCTCTGCAAAGTAGGTTTTACGAGGGACCTAAACCTAACAACATAAAATAAGCATTATGAAATATAGAGAAATGGAGAAAAGGATAGATAAGACATAGGAAAGGAAAGGGGGGACAAGACAAAGAACACTCACGACCACCCCAAAAAAGAAATGAACAATGTTAATCTAGAAAGAATCTACTACAAACACCCCACTACCTAAAAAAATAATTATCCTAAATTAGGATTTTCCTTTCAATCTTTTCTTATGAGATCTAACAGTCATATCAAAAGGAGATGATTTCTTAGAATATTTACCTTTTACTATAACCCATCCTTCTTCAATCTTAACAACCTCAACATGTCAAGCCCTTGAATCCATAGAACTAACACAACTAGAAGCAATAGGGACAACATGCACTATAGATATAGGAGATGAAGAAGATGTAGTAGAAGCATATGGACCTTCACAATTAGTAGGAGCAAGGAATTTAATCTCCCTATTGATGGAAGGTTATATAGAGATAGAACCAATTGAAGAACCATTAGGGTAACCATTAGCAGAGACCACTTGCAAATAAAGAATCTTTCAAAAAAAAAAAAACACCATTTGATAAATAACTTCCATAGGATATGAATCTGAAGTGTTATTCGAATGTTCTATTCCATCCACTTGAGAAGAGGCACCCTTCCACCATGAAGTAGCAACCTTTGACCTATATTTCTTTTATAACCTCTTTAGTTACATTTTTCATGTAAACAAATTTTTCATTGAGTTATTGTAATCTAAGCATAAAAATGGCCTCAATCTAATGTATTTCTAGAGATCAATTGGCATGATATATACTCTATTTTTTATGATTTTTTGTGTCTATAATTATCAACTATTGTTGGATTTGTAGGTGTATAAGCTCAATGATCTTTGCAATATTCTCTTTAAAAAATACCTTGCTTCCTCTACCCTTTTCTTGTTTATAATCAAACTATAAATGTTGAGCAAGTCTTGAATCTCCATTATCCACATAAAGGCATTATTTTCATTGTCCTTTAATTAAATTAAAATGTTATCTTTAAGTTGCACCTATATGTGATTATCCTCTTTTATGTTTAATCATCTAGAAAGTGATACAAAGGTACTTTGTACAAGACAATGAAACCCCTCCAATTTTGCAAAATCTTTCATTGTAATCTAAATTGTGGATGTTAAATTTGATATGCACCTTTTGTGTAATTTGAAGAGGGACATTGCAATTTTCTTGAAACCCTATCCACTTCTTTCATCTATTTCTAGCATTCTTACTCTTTGTCAATTGGTAAAGATTGGTGTAGAGTGTGGGGTTCCTTAGCTTCTTGTGTTAATTTTATGAGATAGTTAACAAAATTTTGTTCATCCCTTCTCACACCACTTTTCCTTTTTCAAACTTTCATTTTTTAATTCATTAATTGAGATCATTTCATAGTTCTTTATTTGTTTTGTTAATTATTTTAGAAATTCATAATCATATAATATATGTGTAATTTGTATGAATTATTTAGCATGCATCTATTAACCATGAGAATAATTTGCTACTATCCATTATTTATTCATTAAAAATTTACTCTTGGTCAGATACCAAGACATGGGTGAAAAATTGAAAGCACATTTCATAATGACCTTCTGAAATGAATTTACAATATTCCTACATAAATTAACTAAGGATTGAATATTTACTATATTTATCATCTTCTAGGATTCTATTGATCATCAGGTACATGAAAATTTTGAGCAATGTGTCCTAAGTTGTTACACTTATAACACATGATTTTTCTTCTATCCTCATAAGATCTTCCTTCTTTCAATGTCCTTTCATTAGATCTTCGTCTATCTATAGGGCTAGTATATCTAGACATTCTATTGTTTCTCCTATCATTATCATACTTAGGTTTCCTAAAATCAATTGTATTATGACCCATACCATGACAATTATGACAATAAAAGTCCTTAACATAATTAAATGACTTATTAGTACAATATCTTTTCATATGACCTATTTCATTACATAAGAAACACTTAACTCTAAATTCATACCTAGTTTACTTAGGAGTTTCCACTTGCTTTGGTTCATCCAAGATTTCAACTTCCTTGTTTTGCTCAACTTTTTTTGGTTTCTCAAAAGATTGACTAGATTCAATCTTATAATCATATTTGTCTTTTTCTTTTGTATCTAATCTAATCTCAAGTTTCTTCATAGACATGTTAATTAGATAGCCAAGACCAGTCTTGTCATAAGAAGGTATTTGTATAGGCATTGAATCATCAAGCTTTTCTCTGCTAGAGTAAAGTTTCTCAAGTTGTTGTTTACGCTGTGTTAATTCACCTTTCACAATAGTATTGTACTTAAGGAGTTCTTCGTGATCTTCCTTCAATGTTTCAAGTTTAGATTTTTTTTTGCCAGACTTGCTCTCAGATCTGCATTTTCAATCTTCAAATTAGATTCAATTTTTCTAGGATCATTTCTTAGAGTTGACTTCAGATTTGTAATCTTCAATTCATGCTTCAAGATCTTGTATTCTATTTTCAACTTTGAATAGTCATCATCAGTAGTTCCAGATTTAGTAGATTCAGGCTTGGATTCTAGATGTTTAATCTTTTCCTTCAACTAACCAATATATATTTTGGAGTCTTCATAGCTGTCCTTTAGGTTGTCTCTTTCTTCAGTAAGGAGATCAACTTGTTCAAGAGCTTCTTCAAGGTTCTTGATTAACTGTTCCATATCCATGGGGATCTTACTTCAGTTATTAAGCCTCTACAAAGTAACTATGCTCTGATACTAATTGTTAGAAGTAGGGATTATTGAGAGGGGGGGTGAATTAGTAATCTACAAACTTTAGTCACCAAATGGATATTATTACTTACTTTAAGCCATGCATAGCCAAAAAATAAAGAAATGTTGAACAGTAACAATAGCAATGCACAAAGAAAACTCATAACACCATTTTTTTTTACTAGAGAAACCTTGGCCAAGGGAAAACCCTAGCGGGGATGATACCCACTAGATAATATATTGATATCTAAGTTCCTTTTTAGAGGATGGACCCTATTAGGAGTCAATGAGAAAATTCAGTATAAGTGGTTCTAGTTAGGAGACTTTGAATCCATGATAAGATATTTCGACCCTATTAGGAGTTGTAGTACAATGTATGCAAGAAGAGACCACTACCCAAACATTCAATTTCAACTACAAGAAGAGCTCACTGCTCAAACAAATAGTTTACTGTATTTGTCTTCCTTGTCTAATCTTTGATTTTCAGCTCAATCTCAGATCACCAAATAGCTCATACAAAACTTTTCATATACCACTTTCATAAAAGTTCGCTCACTTCGCATAACTTCACAAGAACATACAAGCACTTTTCTTCCTCATTATATCAAGATAGCACACTTATTATCGCAAGAAGTCCCTTGCATAAATACCATGCCTTTACCCAAATTATTATATTCTTTAAACAAAATAATTATTTTCCTTCAATTTTGTTGTCTTGCATCATCAAAACATGATTATATTTATTTCATATAGTCTGTACAAACTTTTGATGTTATACACATCATCACCAACATGTATACTATCTCCATGTAACTTTGCTTCTCATAATATGACATCTACAACATGTTATAAACAAAATAATACACTACTGTAAACCAAATTCTATACTTAGACAACTTTCTTATTAATAACCACAAAGTATCTTTATTTCTAAGGTTTCTTGTTAACATGTACATCATGTGTTGCCATTAATGACAAACCAAATTCTATACTTAGACAATTTTTTGATTACCAACCACTAAATATCTTTATTTTTAAGGTTTCATATTAACATGTATATCATGTGTTGCCATTAATGACAACAATTACGTATCACAATTAGCCAATTGTCAACATTATATTCTCAAGGTGTCGAGAGTATTTTCTATCAAATTTTTTTAAGGTTTTAATTTTTCATTCAATACTACCTACTTCTCGAATTGTGTTATCCCCAGTAAGACATTCCAGAAGACATTTGAACACACCTCATATTTCATCAACTAGTCTTATAAGAAAGAAACAAAAGATAAACCTGAAGATATTTCCCTGAAAATTATTTGAATGCCAGCAATAACTAATACAAATTTAAAATTTTAAAAAAAAAAACTATCACATACAACTTATCTAAAAGCTTACAAATAATCACATCAGATGGACTGAGAATAGCTAAGAATATAACCACCAAATTATAAGTGGAAGGAAACCCATTGTAGCATGAAATCAAAATGCATCTTTTTTCCTAATTGTATTTGAATGATTTCCTTAAACAACCTTCATCCTTCATTTGTTTCGATTTCAAACTATGGTTTCTAAGAAAGAGAATCGATGACCTACCTGATTTCAATCCTTCTGGGCCTCGATATGTATGCTCTAAAATATATCTTCATAATTTAGGAACAATTTCAAATACGCACAAAAAGAACACAACATCTTATATAAATTTATAAGTTGTTTTCTCCTATCATTGCACCCCTTTTATCTCCTTAATGTAATTACCACTAAAATACAATTCATTTTACTAATATCTCTAACACTAGCCTATTTTACAATTAACTAAAATTAATGGAGAAAGACAATAATAATTATCAACTTATAAATTGATAGTGTGTGATTTAAAATAATAAGTTAATCTAATATTTACATTGGATATAAAGGAGATGACCTAGTAGCCACCTAGGCTAACTTTGGGCACCTAGAACTCTAATCCGTATACTAAAATTTGCCAAAAATTTTATAAGCCTCCATAGGTGAGTGAAAAAATTTCTCCTTTGACAAGGTTCCAACACCTTCTTACCAAATAATACTCACCAAGCTAGCAAGTTATCTCCTACCTCAAGCTCATGTACCAAGTCCTCATTTTCTTTCACCACACCAGCTCTTTTATCCCTAACCTTTCTCTCAGCATTGAAACATTCAAATTATTTGTATCCTCCTTCACTACATATGAAACAAGTGCCTTTAAATGCATCTCTACCTATTCTTCTCCTATATTCAATGGATTTTGGTTCATCCTTAGCAATTTGTTTATCCTTCATTGAGTGATCCTACTTATCCTTTTCTCGGGAATTACCTTAATGTTCTATTCAACTTATTTTTTTTCTTCAGAGCATACTGATAAGCATCCTCAACCAAGTAAATATTTAGCATATCAATCTCATCCTGAATATTGAATCTCAAACCATTAATATATTGAGTCAACTTCTACTTAGATAGTTCTCTATGTCCAGACTGAATAGTCATCTTGTAAAACTCCTTGGTATAACCCCTCACATACATATACTTCTTATTTGTATTAAATAGAGAGAGGTCAAAGAATAAGGGAGATCTACAACAAAAAGAAGACCTAGGAGGTGAGGCCTCATAATGGGAATACCTGAGAATCAAATTGATTTCAATATAGTTTAAAGAATATAGTAGAAATAGAAAATATAGGAAGAAAGAAGGGAGAAATGCCTAACTAAGTAAGAATTTTCCCAAGTGGTCCACCCTTTTGAACCTTTCATCCAAACAATGTTCATTCTATCTTATATTTGATCCATCACACACATCATATCATCAAATGCATCTTTGTTCTTTTTGACCTCCTCGTTCAACTTTTTCACCACATCTTCAAAGGTAGCAAAGTTACCCATGGTCTTCCTCCAGTCATAGTCATTCTTCATTTCAAAGACAAACATCATTGTGTGCCCCACTTTCAGGAATCTCTTCAACTTCTCCTAATTAATCATCATGTTTATCATCACCTATGAGGAAATTTTAAAAGATATGACAATTCTAAAAGAGTCACTAAGCATTCTAGAAATGTTTTGATACATGTCTTCATTTATGATTTTCTATATCTGCCACAAAATGTATAATATTTCATAAAATATTAGAATCCTTTTTTAAACCAAGAATATATCCTGTAATAATTTCAAATATAGTAACATTTTGAGGATAATTAATGAAAAAATAATAACCAAATTTCTTTAGCAATAGAGCAAACAAATAGATTATGTCTACAAGTATCAAGAAGCCTACAAATATCACATATTTCAATACAGGTAGGATCTTTTCTCAGAGGTAGTCCATCCAATAGATTAAGCCATTTAAAGCATTTAACTTTCAGATCAATACAAATTTTCCACAAAAGATTTAAAAACTTTTTCCAAGAAGTGTTATCCAAATCAATGTACCACAGATTATTAACATGATTGATGATGGAATTATTATAAGAAAGAATATTGTAAATACTTTTAGCTTTAATTTTAGTAAGTATAGAGCCATCAAGTCACTTCATATCAAGGAACCTATGAGAATTTACATGACACATAGTAGGAAGATCTTTGCAATCTTTCACAATCATATTATAAGTTTTCCTTTGAGAGTGGGGGATGTTTTACACGGATCTAAGAACATCCCAACTTATAAGTCAGGAGATTCCTCACACACCCAAGATCTAGCCAAGCATCCTTGAGAGAGGGCAAGGGGCTTACCTAAGAGGTAGAGGTTCCACCAAATGGAATGCTCACCATGAAGAATGTTATTATCATGGAAAGCCTTGGTAGGGAGAAAGGCCCTAACATGCTCCCAAGTTTTCCAAATAGATTTAGGAATAGAAAATCCATGAACCATCACAAGGAAATTCCCTTCCATAAGATCCCCCCTAGGGAGATTCTTCCAATTTTTGGCATTTTTAGGGAAACCTCTTTGAATATTACTCCTAACCAGGACTTTCCATGGTTAAGAGCCTTTCAGAGAGTGAAATATGCATTTGGTAGCAAGAGCGATTGCTTGAATTTTAAGGTTTCTAAGCCCAAGTCCCCCCCCCCACTAGAATTTTAATAGTGTGACACCAATCCCATTTGAAAAAATGCATCTTTTATTACTCTTACCATCAAACCAAAGAAAATTTCAAATGGCCTTTTGAATCTCAAGAATCTAGTAGTTGCTAAACATCCAAGCAGGAGAATAGTATATGTTCTAAGAAGAGAGGATCTTCTGGAAAACTTGCACTCTACCAGCTAGAGATAGAGACATATTGTGACATTTGGATAGTATTTTATTAATTTCATATTTTATCCACAACCACATTTCCTTAAGTGAGGGCTCCATAGAGAATGGTATGCCAAGGTAGTGTACAATTCTTTAAGGACCCCCCATTGATATCCAAATTTACCAATCTAGTCTGGAGGCTGATTATCCCAACCAAGGATGATTGATTTGGATTAGGACAACTAGGCACTAGAAATAGGTAGAAGAGATTAAGTTTATTATGCATATTTTTTAAGTTGGTTTCATTAACCTCAAAAAAGAAAGTAGTGTCATTAGCAAATTGGCATTGTAACAAATCAGAACTATTAGGTAAAGGGATGCCCTTAACACAAGGAGAGAGAGAATTATCTCTAAGAATGAATGAGAGGGCATCAGAAGAAATCACAAATAGGGCCAGGGCAAAGGGCCACCCCTTTTTAATTGATCTATCAAGCACAAAAGGGGTTGAGAGGGAACCATTCATATCAATTTGGGAAAAGGCATATTTAAGTAACATCATGACCAACTTGCAAAAGGGTAAAGGAAATCCAAAGGCCTCAAGCACCACGAGGATAAAAGTCCCATTCAACTCTTTCATAGGCCTTCTCTAAATCCAAAAGAAACATGGTAGTATTTTGATTAGAATACTTGGCCCAATTCATGGCCTCTCAACTGGTGACAAGATTCTCTAGGATATATCTTCCCTTAATGAAACTGGTCTGAGTGGAGTAAACAAACTTAGGGAGGACTTCCTAAAGTCTGAGGGAAAGAATCTTAACAAGAATCTTATAAGACACATTAAGGAGGGTAATAGGCCTCCAGTTCTTAATGAGAGACTTATCACCCTCCTTAGGGATAAATTTAATGATCTCCCTATAATCCAGTCACCAAGAGAGCCTTTATTCAAGGCTTCAAAATAAATCTCTTGCAAGTCATTATAGATCCACCTACTATTACTTTGTAAACTTCAATGGGGATACCATCAGGCCCAGGAGCCTTGTCACATTTTAAGGTAGTGATGCCTTTTTGAATATCCTCAAAAGATATGTTTATGTTGAGCAAATCTAAGTCACTACTAGTTGCTCTACTAGGGATAAGGTTTTGCACTTGTCTCTAAGAATCTTAGCCTTTTTAGTACCTTCTATAGTAAAAAGCTTTTGATAGAACTGGAGAAAATCCATCTTAATATTATTAGTGTTCATGATCTCAATGTCATTAATAATCAATATACCAATGGATTCATTAATCTTCTTCTACTTAAGAATATTGAAGAAAATTTTGGAGCCTCTGTCACCATGTTGGAGCCAATAAGCATTAGATCTAATGATGGCACCCTTGGGTTTGAAATGTTGGTGTCTTCTAAGAGTGTCTCTAGCCTTGGCGACTTGAAAAACAAGATTATCATCAAAAGGATTGGAATGGATGTGCTCTTCAACCAAAAGGAGATCAGTAGATAGATTTTTCTCAACAAACCTGTAGTCTTTGGCTTTCTTTTTATGAATGTTTTGAATGAAATTGTTTCAAGAAATAGTATTTTGATTCCATCTATCAATGTGAGATTGGTAAATAGGGGTTGTGCTTATAAATGATTCTAATAAGGTTAATACCAGAAAGGATGTCTTGATCCTATAGAAGGCTGGTAATGAGCATGAATTTTGTGTTACTAGGCTTGCAACAAGGTGATAAGTTGTTAACTCTAATGCAAATAGATATGAAGTGATGATCTAATAGGGGTAGTAGGGGTGATAGTAACAAAGTTACCTTGATTATTAGGTATAAAAGAAAAGTAATTTTTATTAGCATAGAACCTATCCAATCTAGAGTGTATTCTATAGGTTCCACCCTAAAAAATTGCACCAGGTATACCACAAACAAGAGTTAGAGGTTCTACCTCTAGCAAGTGGGTCAAAAAGATATTTTTGATGAATCAACTTATTACATCAGATTTTCTCCAAGCCTTTCTAGGAGAAATGAACACCACCGCTCTTGTCATATTGGGATTCTATCACATTAAAGTCACCTGCTAAGATCCAAGGAATGTTAGGAAGGGTAGAGAGTAAATTCCACTAATCAACTCTTTCCTTGTAATCATTAGAAGCATAAATAGAGAAAATATCAATAGTTAAACTGTGGTGGTTGATAGTAACCCACACAGCCTTCTTGCAAGGAGAAATACCATGTCCTGTAATAAGATCAGCCCATTTAGGGCTGCTGAGGATACCATATCCTTCTATTTTAAATTCTACAATCCCTCTTAGACAACTCAACTTCATAATCAACAGGAATGAAGATAGCCTTCAATTTAGTTACCATAAATCTCCATCTAGTGATCTTCATTTAACTTTCCTCTTCTCTATCTCATTGCAATTCTTTCCACCATAAACTAGCATGTCCTTTTAGCTTCATAAGTGTCGACCTCACTTTGAGCGGATCACCAATATCTTCTAACTCAAAGTAATCTTTCAATTCACCAATCCAATCAATTAAGTCTTCAAGATTTGAAGTACTTGAGAAAATGGAAACATTCATCTTATGCTTAGTTTCAACCGAGCGCCAAATCTATCCAACTGACCAATTCTATCTCCCACAGATCTCTCCATTCAATCAATTCTATCCTCACCACTAGATTCAACAATCTTGAAGTCTTCAGTAGCTTCTTCATAACCATCCCAATACCCACATTCCTAGGTACACCAGTTATAGCTTTCATGATCTCAATGACCATATCACTCTTCGTCAACTCGATCTTAGATCTGAAGTCTAATCTAACTCTTTGTGAAATCTTAATCTCCACAACATAATAGAAATATGTACTCACCCTAGATTCCAATTGTCTTGGAGGAATCTTCCAAGATCTTCAAAAATCTAGAGGAACAAATCACCAACCAGGTCAAACCTTCACTCTGATACCACTTGACATAGTACAAGGCCTAATGAATCCCCAAAGGAGATGACTAAGCCCCAACAAAAAATCACACAATGGAAACACAATAGAAATGCAAGAGTTGATAGAAAATCCAACTCTTTATTCATAAACAACTGAGTACATGAAATGTGTCGAGCTATAAGATCTTACCGATTATGACCAAATACAAAGAAATTATAGTGAAAATTACCCGTAGCTAACCCAAATATGTAACAATGCATCAGTTTGGTAGAAACACCAAGCAAGATCTAAACTTGTGCTCACAAGCCACCAAACAACCTTCTTGTTTCCTAAGCCCACACTCAGCTACTAGCTTTTCTCACATATTCACAACTCTAGATTATGTCCTAAATCTTTGTTACTCAATCTATCCACCCACTGAACTCTCGCTGACACTACCCAAACCCTCATTTTATATTTACATAGATACAAGTTGGCCTACTATAAATAGAATTGTCTAGAACCCAAATAAACATAACATGCCTTAGTCAATGTACGACAATAATTAAATGCACATATGAGAAATAAGCAAGACCTCAAATAGGTCCTCAAAAATTTCATGATCAATCCACCTTAGGATCATGTGCAACATGTACTATATCCACTAAGTCAGCCAATCAAATCTCCAATAATTTCTATTCAATGAGCCAAAACATCAAGCATCGGCAGGAATTGCCAAGCATGCAGAATATCACTAACCAAGCACGACCATTGAGCTCCTACAAGCATCACCAAGCACAAGTTCAACCAAGAAGGTCATCAACTGAGAACCTTAAGCTTTACTAAGTCCCTTCAATCATCAAGGTCCTCGAGTAAAACTACACCTAAAAACTTCTTAATAATGACCAAGCATCACCTCCTTTCAATCAAGTTCTCCAACTCCAACCTCAAATCCACTCGAGGAAGCTCCTATATCAAAAAAAAAAAAAAAAAAAAAATTGAAATGGTCATGGCAATAAATGAAAAATAAGAAATGAATTGGAAGGTTGAGTTAAAGGACCTACAAGGCCTCACCACTCAATGTAGTCAATGCTCAGAGTGTGCTAATATAGCCTTCCGATTTGTGGGGATGCAATAGTTATGAACTAACTTCATAAAATATACAAAGAAGTCTACATTTATTAAGACACTACAAATCTACATCATGTAGGCAAACATTGAAACATATGTTCACCTATTATCTACACATGCTTTGAGCCATCCATTCTGAATGAATCGTTCTATAATTGATTTTCTTTTTGACAAATAACTTTTGCAGTGATATCAAGTTTGCTAACATTCAAAAGATGCCCTAAAGTGTAGACTCTGACATGAGGTTGTTAGAGTAATTCAATGCCACTGGTTCTTTTCTAATTTTTTAACCTATAGCTTTACTTATAACTAGGATGATGGTTTCAAGGGTGTAGCATCATTATGCTTTGCACTCTTTGTTATAGGAAGAGAATTAATTTCTATAAGGTCACTTTGGTTTACACTTAGTGGATGATACATGGTGAGAAAATATCCTCAGCAGAAGTAAGAATAAAACTTCAATTGATATTATCATTACAGTCTTGTTACTTCTGCAGGGAATTGTTAGGAGAGTTTAGAGTAGAATAATAAAGTTAATTTTTTGTTCCAAAGTTATCTAAAATATTTTCTAGATAATCCATAATTAAGTAGGTAAGTCTAGGACAAGATCTTCACATATGGTAGAAAGAAAAGTAGAGCTTCAAATAGTAATAAATTGGAACATTTTGTTGTCTCTTCTACAAACTTATTTCTTGTATAACATATTTTAGAGATCTGTCCACTACCATTACTTAAACAACAAAATGTTTTAGGTATGCTTTCCAATTATGTCCAATCTCTTATTCTTCATTCTTTTTACAATCCTTATAAGAGGAAAATAAATGAATTTAAATAGTGAGGATAAAATGTCCATGATAGCCATCAGATGTGGAGAAATATTTAGGTAACATTTAAAAGAAAATGAATTTGATGTGAAATTCAAATTATAGTGCCTGAAAAACAACTTCCTACACAATGCTATGATGTCAATCCATCAAAGTCACTTCAGATTCTATATCTAACACAGAATAATTTATTTTCATCTCTTTCTCTCTCTAGGACAAGGGTGGGTGGGAGTCCCTATCTACTTATCTTAGGTGACCTCAAGTTTGAGTTTGTGGAAGCCATGCCTTGTGAATCAATTAAGAGCATGTGGGATAATATGAAGAATATATATGAAAGAGATGATAAAGTGGAGAAGGAAAAGCTTTCAACCCATCGAAGATAATTTTAAAATCTCAAGATGAACAAAGAGAACATAGTTTTGTATTTGCTTCATGTTGACGAGAATGTAAATATAATAAGAGATTTTTTTGAATAGGTTGATGAAGGGGTGAACCCAAAATAGTAGGAGAAAAGGATTTTGAATAAATATACACAATGAAAACAACTGTTATAAAAGAAAAGGATTACATCACTCAAGTGATAAGACATTGACAAAGTTTCAAGATCATGAAGATAATGATAGCAGCGAAGAAAGTAAAGAGAAGCAGTCATAAGGTTAGTACTAGAAGAGAGTTAATTTGTTAGAAGAAGAGAAATAATGTGTGTTTTGTGTTCTTTATTACAAAAAGAGAATTAATTTTTATGAAATTGCTTTGGTTTACACTCATTGGATGATACATGGTGAGCGGTGAGCAAAGATCCTCAACATAAGTAAGAATACAACTTCAATTGATATTACTATTACTGTCTGGTTACTTCTGTAGGGAATTGTTAGGACAGTTTAGAGTAGAATAATAAAGTTAATTATTTGTTCCAAAGTTATCTAAAATATTTTCTAGATAATCCATAATTAAGTAGGTAAGTCTAGGACAAGATATTCACTTATGGTAGAAAGAAAAGTAGAGCTTCAAACAGTAATAAATTGGAACATTTTGTTATCTCTTCTATAAACTTATTTCTTGTATCACATATTTTAGAGATCTGCCCACTACCATTACTTGAACAACAAAATGTTTTAGGTATGCTTGCCAATTGTGTCTAGTCTCTTATAGTCCCTATAAGAGGAAAATAAATGAATTTAAACAGTGAGGATAAAATGTCCATGATAAATAATCATCAGATGTGGATAAAGATTTAGGTAACATTTAAAAGAAAATGAATTTGACGCAAAGTTCAAATTATAGTGCTTGAAAAACTTCCTGCACAATGTTATGATGGCAATCCATCAAAGTCACTTTAGATTCTATATCTAACACAGAATCATTTATTTTCATCTCTTTCTCTCTCTAGGATGGGGGTGAGTGGGAGGCCTTATCTACCTATCCTAGGTGACCTCAAATTGGAGTTTGTAGAAGCCATGTCTTACGAATCAGCTAAGGAAATGTGGGATACTATGAAGAATATATATGAAAGAGATTATAAAATGAAGGAAAAGCTTTAAACCCATCGAAGATGATTTGAAACTCTCAAGATGAACAAAGAAGAGAACATAGTTTTTTAATTGCTTCATGTTGATGAGAATGAAAATATAATAAGAGGTCTTTTTGAAGAGGTTGATGCAAAGGTGAACCCACAATAGTGAGAGGAAAGGATTTTGAATAAATATACACAATGAAATGATTGTTATAAAAGAAAAGGATTACATCACTAAAGTGATAAGACATTGAAAAAGTTTCAAGATCATGAAGATAATGACAACAACAAAGAAAGTAAAGAGGAGCACTTATAAGTGTAAGAATTTTCCTTAGGGAAAAATGACACCAAGATCAAGAAGCACAAGACTTAGCACAATATGGACCAAATGATGTATGATCATAATAGCAATATGAAAATGAATATCTGAGGTACAATACACACTAGAAATGCCTATATATAAAGGCCTCTAGAATGATTAGGAGTTAGTGAAGAGATAAGCTCAACAACTAAGCACACGTCCACCAAAAGTGGATTATCCTCCATTGTGCATGAATATACATGCAACAATGAGAGGATAAGCATGACAAGGTGTATCTCATATAGAGATTTTGTAGACACCATGTTCTTAAATTAGTTGCTAACTCCTATGTTGTCAACAAGACAACTCATATGACAACGGATACTCCTAGATGTCTACATGACAACTAATATAATAATGCATTAACCTAAGTAAACTTAAGTAAAGTGTAAATAGTAACTAATTATTTACACTAACACCCCCCCTTAAGTGCAACTTAGGGGAATGAACTTAAGCTCACAAAAGCTATGATGGGTCCTAGCTACTAGGCCATGTTAGGTACCCATGTACAAATGCAATGATGGACATACAATGTAATGTAATGAAATGAACTCTCTCAAAATAGAGAAAAATGGAAAACCTCATGGGAAAAATCCTCCCCCAAAAAGAGAGATATATACAAAAAAGAAGAGAAGAGCCAGGTGACCCCCTAGTGAAAAATTCCACACCCCCAAGAGATCTCACAAATGAAGATACTTGACCTCAGTGAAAAGCTTGGTGAAGATGTTGGTGATCTGTTGCTTTGTAGGACAATACTACAATGCAATGACCTCCTCATGAATAAGCTCTTTGATGTAGTGCATATGAACCTCAATGTATTTGGTGCATTGATGTTGCACTGAATGTTTTGAGATTTCAATGGCACTCAGATTATCACAATGTATGATTGTGGGTTTAGGTAGATCAAAACCAAACTCCTTCAGAATCTATTGCCACCAAATAGCTTATGTCGCCACATTCACAACTCCTCGATACTTAGCCTCAGTCGATAAAAGAGCAATAGTGTTATGCTTTTTACTCTACCAAAAAATGGGGCCAAAACCAAAATGGAACACATATCCTGAAGTGCACTTGTGAGAATCAAGATCTCCTACATAGTATGAGTTTGTATAACCCACCAGTACCAGCTGCATAGCATATCCCATATGTATGTGTACCCTGGATATAATGTAGGATGCATTTGGCTACCTTCCAATGAAGTTCATGTGGCTCTTGCATGAAGCAAGAAACCATGCCAACTACAAATGAGATTTCAAGGTGTGTATGTGTGAAGTAGATGAGGCTTCCAACCAACTTTCTATACAAAGTAGCATCAAGAAGTGGAGTGGAACACTTTTCTTCTAACTTAAACACCTAAAAGGAATGGAGTAGATGCAGCCTTGTAATCACTCATGTGAAATTGAGCATGTAGATCAAGAGCATACTTGGGTTGTGATAATGTGATCCCTGATGAAGATTGATATATCTCAATACCAAGGAAATAATGAAGTAGACCCAAGTCTATCATCAAAAACCTATCCTGCAAAGTAGCCTTGACACTATCAATGATGGATGTTGTACTCCTTCTAATGATCAAGTCATCAACATAAAGCACAAGTAGCAAGTGAGAATCATCCCTCTGAAGAATGTAGACATTTGGATTGGAATGATATTTGGTGAACCCTGTTGAGGGAAGGAAAGAATCCATCTTAGCATACCAAGCTTTTGGATCTTGTTTAAGTCCATAGATAGACTTCTTCAATTTGCAAACCAAGGTAGAATCCTGAATGAACCCCTCTGGCTACTCCATATAAATCTCCTCATAAACATCACCATTCAAGAATGCGCTCTTCACATCCATTTGATGAACAACCCATCCCTTAGTTGCAGCTACAACTAGTGTCAAATGAATGGAGTTCATTTTGGCAACTAGGGCAAAGGTCTCAATGTAGTCAATGCCAGGTGTCTAAGAGAAACCTTTTGTAACAAGTCTAGCCTTATGCTTAGCCACACTTCCATCTACTGCAAATTTGGTCTGATAGATCCACTTACACCAAACCAATTTTCTTCCCTTAGGAAGAGGGACTAAGTCCCATGTATCATTTCTCATAAGAGAATTATATTCTTCCTCTATTGCGGTATCCCATTTTGGAATTCTTGAAGCTTCTTTGAATGATTTTGGATCGGAAGCAACTGAAATATAAGCATGAGGGAGTAAGTTGTGTTGTGATCTTGTCTCCTAGTATCTAAAGGATTCCCTGCCAATGGTCATGTTGCATCCAATGTCTATTGAGCCCATTTGGGTCTTGTGGAAGAAGATGTATAAGGGATATCCTCAACCTCATCTAGTTGATGTCTCTGTTTGGGTCATGGATGAACATCTTCCAAGTCACTATCATCACTATCACTCTCTTCAATGGAGGAAGGAGGAGATGAAGAAGTAAATCTAGGACAACTTTTTTCAAAGTGTGCACTCCTCTCATAAAAAATGTCATGTGTCTTTGAATCCATCAACTTGTAGGCTTTATGTGAGTCTGCATATCCAACAAAGATGCAAGGTTTTCTTTGAGGTTCCAATACCTTGCATTTTTGTGGAGATATATGTGCCCATGCTGGACAACCAAAGACTCTTAAGTGCTTTACCGAGGGTTTCTTGCCAGTCCAAGCTTCAAAAGGAGTTACACCATCTAAATCTTTATGAGGACTCCTATTCTAGATGTAGTTAGCACAATTCATTGCTTCAACCCAAAAGACTTGATCAAGAGACTTATGTAGTAGCATGCAAGTAGTCATCTCCTTGAGGGTTTTGTTTTTCCTTTCGGCAACACCATTCTATTGTGGCATATATGGTACTAAATGTTGAAGGTCAATTCCCTCTTGAGTAAAAAAGTCTATAAGTCTTGAGTTCACATACTCCCCCCATTATCTGTTCAGAGAACTTTGATGGCTTTCTCTGACTACTTTTCCACTTGAGCTTTGAAGCTGAGAAATTATTCAAACACTTCACTCTTATGAACCATGAAGAAGAGCCAAGTATAGCGAGAGTAGTCATCAATAAAGGTGAGTGCATAGCGATACTTTCCAAATGATGGCACTAGAAATGCACCCGCCACATCACTATGAACCAATTCAAGAACACATTGTGCTCTCCAAGACTTCCTCTTGTCAACCATTTTTTCTAGATGTTTCCCAAGTGAGCAACCTGAACAAACACCATTTGAAAACTAGACTTGAGGTAGACCATGAACCATGTTCTTGTTGCTAAGCTAATGAAGATACCTGTAGTTAAGATGTCCAAACCTCTCATGACATAGTTTTCTTTCTATATTTGAATGCATCAACAAGGCTTATGCATTAGATTTTGGCACAAAGGAAGAGAAAGTGTAAAGCCTTGAATCATGATTGGCTTCACCTATTGCAACCATAGAGTCATCTTTGATGCTTTTCACTACTACTAAATTTGGAAGAAATTCAACCTTGTTTCCACCTCCATAGTGAGTGATTTAGTAGGTTGAAAGAAGGTTGGAGGTAAGATTAGGAACACAAAGAACATCCTTGAATGCTCCATTTTCCATCTCAACTTCACCTTTTCCTTCAACTTCCACTTTAGTATCATCCCCTGCAAAGATGTGAGGTACATCTAAAGGTGTCATGGAAGAAAAATATCTCTTTGAAGCACCCATGTGATGTGTGGTAACTGAATCAATAATCCATTCTCTCTTACTAACATTTTTTGTGAGTAAAGCTTTCCCTTTTCTCTTAGAATCTAAAGATGAAGACCCTTTCTCCTTATCAGCATTAGGAAATGGAACATTGTTTTTCTTCATGATGTTCTTCAATTCATCAATCTATTTGTGATAATATTGATGTTCGTCATGACCAATTCTTTTACAATAGGCACACTTCTTGTTTTCCTGATTATTGCCCCTCTTTTTGTTGGTATTAGGAGAAGACTTGCCTCATTGTTGATTTGATGTTGGTGGTGACTTATATGTGTCCCCTTGTTTTTTATCTTTCCACTTCTTCTTTTTTTCCCTTTCATTTGTTTGAACTTTAACCAGTTAAATTTTTAGAACTCTCGTTATTAGCCACCAATGTCTTTGACTTTGAAGACTTGAGAATCTCCACTGTTATCAACTTAGCTTGTTCATCCTCTAACCTGTCATCTTTAATGGGACTGCCACAATCATTAAATTTTCTTCTGAACTCATTCACCTTAATGATAAAATCTTGGATAGAATCAAAGCTCTTAAAATCTACGGAGATAAGCTCATCTTCAATCTTGTAGACATCCTCCTCAGTCACTTTCCCATATAGGTTTTTAAGAGCAACCCAAGTTGCCTTGGATGTATTATATTTTATGATTTGATAGAGGATCTTTTCATCAACCCCTAACCTAAGAAGACTTAGGTCTTTCCTATCTATTGTTTCCCAAGCATTGATATCACTTTGAGATACTTGATCACCTATTGGTTTAGGAAAAGAACCATCTGCATATTGAGAAACTTTTACATTCATCAATTCACACCATTTTTTAACTAACCATGTGGCATAGTTATGTGGTGTTAACTTTGGAATTTTAAAGTTTCCCATATTGTTCATGGAATTGTTTCAAGTTCTTCCTTTACTTACTTATTGTGTCAACTAGACATTTTGTGTTCTTTGAGTACTTTGATTATTTTGATGTATGTTTTGTTGAAAGCTCGATTGTCCATTCCCATTGCCAAGGTTGCCTTGTTTGTATTTAGGTGCATCCCTCGAAGGATTTGGTATATTACTCGCATTAGGGTGTGGAGGCATATTGAAATTTTTTGGGGGTATGGAAGATGTGAAGGGTCTGTCATTCCTCCTATTGTTCCTCTAATAAAACCTAGCATTGCTAGCCGATTGTTGAAATGCTTGGTTCCCTCCTGTTCCTTGAACTAGAATAGTATCTTCCAAAGGTGGGAAAGAAAAATTTGACCCATTGTCATACCCTTTTTGATCTACTATCTCATCAACTGGCCCATTTTCTGACTCAGGAGGAAATCTCCCTTGGGGTTCTTCATAAGCCTCAAATTCTAGTGGGAATGAAAACTCCTCGAAGGTTAGACATTGATCATATCCTGGGGAAGGGAAAATCTCATACCCTGTAACCTTAACATCTTGCTAGTTATTTGATTCATCTATTATGTTTTGGAACAGGTTAAATGCTCTCTTGAATTCTGGACACCCTAACTCCGAATGTTGATTAGTCTCATGGAATCTGCAATACATGGACATGGCGGACTTAGCCAAGAATATTTGATCCACTGGTCTATTATCTGTTGAAGCCTGATTATCAAGTGACGACACCATATTTTCATTGTTTGGACCTGTATTTCAAGTTCTCCTTTGGTTGGACTAATTGTTGTACCCTTGGTCTTGTGATTGATTGTTACCTTGATAGTTATTGTTTTGGTAGTTCCTTTGGTAGCTACCACCTTAGTTATTCCTTTGGTAGTCTCTGTCTTGATAATTTCTTTGACAGCCTCCTTGATAACCTCCACCTTGATTCTGGTAATTATTCCCTTGATTATTTCTTTGGGAACTTTGGAGTTAGTTATTCTGGTTTCTCAAATAGGTGACTTCCATAGACAACTTCTTGACTTGGTCAATCAACTCTTTCATCTCATCTTTTTCTTCTTGTTTCCTTGTGGAGGAACTTGCACCTTGTAGATAAACTAGTACTGATGGCAGTACTTGAGATAATGGAGGCCCTGAGTGTACTACTAACTTATTTGCAGGTGCCTGGTATGCAAGTTGTGGAACTAGATTGTTTGGAAATCTTGCACCTTGGGGTTCCATTCCTTGTTGACCTAATTGTCTTCCTATCTCAATTTATTTAGTGTAGGCCTCAGTTAACATTGTGGGAGCAAGATTTTCCATTCTCGTGAACATAGTCGTCTGGTTGTCTAAGGCATTGTAGTATGCTTCCAATGCACCAGCTTCTGTCATTGTGTAAGGGGTTTGCAATCTTGTGTAAGACTTGTGGAAATGATCATTGAAGGAACTTATCATCTCCCTATCATGCCTCCTTATATCTGCAAACCTTGTATGTAACTACAGTGGTGTGATGGTCATACCAAAATTTGCAAGAAAGGCTTTCTTGAGTTGAACCCATCCTATTATTGATGATGTCAGTAAATTGACAAACCAGTAATAAGGTTCTTCACTTAGTTTTCTCACTAGTTTTCTCACTTTCCTCCCAAGCAGTTGAGCACAAACTTGCTACAATGTGATCTTGAAGTGTTCTCCAAGTTTATCTAGGCTGATTTGATATAGGAAGCACCATTCTTCTTCATAATTAAATGCCAACAAATTCTCAAAATAAAAAAAATTGGCCCTCCTTCTAGTGCTAGATAATGTTGATGCGAGTTTTGTATCACTTACATAACATATTAGGATTTGAATATTCAATATGGGATATTAAACATGTAACTCCTCTCTTCAAAAGTTATTACCTATGAAGACATAAGAAATATCTCCAATGTTCCTTACATCATTGGACACTCACTTAGTTTTATCGATGTGATATGCTAGTAATCACATAGGTGGCCTTACACAAATTGTTGAGGATGACTTGGACTTTGGTGGGATGAAGGTGATGGTGGCTCGGTTTGTGAAATGTGTGGAGGCAGATAATGTTGATGGTAGTGATGATGGAGGATGTGTCTACCAATGGTAATGTTGATGGGAAAATGATGGTCGTGGAAGGTGAATGGATGTGTTCTAATGCTTGACCTACTCCTTCTAACTTCCCTCTCTAAGCTTTGACTACCCAGCTACTCACTATTCTACTCCTACTCCTAGAATGGAAGGTTAGCAAATAGATGGGGATCGAACCTAATTAGATCTGACCAGTGGCCTCACTTCCATAGGTGCAATGATTCAAAGGACCAATAAACTAGTTTACCACACAAAGCTTCCCAACCAGCCGCTAGGATGCTAGTGGCCTAGTATTGATCCCTATCAAACATTTACCAATGCTACCATACAACTATCCATCTATTTTAACTTCACTTAAACAAATTCAAATGCAACCAACCTAAAACAACTTGAAAGAAAATCTAACTATGTGGAAGTAGAAAACATGCAATAATACCCAATGTTCTTAATCAACATGCAAATCGTAACAATGAAAAAGAGAGTAATTTTGGTATTATCTTCGCAACAATTTCTCCAACACTTTACAAATAAGAGTAAATGACCTTTTATAGGAGCTAAAAATACAACGGATGGTGGAGATCAAAACAAAATCAACGATCCAAATTAGATCCTTAAAACACTAATTAGGGTTACCACCCCATCAGCCAATGAGAAGCTACCACCTCATCAATGGACCAATGAAAAAAAGTGCAAAAAGTGGCAACCAATGAGAAGGCACCAAAATGGTGGCCAATCAGAAATAGACACTTGTCCTCTTCTAGAAGGAAGGGGAAATTTTCCACCTGGGCTTACATCAAATGATCTTCTAATATAAATCTTCCTTTTTCTTTCATTTTTTTAGCTAAGGCAATGAACTTATCTAGCCTTTTGTTAACTTTAGGAGGACAAGGTGTGTGCTTTTCCCTGAGTTCCACTAACTTCACCACGCTGCTTGTTGCTTGTAGTATCCTTTCGTGATCCTTCTCATATTCCTTCACAAATCCAATAAAAGCACTAAGAGAGGAAAGGGTGTCCAAATGCTTTTTCCTGATGGCAACCTTTCCCAACTCATCCAAACTTGATCCAAAATCTGTCTCATTGATATCCTCTTCTCTAATATCCTCAAAATCAAGTTCCACCCCAACATTAATCATCACGGTTGAAATAGAAGTGTCGACACTTGGACTGTGTTGTGCAATCTCATTATGTATTTCCTCAAGTGTTCTAAATCTAGTAGTTAATGCAACAAACAAAGATTCAACTATACGCAATCCTCTCTCATCAACCAGCTTGGCCCTTTGCAAATATGCCTTTGGTAGCCCAATGAACACCTATAACCTAGGAATAGCCAAATCTTTGATGGGAAGGAAACCTTTCCACTCTTCTTTGAATAATCTGAACTTGTCTCTAATAGCCACTAATGACTAGAATTTTGAGATGAAGGAAGAAAAGAAATTTTGCCCATCTTGTTTTGTATTATGGATCCAATCCCTAACTTCATGTAGCTAAGCTAATATCTCTCTTGAATTGCTCCTATTGTCTTGATGAAGGGATGCTTAGTGCAGTTATTGGATGGGCTGGCTATCTCTTCAATATTTGTTCTTGACCTCCAACTTTGCTATCCTTTCATTTTCCTTCCTTAACCTTTCTCTGATTGATGCTATACCTTCTTGGACCTCCTCACACTCCATATCATCTATATTCCTTCCCAAGTTATGTTCCACTATCTCATATTCTTGGGCCACAATCTCATTCACTACCTTGTTGACTGTTGGAATAGAAATTTGAACCTTTCGGTGACCATCATTGTCTCTCCTGATTACCCTTGCCACCGTTCTTGCCATTTGTTTTTGCTTCTAACTATCACCCTTTTCCATTAACCCTTGGATGTCCTCAGCTGTATGGGTCATTACCACCTCGCTTCTTGGCATAAGCATTTGTCTTAACCATAGCGGTGCAGTCCATCTCACCAAATCTGAATTTGGTTCCACTAACAAAGCATCACCAATGGCCTCAAGTTCCTAACTTATTGCCTTGATGTCGATTGGTCCATCTTCTTCTTTACTAGTTTCTTCCATATCATTTCCTTGTTGGTTCTCTGAGCGAGGGGAGTACTTGGTGCTTTCACTATAACCACTTGATTTCGAATCAGAGCTAACCTCCACTGTAGTCCCTTTATCATTTGAATTGACCCCCTGGCTTCTAGCCTCAATTATACTCTCTCTTGATGGCATTGCATGCTCTGTCTTGGCTAGAGGCTCTGGATGTTCTTTGCCCTTCTCTACCTCCAAAAATTTCTTCTTGCTATTTCTAATCATTTCCTATTGCTGGCTATTTCCTTCTTTCCTTTTTCCAACTGATTCTTCTTGTCTCTCTTTTGGCTTCATCATCTCATAGGTAAGGGGAATCCTTTATCTTTGTAGCTTCCTTAATCTTTCATTATACCATGACTCAGTATGTAAATCCACTACCCTTATGACTGCCTCCAAGGAAGGATCCCGATGGTCATCCCAATCCACTAGATTCAATTATGTTCCTTCTACTGTATTATAGTTTTCTCTTTACACATTTCCATCATCCTCCAGTTGATCTAGAATATCAAGGCCTCTCCATCTAATAGCCCTCATCATGTTCACTGACAACCTTGAGAAAGCTAGCTTTCTCACATGAAAGTCATCTTTGGCATTGGCCCAAAAGTCTTCTATGGTGGGAACATGCTTGAATTCATTTCCATGAGGTACCTTGATAAGACCATTAGGATCGAATCCTTGCCTTTCTTTGTACCATCCTAGATGATACCATTCCAATTCCTTCTTTGTGGCTTCAAAGGAGGCCCGATTTGGGCAACTATCATTGCCAATTATGATTGAGAATGAAATGTTTGTTTTCCATTTGTTTCTCATTATTCTATCATAGTGCTCAAGTTGCCTAGCCAATTCTAACAAAACTACCTTGTTGGGTGGGTACCTTGGAAGCCTCTTAGGACGAATTGTACTTCCTGGCACTCTAATGTATGTAAACTGCAAAAATTGGATGAACCAACTCCCATACTTTTTAATTCTTGCTTCTTCTTTCAATGAAAGTCTCTTAGCAGGTGTCCCTTGTAGTACCCTTATTGTCTTCATAGCGAAGGTGTCACAAAATATCTTGTAATCCTTGTTGTTGTGCAAATAGAGCTATAGATAGCATTCATGTACCAAATATTGTCCCGGTCTGCTACCAACTTCTGCTAAGGCCTTAAGTTTCAAAATCTTGTACAATCTAGCAATTAAGTAGAATAGTTAGGAGCCCATGTAGAATTGCCTTTGGTTTTGCACGATTTTGAGTTGAAATTCTAAGTTCTCACTTATGATCTTGGCCCAATCAAACCTTCTTTTCCCTTTCTCGATCTCATCAATGAAGAAGTACATCCATTTTTCAAATTGCATCCCTTGAGCTAGGCCCATGATCCGATTGGGCAGAACAATGAGAACACCATATTCTGGTTTGAAATCTGCCATTGTAAGCCTTGATGATCTATTAACTCCTTTCTTTCCCTCGTGTATCCAATTCTACTTTAGATGCATGTAATGGGCCTCTTGGTTATCTTGAAATGATTTAGTTGCTTAGTCCATCATCACAACCATCATGCCCTTGTACTTGGGAATGTTGAATGTTTCCTCGATTGCTTGTTCACCAATGCTGGCCAACACTCTCTTCCCTTTATCAAAAATGATGGACTTACTATTTAGATCAAATCTGGATGCACATTCCACAATCAATTTTGGACAAGGCAATGTGGGAGGAAAAGCTGCCGCATGTACAATTTTGCTCTTGTATATCCTTTTTGCCAAGGGAGATTGTCCTTCCTTTAGTCTGTCCCTCATCTGTATCATGTCCACTATACTAATATTGGTGTTGGTTATTCTGTTCATTTTTGAGAAGGGAGTTTTGGGCATCATATCCTCTTTCTCTTTCTTAGTGTTTTCCTGCTTGGGATTCTTACTTGCACTAACATGCTCGTCGCCCTATTATAGGATGGTAGAGTGGTGGACAAGAAGGCAAGAAGAACCAAGAGGAGCAATTCTTAGACTAGAATGAAAGAAGGATGTCAGCTTAAGGACCCCTTGCAACTCTAGATGATGAAAATTCACCTTAACCAATAATCTTACAGTGACTTTTTAGAACCTAGGACAAGACCTCAAGAACTCCAAATCCCTTTTCAAATTAGAAATTTAAACCTCTAAAACTATCCAACGCTTGCTCAATCAAACAAAAATCAAACTTTCATATGCATCCCTTCTCCCAACAAAATCACCAAGTCTAATATAAAAAATGCAGTCCTAAATAGGGAAAAATCAGACCTTCACCATGAATTGTCCATGTCACAAAATTAGATCTGCCTCAAGAAAATACCAAGAGTGGAAAGTTCTGCCCTTGTCTTAATTCGCCCAAGCATGGAAGTCCTCAATTTTCCCAAAAATGTCACCTAGGGCACAAATCGCAGCCCACAAAAGGAGAACAAATCATTAAACTCTGCAAAAATCTACCCTCAAAGGAAATTGCTAAGGCCTGAAAATGGCCAAATGCAGGCAAAATCACCCAACAAATTCAAGAAAACTGCCTTCCACAAAATCTCCAAGCATGGAAAAATCTACTCCTCAAGGAAATTCTCCAACAAAGGAGAGGAAGAAATGAATTGTGAAAAAGAAATGGGAGAGAGGTCTCCTTTATACCCAATTTCTTTTCCCTCTAAGCTACTCAACTTGGTCCTGGAGGAGAGAAAAAACAAAAATTAAATCCAAGTTAAGCCCCATAATTAAATACTTAGCTCAAAATTTAATCTTTCCAAAAAGAAAATTGCATTTTAAATTTACCAATTAAGTCCAAATTGCAAAAAAAAATTAAATAATGCCTTGAGGGTGTTAAATATTTCCATTTAATGAGGGTTTAGTAATTAATACATCATTAAATTTGGATTTTGGCTAACCAAAAGGCATTTTTTCAATGTTAAATTACAAAATTCATTAAAAATTAAAAAAGTTTTCAAGGAAAATTAGTCCAATTAAAGCCATTTTTTTGCAACTTTCTACCAAATTGATTTTGCCAAGCTATTTAAAGTTTTATGACAATAAAATTGCCCCCTAGAGTCAAAAATTGATTTTGCAATTTAACTTCATCCTACAAGATTAAATCCCCTTTTTCACCAAAAAAAAAAAGATTTTCCAAAAACTTAAGTCTAATTAAAATTTCTCTTTTGAAAATATCCAAATTTACACAATTAAAACCAAATTTTCAAAAGAAATCGTCTAAGTACAAAATTCACAATTTTATCCTGCCAAGTTGAAATTAATTTTCAAAATTATTTTCCCTAGGGATAGAATTGATAGCTCTAGAAAATCAAGTTGAAACCAGGTGAAAATACATCTAGCCCTAAAGGCAATCAAAAGGGGGCGGTCCCCCAAGATTTGGGACGATGTGTGAAAACCTCACAACAAGTTTCTGCAAATTCTTTGGACTAAATATGGACTAGAATCTACATTATTTATCTCCATATAGCTTGCTGTGAATAACTTCACTTTATAGCCTTTAATTGGATTAGAGATGTAATTCATAATTTTGTCTTTTGCTTCTGCAATTTGTATGAGGGCAGTAATGATTAAGGAGTAGGTCTACTTGTATTTGATCTTGTTCGTCCTTAGACTTCATCCTTACCCTCTATAAGTATAGGAGTCAAGGGATATGTCCTTTGTCCTTAGAAAGGACATGTCTCTTCCAAAAATCATTTACCTAACCTCTAGAAGTCAGCAACTTTCTAAGGATAATTAAATATTAATTACAAACACAAACAATGTTGTTAGATTAGTATTTAAACCAAACTCCTGAGGATAGACACTGATCTTGCAAAGGTAATAAGGCAAAGACTTAATCCCTTACTTATCATGCTATATCAGATCTGATCAATCTATTATCAGATTAGTATGATTAATAAGTTACAAATTTAACACTCCCTCTTAACTTGATAATCATACTGAGAGATATCATATCTAGTAACATCAATAAAGATGAACAAGAAAGAATTGATACTCTATATCTATCAAAATCTCCTTAGCATGTGGTATCATCGAACACATGATACAATGTCATATTACTAAGCATGTAGTATGACAAATCACTGATACTAGTGATAACAGTATTGCAAAGAATACAATGTACATGATAAATCTAAAGAGTATTTTAATTTCTTCATTTATCTAAGTTGTGACTCATAGGTGGTATTTCTATATCACAACATGATCCTGAGTTTAAGACCTACCATAATAAAGGATAAACCTAGAGAACAATAACATTCCTCCTTTATCCAAATTGTGACTCATTGACATAGCAATGTCAACATCACAATATGATCTTGAACTCATCTAGATCTTACAGTATAAATCTATTGTTTAGCACATTATCTAAGAGATTGTCATCTCTCATAACGTCTTATTTACAAGTGTTCATTATCTCAGAGATCGTCACCTCTTAAATAATGAATATAAATGGTGGAGCCCATAACAGTCAATAGCCTGACAAATAAAATTATTTTATTAATAATTAAAAGAATACAAATGAATTACAACTCAACCATACCAAGTCTTCTCTTGAAGTGGTCTATCTTCACTCTAGATAGAGGTTTGGTGAGTATTTCTATTGTCTGATCTGTAGTGCAAATGTATTCTAATTTTATATAATTCTTGTCTACCATATCTCTTACATAATGGTAAGGAATTTCAATATGCTTAGACCTGTCATGAAAAACTGGATTCACTAAGAGCTTGATGGAACTCTGATTATCACAATGAATAATCATAAGATTCATGGCTTGTCCAAATAATCCCACAAGTAACTTCCTTAGCCAAACTGCTTCTCAAGAGGTCATTGCTATTGCAATGTATTTGGCTTCTATAGAGCTTTGAACTACTAAAGACTGCTTTCTGCATATCCAAGATATCATTGTTGATCATAAACTGAAACAACGTCCTAAAATACTTGGATCATTATTGTGAAACAACTAGGTGAATCTCCTTTGGCTCACACATAAACAAACTTAAAGAATTAACAACATAGAAAATATTAGGTCTTGTATTTAATAAGTACATAAGGGACCCAATCATCTATCTGTAGAGAGTAGAATCTATGGAAGGTGATTTTGTAGCTGCTTCTTTAAGTTTATGTAGATTAGTCTCCATTGGAGAAGACATAGACTCGCAATTTCACATTCCAAATCTCTTCAAAATGTCTAATGTATACTTCCCTTGATTAAGTATGATACTATCAAATTTTTGTCATACTTCCAGTCCTAGGAAGTAATGAAGGAGTCCCAAGTCTTTCATCTTGAATTCTCTAATTAGATCTTTCTTGCATTGATCTATAAGATGATCATCACCTGTTATTAGTAAATCATCAACATATAGTATCAGAATTGCCATATCATCTTTATCTCTTTTATAATATAAATTTGGATCGGCTTCATTCTTGAAAAATCCTAAGTCGGTGAGATATTTATCAATTCTTTCATACCTGGCCCTTGGAGCTTGTTTAAGCCCATTGAGCATGTTCTTGAGCCTACAACCAAAAACATTAGGAGCATGAGTTTCAAATCCTTCAAGTTTCTCTAGATATACTTCTCCTATAATCTTTCCATTTACGAATGTTTTTTTAACATCCATCCAATGTACTTTTCATCCCTTCAATGCTGCAATTACTAGGACTACTCTTACGGAGGTATATCTAGCAATAGAAGCAAAAGTTTCTTCATAATCAATCCCTTCTTTCTAAGAAAATCCTCTGGCTACAAATCTAGCTTTATACTTCTTAGTACTACCATCAGCAACATGCTTAAATTTAAATATCCACTTAGAAGAAACAATAGATTTTCCTTTAAGTCTTAGAACAATTTCCCAAACATCATTCTTCATAATGGATTGGTATTATTCTGTCATAGCTTCATTCTAGGCTATATGTTTAGTAGCATCAGAAGGATTGGTTGGTTCTATTTTGGACAAATCAATCATGTTTTCTTTATAACTAGAAAACCTTTTAGGTCTTTTGCTTTCTCTTATTGTTCCAGAAGGTGCAACAAAGTCTTGTGCTTCCTCTACTATTTTAATGGCCCAAAGTGGTCTTTTCTTTAAATTTTGAGTTTCTTCAAGATTTTGATTTTGAATTTCGTCTTCAATTTCTTCTAAGTTCTCCCTTTGAGACTCAAACTCACTATTTCTTTCAAAAATAAGAAAAGGAGAAGGTTCTTCAGAACTAGGTGCTTTTCTGAATGCTAGATTTTCTTCAAAAATTACATCCCTACTAAGTTCAATACTTATTAGTCTAGGTATGAAATCCTATATGCCTTAGATGTTTCACTATACCCTACAAAAATACCTTTCTTCCCAGAGGGTTCTAGTTTAGTTCTCTTTTCTTTTGGAACATAATATATATGGGACACCCAAAAATCCTAAGATGGCTTATATTAGGTTTGACCTTAGTAAATACTTCTTTAGAAGTTTTATCTCTAAGGTAAGAATGCAGGCTTTTGTTTTGAATATAAACGACAGTATAAGAGGCTTCTGCCCAAAGATAATATTCTAGATTTTGATCAAATATCATAGCTCTAACAGTTTCTATAATTGTTCTATTCTTTCTTTCTACTACTCCATTTTGTTCTAGATTATAAGGAATAGTGTACTCCCTCTTAATCCTTGATTCTTTACAAAACCTTTTAAACAAATCTGAGATCTATTCCCCTCCATTATTAATTCAAAGAGTTTTAATTTTATGTCCTGATAAGTTCTCAGTTAATGTTTTGAGTTCTTTAAATCTCTTTAGGATTTCTTCTGATTCTTTACATTTTAAGAAGTAAATCCATGTTTTCCTAGAGAAGTCATCTATAAACAAAATATAATACCAAAATCCTCCAAGTGAAAGAACAGACATAGGTCCACATCGATCTAAATGAATTAATTCCAAAACATTATTTGTTTTTCCAGTGCTATCATGAAATGGACTTCTGGTGTTATGAAATGGAATTCTGGTGTTCTTACCTAGTGCACACCCTTTGCATATTCTTGATTGGTCTTTTTTGAGTTTAGGTAAACCAATAACCATCTTCTCCATAGCTGATAAAGTTTTGAAGTTTAGATGCGCTAATCTTCTGTGCCAAATTTCATTTATGTCCTCATCTTGATGAATTAAGGCTTGAATAGGTTGACTAGATTTTGAATTCAATTCATACAAATATCCTTTTCTCTAACCAATGAACTTTGTTTTCTTGATTGAGGAGTTCTTAGCCCAAGTTATTACTTTTTCGTCCACAAATGCAACATTATGCCCAACATCTTCAAGTGTTGTAATTGAGATTAGATCTCTTTTAATTCCTAGTACGTAGAGTACACCTTTAAGAAGAATAGAATTTCTAGATTTTAGCTTCAAGGTGTAATTTCCAATTCCTTTGACAGAATGAGTTGAATTATCACCAATGGTAACTACGCCATTAACCTTTTCTGATAAAGAATCCAATGCTTCTTTGTATCCTGTTATATGTCTAGAAGATCCACTATCAATTACCCATGCTTTGCTTGAGATTTCATTTGATAGTGATGAATACAATACACGAGCTACCAGAGCTCTGATACCATGTAAAGTTTTTGCAAATTCTTTGGATTGAATATGGACTAGAATCTTCCTTCTTTATCTCCTTATGACTTGCTGTGAATAACTCCAGATTATAGGCTTTAATTCGATTAGAGATGTAATTCAGAATTCTATCTTTTGCTTCTACAATTCGTATGAGGGCATAATGACTAAGGAGCAGACTTGTATTTGATCTTATGTGTCCTTAGACTTCATCCTTACCCTCTATAAGTATAGGAGTCAAGGAACATGTCCTTAGAAAGGACATGTCTCTTCCAAAAATCATTTTCCTAACCTCTAGAAGTCAACGACTTTCTAAGGATAATTAAATATTAATTACAAACACAAACAATGTTGTTAGATTAGTATTTAAACCAAACTCCTAAGGATAGATGCCGGTCTTGCAAAGGTAATAAGGCAAACACTTAATTCCTTACTTATCATGCTATATTAGCTCTGATTGATCTGTTATTAGATCAGTATGTTAATAAGTTATAGATTTAATAGGATGTCCCAAGTAAATGGTCTAGATGCTCTAGTAGCAAAACTGTAGCAAAGGTTGTCAAAGGTGTTTGCTAATTTTTGGTGAAAATTTGTCCATGAAGCTTGAAAATATTTAACGTTTGATATGTACCCAAAGGATGCCTTATTTTTTCACCAAATCCACAAGCATGTGAAAGGAGGGAGCTTTAGCCAATTGTTTCAACTACACATTGCATGATGAAAAGGACATTGTAGAGATTTTGATTCCTGGAACTAATAGGGCTGCTAGTGTTTTGGATAGATTTGGGCCACTTTGGCAAGTCTCCAGTGCAACATGACATCTAGGGACACCAATATGTTTAATGCATGAATTTTGAGTTGTGGTTTGGTGTTTCCTTTAAAGATTTTACTTCCTGCATTAACAAGGAGGAAAGCATGTGATGGATTTGGTCATTTTAATACTAGATTTGTGACAACATATTCCATAATAAAGAAACAATTGGACCTAAGTATAAACAGGTGGAAGAAGTTTAAAAGCCTTGTGTGTCATCATCCCCATTTTCACACAGATATATACACGTAAAAGGTACAATTTTTCTCATCTTTGAAACTTGGTATTATTTTCTAAAGTGAACTACCTATCATTCCTCAAGGAAAAAGGGGATAATATATGGAGCCTAACAGAGCAACTAAATCAACTTGCAAGTTAGGTTGAGATAGTATCCGAGTCTTCCCTTTTAGCAATGAAATTTTAGTTTTGGTGTCTAGCAATCCATTGTTTGAGGCATGAACTTGCAGACAAGAAACCCCAAGTAAATCTTTCAGATTCAAGTTTTGGGGATAGCTATTTGACATCAATCAGGAAACACCACTATGAGTACCATGAGTAATAGCAAACCAATCCTCAAGGGTAGATCCTTAAAATAGACACTCAAGAAAGAAGTCAATACTTCAAAGAGAAACATCAAATGGGCAGCAATCATACACATACGTTGCTTTTCTATTTTATTATTTCTCTTGGTCTCATCTCAATGGTTAAAGAACAGTTGCTTAAAATGAGACAGCTGGAGTTATTATTGATCTTCGGGATGCAAAGGTTCCTTATATGATAAATGTGAGGAGCTACTAGCATCTATCTGGAATGTGTGTAGGATAAAACAAAGATCGGTCACTTTGACAATGTTGATAAAATGTAATAGTGAGGAGTACAATAATTAGGTCAGAGAAGCATTCGCATTCGAAGGATAGTTAAATATTTTTAAAAATGGACCCATCCTGTTAGGAACAGTGAAGTATAGTTGGTATCCTCTCAATATGATACTAATATACAAAAATTGGACATCCAAACCAATAACCTTGTCACAAAGGACAGTCAAGTTAATGAGCAGCTAGACAGTAAGGTTCGAGTAGTGGTAGATCAGATTGAAATGTTCAGCTACTAACAGATTTTGAGAAGCCATAGTGGAGTTCAGTCCCATTTACAGTTCAATGATGGTAACATTTAATAAAATATAGTAGACATGAACCAATGCATTGGTAGCTGCCTTAGTTGCCAGATTCATCCTAGACAGGGTGGATCCAGATTTGGATCCGATCCCGATCCGGATTTGTGCTTGAATCCTTGAGGATCTGAGCAGGATCCTTGATTCTACCTATGGGTCCATCAAGATCCATGGCCTATGGATCCAAGCCACAACCTGAGGACCTCAGGCCATGGATCTTGATGGACCCACAAGTAGAATCAATCAAGGATTCTACCAAGATCTTCAAGGATCATGATTTCATTTTGTAATTCAGTAATTCAATGTGAATGTGTTGATTTTCTTTTTAATTAATCTTATTAGATTTCCACAATCCATTGGAGTATAATTTGTGCTTCTGGATTTGATTGTGTAAAAAAAAAAATCTTTTTAATTGTCAAAATAAATCAATTATCAAGTATACTAGGTTCATAGATCCATACTAGAATCATAGATTCATACTATGAAATGATTTAGTTTTAGAATTATGTATATTTCTCTCATTTTTTAGTATATAGATATATTTATATACACCCGAATCCTCCATGAATCAGAATTGGGGGAAAAAATCCTGAATCCATGGATCCGATTGATGTGCCTGAAATGGATTTGTTTTACGAATCAACAAATAAAAGGTAGTTACATGTGCATTGTATATCCTTCCACATTTTGAAAGCATTTCTATCTGGACAATTACAACCACCACATTTGACAAAATTCTGCTAGCTTTACCTGTAATATACGACAACACCCCCCCCCCCCCACTATGCTTTGCTTGATTTGATACAAAATTCTTCTAGCTTTACCTATGATATAGGAAGGATGCTAGCAAAGGTTGTAGAATTTGTAGAATTTGGCTTTACATTGACTTATTTCATTTTTCATAATCTCAATCCATGAGATGACATCTCTAAGTTTTTATTTTAAATATTTAATAGTTTGCATACCTTGTTTACGCTTTCATGTCTACCTGGACAACTACAGATGACCTGTCTATACTTACACATTTTCCATACATGGAAGTTGGACGCACCTTCTCTCTTCTTTCACATTATGCATGCATGTCTACCTGGGCAGTTATAGCCACAACATTTGAAAAAACTCTTGTATCTTTAACCTGTAATATATAACAAATCCCCTTTCCACTATGATTTAATAGGTGTCCATACATTCCTCCAAAAATCCCATTTTTAAGATAGGTGGAAAGGATATTGGCAAAGGCTGTGAGATGTTAAATTACACATGCTAATTGAATTTGCTTGAAAGTTTCCACAACCTTTAATAATTAAATTTTGTAGATATCCTGCAAGCATGAAATTTCATAAGATGACATCCCTTTACAACATTCTATAAAACATTCACGCGCCTTGTCTACTCTTCTGTATTTTGCATGTATATCTGCCAACTTTAACATCTTATCTCTTCCCATTATGTTTTGATGGATGTTCATGCCCTATTCCAAAGCTCCCATTTTCTCACAATCGTGGAGGATGTTGGCAAAGGTTATGGAATTTGGCTATACACCTGCCAATTTTTTTTGACATAAATCATAACTGTCAACCATGAAATGACATCTCTAAGACATAAGTTAAATAGTCCATTTGCTTTGTCTATATTTCCATGTCCATCCAGGCAATTACACGTGCCTTGTCTATACTTACAGATTTTGCATACATGTCTGGCCATATTTTTATGCATATATGGGTAGTTACAAATGTATGTTATTTTATTCAAGATTCTTTATACATTTCTTCCCATAGCTTTCATTCACTGCAGTTATAAATGCATTTTACATGCTTTGAGATTTTACATACATGTCTGCCAAGACAATAACACATGCTTTGCCTATGCTACCACATTTTGCATGCATCACAATTACACATGCATCATGTACCCTTCCAAATTTTGGAAGCATGTTGACTGGGTAGCTACAGCCACAATAGTTAAGAAAATTATTCTATCCTTTACTAACAATATATGACAGAAAACTCCTTTCCACTATGCTTTCTTGGATGTGCATTCCCTATTCCAAATCTCCCATGGTGGCACAAGTAGGAAGCATACTAACAAAGTCATGAAATGTGGCTTTACAGCTACCAATTACATCTTTATAAAAATTAGAAGCCTATATAATAAATCAATTTATAGTGTATCGTAGAAGCATGGAATTGCATGAGATGGCATCTCTTGGAGGCAATCTGTCAACAAGTTAACATGTATAGTCTATTCTTCCCCATTTCACATACGTATCTACCAGAGCATTTCCAACTATATAACAAAAGATCTCTTTTCATTATGCTTTAATAGATGTCAATGCCTTGTTCAAAAGCTTCTATTTTGGCCTAGGCAAGGGAGGATACTAACAAAGGTCATACAGTCTGGCTTGACACCCACAATAGCATTTTCTTGAAAGTCTCTTAAGCCTTTTCAACAAATCCATTTTGTGAATATCTTGCAACCATTGTAGTCAATGAGATTGCATATCCTAAAGGTATGTTTTAAAAGAGTCAAAGTGTATTGTCTTTTATACCACACTTTGCATACATGTCTATCAAGGAAGTTGCAACTACAACATCTAACAAAATTTCTTTATCCTTCATGCTTTGATGAATGTCCACACTATGTGCCAAACCTCCCATTTCAGCAAAGGCAAGGAGGAGGATGAGAAATTCTGTGAAATTTTGGTTTTACACTTGCCAATTGCATTTTCTTGAAAATATCCACATTTCACAAGTAGGAGAGGATTTCCATCTCTTCTCATAGCACTGTGTTCCTCTGAAATGGTGAAAATGGTGGGGAAACAGGAAAGGAACCGAACAGGATATGGGAATGACAAAACCGAAAAATGGAATCTTTCAAAATGGTCAAAACAACAAACTGAAATGGAAAAGACAAGTGGACAGGAAAGGTTGAGTTAAGGACTCACAAGGCCTGGCCACTCAAAGCAGCCAATCGTTAGAGAATGCTGGTTTAGCATTCCCAATTGTGGGGATACAATAGTTGTGAATTGACCTTGTAAAATATACAAAGAATTTTGCATTTGTCAAAACACTACAAATCTACATCATGTAGGCAAACACCGAAACATATTTTTACCTATTATCTACACATGCTTTGAGAAATCCACTCTCAATGAATTGTTCTATGATTGATTTCCTTGTTAAAAAACAACTTTTGTAGTGATATCATGCTTGCTAGAGTTCAAAAGATGCCCTAAACCTGCATTTTCATGTTTCTTTGCTCTCCTGCATCCTAATGATAGATCATGTAGTATGATCCAAAACATTGTTGCTGAAAAACATTCCCACAATCGATCCCAGGTAAAGCATACATTGATATGGATTGTGGAAATCTGATAGACTTAATTTGAAAGTCTCATGATGAACGAATAAAAAAAGATAGTTTTGTATTTGCTTCATGTTGATGAGATGGTAAATATAATAAGAGGTCTTTATGAAGAAGTTGATGAAGGGATGAACCCACAATAGTAAGAGGCAATGATTTTGAATAGATATGCACAATGAAAGCTACTGTTATAAAAGAAAAGGATTACATATCTGAAGTGATAAGACATTGATAAAGAATCGAGATCATGAAGAACATAATGACAGCAGCGCAGAAAGTAAAGAGCAGCAGTTATAAGTTGGGACAGCAACATAAACCTTTGACAAGAGAATGCATATGACAGAAGGGGCAGTTGTATATGTTTGAAAAAGATGCCACTGTTAGAGTAGCAAAGTTAATGATAACACAGTTGATACAATAATTACTGAATATGTTGTGTTAAGAGCAAAGGTGAGGAGATGGCTGTTGTAGAACAGAGATATCAAGGTATTAGGATTGAGAAAACCATCCATGGCAACAAGAAGGAATCAACAACATAGAAAGGATGAGAGAGCAGTGACCCATAGTGTGCATACAGAATGAGGTTGCTTGCAGATACCTATTTTTTCCATGAAACAGCATAAATTTCCATCAGAGAAAGTAGCATGTTTTCAAGAAGACAAGAATTTTGCACTATATAGAACAATAATGAAGAACAGCATAAACTCATAAGGAGCAGTGATATATGATTAAAGGATGCCAGGGTACAGTGGATGGAAAAACATAAATATGCAAGAGCAGCAGGTTTTGTGAGAAGGTATCAGGGAAACAATAGTTAGTGTCAAAGGAAGGTCACATTTCATCAAAGAGCAACAACAACTAAAGATGTCAAAACATTAGATACTAGTATTCAATGCATGAGTAATAAATTCCTTTAAAGGAAGAGTGGCTAAGTATGATTTTAATAGTATATCATGAACTAAACTGCAAATTTTGAGTTGTTATCTATGATAAGAAGTAGAGTTCCTTAATGCATATGCATTCACTTCCTCATTCATATAATATTAGATGTAGTTTTCACTGTCTTTGGGATAATTTTCCTCCATAAGAGAACCTTTTACAGTCTTCGATGAGATCATATGTTGTATCAAGAGTTTCATTTATTTTTTCAAGAGTTGCATACACTGCTTTATAGAGCATTCACTGTTCTTTGAGAGTTACTGTTCCATATGAATCATTGACTTCTTTCATAGACTATTTTGAGAGATCTTTCACAACCTTAAGATACCCTTCTTCCAAGAGATTATTTGCTATTTTAAGAACTTCACACAATGCATAGAACAAAGAGTTCAACATGAAGAAAAAAGGATTTCATAAGGAAAAGAGTAGATTTTAATGAAGAAGAGGAGCACTGTGCAAGAGCAGTGGTTTTTTTTTATAAAAGAGCATTTAATTTTAATGTAAAAAGCAGTCTTCAATGCATGAATGTAAGATGTAGAATAAAAGAGGACAGCAAAGATCTCATTAAGAAAAGTAGTAAGGAGTTGAAAATAAATAGTTTATTTATGAGGAAAATAGTTCATCATAGAGAAACAACAATTTCAACAAATAAGTGCAGGGATCTAGTAAAGAAACCAAGTGGAAATATATAGTATCATAAGGAAATGCATTAATATCATGAAGGAATAGCTACATTGAAAGCAGTCTCAATGATGATGATGAATGACATTCAAGGCTTCCGTGAGAGTGTTTAAAGATTAAAAATGGTGATTTACAAAATACAAAGCAATGTTCAAGAATGAAAAGGCATGACAGTGGTGCAAGATTTTGTCACATATAACAGTGATGTCCATGGAGAAAGGTCAGTGAGAAAGAGAACACTATCATGAGAGTGACCATTTTGTTCAATGAAATAAAAACAACAGAGGTCTGATATTAAGGTCATGACAGCGAAAACACATCGATATTGCAATGTACATGAAAGTGGAAGACTAAGATTAATATATTTTTAGAACATCAAACCTAATGCGAGGGATATTCACCAAATGAATGAGGAATGGATCAGTCCATCCTGAATTGGAGAGAATTTGTCAAATCTTTGGATTAGTCCATCCTGAATTGGAGACAATTTGTCAGTTTTCTTAAAATTGAAAAAAAATTGCTTATAACTCTAGAGTTAATAGATAACAAGTGCAATTTATTAAACAATACATATCCGATATAATTTTGATTCTCGCTCATCTAAATACATAGGAAAATTCCACAGAAAATAGATCTTGTATATCAATTAAACATTGAAAAAAATGTAAATACATTTAGAGAAGAAAAGGCATGTATATGAAAGGGCCAAAATCTAGCTGAAGTGTACTCTAGTTTACCAAGAGCTGAAAAGGACTTCACCTATGATAGTCTTTCCGTATTTAGAATTTTAAAATCACTTTTTTGGCCAGTTCAATGTGTGAATGATCCAGCTCAAGTTGTAGTATAGAAAAAGGAAAATATTCAAACAAATTGGGAGTTAACAGGGGTGTCGAGGTAGAAATTAGTTCTAATTTATTCACAAGACCACCAAGGCGAAAGATTTTGAGGGTAATTCAAACCATTTTAATTATTTTCAAAAGTGAGGCTTCTCAGCAAATCTTCTAGATTAGTTTTCCTAGCTAAGTATCATATATTTTAATATTTGCATCTAAATAGACTAACAAACAATAACCCCAAATGGTCGTATTCATGTACTACCTAAGTTGAATGCAATTTGAAATATAAAATTAAATTGGAACATGCATGAAGGTTCACAACAGCTAGGAAACATGTGTTGATGATCTCATTTTACCATACAAATGATGTTATATTACATATGAAAATGAATTAACTTTCACATTTGTATCTGACTTATTAAAATAGAAAGCGAATTTCGGAACTCTGTGCAGCTTCAAACACCAAAACAAAAATTAGAGATTCAATTTAATATTTATTTACCTCTATACACAACTCACAAATTTCTTCATTGTGACAAACTGACAAAGTGAAAACTGCGAATATAAAGATGTGGTTACTAAAACAGAACAGCTTCATGGGATTAGGAGTAACCAAAATCACCCAAATCTAAATGTCTGCACTCGAGATCTTAATGCCATACCTCATTTTTGGTTTATGGACTTTTTAATCCAACTCAGTGTCACTATCACTGCCATACCTCACTTTCGGTTTTTGCATTTTCTCCTCTCACTCACTATCGCTGTCAGTGATACCCTCTGCTCTATATTCATATTGCATGCCAGCATATTTAAATTGATGATAACGTCCAAGTACATATTCGCCCTTGGTACCTTTTCTGAGCACATCTTTGACGGTCTCAATTCCTTTTTTGGTAATGAAATTCTCAGAAATACGAAGCCGACTGAAATTGGGCTTGTTTGCAATAGCTTCCGCAGCAGCCTTAGCCCCAATTCCAGTCATAGCATTTGCACTCAAATCAAGTACTTCGAGCTGCTCATGGCCTTCTGAAATGGCTTTGCAAATTACAACTGATCCATCATCCTCGAGTTTATTGTTTCCTGTATAAAATGCGGTCAGCAAATTCTTATCAGCAAGGCATTCTGCTAAAGCTGGAGCTGCTTTTGGCGTGATCTCATTTCCTGAAATGATAAGAACTCTCAAGGATGGAGCTTTATCCTTGAGGCTGCGGGCAATAGCAATCACCCCTTCATCCTTAAGTTGATTGTTTGCTGCATAAAACGCGGTTAGCAAGTTCTTTACAGCAAGACATTCTGCTAAAGCTGGAGCTGCTTTTGGCGTGATATGATTTCCTGCAACCACAAGAACTCTTAAAGATGGAGCTGTATCTTTGAGGCTGTGGGCAATAGCAATCATCCCTTCATCCTGAAGATTCATATAGCCTAAGTCAACGTCTGTGAGACCTAGATGTCCAGAGATGACTTGGCTCAGCTAAAGCATGCGCACATTTTTGGTAAAATTGCTCATTTGTAACATACTGCCTTTTCCCAAAGCTCCTCTTGAAGCCGTAGCGTCATAGATGCCATTGTTGTTTTCTGAGAAATTGAAATCGTCCAGAGCAATGCATTTCTTAATAAGTTCCAAAAAGGTCTCTGCTACATCGTCTCCTTCTTCCGAGTAAATGACAAAGAAACTATTAATCCTTTCAATAGATGGAAGAAGTTCAAAAATGGCTCTGAAAGCTTCTAGGGAAATGTTGTCAATAATGAATTCCAAATTTTCCACCTTTTTCTGAGATTTCAAGAGTGGTGCAAAAGCTTCGACGACATTCTCTCCCAATTCCCCCAAATCAAGAGTCAAGGATCTCAGCATGCACCCTTCTAAAGCAGATGAAAATATTTTCATAACCTCAAGTGCCTCTTCCTCAGATCTTCCGCACAAAAAATTTGTAAGATCCACATCTTTTAAAGTTTTGTGAATATCCATCAGGACTCTTTTTGCAACAAGGGCTGCCTCCACTCCATAACTGCGGTTGCCAATGCATATCTTGGTACAAGAGTTCTTGAGCTCTTCCAATGGCCTGAAGAGCTCTATGGCTAAAGGTTCGTCAACAAGTCCTCCCCATTTCCCTCTTGATATATCAAATTCAGTTTCTCTCACTTCAACGATTTCGTCATCTACTTCTTCATCTCCTTCTTCAACTGTTTCTTCATCTGTTTCAGGAAACGTTTCTTCATCGACTTCTTCAACTATTTTTTCATCTGTTTCAGGGAACGCTTCCATGAAATTAGGGTTTTCTGTCTCCGCAGGGGGTCCTCGCTCAAAGGCATCTGTTATATCTTCTATTTCTTCTGCATGTTCTCCTGCCCTTTCTGTTGGAGGTGAGAGGTTCGTGAATGATATTCTATCTGCATGACTCTGGATGGTGTCCATGACCTTTACCAAAAGAAAAAGAGCTCTGTTTCTGCGATCTGTACCAAAACACCCAAAATGAGATTTTGAATATATATAGACTGAATACGATCATTATAGTGTTAATTTCAAAAAATGAGGAGTTGCAGGTAAACATTTCGATAGAATAATTTTGCAAGAAAAAGAAAGCAATACAGGATCATGTACCTGAAAACTCTTGGAGTCGTTACAATATATTTCCAAATTTGTCTGGCAAGGTGAAAATTCAATAGATTTATGCAATGCAAACTCAGAAAACTTGTTAGGCAGAAGTATGTTCTGCAATCGATGGTTCAAAAATATGAGAGAGCACAAGACGATTAAAATAATCTCGTCGCTATCTGTCGCCCACAACCATTAGCTTTGCAGCTTTGCACGCCTTTTATGGTGACGTTTTTTTGCCTATCCATCTTCTAGTATCTGCCCTGTTTTACATTAAAAACAAAACTCAATTAATTAAATTAATTAATTAAATTAAATTAATTTAATTAAATTAAATTAATTAAATTAATTAAATTAATTAATTAAATTAATTAAATTTTTAATTTACTATACTTTAAAATATTTATTATGTCGAGAAGCATATACAATGGGAGAAATACTTCCCAGCACAAAGAATATTTCAAGGAATAATCCATGTAAGGAAAAAAGATTTGGTGAGAGTTACAAACGAAATTAAAATATGGAATGCCATTTGGCAATCAAAAAGATTTGGTGAGAGTTACAAATGAAAGTAAAATATGGAATGCCATTTGGCAATCAAAAAGATTTGGTGAGAGTTACAAAGAAATAATAGGCCAGAAAAAGTAGGCCTATCCATCTTCTAGTATCTACCTTGTTTTACGTTAAAAACAAAACTCAATTAATTCAATTAATTAATTCAATTAATTAAATTAATTAAATTTTTAATTTACTATACTTTAAAATTTTTATTTATTTTTAGTTAGTGTAGATCCCCAGCATATGGCATTAATTTTTCGTCACATAAAATATTGTTTCAAGCTAAGGTTTCGAATCCAATATTTATAAATTCATTTATAATATTCTAAATTCTGATTTCTGATTGGCCCCATGCTAATTTCTTGGGCATTAGTCGAATTTTTTAAAATGGAAAAAACGAAAAAAAAAATGTTGTTGAGGATAACAATATCATAAATGTAATGTAGACAACATGTCAACTCCCATTTCGAACTTTCAGATCCAAAAACATACCAACAAGATTCATAAAAAAATATATATATAAATATTAAAATGGTTTGCGACGGAATGTGTATGTCATTTTTGCCACTTTTTGATGAATAGTCCTTTTCAATTAATAAAATTTACTAAGATTACAATTCACAAAAAAGGGCCGGGGGATATAGGATCACCCCGCAAATGAGTTCAATCGGCCAAAGCCAGAGCAAATAACATGGCCGCAGCCAGCAACTATAAACTATTCATCAAAAAAAATATTTAGAACAACCTCATGTTGCCAAGGCAGTACCAGCAGAAGGAGGAGGATCATCTTTATCAGGAAATCCCCATGCATCAGTGGGATTGTGAGGCGGACTAGGAAGAGTCCAACCGTCAGCAGCATCCGCAGGATCTGGGGTAGTTGCAGTCTCCACATCCTTCTTGTCTGGCCGTAGAGGAGAAATTGCCAAGGCCAGCCGGGGAAACTTGCCAGAGTGTGCCCGTCCAGGGGGAGGAGTCAGAGACCAGCCAGAAGCCTGCCCAGGGGGGTAGCCAGGGACCAGCCAGAACCACCACGTGGTGGGGAAGCGGAGCGGCGCCTCCAACCGCCATGACCGCCGCTGGGAGAGCGATGGCGAGGACCCTAGGAGCGCGGCGTGTGTGAATGGCAGCCAGAGAACTGGCGTCTGGAATGGCGACCGCGGGATGAGGAAGCATCAGCTGAGGCATCTGAAGGCACTCTGGCAATGGTACAAGGAACATTGCCCCAGTGGTTTAACAATTCTTGTAAGTGGGCAACCTCCAGTGCAACTTTATTAGCTTGCACCTGTATCTACATAATGACATTGTTACAAATGCATGCCTTAGTTTACATTGAAATGTTAACATCCAAAAAATTGTGAGTGAATAAAACTGCATTCCTATCTTTCCATAGAGAAAACAAAATTTCCATCCTGAAGGTATGCCAAATCTGGGAAAACTTTTGAGGAAATCTGGGGGAATCACCCAGAAGGATCATGTGCCATGAAAAAGGTTCGAGCCTGAAAGGCTTGAAAAAATCATGGATCCAGTGCCAATAATTCTAAGCACATTTGCGAAACCAAAAAATATGCAAAAAGGACTCAGGTTGGCCACGAAAGGGGCATCTGGGGTCAGGAACCCCAATCTGCTTGAGCCGAGGCCCCAGGGGAAGACTTTGGAAAGCAAGGCACCAAGCAAAGTGAGCAATCTTAGATTCTATAATGGCACTCCAAATGGTGTCGAACCATTTTCTCCATTGAGAAAGTGAAGAATGCAAATGCCATCGTTGATTAAGCGTGTCTACCATCGGAAGGTGGGGCGAAAGCCATCTATATCCCATATTGGGCTTATAATTGATAAATGGAGTGGCAGGAAACCACTTCCAATCATACCACCAAGGTCAAACAGACTGAGTCCCCACTTTATGAAGTAAGTGCACAGGGATGGAAGACAACAGAAGCTCATAAGTCAGATGATCGGCACGAACAAGATGGTATTGAACTTGCATATCCTCCCAAGACCTGAAATTCATGGTGACTCTTGAAAAAATATCCTTAGAAGTGTGAATGCCACGTTTATAGAAACACAGAGCACTGGCACCTTGAGTCTTGGCAAGAGGAATACCCTAGAAGGCAAACAAGGGAGACCACCAAATGTTCTGTTGATTTAAGGATAGCCCATTGCGGAACTCATTACCAGCCCAACGAAGCCAAGGTTTAACAGCTTCCCAGGCTTTCCAGATGCTCTTTATAACGAAGGAGCCCTGTATGAGCATTGGGTCTTGCACAGTGAGAAGGGTCTGAAAACCAATTCCCTTCCAGGCCGGTCTGTTAGCAGGGAAGCCTGAAGAGATGCAATGTCTGACAAGAATTTTCCAGGCTTCATCTCTAGAAATAGCTCTGATAATCCATTTAGCACAAAGGGCAAGGCCCTGCTTCTGAGTGGAAAATAGGCCGAGACCCCCATATTCCCTCGGGAGACAACAGAAATCCCAAGAAACTCTGTGAAAACCATGATGGTCAGAACTAGAGGCCCAAAGAAAATCTCTGAGCAAACGTTCTAATTTGAGGTATGAAGCTTTGGAGGGAGCCCAATAAGAAGAATAGAACACATGGGTAATAGCCAAAATCTTAGAACAAATCTGGAATTTACTAGCAAGAGAAAGTGGCTTAGTGATCCAATAATCAAGCTTTTTGGTAATCTTTGTAAGCACAACATTCCAAAGTTCCATAGGGGAAGCCTGGAAAGCAAAGGGAATGCCAAGAAAGCGAAAAATTTCTCCATGAGTAACCCATTTCCGTTGGTATTGGCTGAGCCAAAGTGGAGCTGGCAAAAAAGACTATCGATAGCAGAGCGTTTTATGCCATTGAATGGCAGAGCCAAAGGCTTGACAAAAAGTGTCAAGACAATCTAACGCATTTTTTATGTTTTCTTCATCTTCAAGAAGAATGAGAAAAGAATCATCAGCAAAATGACCATTGACTAACTGGGAGGAAAAATCAGGCAAGGAAATGCCACGGACCAGCCTAGAAGACACAGAGTGAGCAAGTAAATAACCAAAGCCTTCGGCAGCAAGGACATAAAGCGCAGGAGCTAATGGACAACCTTGTCTGATGGAACGAAAAAGTCCAAAAGCTTCAGATTGCGAATTATTGATGGTGATACAAGCATTAGCGTCGCCAAAGAGCATCTCCATGGACTGAAGGAAATTGGGACCAAAACCCAGAGCCTAAAGCATAGCCAAAATGAAAGGCCATTCAATGCGATCATAGGCTTTAGCAAAATCTATCTTTAAAAAGATAGCCTGCTGCTTGGACTTACGGGCCCATTCCATACCTTTCCAAACAGCAATGATGTTGTCAAGAATATACCTAAATTTGATGAAGCCAGTTTGTTCAAGCCGCACAATTAAAGGAAGCATATGGCAGATTTTGAGAGAGAGCGCCTTAGCAATGATCTTATAAGACACATTGAGGAGGGTGATGGGTCTCCAGTTGCAGATGTCTTCAGGATCACCAGCTTTAGGTATGAATTTAATATTGCCTTTATTTATGATCGCTCTTAAGCTTTTAGAATGGTATGCTTCAAGATAGACTTTGTGCAGATCAAGACCAATTTGCTCCCAAAGATGTTTGTAAAATTCACAAGGAAATCCATCACACCCAGGGGATTTGTCATCCGCCATGGAGTAAGCTGCCTCTTTAAGGTCTCGGAGGGAAAGAAGTTGCTCACAAAAAGCGTGTTGCTCAATCACGAGGTGGTTTGGAGTAATAGAAATACACTTTCTGAGAGCCTCCTCCTAAGCAACCGAATGGCCCTGCGAAGCAAAAATGTTCTCATAGTGAAGAACAAAAGCTTGCAGGATGTCTGGCAAATTGGAAAGAACATCAGTTCCCTGTTTTATCTTTTTAATCCCAATATTGGTATGACGGGCTCGGAGAGCCTGGAAGAACTCCTTCGAGGCTTTGTCGCCAACCTCCAACCAATGGAGACAGGCTTTGATTTGAGCTCCTCGGGCAGCATAGTTATCAGTAATTTGTTTTTCATGGCAAAGCTTGGCAAGCTGAAGTAGCAGATCCACATCAAAAGGGTTGAAGGTGAGTGCTTCAGAGGCTTTTTTGAGGGCAAGGGTGTTGGCTTCATAAGATCATTTTTTGAAAATTGCCAGCTGACGCCCGTAGATGCGCAAAAAATGAGCTGTTCTGGTAATGGCATCATTCCACCATTGAATCCAACCTCGATGGGAATGTGGACGTGGTTCCAAATTCCAGACACCTCGTATGTGGGAGATAGTGGAGGCATGCAATAACACAGACGTGTTGAGGAAGAATTGAGACTTAGCCACTTTGGGGACAGCTGTTTGCCAAGAAATGCCAAAATAAATGGGATAGTGGTCTGACAATGTCACGTCTGTCAAGGGAATGACTGGTAGATCACGATCTTCAAAAAAATAAAAAAAAGATTGCGCCGAGATCATAGCACGATCAAGACGTTTCAATATGTGGTCAGGACCAGCTCGAAAATTGGACCAAGTGTGCCAAGCCCCATTATCATGACGGCAGCTAGTATTGGGATCAAAGAGGCCCAATTTATGACGCATGTGAAACCAGGCTTGTCTTTCCCAGCTGTCTAATGGAAAGGCAGAATGCCATCTTTGTCAGAGGCCACTTCAACCATATTGAAGTCCCCACACAGGACCCAAGTAGCTGGCGGTAGGTTGTCAGCAAGCCAAACCCACATTTGCACCCTTTCCATAGCATCATTGGAGGCATAAACATTAATGACTCCAAAAGAATGATTGTTGATGGAAAGCAAAAGCCAAATAATACAGTGTGTGGGGTCAGAGCCGTGCAAAATAATAGCAGAATGAAGGCGAGGTGATAGGAGAGTAACTACACCACCTCAGCCAGCTTCATGCTAACAAGAAAACATGACGCTATCCTGCCAAATGACACGACATGTAGCAGAAAGCATGAAACCAAAAATCTTAACTTCTTGCAGGCAAAGAAAATCTAAATTCCCAAGTCTATGACGGGTATCCCGGACATAGAATTTTCTGGGGAGGTCCGTAAGACCTCGAACATTCTAAGAGAGGAAGTTCATGAAAACTCTTCCATATCATCCTTATCCTCGAGAGAGGAGTAACTATTCTGCAAAAAGGTAGAAACCGGGTGAAAGTCAAATGGGAAATCCTTTGGACTTACAGCCTATCGTTTGACCCCTGATATCTTCGCACGTCCAGGAGGACTGTGAGAACGCCTTGTTGCTAGTGGTACTATGGAAGAAATTGCAAGAGGAGAACGAGCCCCAGCCAAGGACGAGGTCCTAGTGGCTGCCTTAATCCCCTACGAGCCAGCAAGGTTTGAAACCTGCGAAACCAAAATCGGCGCAATAGAAGCCGCTAGCGTCTCCATGCTAGCAGACACTGATACTTCGATGGAAGTAGGAGGAATCGCGGTTACGGCCGCATAAGATGGCTTGGGGGCCAAAGGATTCAAGGTAGGCTTGCCTTTGTGCCCAACAGTAACCCATTCTTCTTTTTTTCCTTCGACCTGTTTGACAGGCGTCGCTTTAGGCTGGGGTTTGACCCTAGGCGTGGCCAAAGGGTAGTCCCTGATCTTGTGTTCTGCAGACTGGCACCTATAACAAGTGTTAGGTAGGTTCAAGTAAAGCACCTTCTGTGCAAAGGTTTGAGCGCCAATTTGGATTTTCACCGAATCCTTGAGATTTTTAGAAAGATCAACTTCAATGCAAACACGCCGCTGAGGGCGAGCATTTAAAAAAATTTCTAGCTCCTTGGTAAAAACTTTGCCAAGGGCTTGGGCAATAGACTCAATAAAATGCCAGTAGGGCAAGGGTAGACCTAGGAATTCAACCCAAATAGGAACCCTAAGCTTTTTATTGTCCGAGACAGAGAAGTCTCGGGACCATTTCTGAAAAACGAGCAGAGAGGAACACACAGACCGAGGGCCATTGGTAAAAACCATGTTAGCTTGCGACGGGTTAGCGAAGCAAAATAAAAAAAAAACCTTTGGTAAGGTTTTGCATAGCGTCAAGGCGGACGCCATGCGGGGTCCAGCTTTTGTTAACCCATTCTCTAAACATAGCTTCAGGTGGGGTCCTACCAACAAAATACCCTATCAAGGTATGTTGTTCTAACCAGTCACATGCGGCATCAAATTCTTGCAAAGGAAGGACAATATCAGGCTTACCTCGTGGAAAACCTTCGGGACAAACTTGCGCGGGCGTTTGTTCGATGGCGGTGCCATGGCAGTCCGAAGTAGTAGTGTGAACACCAGAAACAACTGGTTCACCGCTGGTCGGAGCCATTATATCCTATCCTAAAGCTCCCGCAGTAAATGTGGTATGACAAGTTTCATATAGTTTAGCCTTGTATGTTTGATTTAGATTTAGGATTTATAAAACCAAGGCTCACCATTTCATTTTCATTTTATGTTTTTGCAGGAAGGAAGAGGTGGAGGTTATTGGAGGATTAGATTGAAGTTTTGGAGTAACATTTTTGCAGGTGAAATTTATATTTTTTATTTACATTTTCATTTAGATTTAGATGTAGATGTAAATTGAAATTCAAAATTAGTTATAATATTCTACTTTGATTTAGATTTCAATTTTAATTAATTTCATTTAGATTTAGAATTTTGTTTATAACTATTTAGGCTTGCATTTAATAGTTTAGACTTGCATGTTTGATTTAGATTTAGATTTGTATTCAAAATCTATTTGATTTATATATTTTATAATACTTTTCATTTACATATTTTAAAAGTGCATATTTCAAATTAGTTTTATATTTGCATGTTTCATATTAGTTTTAGATTTTCATATTTCAAAATAGTTTTGGTTTGCATGTTTTAGATTTGAATGTTTCACAATAGTTTTACATTTGCATGTTTCTAAGTATTTATATTTTCATGTTTCAAAGCATAATTTTATGATTAATCTGGATGAGAATGCCACCATATCAATACAATTTATAGTTTATTAAAGTTAATGATTTATTTAAAGTAGATAAATCATATATTTAGTATATATTTTAACATTATTGAATTATAAACTAAAATAAAATTTTCAAAATAATAGCTAGCCAAAATAATATTAAGCCAAATGGATGCTGAAATAATAGAACCTGAAAAAATAAGGCCAAAAAAATAGAAAGCAAGAAAATAGGGCTGAAATAACTTAATTAAAATTTTAAATATAAAACATTTTCTTTTTGTTAAATATATTTTTGCATGCACATTCATGCTTATTTTTTGTGAGGAGTGGGGGAATTTGAAACAAATTCATGGAATGTCAAAAGACATCTATTGGGAGATATGAGGGTTCTCTCATAAATTATAAAACAAATGCTCTTCATTTCATTTTCATTTTGTGTTTTTGCAGGGAGGAAGAGATGGAGATTATTTGAGCAATTAGAGTTTTTTAACAGGAGTAGATTAAAGTTTCATATAGTTTAGCCTTGTATGTTTGATTTAGATTTAGGATTCAAAAACTTTTTGATTTAGATATTTGATAATACATTTCTTTTGCAGATTTTTAATGTGCATGTTTCAATTTAGTTTTACATTTGCATGTTTTACATTAGTTTTAGATTTGCATATTTCAAAATACTTTTGATTTCCATGTTTAGATTTGTATGTTTTATAATAGTTTTATATTTGCATGTTTCAAAATATTTATATTTTTAATGTTTCATAATTAAATTTAATCGTTGATGCGGACAAGAAGGTCACCTTATCAATAAAATTTGTATTTTATTAAAGTTAGTGATTAATTTAAAATAAATGAATCATATATTTAGTTTATATTGTCATTATTTAATTAGATTATATATGTGGCTACTAAATATATTAATTAAGAAAGAAAATCATAAGTCTAAATAGATTCCTTAATGATAGGGAGATTTATTGATTACAATTCTTAATCATTGCAATAAAAATTGCATTAGCATTATTAAAAATTCAACAATATATAATGTTCTCACATCATCATGGAGAAATAATTTTCATAAAATTGACTCTTATATATTCTTTCACACTTTTAACATCATTTGAATTGTTGTGTTGGGACTTATAACTTCCCTTTCATGAATTAATTTTTCCACTATTTGAGTCATTTGTATAACATATATCCCAAATTTGACCATAGTTGTACTCCAAATACTCCAACACTACACCTAAATCTCATACTTCCCTTAATCCAGTCCCTTATTTTAGTGTGACATTTAACCACTTATTAACCCTAACCATAACACTGAGTGTCATATAAATGAAATTGTAAACCTTGGATCCTAACTATAACTCTTACTCTATATATGATTGTACTAATCATTTACTAAATTATATACCTTAGCCTAACCCTATATGTACAAGTATCTAGAAATAAATATTTTTTTAATAAGTGATAATATGTATATACACACACCTAGAGAGAGAGAGAGAGAGAGAGAGAGAGAGAGAGAGAGAGAGAGAGACAACATATATGTAGACAAGAAGGAGCTCATATTATGTTTCTTATAGAGGCATGTTTTATGTAGAGAGAGAAAAAAAGAGATTATGAGGTGTATCTAGAGAGTAGGCACAAAGAGAGTTAGGGTTAGGGTTAGGTTTAAAATTAGAGTTAGAGTTGGGATTAGGGTTAGGGTTAGAATTAGGGTTAGAAATATAGTTAGGATTAGAGATAGAGTTAGGGTTAGGGTAAGGGTAAGAATTAGGGAAAGGGTTAGAATTAGGGTTATAAATATAGTTAGGGTTAGAATAAGAGTTAGGGTTAGGGTTAGAGATAGAGTTAGAATAAGGGTTGGAGTTAGAGTTAGAGTTAGAGTTAGGGTTATATTTAAGGTTAGAATATATTTGAAAAAAATTGAATATGATTATTAAAAATTATGAAAGTACACATTAGTATATTTGATACATATAATAAATATATAATAAAATTACAACTAAATTTATATCAAAATTAAAACAAATACTATTAAAGGCAAGTACTAAGCCACTATGTGGCACTTGTTATAAATATTTCATATAGAAAGTCATTTGTTGGTAAAGTTATTATATATATATATATATATATATATATATTGGTTTAGTTTTGTAGTGTATGGAAATTGTAACTTGACTATTAAGCTATTGTATTTATGAACATTCATTCATTCCTTTTGAAATTATTGGGGAATGACTTTTACTATTTAATTGATCTCTTAGGTATTTATAGCTTCTAGAGCAATATCAATGATATCATTATCTAACACAAGTTGTCCCTACCTTGAAACCCTCACCCTTGATGAGAATGATCATCTAAAGAATATTAAAATTCTATCTGGGAAGCTACAAATATACAATTGTATTTCCTTTTTGAACACATGTTGATAACTAAAACCCCAATCTGACTCCAAAAGAAGGCAGGGACACTAGCTCGCAAAGAGCTCTTGTTATTTCTATTTATTTTTTACTCAAGTTAAATTTTATATTTTTTTAACAAAATATTTTATGTAGTCTATATTAGTTTTTTAATATATTTGATTTATACTTAATATTAAGATTTTAACATATAAATGGGTGCCAAATTCAAAATAGCTATCCAAAATTTAGTAACAAGGTTTCCATTTTTTTGTTTTATTAATGATTTCAATAAATAGCTAATATGAATTATATTTTTAATTATATTTTAGATTAAGTTTTTATAATTTAATTTCTAATAGAAAATTAAATTGAATTTTAGTTTGCATATTTAAAAAATTAAATTATAATAATTAAAATATATATACTATTAATTTAATTTTCTATATATTAAATAATGATATTTTAAATTTATTCTATACATATTTTGAATATTTAATAATTAGAATATAGTTTTTACACATTATAGTTATAAATAATTATGTTCTTAATAAATATATTTCATATATTTTATTTATATAAAAAAATATATTGATGAATAGACCTTTCCTACTAATTAAATATTAAAGATACATATCTACGAAGAAAAGGGGTTGGGGGTAGTTCACTATGTATGAAGTTGGATAAGACAACTATTCATAACTAAAAAACTATTATTAATAGAATAAATAAAGCCCTCAGGTTGCAAGAGCAGTGCCAACCGAGGGAGGGTCTTTATCATCAAAGCCCTAGCAGTCCATTGGGTTGGCAGTTGGCTCAAGGGGAGCCCAACCATTAGCAAGGACGGGAGAAGCATCATCAAGTTCCTTTTCTCCCTCGGCCTAGGCAGAGAAATAGATAAGTCCAGCCAAGGGAAAGCCCACTTAGGGTCTCTATGAGCAGAAGGCCAGCTTTCATCAAGGGTAGTAGTAGGAGTCAGAAGGGACCAACCTGAACCCAACATCCACGGAGGTGAGGCTGAGTGGTGATGACCATCAAAATTTCCATTGGGAAAGTGGAGATGAGGTTGCGAACGTGGAGTATGCGAGCAGTGTGCAAAACTACTCTGACCTATTAAATCTGTAACTTTGATTACCATACTGATCTGATTGTGTAGATTCCACATATCTTATCTTGCATAAAATGCCTTATGAAGTCCTATATATAGATTGGTCCTTGCCTAGGCATATCGATGTCTCCTTTGAGATGATTGTGTTTATGTATTAACTTAACCAATCTTAGTTAAGTTTAATTACAAACCAATATCTCCTTTGACCATCCATTATGAGAATGCAATTATGGGCTGATCTAGATAGGGTCATGTCCCTTCAAGGGACTTGCCCTTTGGTTGATGTATTTATATAGGGTGTGGTTGTACTTAAAGGACACACAAATAATAATAGTTTGCCCCTTAAACAATACTTCCCTAGATGAATACTTGCTGAGATAAAACATTTCCAGAATTATATTTATCACTTCACTCAAGTTTGGTTATTGAAGATCATCTGTAGAAAGCATCATAAAAAAAGGTATTATTAAAGTCTAATTTATAGCAGAACTTGTAGAAACTTTACTTGGTATTAGAGCTCTAGCAGTCGAACCTAAGCTCTGCAAATTAAATGATCAAACCTTAATATCTAGCAACATCCTTCTATCTTTAATGGTGAGCACAATCAAACTCGAGGATAGATTTGATGGAAAAGAACACTTTGTTGCTTCAAAATTTAGAATTATGATGATTCTTGAAGACAATGATGTGAAATAGTTTGTTGATTTAGCATCCAAGCAACCTAGTGTTAAACCTAATAAAACAATTTGGAGTAAAGGAAATAGAAAAGCCATGCAAATCATATTAGCTGGAGTGAAAAATGAAATAGTACATATGCTAATGAAACATCAAACTACATTTAATATGATGAATGCATTAGTAAATGTATATGAATTAAAAAATGTGACTAGAACCCTTCCACTAAAAGGGCAACTAAATCATATACAGATAAAGAAGGAAGAATCTATGAATTTTTATTTTCTAAGGGTTACTAGTCTAAGAGATGAACTTGCAAGTATAGGGACCATAATTTAAGACAAGGAACTAATACTTATGGTTATAGATGGGCTACTAGATTCATGGGAAACATTCACACAAGGAGTAAGTGTTAGAGGCTATCTTCCTAACTTCAATAGACTTGAGGGAGATTGCCTCCAAGAAGAATCTAGAAAACTTATGAAAGGGGGAAAGTTGAAAACTGAAGGTGAATAACTTCATGTTCTCAACACAAATTCCTATAAAGGTAAGAAGAAGAAGAAGGGTAATTAAAAGAATGAAAAAACTAAGAAATATCTATCCAAAATAAAATGCTTCAAATGTGAAAATTTTGGACACTTCAAATCTAATTGCCCTGAGAATACAAAGCAGCAAGTAAACTATATGAACATTACTATGAAAGAAGATAACTATGATCCTAAGAATCATGTATTGTATTTTGCACTATCAAATGAAGTATCAAACAAAGCATGGGTGATTAAGAGTGGATCATCTCAACACATTACATGATACAAAGAAGCACTAGACTCTATATCAGAAGAAGTTGATGGCAAAGTTATCATCGGTGATAATTCAACTCATTCGGTTAAAGGAATTTGAAATTGCACCTTGAAACTGAAATCAGGTAGTTCTTTACATCTCAAAGCAGCACTTTATGTACCAGGAATAAAAAGGGATCTTATCTCTATTATAGCACTTGAAGATGATTGGCATAATGTTGCATTCATGGATGGTAAAGTAATGACCTGGTCTAAGAACTCTTCATTTAAGAAATCAAAGGTGATTGGTCAAAGAAAGAGGTACTTGTATGAATTAAATATAGAACCTAGTCAAACTATTCAATCAGTAATTCATGAAGCTGTTGATATAAACAAAATATGGCACAGAAGATTAGGACATCTAAATTTCAAAACCTTATCGACTACGAAGAAGATGATTACAGGTTTACCTCAGTTGAATAAAGATCATTCAACCATATGGAAAGGGTGTGCTCTGGTTAAGAACACAAAAATTTCATTTCACGAAAGCACTAGAAAAACTAATAATATTTTGGAATTAATCCACTCATATTTATGAGGACCTATGTCTATTCCTTCTCTTGGAGGTTTCTGGTACTATATACTTTTAATAGATGACTTCTCTAGGAAAACTTGGATTTACTTCTTAAAGTGTAAAGAATCAGAAGAAATACTTTAAGAGATTTAAAGAATTCAAAACCTTAACTAAAAACTTATTAAGACACAAAATTAAAACTCTTAGGACTGATAATGGAGGGGTATATACTTCAGATTTGTTTAAAGAGTTTTGTAAAGAAGTAGGAATCAAAAGGGAATATAGTGTTCCTTATAACTTGCAACAAAACAAGGTAGCAGAAAGGAAGAATAGAACAATTATAGAAGTAGTAAGAGCTATGATATTTGATCAAAATTTAGAATATTATCTTTGGGAAGAAGCCTCTTATACTATTGTATATATTTGAAATAGAAGTCCTCACTCTTACCTTAGAGATAAAACTCTTGAAGAAGTTTTTACTAAGGTTAAACCTAATATAAGTCATCTTAGGATATTTGGATGTCCAATCTATATACATGTTCCAAAGGTAAAGAGTACTAAGTTAGAACCCTCTCGGAGGAAAGGTATTTTTGTCAGGTATAGTGAAACATCTAAAGCACATACAATTTTCATACCTGGTCAGAAAAATATTGAACTTAGTAGGGATGTAATATTTGAAGATTTAGCATTCAAAAGAGCCCTAAGTTTAGGAGAACCCTCTCCCTTACCTACTTCTGAAAAAAATAATGAATCTAAGTTTCAAAGGGAGAACATTGAAGAAATTGAAGATGAAATTCAAAATCTTAATCTTGAGAAAACTCAAAATTCATAGAAAAGATCACTTTGGGCATTAAGACAATAGAGGAAGCACAAGACTTTGTTTCAACATCTAGAACCTTCAGAGAAAGTAAAAGACCCAAAAGATTTTCTAATTATGTAGAAAACATGAGTGATTTATCTAAATCAAAGCTAACCAATGTTTAACATACAACTTGGAAGGAACCTATGATGGAAGAATACCAATCCATCATTAAGAATGATGTTTGAGAAATTGTTCCTAGACTTGAAGGAAAATTCGTTGTTTCTTGTAAGTGGATATTTAAAATCAATCATGCTGTTGATTGTAGCATTGAAAAATATAAAGCTAGATTTGTAACCAAGGGATTCTCTCAGAAAGAGGGAATTTATTATGAAGAAACCTTTGCTATTGTTGCCAGATACACCTCTGTAAGAGCAGTCCTAGCTAGTGCAACATCGAAGGGATGGAAAGTACATTAGATGGATGTAAAAAAAAACATTTTTGAATGCAAAAATTATAGAACAGGTATATTTGGAGCAACCTGAAGGAATTGAAACTCATAACCCTAAAGCCTTTGTTTGCAGGCTCAAAAAAGCTCTCTATAGGTTTAAATAGGCTCCAAGGGCCTGGTATGAAAGAACTGAAAAGTATCTTACCAGGTTAGAACTCTCCAAGAATGAATTTGATCCAAATCTATATTATAAAAGGGATAAAGATGATATGGTAATTTTTATATTGTATGTTGATGATTTACAAATAATAGGTGATGATCATCCTATAGATCAATGAAAGAAAGATCTAATCAAAGAATTTGAGATGAATGATTTGGACTCCTTCATTACTTCCTAGGACTAGAAGTATGGAAAAATTCTGACAACATCATACTTAATCAAGGAAAGTATACATTAGCCATCTTGAAGAGATTTTGAATGTGGAACTGCAGGCCTATGTCTTCTCCAATGGAGACTAATCTACACAAACTTAAGGAAGTAGCAACATAATCACCTTCCGTAGATTCTACTCTTTATAGACAAATGATTGGGTCTCTTATGTACTTGGTAAATACAAGACCTAATATTTGTCATGTTGTCAATGCCTTAAGTCAAATTATGTGTGAACCAAAGGAGATTCACCTAGTTGTAGTTAAACACATTATGAGATACTTACAAGCACTCTTAGCCTTGGGCTCAAATATGAGAAAGTTGACTTGGACATACATAGATTCACAGACTTATATTTGGGTGGAAGTATTAATGATAGAAAAATCACATTAGGATGTTGTTTTAGTTTAGGATCAGCAATGATATCATGGATATGTAGAAAGCAATCATTAGTAGCACAAAGTTCTATAGAAGCTGAATACACTACAACAAAAATGGCCTCTTGGGAAGTAGTTTGGCTTAGGCAGGTACTAGTGGGATTATTTGGTCAACCCATGAATCCTACTATTATTCATTGTGATAATCAGAGTTCCATCAAGCTTTCTATGAATCCAGTTTCCCATGATATGTCCAAGAATATTTAAATTCCTTACCATTATGTAAGAGATATGGTAGATAGGAATACTGTAAAATTATAATACATTTGCACTGCAGGTCAAACAAAAGATATTCTTACCAAACCTCTCTCTCAAGTGAAGATAGATCACTTCAAGAAAAGACTTTGTATGGTTAAATTATAAAACATTTGTATTCTTTAAATTATTAATAAAATAATTTTTATTGTCAGGCTATTGAGCATTATGGGCTTCACCATTTGTATTCATTGTTTAAGAGGTGACGATCTCTAAGATAATAAACACTTGTATAAAAGATATTATGAGAGATAACAATCTCTTAGATAATATGTTGAACAGTAGAGAACTATTGCTAGATCTATATGAGTTTAAGATCATTATTGTGATGTAGATATTTCTATGTCTATGAGTCACAATTTTGATAAATGAAGAATTTAATTATTCTCTAGATTTTATCCCGTGTTCTGGTAGATCTTAAAGTTAGGATCATGTTGTGATATAGGACTGGTAGTGCCTATGAGTCACAGCTTGGATAAATGAATAATTTAATCATTCTTTGGATTTTATCTTGTATATTTTATGCTTTGAAATATTGTTATCACTAGTATTAGTGATAAGTCATCTCACAGGTATAGTAATATGACATAGTATCACGTGTTCAAAGATACCACATGCTTAGAAGATTTAGATAGAAATATAGTATCAATCTATGCTTATTCATTGTAATTGATGATGTTAGATATGTTATCTCTTAGTATATTTATCAAGTTAAGAGGGAGTGTTAAATCTGTAATTTTGATTACAATACTGATCTGATTATGCAAATCGTACAGATCTTATCTTGCATAAAATACCTTATGAAGGCCTATATATAAATTGCACCTTGTATAGGCATGATAGTGTCTCCTTTGAGATGATTGTGTTTAAGTATTAACTTATATAATCTTAGTTAATCTTGATTACAAACCAATACCTCCTTTGAGTGTCAATTATGAGAATGCAATTGTGGACCGACCTAGATATGGTCATGTGCCTTCAAGGGACTTGCCCTTTGGTTAACGTATTTATATAGGGTGTGGTTTTAGTTAAAGGAAACACAAATAACAATGATATGCTCCTTGAACAATACTACCCTCGATGAATACTTGCTAAGATAAAAGATTTCTAGAATTATATTTATCACTTCACTCAAGTCTGGTTATTGAAGATCATTTATAGCAAGCATCATAGAAGAAGGTATTATTAAAGTTCGATTTATAGAAAAACTTACAAAAAATTTACATGGCCTCTCTAGTGGTCGCAAGGAGGAGTACGATCACCAGATAAGGCATTTGGTGGCACTTGAGAAACTATACAAGGGGTATTTCCCCAATGTACTAAAAGTTCTTGTAAGTGAGCAACCTCTAGTGCAACCTTATATGTTTGTAATTGAATCTGCATCATGCCCTTATTATAAATATGTTTGAACAATACTGCCCTCGATGAATACTTGCTAAGATAAAACATTTCTAGAATTATATTTATCACTTCACTCAAGTCTGGTTATTGAAGATCATTTGTAGAAAGCATCATAAAAGAAGGTATTATTAAAGTTTGATTTACAATAGAACTTGCAAAAACTTTACATGGCCTCTCTGGTGGTCGCGAGGAGGAGTATGATCACCAAATAAGGCATCTGGTGGCACTTGAGCTACTGTACAAGGGGTATTTCCCCAATGTATTAAAACCTCCTGTAGGTGAGCAATCTCCAGTGTGACCTTATGTGTTTGTACTTGAATCTACATCATGCCTTTATTAAAAATATGTGCTTCAAAGTACATAGAAACACGTATATCAAGAAAGTTGTGAGAGAATAAATCAGCATTGTGGTCCTTCCAAATAGTATATAATATCTCCATTCTTAAAGCATGCCATATCTGGAAGTACTTGAAAGGAAGCTTGAGCGAATCTCCTAACACAATCATATGGCATGTAAAAGCCTATGGGCAGAAAGGCTTAAAAAAATCATGGATCCAAAGCCAATAGTTCTAGACTCGCTTATAGAACCAACAAAAATGGAGGAAGCTTTCTAGCTAACCATAAAAAGGATATCTATGGTTCAGGACTCCCAGATGTCAGAGCCGAGGGCCTAAAGGCAACCCCTGGAAAAGTAGGTATTGGGAAAAGTGAGCTATTTTTGGCTCCATGATGTTGTTCCAAACTATGGAAAATCTAAGACTCCAAGTCTTGTGAGAGGATTGCAAATGCCAATGCTAATTGAGAGTATCAATCATTGAAATGTGGGGAACTAGCAACTGATAGCCCAACCTGAGCTTGTAATTGGTCATAGAGGTGGCAAGAGACCACTTCCAATCTTTTCACCATGGGCGAGATGAGTGAATTCCAAGCTTGTGTAACATATGGGGAGGCACCCAAAAACTAGAAGATCAATTATTTGTAGACCTGGACGGGTTTTGAATAATTAATAATTAGAATATAGTTTTAACAAATTATAATTATAAATAATTATATTCTTAATAAATATATTTCACATATTTTAGATAAATAAAAATATTAAATATTTATTTTTTATAATATTTACATGTCAAAACTTTAAATTTTATTATAAACACAATATACTTTTAAATGCCCTATAAAATATTTGTTAAAATTATAATCTTTGGATATAAATCATCAATTTTTTTTAGAAATTCAATAAAAAGCTTTAGTTAGTGTAAAGTAAATAGAGATATAGGTTTTGTAGTGGATATATGCCGACATTCCTTCAGAGAGATTTAATTAAGATATCTATACCACTAAATTATTATGTTTAAAAATATTATATAAAATTTATATTTATAGAGTATATAGTATTAAATGAAATTTTAAAATAATATAATTTTAGAGCCTCTTTGTCTTTTCTAAGCTTCTTATTATCAATAAATTTCAAGCATTTAATCTTATGGTCCCAAATAATAATAATTATAATTTGTCTTATATACATTATATTTTATAATATAATTTGTTTAAATGGAAGTGGAAGAGTCTCTTGAAATTTTTATTAATAATTTGAAGAGTCGATCTTAGAAATGCTAAGAGTACTATGAACAGTTTCTCACTTTCTTCATTGGCTGAAAGGAATTATTAGCAAAGATACAATATTGGATATCATTATAACTATCAATATGCAAAATGGCCAACAAACTTTGACGACCTAGGGAGAATTAGTTATTGAAACACTTGAACCAACATCTGGAGTATTTTGATCCAATGAAACAACTAACAAAGATTTGTCATCTCCGTGCATGGGTTGAGAAATAGATCATGTATCCCCAGAACTAGTCCAATTAATTAGAGATAATCTTTGCACCAACATACTTGATCAAGTGATGGAAATCCAACAATATATCTCCATATACATAATGAGTAATTCTTTCCCTAGTCACAAAAAGATCTTGGTAGATTAGTCGTTGGCTATTAGACTAGTAAAATCCATGAAGTTGCCAATTTGAAAATTGCCTAAAATAAAATTGCAACCATCTAATATTTGAACAAGAGGAGAATGAGAACAAGTATGGCTTGATGTGAGAATTGGCAGATGCCAAGATCATGTCACCATCTAAGAGAGAGTCCATGCTATGAGAATTCTTCATTAATTGGTTGTTCTACCTGTGCATTCTGTGTAGAATCATAACATTTTAATAACATAGCATTAAATTGCATAAGAGGAGTATTGTTGTTTATTTGTGAACTCTAAGCCATGTCTTGATTTCTATCATAGTATTAACCATCATTATTAGGTGCATTTTGAGCATCATCATACTAATTAATATCTACATATCGAGTGTTGTTGTTATTGTCAACAAGAATACTTCCATTATTCAGATGAGTGTTCCAGAGTTAGTTTTGTCTTTGGAATCCATTATTATGGTCAAGAGGATTGAAGTTGTTCCCTCCATTATTGTATCCTATATTTTTGTTCCCACTATTTTTGTTGTTTCCATTGAAGTTCCTATTATATTTTTGGTCATAATTATTGTTGTAGGGACCAACATTGTGTTGGAGTTCTTTCTAGTAAAGAACATATTAGTTGGATTTAAACCTGATACCAAGAGACAAAGACCAAAGAAAAGTCTAATGATGAGCTAAATGCCATGTTCAACAAGGCTAAATCTTAGTTTTGGACCAATTAATAGATTCATCAGGACTCACTACACTTTAGGCTCTGTTAAGCCAAGGCGGGCAAACCTATGGGGTTTATCTCAATAACTTGATATTCTTCTATGCAAGACTGTTCCCTATAGTAGAAATGGTCAATATATTCTATGATTTGTTGATAAAATTCTTGATTGTAGTAGCTAATTACAACCAAAGAACGAAATAGAAAACAAGCCATGACCAACACTTTTATCTCTTTAATACATAAAAAGTGAAATATATTCAATTAAAGTTTTGAAATCTTAGCATCATCTGGGTATGCAACAATAGAGAACATGTATCCTTCAAGTTGACTAGTCCCTTATCCATTGGGCATCAATTAAACCTTCACATACAGATGGAAATTTGAAGTATACTCATATATCCAAAAATTTGATCTATCTATTGGACTTACAAACAGACATCAATCTTCATAACAACTCTCATACTTATGGTGAAATCCTTCTAGTGTAACCTACAACCTTGTCAATATAAACAAGCATTTACTTGGATTCTTTGTTCCAATAGAAAGTTTATTCTGACATACAACCTTAAGGGATTGCAATTGAGTTCAAGCTCTTTGTTCTCAAACAGAAAAGATTGCAAATGATAGAAGCAAGAGATGAAAATTAGAATGAAACTCTCGCATTAATCTCATTGAAACCAATACATCATCTGCATATCAAAACTAAAAAATACACAATGAATGATTGTATAATATGAAATGCCTCCAAAGGAATACAATACTGCTATTCATAACATAAGAACACTAAGAAAAATGGTATCATATTAATGGGAAAGGATTTCAACCAGACTAGAACCAAAAATTAGTTACACTATAATGAAAAGTATCCAAAACCTAGAACCCCTACAAAGAGAAAACAAGGAAGATATATAGGAGAGAAGATATTTTCAGAATTTCCCTCTGAAATTGACATGTGTCCCCTTGAAATGTCTTCAATCTAAAGTTGCTGAAATTGAACTTCCTTCAACTGCTTGCAATTAAAACCATCAATGATGCCAAAATATCTTATATATCCCCTACATAATCTGCAAAATATCTCATGGAGAAATATCAAGAAATCATCACAAAATGTATTGAAGCCTTCAAAATCTGATGGGCAATTCAATTGCACTATTGCCAAAAACACAATTGCCTCCAATTGCTTTTAAAAACAATCAAATCACTCTTTAATTTGCTAGAGAAGTCAAATTAGATATAAATCTAACCATTTCGAGTCCTACTTTCATTCCGAAACAAAAATATGCAATTTTCACTGAGAAGCCCCCAAAATTACAAATTTGCTTGTAGCCACTTCTAGTGAACACCTGCAAAAAATCTAATAGAAAAAATGCAAAATTTTATCTATGCCAGTTTCGACAGTACATTACACTATACATTTTGAATAAAAACCATGCCCCTGAGACCATTTCAAAATTTTGGCTCCCGAGCTATGAACAATCATATAAAATTGAAAAATTTAAAAAGTTATATAGTTAAAATATATAAAAAATTTAAAAATAATTCAAATCTTTCAATTTCAAAATCTGAGCATGGAAAACTTTATGAAATTTGATTTTATATTATATCCATTTCCCCAATCCACAACCCCTACCAAGTGTCAATTTCAAATTTGTTGAAATGCTTAGGCGAGCCCCACATGCATCTTCCCCACTTGAAATATATGAAACTTTGAAAAATATGGGTCCGTGATATAGAGATGAAATTGTAACATCATTGCCCATATTCTTTGAAATCCTAATCATGCGATGAAACATTGATGAGCACTTTAATTAATTAATTATTTCTCATATACGAAAATATCATATTAATACTTTATTAATATTATAAACCCTCTCCAATCCTTTGATGGGCACACAATCGCAATATCTCAAGCCTTGAGGATTTACTTCTCGATCTAGTGACAAGCCCCATCTCGTAATATCACAGGTCATCCATTATCTTTCCATGACCTTACAAAATTTTGTAAGATCATGGCCTCCTTCATTATGCGTAGAAATCCCATGACAGGCCCCTTGGATGTGCCACATGGCACTTATTCCTTTACATTTGCTTGGTCAAAATTTTGACCCTCATTCCTCCACACTAGCCATGGGTAGTACCCATCCACATGCAACATGTCTTTAAGACACTTATGTCTCATCCAATCATAGATTTATACACCAAAAAATCCTTGCACCCCATGAATCTAGGAAAAACAAAAATTGTTGTCTTAAGCTCCATTGTTGTGGCTTTGCTTGAAGAATATTGGAGCTCTAGAAGCCATGGGCTGCCTATCTCCAATGGCATGGTCTCTTCTCCTATGTACAAGTCTGCTCTGTCTATTGTCTATGCTACCATGGATGTTTCTTTACTTGCTATGTCCTCTTCTTACATGGGTTGCACAACACATGTTGCAGCTCCATTGGACAGTGACTTGCAATGCCATGGAGACCTTGTATCTCCAATCATGGGCTTCATACTAGTTAACACACTTGCCCCTCCCTAAAATGGCAAACCTCCATCTTATTATGATGTGGCTTCAATGTGGAAACGTGGGGCTCCTCTTCTTCTTATCGAGCTATTTCTTGCTAAAAACATCCTCTTTGCATGGGCAACTCTGCATTGTATGTAGTGGCAGTATGCTTATGGAGTATTCCCAACCATGGGTAGCCTTCTTCAGCATGGAGTAAGATTATGCATCTTATTTACTCTAGCCGTGGGATGCCTCCCCTATGGATTCATCCCCTTGCCCAAACCTTGGGCTTGGTTGCTCCATTTCCTTTTTACTCTCTATTTATTTTAAATGCCTTTGCCAATGTCGTTGACTCTATCCATTTCTTGCATGGGCTGCTATCATTACAAGCTATAGCTCCCTCATTCATTGTGGTTGTTGAGCATGGATTTCCTCTCAAAAGATGGCGTCTCTCCACTTTAAGCTACTCCCCTTCATTTCTCTGCAGATTGAAACCCTGCTACATTCTCCTCATGGTGTGAGTTACTTTGGATGTGAATAAGAAAGTCTTCTTTTTATAATTTCATGACAATCCAAAATAAACTTTTCATTTTACTTGATTTAAAATGCTTATGCTAAGTTCACCTTTATCCAATGGAATCCCAACACATTGCCAGTTTTGAAATAAGAAAGAAAGACCTTTCTTTCAAGGAAAAACCACTACATTTGGCATGATGGAGAAGAAATGAAAATAAAATCCATATTTGTAATCATGAAAATAGGAAACCCTTGTGTTCAGCAATTGCAACCTGAGTGACTTCAATCCACACATAATTTCATCCATCTAATGTAAACAGTCAGGCCCGAAAGTGGGTCCGACTAAAAAATTTTCATTTATGAACAACTAATAATGAAAAATAATCCAATAATCACCTCAAACTAGCTGGAATCAAATTTTATTACAAATCCACCATTGAAAACTCATTTTAAATAATTTATGCACCACTGTGAACTTTGTGTCAAGAGGCCTGTTGCTTGGCTTTAAAAACTGATATAAACACTTGGTTGGGCTCCAAAAATTTGGATACCTATTCTCTCTAACACATTCAATATAGGCCTACAAAATATCATCACATGATGACATTGGGGTCAAAATATATCAACCTCTAAACATGCCTACTTAAATTCACTTGCAAGTAAGCATGTCAAAAACTTGGAAAATGTGTTTGGTTTTGACTTTGAAAATTGGGCAAATGGGCACTTGAGGTTCTAGAAACTAGGGCAATAGTTCCTTGTCATTGGGAGAATGTAATTATGTGATTTGGGCTCATGAAAAATAACAGGGCGAGTTTGGCGAGCATCTGAAGTTGGCTACCTAGATTTGCAGGACAATGAACACTAGTAAAATAGTATTTTTTGCAAATACAAAGGCCCTGCGAAAGTATGCAGATAGATTCATCAAGACATGAAAACTGGCACACTTGTAGTATTTTTAGAGTATAATGGAAGGGAAAAAATCATTTGATCTAGGCAATCATGGACTCATAGATATGACATCGTGAGTAGAGCTCCCGAGCAATCCACACTTCTGATTACTAGTGCAACTTTAAAAATTGCAAATAGAATCACGTTTGAAAACTGATGAAATGAATTTTTCATAAACTCAAATCTAGAGAATAACAACTGTTTAACCCCTAGAATATAATGCAAAATGAAATTTCTTATTTGGGTTGGCTGATCAAAAGTTATAACTTATCAAATAGGGCTACCTAGAAATATGAACAAAATGCAGATGTATGAAAACAATAAATCACCGACTTTAAGGGTTCGAAACCTAGCCATACAGATTCAAAATGACTTAATACTTGGAATATAGGTTCTTTTATATGCATACTAAACATCATCAAAGTGGCGGATCATGAATCTTAATCGGGTACTAGATATTCAAATGCAAACATGCCCTTCTATCGCTATTTGACACTTAGGCAGAAAATGCAGAATACTTCGCAAAATGGCTCGGAATGTTAGTTGGTCTTCATAGAATACACACACAAGCTTAATGAAGGGTGTTAGAAATATAAAACACCACTTAGGCGTTAATACGATAGCCGAGTACATATGCATGAAAAACATTTATAGGGGCTTAAAGTAACTCAAAATTTGGAATGGACACTCAAAATGGGAATGCAATTTTGAGTTCCATCAATGGCTCTATCTGGGGATGCATGCCCCTTGTGGGCATGGAAAGAATTGAGATCTTTGGTTGAAGAAGACCATTCAAAATTTTCTCTGAACAAAATTTTGAAAACAAGAGAACTATTCTAACTATACAAGATGGTAACCCCAAGCCACCGAAACTCCTGCAAAATTCTTACCTCTATCAAAAACTTGATTTTCATTTATATCTCTCTGAGGTAGGCTAGAAAAAACTTTTCCATCAGTTTTACCAACCACATTAATATTCTCAATTAGCTCAGCTAGTAAAACAAAATAACTTTCCTGACTTTCATAGTGCATACTAGGGACTTCTTTAATATAATGCTCACTATGAAAATAGGGGTCAGCATGCTCAAATATACTAGGATCAAACTAATAACTCTCTTTAATAGATGAATTATGTGTGCTCTCAAATTTGGAAAAAGATTAGACACACCTTGAAAATTTGAATCTCCAATTATATCCAGTTGATATTCAAATGAGTATACAAGTTTATACTCACCAATATTATCTTTGTCAATGACTGAAACCAATCCAAGGATCTCCACTAATTCTTCACAATCAGCAAATGGATCAGTCACATTAAAGCATTCATCAAAAAACTCCCCGTAAGGTGTAGGAAAATTTTCAATAACCATTTCATCTAACACCTCACATAATCACAATTGAAACGCTGATTAGCTCTCACCTCATATGAATAATCATAAAACTTACTATGAAGTGCTAGGTTATTTTCAAAGATAACCCCATCAAGTACCTCATCTTCAAGCTCAAAAAATGTAGCAACATTAGGATATTCATTTTTGGAAATGGAAGAAGAATAATCTGATTTGTTATAGCAATATGATAGTGTGTCACCATTAAGCTCATCCTCTACTAAATCTAAAACATCCATGTCCTCTTCAAGTAATGGATTGATCACTCCATGCAAGGTTCCTCTTTGAAAATTTTGACAAAATATGAGCTGATCATCATCATAGTCTCCATCATATAAAGAATTAGTATAAACCTTAAAACCATTTTTGGCATCATTGTCATGAGAACTTTCACATGTGAAGAGGAAAAATCAGAATCATCATCATCATTACTTGAAGACATAACATGCACCTCATCAACTAAGCAAGTGGAATATAAATCAATATTACTCGCATCATCTTCACTAGGATGATTCAAATGACTTACCCACCAATCATCTCTTATTTTATCATGAGGTGTTGTTGCACTAACTATAGAATTATTATATGTTGATGGTTACAATTGCACACAACCCCATGGCATTCATCTACACAACTAGGTAATTGATCTTTGTAAATAACCTCTTTGTCTTCACATTGTGTAAATAATTAATCTTCAAAAATTTCAACTACATGCCGGTTTATACAAATCAAAGATGGAATTTCACTTTCATTTTTAAATTTAGAAAAAGAAATTACACTTTCACTTGGATAAGGACACTAACATTCCTCATTGTTCTCTTCCTCCCAATCAACATCAAACTCGTATGAAGAAGAAAATGTAGTATCATTTTCCTCACCTTGATTAGAGTAACTACTCTTATCATCTTCTTTATACGATGCCTCTTCATCATATACCAGATCAACAACAATGTTTAGATCCCTTGAAATACAACTTTCAGCTTTTTCACCCACATAAAACTAAGATGAATGCCTTGCAAATTCATGATTAGTTACATTCTCAACACAAAGAAAATCATTAACTCAAGAAGTAAAAACTAAAATTAAATCTTCTACATATAGTTTATCAAGTGAATCACCCTTAACATCTACTGCTAAAGTACTACAAACATATGCACCCTGTTAGGCAAGAACAAGATCATCTCTCCCTTGAAACAAAGAGACTTCAACTTCAACTTCACATGTTTTTATTCTGATTTTTTTATAAGATTATCTACAACAATAGGAGAATGTATACACTAATCTATATTTGAATACTCAACACGATATTGTTCTTGATTTTTGTCTTCATTATGCAAGAAAGTAGCCTTAGAGAAATGACTCCTAGTAAGTCCATACTTCAAGTTATTCTCAATATCCATAGCAATCATAAAATCTTGATATAATGTCTGAGGTTCTTTATCCCTTAACCGATGACTCATTTTCTTATCAAATGCACCAAGGCAAACTATTAGACATACTTGATCATTCGGTCTACATTTCTCAGGGATCTCATTCACGGTCCTTACAAATTTGATATTAAATTGAGGGACAAGTTCACCATCCTCAATATGAATCCTTAAGAATTTACCATATGAATCAGATATACTTACCCTTTCTCCATATTTCTCCATGAAGGTTGTGTACAACTCACTCCAAAATGAAATAGAACATGCTGGTAAGAAGTAAAGCCAGTCTTTAGCATCACCTTCTAAAGTTTGAGCAAATAATTTCATGTGCACATCTTCATGAGCAATCTCACAGTCACCCTTCAAATCACTGAAAACTTGAACATGTTGAATAGCTGAAATAGTATGGTTGCCACTAAATTTAGGCAATTTTCTTTTAATATCATTAGGAATAACATTTGGGAAACCATAGATACCATTAAACCGTAAGGACATGTATCTCTTGGTAGAAACGGATCTATGATTTTGGTCAATGGACTGCATACTAGGTGAAAAGAAATCTGCCATCTCTTGCAAAATTACAACTCACCAAAATAACTTTCAAAATTTATAGCTTGCAGTAGATCTAAAAAATCATATTCCCAGATGTAAATACATTTTCTGAAACAATCTTTCATAGAATATGTTGAGATGTAGTAAACATTTCTCGTACTTAGTGCCAAAATATCACTTGATGGAGAAATTTTTTCTATAACTTACTCTTTTGAAAATAAATCTCAAGAAAGAGGAAAATACCTTAACTGTGATGCTTGCAAACCTCTTCAATGATTTGAGCAATTAGTAGATTCAAATCTTGTCCTAGTTAGTAACTCTTGCATAACATCACCCATTTTCTTTACAACAATTTCCAAGGGCCTCAAATGACTTCTTCAAATCTGTATTCCAACTGTTGCAACCTTCACAATACCCTCAACTTCACAATTGCACTAGTGTAGAGATATAACTTCAAGTTGCCACTCACTAAATGAGAAAAGATTTTTCCAACTTGCACAAAACAACAAGCTAGTCTAGAATTTATAACAGGTATTTGAAAACTCACACAACCTTGGAATTTCACACCCTTAACAAAGTGAAAGAAAACTTATTCTTGACCCTTAAATGCATAATAGGACTTTGTGTTCACTCATCTATTACTAATCTTCAAAGATACTAATGCCAACAATAAGGCACAACTGAGAGACACAAATCCAGTAGGAAGATTAAAAAAACTTAGAATTCCTTACTGTTGTAGTATTTTCATTGTGTCAATCACTACCAGAGTCAAGATATTGTTGGAGTTCTTTGTAGTAAAGAACATATCAGGAGGATTTAAACTTGATACCAAGAAACAAAGACCAAGGACAAGCCTAAGGATGAGCTAAATCCTATGTTTAGCAAGGCTAAATCTTAGTTCAGGACCAATTAATAGAGTCATCAGGACTCACTACACTTTAGGCTCTGCTAAGCCAAGGTTGGAAAACCTATGGGGTTTATCTCAATAACTTGATATTCTTTTATGCAAGACTATCCCCTATAGTAGAAATGGTCGATATCTTCTATGGTTTTCTAATAAACTTACCAATTGCAGTAGCTAATTACAACCAAAGAAAGAAATAGCAAACAAGCCATGACCAACACTTTTATCTCTTCTATACATAAAAAGGGAAATGTTTTCAATTAAAGTTTTGATATCTCAGCATCATCCAAGTATGCAACAATAGAGAACTTGTATCCTTCAAGATGACCAGTCCTTTATCCATTGGGCATCAATTGAACCTTCACATATAGATGGAAATCTAAAGTATACTTGTATATCTAGAAATCTGATCTATCTATTTGACTTGCAAACAAACATCAATCTTCATAACAACTCTCATACTTATGGTGAAATCCTTCTAGTGTAACCTACAACCCTGTCAATATAAACAAGCATTTACTTGGATTCTTTGTTCCAACATCAAGTTTATTCTGACATACAACCTTAAGGGATTGTAATTGAGTTCAAGCTCTTCATTCTCAAACACAAAACATTGGAAATGATAGAAGCAAGAGATTAAAATCAGAATGAAACTAAAAGAAATGAAACTCTTGCATTAATCTCATTGAAACCAATACATCCTCTACATATCAAAATACACAATGAATGATTGTATAATATGAAATGCATCCAAAGGAATACAATACTACTATTCATAATAGAAGAACAGTAAGAAAAATGGTATCACAGTAATGGGAAAGGATTTCAACTAGATTGGAACCAAAAAGTAGTTACACTATAATGAAAACTATCCAAAAATTGGAACCCCTTCAAAGAGCAAAAAAGGAAGATATATAGGATAGAAGATATTTTAGGAATTTACCTCTAAAATTGACATGTGTCCCCTTGAAATGTCTTCAATCTGAAGTTGCTGAAACTGAACTTCCTTCAACTCCCTCTAATTAAAACCATCAATGATGCCAAAATATCTGATATATCCTCTACATAATCTACAAAATATCTCATGGAGAAATATCAAGAAATCATCACAAACTTTACTAAAGCCTTTGAAATCTGATGTTAACATTTCACTTTTTCTTTTGCCAAGCAATTCAATTGCACTGTTGCCAAAAACACAATTACCTCCAATTACTTTTAAAAATAATCAAATCACTCTTTAATTTTCTAGAGAAGTCAAATTAGATATAAACCTAACCATTTCTAATCTTAATTTTGTTTTGAAACAAAAATTTGCACTTTTCATTGAGAAGCCCCCAAAATTACAAATCTTCTTGTAGCCACTTCTAGTGAACACCTGCACAAAATCTGATAGCAAAAATGGAAAATTCACTCTTTTTCGGTTCTGATGGTATATTACACTATAGATTTCGAATAAAAACCATGCCCCTGAGACTATTTCAAAAATTTGGCCCCCAAATTGTGAACAGTCATATAAAATTGAAAATTTTAAAAAGTTATATAGTTAAACTATATAAAACTTTTAAAAATAATTCAAATCTTTCAATTTGAAAATTTGAGCATTGAAAACTTTATGAAATTTGATTTTATATTATATCCATTTCCCCAATCCACAACCCTTGCCAAGTGTCAATTTCAAATTTGTTGAAATGCCTAGGTGGGCCCCATGTGCATCTTCTACACTTGAAATATATAAAACTTTGAAAAATATGCATCTACGATATAGAGATGAAATTGTAACATCGTTGCCCATATTTTTTGAAATCTTGATCATGAGGTGAAACATTGATAAGCACTTTAATTAATTAATTATTCCTCATATACGACAATATCTTATTAATACTTTATTAATATTATAAATGCTCTCCAATCCTTCAATGGGCACACAATCGCAATATCTCAAGCCTTGAGGATTTACTTCCTGATCTCTTGACAAGCCCCACCTATTGATAAGCATTTTAATTAACTACTTATTCCTCATATATGGAAATATCTTATTAATACTTTATTACTATTATAAATGCTCTCCAATCCTTCAATGGGCACACAATCACAATATCTCAAGCCTTGAGGATTTACTTCTTGATCTCCCGACAAGCCCCACCTCATAATATCTTAAAACTCTCTTAAGAGCTTCTTGACCTCATGACCAATTGTATTATCATGGGTCATCCATTAGCTTTCCATGATCTTATGAAATTTTGTAAGATCATGGCCTCCTTCATTACACCCAACAATCCCACGACAGGCCCCTTGGATATGCCAGATGGCACTTATTTCTTTACATTCATTTGGTCAAAATTTTGACCCTCATTCCTCCAAGTTGGCCATGGGTAGTACTCATCCACATGCAACATGTCTTTAAGAAACTTATGCCTTGTCGAATCATAGATTTATAGAGCAAAAAATTCCTGCACCCCATGAATATGTGACGAAACAAAAACTATTGTCTTGAGCTCCATAGTTTCGGCTTAACCTTAAGAATATTGGAGTTGCGCAAGTCATGGGCTACCTTTCTCCAATGACATGGTCTATTCTCCTATGTGGGGGTCTACTATGTATGTTTTCTATGCTGACATGGATGTTTCTTTACTTGCTATGACCTCTTCTTATGTGGGTTGCACAACACACACTGCAACTCCATTGGGCAGTGACTTGCAATGCCATGGAGACCTTGTATCTCCAATCGTGGGCTTCATAATGGTTAATGTACCTACCCCTCCCTAAAATGTGGACCCTCCATCTTATTATGTTGTGGCTTCAATGTGGAAACATGAGGCTCCTCTTGTTCCTGCCAAGCCATTTCTTGCTGAAAATGTTCTCTTTCCATGGGAAACTCTACATTTTATGCAGTGCCAGTATGCTTGTGGAGTATTCCCAAGTGTGGGCAGACTTCTTCAATGTGGATTGAGATTATGCATCTTATTTACTCTAGCCCTAAGATGCCCCCCCTATGGATGCATCCCCTTGCCCAAACCTTGGGCCCGGTTGCCCCATTTACTTTTTACTCTCTATTTGTTTTAAATGCCTCTGCCAACATCATTGACTCTATCCATTTCCTATGTGGGTTGCTACCATTACAAGCTATAGCTCCCTCATTCATCATGGTTGTTGAGCATGTATTACGTCTCAAAAGATGGTGTCTCTCCACTTTAAGATACTCCCCTTCATTTCTCTGCAGATGGAAACCCTACCACATTCTCCTCATGGCGTGAGTTACTTTGGATGTGAATAAGAAATTATTCTTTTTATAATTTCATGAAAATCCAAAATAAACTTTTCATTTCACTTGATTTAAAATGATTATGCTAAGTCCACCTTTATCCAATGGAATCCCAACACATTGCCAGTTTTGAAATAAGAAAGAAAGAACTTTCTTTCGAGGAAAAACAACTACATTTGGCATGATGGAGAAGTGAAATGTCCCTTTTCTGGTCTTTCATGATATTTCCAACCTTTAATCAGATCTTTAAGATCAAACAACTAATATCACAAAGATCCTCCAAATTTCTCAAGAAACCCCAAATCGGGTATGCCAGAAATGGTGCCAAAAGCTTCACAGCTTCACCTATTATTAATAAATCTGAAAATGGACATTTTTATAGAAATTTCAGCAGCATAACAGCCTACAAAATGAAATTTCCAGATCTATATAGCCTTTACACAGCAGCTCACAAATGTAGGACAAAAATTATGCTCATCGGGCTCCCGAAATTAACACAAAAATGCCCGAAAACACCACAAAAACACTAATAAACTATCTCAGAAGTTTAATCACATCCCAATACATATATTCAGCTCTATTTTAATAGCTTAAAGTCTAAAATATAGCAGCAACCAGAACTGATATGAAATGCTCAACTGAAAACACCAAACTCATGCAAAAAACACACCCAAAACCCACAAATCTACACTGTTCAGCACAAAGGCAAACTCTGTATGAGCATGCACATGGAATGGCTTCAAAATCTCATCCTTAGCCTTCCTATAAACCTACAAACTCCCATTCTTGGGTCTCCCTGGAAACCTGCAAACTCCCGTTCTTGGCTCTCCTTCTCCACAGGTTTGGCAGCCTCTGAAGAATAACAAAGAAATCAGCAAAATCAAGTTCTGGAATGTGTCCAAAATGCCTCCAAACCCCCTTTAAAGAGGGCATAAATGTAACTCACGTCCAAGAGAGGTTAATGAAACATATTTTAAAAATAATTTTCATTTATTAGTCCAACGGTTTCCAAAGATTAACCCCCTTTTTCCGAAACTTCACTTTCTTGGGCCTGGCCTGCCTTAGCAAAGATTATTATTTTTTAATTATTTGAAAAGGGGACATGACAAGTCCTCCCCTCCCAAACATTTCTTGTCCTAAAGAAATGGTTGAACAATAAACCAATCAATCCACCTGGATCCCAAATGTAGTCATGAACTATACTACTACCAATTAACACAGGCTCCTGCAATATCCTCTGCAATATGACCAAGAGGAATCCATAATCAAACTGACAATTATAGCTCAACCAAACTCTGAAATCACCACTACCACAATCAAAAACCCATGAGGCACAAACTCTTAGAACATCAGAACCCAAGAAAAGTGGACAAATCAAACTACCAACACAGTAAATACCATCAACGCATCCCATTGGCCTATACGGAATGCACAATCCAACTCTGCAACAATGGTGAATGCTCTCGAATGAAACTGTACCAAGTATGGAGAATCCACACACTATACAAATCCTGCAGTCAACACAACTTTGCAAATCACCGGCCACCATCTCATGACCATAACTACCATGCACCCCTGATGGTGAAAAGCCATCACAAGATAAATAGCAAGAATTGGAACCCAAACCAAATCTTCCTACCATCAACTCCTCAACACAAGGATCAAATGCTAACTGATGTACATACCTTGCAATATAATGTTGATAAAAAAAACCAACCTTAGTCAACAAATCACCATGAACAAGTGATACAACCCACTGTGACTGATCACTAGCTAAGTCAGGAGATGTCATAGCCAAAGGAGTAGAATCAATAACAACACTTGTTGAAGCATCACTCTGAAACTCCTGCTCTAAGTCATGTACTATCAAGCTGTCAACTGTAGAACCTATCACCATGTCATGCCCATCACAACTCTCATCTTGAGGCATCAAATTGTCCCATAACTGATGATAAGCATTAGGAACCAAAGCACATCTCTGTATCATTATCTCATTAACATGGTCATCAAAGGTAAATTGATGAGCATACCTCACAGTGTAATGCCGATAGAATGCACCAATCTCAGTCAGTGGCTTAGACTGTAATCTAGATGAAACTAACTGCAATTGATCATTAACCATGTTGGAACTAACTACTACCTCCAAAGATATCACTAAGGGAGTAGTGTTACTAGTAGGAACCATGCCAACTGCCGACTCACCAACATCACACATGATCTTTGATAAATCTCTAGTCTTTGTGCCATCAATACTAGAGGCCACCACCATGTTAGGCATACAACAATCTGCTACAACACCCAACTCAACTGAACCTAACTCTAGTGGGAATGAACCTAATATTCCAATGTTAGTATCAAGAATGGATGCATCTCCATCTCCACTGTCTCTGACAATCTCAGCCATGGACATCCTCAGATCACCAAACACCACTGCTTGTGACTGTATAGAATCAGGTGAAGACTGTAGTCACTCTAACTCCATGGTCACCTTAGCCAAATGAAACTGTGACTCCTTGAAAGCCAACTGTGTACTCTCAAGAATCTCAGAAGTCACCACAAGCTGCTCAGTAAGCTCACTCACCTCATCTTCCTTGGCCAACAATGCATCATATGTTGTACTGCCCCACTTCATAAGATAATCTCTGTCGGCTACCAACTGCATATAATCCTATCTCAGAATCTAGATAGCCTCCCATAAAGAGTGGAACTCTGTCAAGGAAAGATAACTGCCTCCCTGCTCATCACTAGTAGGAGAACCCCATCCATAAACTACTAACAACTGATGAGCAGCATTGAAATGATGGCAAGTGATATCAATGTCTTGGTCACTAACTCTCAACTGATTAGACACATGATGGCACTGGCTTGACTGTCTCCTACAAACCTCCTCTGATGCACTGTCTAAAGGAGTATCCTCAAAGTTACTAGTCTCTAGAGTATTACCATCCATATCCTGTGAATCAAATCTAAAACTCATTTGCCAATAGTGGCATGTTGTGATGGTTAAGTTGTTGCGTTGTTATCCTTGCCATCCAGGTTCAAATCTCATGGGGATGAGGTCCCCCGTTTGTGGCCTCACTGGTTCATAGCTCCAGGTCAAAGCGTTGGTGGTACCGGTGGGCGTGTCGCGCCAGTGCTACCAGTCACGTTAAAAAGTTTACCAGGCGCATTAAAAAAAAATTTAAAAAAAATCTAAAACTCATTTCAACATACGGAGTATCAAAAACATTAGCATTTCTGTCCAAATCCTCTATAACCAAGGAAACTAAGTCTTCAAAATTGCCCACTGCATCCTCCTAGATTTCATCAATGCCAATATGATCCTGGAACTCATCTATACACACTGCCAAATATGAAATATCATCAACACATTCTAGCAAGTATGGTCGACTGGATATATGAACAAAGCCCAACATTGGACAAGCTGCTAGCACAAGAAAAGATAACACCGTGCAATCTGCTAATCAAATCCATGATAGCACCCAAACAAACACTGCTACCAAAAAGTGTTAAAGATCTCCTGTCAACTGAATCCCAAATGCCAATATAACAATCTTGAGTCCATATCTGTAAACTAGAATCAGCTGGTAACTCAAGAAAAATCCTCACTTGAGTAATATGACCAGTACCAACTAACTCCACATACCTATCATGATGAGATAATGAAGTCAAAATACTATCTTTACTCACCTTCAGCTGGCGGGATAAATCATGTGAAGTACTACCTGCCTCAACCTCATGTGATGAAGCATCTAACTGTGCCTGGTACTCTTTCTCAGCAAAGTCATGAATGCTCAGTGTTTGCTCATCTCTACTAGGTATCTCCCCATCCTGGACAACAACATCCTCATAATCATCATCTGAACCCACTACACTATAGTCACTGCCTGTTGTAACTATACCATCCTGAATACCTGTGGCATCACCCTTTGACAACCTGTAAACAATTGTCTCAATTTGAGTATCAAGTTGACCGTTACTATCAATCTGTGTAATATCCTTTCCCACCACCTCCTGTGGCAGAGTAGAATTTGAGACCTCTACCTGGCTATCAACTAGTTTCTCAAACTCCTCATGCAAGTTCTTGGGAATTGTTTCATCTGTCCTGTGATAAAATCTGCCAAATAGAAATCCAGTCAACTTATCCACCTTAGCTGGGTCAGATAACATGTCATTCATTATACGGTGGTGCTCAACCAACTGTTTAGACATGTCATGGCTTATTTTCATAATTTTATCTCGAATGTCTAAATAACCATCCTTTCTACTATTTTGACTCTGGCTATCAATTGTCCAAGATCGTTCCCTCTGAGACTCTGTACTATACCTGTCCATTCTGGATAAAGTAGAGTGTAACCCCAATAGGATATAACTTCTTCAAACACCAAGAACTAACATGAAAATGATTAGAAGTAGCATGCAACCATATATTTGGACATGCAACTGATTAGAAGCAACATGCAACCACCAAATTATGACATGCAAGATCTGGGTAGTTGTCAAAACTGACATGCAAGATCTGGGTAGTTGTCAAAACTGACATGCAAACTTCTACAACCACCAAATTCACCAAGAACTAACATGCAAATGATTAGAAGTAGCATGAAACTCATAGATTTGGACATGCAACTGATTAGAAGCAACATGCAACCACCAAATTATGACATGCAAGATCTGGGTAGTTGTCAAAATTGACATGCAAGATCTGGGTACTTGTCAAAACTGAAATGCAAACTTCTACACCCACCAAATTCACCAAGAACTAACATGAAAATGGTTAGAATTAGCATGCAACCATAAATTTTGACATGTATCTGATTAGAAGCAACATGCAACCATAAATTATGACATGCAAGATTTGGGTAGTTCTCAAAACTGAAATGCAAGATTTGGGTAGTTGTCAAAACTGACCTGCAAACTTCTACAAACCCTCAGGCTAGCAAGATCATGGCTCTGATACCACTGAAATGTCCCTTTTCTGGTTTTTCATGATATTTCCAACCTTTAATCAGATCTTTAAGATCAAACAACTAATATCACAAAGATCCTCCAAATTTCTCAAGAAACCCCAAATCGGGTATGCCAGAAATGGTGCCAAAAGCTTCACAGCTTCACCTATTATTAATAAATCTGAAAATGGAAATTTTTATAGAAATTTCAGCAGCATAACAGCCTACAAAATGAAATTTCCAAATCTATATAGCCTTTACACAGCAGCTCACAAATGTAGGACAAAAACTATGCTCATCGGGCTCCCGAAATTAACACAAAAATGCCCGAAAACACCACAAAAACACTAATAAACTATCTCAGAAGTTTAATCACATCCCAATACATATATTCAGCTCTATTTTGACAGCTTAAAGTCCTAAATCAAACAGCAACCAAAACTGATATGAAATGCTCAACTGAAAACACCAAACTGATGCAAAAAACACACCCAAAACCCACAAATCTACACTGTTCAGCACAAAGGCAAACTCTGTATGAGCATGCACATGGAATGGCTTCAAACTCTCATCCTTAGCCTTCCTAGAAACCTGCAAACTCCCGTTCTTGGGTCTCCCTGGAAACCTGCAAACTCCCGTTCTTGGGTCTCCTTCTCCACAGGTTTGGCAGCCTCTGAAGAATAACAAAGAAATCAGCAAAATCAAGTTCTGGAATGTGTCCAAAATGCCTCCAAACCCCCTTTAAAGAGGGCATAAATGTAACTCACATCCAAGAGAGGTTAACGAAACATATTTTAATAATAATTTTCATTTATTAGTCCAACGGTTTCCAAAGATTAACCCCCTTTTTCCGAAACTTCACTTTCTTGGGCCTGGCCTGCCTTAGCAAAGATTATTATTTTTTAATTATATGAAAAGGGGACATGAAAAGAAGCAATGAAAATAACATCCATATTTATAATCATGAAAATAGGAAACCCTTGTGTTCAACAATTGCAACTTGAGTGACTTCAATCCACACATGATTTCATCCATCTAATGTAAATAGTCGGGCCTGAAAGTGGGTTTGACTAATTTTCTTTTTGTTTTCAAACAAATGATAATGCAAACTAATCCAATAATCACCTTGAACTATTTGGAATCAAATTTTATTACAAGTTCACCATTAAAAACTCATTTAAAATAATTTTTGCACCACTGTGAACTTTGTGTCAGGAGGTTTGTTGCCTTGCTTTATAAACTAATATAAACACCTGGTCGAGCTCTAAAACTTTGGATATCTATTCTCTTTGACACATTTAATAGGCCTACCAAATATTATCACATGATGACATTGGGGTCAAAAGATATTGACCTCCGAACATTCCTACTTAAATTCACCTACGAATAAACATGTCAGAAAACTAGAAAATGTGTTTGGTTTTGACTTTGAAAACTAGGCAAATGGGCACTTGAGGTTCTATAAATTTGGGAAATAGTTCCTTTTCATGGGAAAAATGTAATTCTATGATTTGGGCTCATCAAAAATAATGGGGTGAGTTTGGCGAGCATCTGAAGTTGGCTACTTAGATTTGCAGGACAATGAACACTAGTAAAATAGTATTTTTTGCGAATGGAAAGGCCTTGGGAACATGTGCAGATGGATTTGTCAAGATGTGAAAATAGGTACACTTGTAGTATTTTCAAAGTAAAATTTAGGGGAACAAACCATTTGATCCATAAAATCATGGACTCGTAGATATGACATCCCGAATAGGGTTCCCAATCAATTTGCACTTCTGAATACTAGTGAAACTTTAAAAATTGCAAATAGAATCACATTTGAAAATTGATCAAATAGATTCATCATAAAAACAAATCTAGAGCATAACAAGTGTCTATCCCCCTAGAATATAATGGGAAATGAAATTTATTATTTGGGTCAACTGGTCAAAATTTATAACTTGTCAAATAGGGCTGCCCGAAAATATGAACAAAATGCAAATGTATGAAAATAGTAAATCACCAACTTTGAGGGGTTTGAAACCTAGTCAAACAGATTTAAAATGACTTGAAACTTGGAAAATTGGTTCTTTGATATGCATAGTAAACATCCTCAAAGTGGTGGGTCATGAATCTTAATGGAGTACTAGATATTCAAATGCAAACATGCCCTTTTGTCGCTATTTGACACTTAGGCAAAAAATGTAGAACTGAAAACTACTAAAAATTGGACTTTGCAGAATGACTCAGAATGTCAGTTGATCTTCATAGAACTCACACACAAGTTGAATGAAGGGTGTTAGAAACATGAAACACCACCTAGGCCTTAATATGACAGTTAGCTACATATGCATGAAAAGCATTTATAGGGGCTTAAAGTAACTCAAAATTTGGAATGGACACTCAAAATGGGAATGCAATTTTGAGTGCCATCACGTTGCTCCTTTGAAAATTATTATTTTTCCCTTGTGACAACCTTAGATGTGTCAGCTTGTTGTTTATATGCAACATAGTCTTCTTCATTTGACCAAATTCAGAAATAAAGCTATTGTTTGCTTCTACGAGAATTGCTACCTTTTTCTCAAAGAAAGTAGTTTTTGGTGGTTCATACCCTGGATATGTTAGAGCGGAGTTTTGTTAGAGAAGGTGCCTACTATAATGGAACAAGATTCATGGGTATGAACTTGATAGGCATTGTGGGTACTCTAGTAGGGTATGTTGGTATTGTCATGACGGCTTGGGTTGGGAGCATCATTTCTCCTCCATTAGGATTCGCTTGCTTAGTGAATGTTATTTCTTCCACAAAGACCTTTTCCAATGTATCAATATTTTATGTAGGAAACCTTCTTAGAAAGATAGCAGTAAGAGGGTCCATAACATTCAGATAAATCTGAATAGCCACTTCAATCGGTATAGTATATGACATTTCCAATTTGCAATATGCCATGTGAAAGTGGTGATTGAAGTGCAAAACTGTCTCAGCCAAGTCCCTTTTAATTCATATGAATTTTTGATGTATTATTGTTAGGTTGATAAAACTTTTGAATATTTCTAGGGACAATCTTTCGAATGTATCCTAGTCTCCAATACATTGCAGTGGCAAATTAATGTACTAATTAAAGGAAATTTTCCCCAAAGAGTAGGGAAATAAAGAAAGAACCACATACCTATTAGCAATCTATTTTTAGTTGCAAATTTCTTTGAATACTTTGATGTGATCTAAGGTAGTTCATGTTTCTCCATAAATGAACCTTGGGCAAAACTTCTTAGGATTCTTGGGAAGGTCATGGAGTGCATCTCTCAAGTTGATTAGTGAGTCTATAGTGTTTGAAAAAAAGGTCGTTGGAGGATTTGGTGGACCTAAGGGTGGTTGTTATGGAGGTGGAACAGTTGGAATATTTGGTGGTCTGCTAGGTTGTTGAAGTGGAGGTGGAGTTGAAGAAGATGATGAAATGTTGAATGGAAGTAGTTGGATTCAAGTTATTCCTTTATTACTGTGTGGTTTGCAAAAATGGGAGAGCTCAAGAAACTCATGTGTACTTGGTGAAGATCTTAAAGCTCACTAAAATGAGGATTCTGGATCAAAATCCTCCAGTTTGCATCAATTCTAGAAAAAGTGCACCTTTGCAGAAGTACACTTTCTCACAAAAGAGGCATAGCTCTGAATTTGGTGCAGCAACACACCTGAATTTCTCAAAAATTTAGAATTTTTTTGAACTTTGTAAGAAATGCAAAATTTTGAAACTTTGACAAATTTTTCTTTAATTCCAAAAATCAAGAGGCCCTCCTTCTAACACCACTTCTATTGAGTTTTCATTTTGCACGATGCTAAACAGTAGGAATCCTTTCAAATTCCTTTCTTGAAAAGTTGATTTGGGATCAACTCCAAGGTTTCAGGTGGTCTTGTGGCCTACTAGAATCCACTCAATTCAATATAAATGTGTTTGTTCATGAGGAGGCCTTTGCTGGTTTGAACCAATTTTGAATCAAATAATCAATCTTCTTGCTGTTTCAAAATTAACCATAAAAGAGATATGTTTTTTGGTATTTTTAATTTTTAATGAATGTAATCTAATAGTGTAGCTAGTATGAATTCCTATTTTAACAAGGGGGTTAGTGTTATCCATTTTGCCTCTTGCCAAAATTTGAAATTCAAATGCTTGCCCCACCCAATGGTCACCTTCCCATTTTATATTATTTAAGTGACTTAGAAATATCAAAAAAAATAAAATAATAAAACCTTATGTTTGTTCCATCAGCATACAACTTTCCATGTTGTCAGATCAAGCCAGATCTAGGGTGGGCACTTTCTTGCATTTTGAAAATGCACGACCTCTACACATTGTGGGAAAGCCCGTTTGTGATGCGTGGTAGGTGGGTCTATTTCTCTTGTGGGCTGTAGATGGTGGACAGGTAGTTGATGAGCTAGCAATTCGATTGGTGCCCGCTTTGCCACATTTTGAGCCTTGTCAGACCTTTTGATTGTGCGGGGAAGCACTTTGGTGATGCATGTTTGGCTAACATCATGGTGCGCATTCGAAGAGGATCAAAATGCATATGTTACAAACACTTTCAGATCTCCTATGATCAATGGCTAGTGCATGGTCACAAGATAAAGCTACAAGGAAGTTAAATAATGTGGGTATGCCCCCTTGTGACACCTATCCCATGACCTTGCATGTTTCCAGTTCCACCTTCCATCGTGTAATGTGATTAGATCAATAGTTGGTGCATGCTCACAAGAACAAGATGCGAGCATTTTAAACAATGCAGGCATGCCCCTTTGTGATGCATGGAATGGTATGATGTCATGGGCCCACCCTTCTGAAAAGAGCTAATGATGGCTTGGCTTCTGTGGCATCTGTTAGGTGAGTTAGAGTACAATGAAGGCATCTCATTGGCCCATCTAGCTAACCAGATATGTAGTTTTGTAGAGCTAGGATCGTCGTAGATTTAAAGAGGATCAGCAGCTGGCGCATGCTCACAATATGAAGTTGCAAGGATTTTAATGAATGCGGGAAAGCACCTTGCTGCTGCATGTCCTTGTGGGGTCAATTTTGTCCCAAGTGGTGCCAGTTATATGCCAGGGTAATGATGAGCCAACCCAGGTGGTCGTCAAGGTGTTCGTGGACCCATAAATTTTTGTGTACAAGTGCACTAGATGGAGGATTTTTCGTGATCATCGATCTTCTGTAGATCGACGATCAGTGCTTGCCTGCAATATGGAGATGCAAGGACTTTAAGTAATGTGAGCAAGAACCTTGTTGCCACATGTCCCTATGGGGCTAGGTTGGTTTCATAAGCCATAGGGTGACACCAGGGTGGTGCTAGTTGTTTTCTAGGGTGATGCCAGTTGGGGCCGAGTTAGGATGAGTTAGATGCCAAGCGTTTTGGGGGTCCTGAAGTTTGAAGAGAAACATAGTATTATAGGGATATTTTGTGATCATTGATCTCATGGAGATCAACGATCAGAGCTTTCCCACATTATGAAGATATAAGGACTTTGAACATTGCAGGAAAGTTCTTAAACAACACGTGTCCTAGTGGGCCCAGTGGAGGTAGTAATAGTCAGATGCTGGCAGTTATGTGACTGTCATGGTTAGGGTTCCGAGGAGGTGGTGTGGTTAGTTAAAAGGCATGGTCAAGCTTACGAAGGCTTTGCAAGGTGGCAAAATGAAAAGATACTATTGGTTCACGTGGCTCATCCTGGTGACAGAGTTTGATCGACCTGTTAATCATGCTGATTCACGGGCTAGAAATAGAGGAATTTGAGGTTTTTGCATGAATTTGACCCTCATGATTGATTCCAACCACTTTTGAGTGAATGCTAATCTTAGTGAATGTGGGAAAATACTCTATCCCTCCCTAGTTGATCCATCTACCTGGTTAGAGTAGAGCCTTGAACCCTATACCCCTAATCTCATCAACATGAATTGCACTATCCTAGAAGTGGATGAGAATGACATAGTGAATGAGCCTACTACTATCCTGGCAGAAATACTCGATTTTCTCTTAGATGAATGGGCTAATGCATATCAATATGATCCTATGTCAAAAACCCTTGAACCAGGCCTTAGTACATACTGTATATTAGAGAAGGATGCTCTAGTTTCCAATATTGTGGAGACTAAAAGGGACATGAGTGGGATATGGAGTATGTACTTTGATGGATCAAGGAATAAGAATGGATCAAGGGCTAGTGTGATGTTGATTTCTCCTGCACAAGTAAGGTATTACTTCTCATTCAGGCTCCAATTTAGTTGCACTAATAATGTAGCCAAGTATGAATCCTTGATTCAAGGTCTCTTACTTGCTCAAAGAAAAGGAATTTAGGCCTTACGTGTGTATGGAGATAGTGAGTTGGTGGTCAATCAAGTAAGAAATCAAAATATCACCAAGAACGATTTTCTCAAGTCTTATAAACATAGGGTATGGGATTTACTTGAAGGTTTTAATGCATTCAATATTCAAAGCATCCCTAGAAAAGAAAATAGACATGTTGATAGACTTGCAACAATAGGTGCATCTTATGATGTGCCAGGGAATCTTGAGGAGAAGAAAAAGAAAAAAATCAAAGTGGTAGTAAGGCTTGCCATCCCTGATAATAACACACATTGGAAAGTGTTTGAATCTGATGAACAAATTGTGAGCTTCGTGCAGAATGAAGCAGAATTTTTATATAAGAACTAGTCAAAATTGTAGGATTAGTATGGTGATCAAATCATTAACCTTAGTTCCAACAAGTTTCCTAGGGTCTTATTACTTTAGAGAGTGTTTTTAATCTAGATGACCAAGCAAGAGGTAGAGTTATGAACCTAGCTACTGACAAGGATGATCACACCCCAGTCATGATTGCTAATGGAAAATTCTTAAACATGGGGAAGTATGTTCTGAAATTGAGCTAGAAAATTTTACTCACTTGTGTCAAGAATTTAATGATATATTTTCTTGGACATATGATGATTTAAAGGGTTTTGACCTAAGGTTGTTGTAGCATAACATAGACTTAATTGATAATGTCAAACCAATAAGACAAAAACAAAGGCCAATGAATCCTAAAATTGAACCCTTAATCAGAAAGGAGCTATCCAAATTGATTGAGGCCAATATAATTTTCCCAATCAATTACTCATCATGGGTAGCAAACCTTGTCTTTGTTAGGTAGAAGAATGGATAAATTAGATTGTGTGTGGAATTAAGGGACCTTAACCAAGATTCCCTTAAAGATCACCATCCTCTCACTTCCATGGAGTAGGTTTTGTCCAAGGTCAGTGGTTCAAAGAGGTTTTCATTTCTTGATGGATTTTTTGGCTAAAATTAGGTGCTGGTCAAAGAGTTTGATAGGTGCAAGACTGCATTCGCTACCAAATGGGATACCTATGCTTACTGTAAAATGCCATTTAGACTAACTAATGTAGGTGCTATATTTCAGAAGGCAATGGAGATGGCCTGTAAAAGCATGATTGAAAAGTTTTTATTAGTTTACCTTGATGACATCAAAGTGTATTCAAAGAATGTAAAAGATCATTTTAATCATTTAAGATAGGTGTTCTCAAGGTGTAGAGAGTTTGGGGTATCCCTCAACCCGAGCAAGTTTGTCTTTGCTACCAATCAAGGAAAATTATTAGTACACATTGTATTTAAGGATGGTTTAACCATTGATCTAGAAAGAAAAAAAGAAATACTTGCTCTTCCCCTTCCTGAACATAAGAAAGGGCTGCAAAGTTTCCTTGGTAGGATAAATTTTGTGAGAAGATTTATCCCTAATTTTGCTACCATGGTAAAACCCCTTATAGCTATGCTCAAGAAAAGTATGGTATTTGCATGGACCAAGGAAGGGAAGGAAAGTTTTGGAGAGATCAAGGCAGCCATAGCCTCAGCTCCTACTCTCATTAATCCAAACTTTGAAAAGGATTTCATCCTTTATACCCTAGGTAGTGAGTCAAGTATTTCTACTGTCTTGACTCAAGCAAATGATAGAGATGAATAGTAGCCCATGGCCTTCTTTAGTGAAGGGCTTAAAGAGTATGAAGACAAATACAACTATGTAGAGAAGAAAGCCCTTGTAGTCATCAGAGCTTTAAAGAAATTTAGACACCTCCTATCTCATAATAAAATTCATCTGTTAGTACCCCATGCCAGTGTGAAGGATTTCCTTTTGAACAATGATATTAGTTAGGAGAGAGCTATTTGGATTAGAAAAGTGATGGAATATGATGTTGACATCCAAATTACCAAGCTTGTAAGAGGGAAAGGGTTGTGTAAACAAATGATATCATCTTAAGAGTCAGATGAGGAAGTGGCCATGGTATTAACAGAGGAAAAAGAGGTAAGAAATGATGACCCAAGGAACTAGATGGATGATATGAAGAACTTCTTATTAGGCAATTGATATCCTCAAGGATTAGATAGAACTAAAAGAAGGTAGTATAGATTGCAGTCAATTCCTTATGTCATAGTTGATGTTATCCTTTTCAAGAAAGATTTTAATGGATCCCTATTAAGATGCATTGACATAGACCAAGCTGAAAGAATGATCAAAGAGCTTCATGATAGTCCTGATGGTGGTCACCTCTCAGCAAGGACAACTGCAATAAAGATCATGAGAGCTGGTTACTACTGGCCATCCCTATTCCATGATTGTCATAAGTATGTGAGGAAGTGTGAAAAATATGCCTTCTTTTTTAGTAAACAAAATCTTGTAGCCCTTCCTCTTCATCCCATCCAAGTGGACTAGCCTTTTTCTCAATGGGGATTGGATTTCATAGGCCCTATCAACCCTCCTTCCAGTTCTGGTCACAAATGGATTTTAGCTACTACAAATTACTTCACTAGATGGACAGAGGCAGTTGCATTGAAGGACACCATAGAACCTTCAATTGTTGAGTTCCTTGATGGAATTGTGACCAAGTTTGGTGCTCCTTCAACCATTATTTCAGATAATGCAAAGTCTTTCGCAGGAGCTTAGATTTGTGCATGGGCAGTTGATCGTAATATCTACTTGAGCACATCCTCAAACTACTACCCTCAGGGTAATGGCTTGGCTGAGTCATCCAACAAGAATTTAATTAGGATCATGAAAAGGACAATAGAAGATAACCAGAGGTGTTGGCATCAAAAATTGAGAACAACAATGTGGGCTAATAGAATAACACCCAAGAGGTCAATCGACAATTCACCATTTATGTTGGTATATGGTAGAGAAGCAAGGCTTGCAATTTCATTGGAGTTCCCATCCCTAGAACTAGCTCATGAACTGGAGCTAATTGAAAATGATGCCATGCCAGTGAGAATGGCAGAGTTGATGGAGCTGAAAGAAAAAAGAAATCAAACCATGTAGACCCTAGAGACACATCAACAAAAGGTGAAAAAAAGCATTGACAAGAAGGCTCAAGTCAGAATCTTCAGAGAGGGTGACTTGGTCTTGAAATGGGATGCTGATAGGGAAAAACTAGGGAGGCACTCAAAATTTGATGCACTATGTAGTGGTCCCTATCTGATTGTCAATTGCAAGTAGGCCAATGCTTTTCAATTGAGTAGGTCTGGTGGTGAGATCTTGCCTATCCCAGTCAATGGGATCTATCTGAAACCATGTTTCTGACAGGGCTTGATTTTTCATGTACATAGTTACTGTAGTTTCCTTTATGTTTTTTCTAGCTTTCCAAGAAGTGCATGATCACATGTGTTTTGCAGAAGGTTTTCAGTCCCTAGTTTCAGTTGTAGAGGGCAGGTTTTCTAGATTTTCAGTATTTTGTTCCTGTAGAGGTAGGGTTAGGGTTTTAGTGCACTAATCCATATCTTCCATGACTCTATAGCCCAATGGACATGCAAGGTCACTGGTTTTATGTGTAGTAGGCTCACATCCCCTTTGAGTCACCAGAAATGTTATTCATTTTGCCTCCCACCAAAATTCAAAATTCAAATGCTTGCCCGACCCAATGGTTACCTTCCCATTTTATATTATTTAAGTGACCTAGAAATAAAAATAAAATAAAATGATAAAACCTTATGTTTGTTTCATCGGTCTACAACTTTCCATGTCATCAGATCAAGCCAAATCTATAGTGGGCACTTTCTCACATTTTAAAAATGCACGACCTCTGCACATTGCAGGAAAGCCCCTTTGTGATGCATGACAGGTGGGTCCATTTCTCTTGTGGGCCGTGGAGGGTAGATAGTGTAAGGAAACTTAGGTGCGGAAATAGCTTCCTACACTAATCTCACAAGGAAAGTATGATGAAAATCCTATTAAAATCTTCTTCACTTACAGATTCAATATCATGTAAAAAATAATATTGCAGCCAACCATGCATATAGAAAATAGATAGAGAAAGGAACACATAACACAAGGATTTTCCAGTGGGGAAAAATCTTTTGGTAAAACAACCCCACCCCTTCAGAACTTGCACAATGTATTATCTTCAACACAAGTTACAATACACTTACAATGCAAGTTCAACATCGACAACAGAAGACTCCAGTAGCTACTCGCAGTACCAACAATACACCTTTTTCGCATTGCATCTCTTCACAACCCTAAAAAATTGCTTATAAAATTCGCTTCACTTTAGGGCTACTCGCAAAGGTAAACCATATTAGTGTTTTACCATTCTCTAAGAAAATAGGAACCCCGAAACCCCACTATTGGGGTAGAGTGTACAGTATTCAAATATCTTAGTTGCCACATGTCTTCACCTATCATTGAATCTTCCTAACATAGCTCTTACGTGTCATAGGAATCTCTCATAACCATTTTAGTCATGATCTCCTTATACACAATTCAAGATGTCGACACATCAACATTATTTGCAAGAAATATATTTTACAAAACAAATAATAAGAATAGGAATTGTACAAGGTTGAGACACGTTATTCCTAACATTCTCCCACTTGTCGAACACCTTGTAAGAGAAACAAGAACATAATAGGAACTAACCACTATAGGTTAAAAGGCCCATAGACTCCAAAAACCATCTGAACTTCTCAGTGCCCACTAGTTTTGTTAATGCATCTGCAACATTCTTCACAGTATCTACCTTTTCCAAATTTAGCTTTCCATCTTCCACCATATCTCTCACAAAGTGATATTGCACATCAATGTGCTTCATTTTGGCATGGAAAGTTGGATTCTTTGCAATGAAAATAGCACTCTGACTATCACACCAAATAGTAATATGTTCTGCATCAACACCAACACCATAACACAATCTCTTAAGCCAAATGGCTTCCTTACAAGCATGAGTAGCATCCATGTACTTAGCTTCTATAGTGGACAAAGCAACCACAGGTTTTCGCTTGCTCATCCAACTGATGGCACCACCAAACATAGTGAACACATAAGCACTGGTGGATCTCCTGCGATCAATATCATCCACCCAATTTGAATCCACAAACCCATGAATATAAACTAAATGTGGAGATCCAAAAGAGTTACCATGATAACATATGGAGTAATCTGATGTACCCCTCAAATATCTGAATACTTGCTTAACTGCATCACAATGTATTCATCCAGGATTAGCCATAAATTGACTTAGGACTCCCACTGCTTGGGCAATGTCTGGTCTAGTACAGACCATAGCATTCATAAGACTGCCAACTGCACTAGCATAAGGTACTCTACTCATGTCCTCCACCTCATTAGGAGATTTTGGACAATCATCTATAGATAACTTTGTTCCCATAGGAATAGGAACACATAGTGGTCTACAATTTGCCATGCTGAACCTGTCCAACACAGACTTCACATACTTACTCTGACTCAACTAAAGTTTTCTATTAGACCTGTCTCTACTGACTTCCATACCCAAGATGTACCTAGCTGTCCCAAGATATTTCATCTCAAACTGTCCTAACAACTGAGATTTGAAATTAGAAATCATACCCTTACCCTTCCAAAATAGCAACATATCATCAACATATAATGCAACAATAAGAAGGCGTTCATTTTGAATTTTGAAATAAACACAATGATCTGATTTTGATCTTACAAATCCAATTGACAACACAAAAGCATCAAACTTAAGGTACCACATCCTAGGAGATTGCTTCAAACCATATAGAGATTTCTTTAATCTACAAACTAAGGATTCTTTACCTTTAACAATGTAGTGCTCAGGCTGTGACATATAAATCTCTTCCTCCAAATCACCATGAAGGAAAGCTGTCTTCACATCTATCTGTTCTATCTCTAAATCATATGATGCAGCAAGAGATAACAAAAATCTAATGGATGTCAACTTTTCAACAGGAGAGAATATTTCACCATAATCTATTCCCTCTACCTGTGAATACCCCTTTGCAACCAATCTAGCTTTGTACCTTTCAACACTGCCATCTACAATCAATTTCTTCTTGAACACCCATTTACAACCAATAGATTTTCTCCCTTTAGGCAAAGGTACAAGGTCCCATATTTTTTTTTCCTCTAATGAAGCCATCTCATCATCCATAGCCTCAATCCAAGAACCTGCATCTTCCATGCCCAAAGCCTATTTCATAGATCTAGGCTCATTAGTGTTAGTAATCAAAGCAAAAGCACAACTGGAATCTAACATAGAATAACCAAACCTTTCTGGTTGCTTTCTTTCTCTCATGGATCTTGTCAAGGGCTAAGGTTGAGGTTGTTCTTCCTCTTCTTCTGAACTATCAGAGTTGCAAGAGCTCTCCTCATCATTAGACCCAACATGGTCTCTCTGTTCAGTCTTCTCAGGGGTAGGAGGCAACTGAACAACATCTTTTTCCTTTTCTTTTTCATCTGGTTGTAGCACAATAGTAGAAGATGTTAGCTCTCTAAAAATAACATTTCTACTATACAACACCTTACTAGTCACAAGATCCCAAAGCTTGTATCCTTTCACACCAACACTGTACCCGATGAAGATACATTTAATAGCTTTGTTTTCCAACTTAGATCTTTTCTCCATTGGAACATGTGCATAAGCTTCACAACCAAAAACAAGAAGATGTATAATTGAAGGCTTCTTACCAAACCACACCTCCATGGGTGTCTTATCAACAAGGGCTGATGTAGGAGATCTGTTAACCAGATAGCAAGTAGTGACCATAGCTTTAGTAAAAAAATATTTGTTCTAAACCAGCTCCACTAAGCATACTCCTAGCCTTCTCCATCAGTGTCCTGTTCATTCTCTCTGCAACTCCATTTTGCTGTTGGGTATATGAAGTTGTCTTATGCCTCTTGATACCTTGTTCTTTACAGAACTGTTCAAACTTTTCTTAGCAAAACTCACACCATTGTCAGTGCTCACACACTTAATCTTCTTACTAGTCTGATTCTCTACAAGGGCTTTAAATTCCTTGAATCGGCTAAAGACTTGTGTCTTACTTTCAAGGAAATAAATCCATGTCCTTCTACTATAATCATCTATGAAAGATACAAAAAATACAGACTTGGAGATTGAAGGAACTTTTATAGGACCAAATGCATAAGAATGAATAAGATCCAAAACATTAGAAGATTTGTGAGAACTAGAGTAAAACTAAACACGATTTTGTTTACCATATACATAGTGTTCAAAGAAGTCAAACTTGAGATTGCAATCATTTAACCCCTCAATGAGATTTTTATTTTTTAGGGTTTTGAGACCCTTCTCACCAATGTGGCCAAATCTCATATGCCACAACATTGTCTTTTTTGCAGGAAGCTTTCCTTCCAAAGTGTTTGCACCTTTAGGTACACTTGTTGCACTACCATCAGAACCACTAACCACAGTCTTCTTTACTGCTCATTCAGATGGTGGGGATGAAGTGATAGTTGCTCTCTTCTTTGAAACAGAAGAACTATTACACTGAGAAATGTATGCATCAAGCTAAAACAAAGTACCTCTCCTAGTACCCTTAGCAAGCACCATAGCTCCTCTCATCATCTTACATCCATCTTTAAAAAAAACAACTTGCACACCTACATCATTCAACATACTTATAGATAATAGGTTTCGTGCCAAACCTGGAATGTGCATAACTCCATTGATTCCCTTTACTCGTCCATCAGGGAATTTGATAGTGACCCTTCTGTGTCCAACTATCTTTAGGTGAGAATAATCACCCAAGTACACCTTTCCACTATTGAACTCTTCATATCTTGAGAACCAGTTTCAATGAGAGGTCATGTGAAAAGATGCGCCCGAGTCAACCAACAACACATCATCAGATGCATGGGCTGCCAAAGCTATGATGAATGCATTGCCATCTTCTTGAGATTTTTCAAAACCAGAATCTGAGGCTTTCTTCTTCTTCTTAGGCTCTTTACAGTCTTTACAGAAGTGCCTAGTCTTATCACAGTTCCAACATTTTTCCTTGGACTTATTGGAAGTCTTTGACTTCCCATGGGATTTGGATCTACCCTTATTGTCAAACTTATTTTCATTTTTCTTCCCTCTTTTCGTGGATCTCCCACGAACAACAAGGGCTTATTTTTCTGAAATAGAAGCCTTTCTCTACATCTCCTCTGATAGTAGCAAAGACACCACATCATCCATTTTGAAGATGACTAATGTGCTTCTGAGAGCCATCACAAGATGGTCCCATGAATCTGGTAAAGAACTAAAACGTGTGTAACAATGATCCTCCTCCTCTAACTTGACACCACCTGATGTCAACACTGTAGCAAGTAGTTTAAATGCATTTAAATGATCTGTTAAGGATCCACCTTCCTCCATTCACAGAGAATACAACTTCTTCCTTAGGAAAAACTTGTTCACCAAAGATTTGGCATGATACACGACCCCAAGTCTCTCCCACAAACTATATGCAATTTTCTCATCTAGAACATTCATAAGGACTCCATCGGTTAAACAGAGTCTTATGAGACCCTTAGCTTTATGGTCTTTGATATCCCAATCTACTTGAGGTATAGTTGCTGGTCTTGTAGCACTTGTAGTTGCTTCCCATAGGTCACGATCTTCCAACATGTCTTCTATCTTGAGTTTCCACAACTCAAAATTAGTGCCATTAAATTTCTCCACCTCCATTCTTTCATATGATGAACTCACCATCTCAATCTGTAAATAAGATTCAGGATGCTCTACACAAGACTCCCACTCAACTTGAGATTAGCTTAAAATACCCTACCCAACAACTAGGATCAAAAGTTGATCAAGCTCTGATACCACTTGTAAGGAAACTTAGGTGTGGAAATAGCTTCCTACACTGATCTCATAAGGAAAGTATGATGAAAATTATATTAAAATCTTCTTCACTTACAGATTCAATATCATGTAAACAACAATATTGCAGCCAACCATGCATATAGAAAATAGATAGAGAAAGGAACACATAACACAAGGATTTGCCGGTGGGGAAAAACTTTTTGGTAAAACAACCCCACCCCTTTAGAACCTACACAATGTATTATCTTCAACACAAGGTTACAATACACTTGCAATGCAAGGTCAACATCAACAATAGAAGATTCCAGTAGCTACTCGTAGTACCAAAAATACACCTTTTTCGCATCACATCTCTTCGCAACCCTAAAAAATGCTTATAACATCTGCTTCACTTTAAGGCTACTCCCAAAGGTAAACTGTATTAGGGTTTTACCATTCTCTAAGAAAATAGGAACCCCAAAAAAAATTTTGAGGTGATGCCCCGAACCCCACTATTGGGGTAGAGTGTACAGTACTCAAATATCTTAGTTGCCACATGTCTTCACCTATCATTGAATCTTCCTACCATAGCTCTTACGTGTCATAGGAATCTCTCATAACCATTTTAGTCATGATCTCCTTATACACAATTCAAGATGTCGACACATCAACATTATTTACAAGAAATACATTTTACAAAACAAATAATAAGAATAGGAATTATACAAGGTTGAGACACCGTTTTCCTAACAAATAGGTGGCTGATGAACTAGAAATTCGATTGGTGCCCGCTTTCCTACATTCTAAGCCTCGTTAGACCTTTCGATAGTGCGAGGAAGCACTTTGGTGATGCATTTTTGGCTGACGTCATGGTGGGTATTCATAGAGGATCATAATGCACATGTTACGAACATCGTTAGATCTCTCGAGATCAATAGATGGCACATGCCTACAAGATAAAGCTACAAGGAAGTTAAATAATGTGGGCATACCCCCTTGTGACACCTGTCCTGTGACCTCACATGTTTCCAGTTCCACCTTCCACCATCTGATGTGATTATATCAATGGCTGGTGCATGCTCGAGGGAACACGATGTGATGATTTTAAACAATGTGGGCATGCCCCTTTGTGACATGTGGCATGGTATGATGTCATGGGCCCACCCATCTCAAAAGAGACAGTGACGGCCTAGCTTCCGTGGCATCTGTCAAGTGAGTCAAAGTATGACGAAGGCATCTCATTGGCCCATCCAGCTGACTAGATATGCAGTTCTGTAGAGTTAGGATTGCTTTAGATTTAAAAAGGATTAGTGGCTGGTGTATGCCTACTATATGAAGTGGCAAGGATTTTATGGAATGCGGGCAAGTGCCTTGCTACCACATGTCCTTGTGGGGTCAATTTTGTCCCAAGTGATGCCAATTGTATGCCAGGGTAATGATGAGCTCGACCAGGTGGCTGCTAAGGTGTTCGTGGGCCAAGAAATTTTCATGGACAGGTGTAGTATATGGAGGATTTTTCGTGATTTTTGATCTTTTGCAGATTGACGATCAACACTTGCCCGTAATATGGATATGCAAGGACTTTAAGTAATGTGGGAAAATTCCTTGTTGCCATGTGTCCCTATGGGGCCAGGCTAGTTTCATAAGCTGCAAGGTGATGCCAAGGTGGTGGCAGTTGTGTGCCAAGGTGATGCCAGTTGGGGCCAAGTCAGAATGAGTCAGATGCCGAGCATTTTGGGGGTCCTGGAGTTTGAAGAGCAGCATAGTATTATAGGGATCTTTCGTGATCGTTGATCTTGTGGAGATCAATGATCAATGCTTTCCTAAATTATAAAGATATGAGCACTTTAAACATTGTGGGGAAGCACCTAAACAACACGTGTCCTAGTGGGCCTAGTGGAGGTAGTAATAGTCAGATGCTGGCGGTTATGAGACTATCACGGTCAAGGTTCTAAGGAGGTGGCGTGGTTAGTTAAAAGGCATGGTCAAGCTTAGGAAGACTTTACAAGGTGGCAAAATAAAAAGAGACTATTGGCCCACATGGCTCATCCTGGTGATAGAGTTTGATCGACTTGCTGATCATGCTGATTCATGGGCTAAAAATAGAGGAATTTGAGGTTTTTGTAGGAATCTGACCCTCATGATCGATTCTAACCACTTTTGAGTGAATGCTAATCTCAGCAAACTTGGGAAAATACTCTATCCCTCTCCAATCGATCCATCTACTTGGTCAGAGCTGTTTAATGGCGTTGTTTTAATCTTCTCAGGGCCCTATTCCAACCAGGATCAAATATCATTGCATTTGAATTCGTGCTCAAATCAAATTTTCTTCATATCTCCATGATTTTTCTTTGTAGGACTTAATGGCAGTAGTTGTAGAGTAATTATAGTTGAGGAATGTCTCAGTTATACCTAAGCTATAAGGGAAAATTTTGTAGATTTTGTTTAGGTCGACCCTTCTCTGATTTCTCTGATATTGCTCTACAAATCTTCAGTGCAAAATTCCCTTTGCCTCTAAACTGTATGACATTTTGCCTTATCCCCTTTAGCCATTGATGTAAAGTGTAAGAACTATTTGCCTCTCATTGGTGTTTTGTAGAGATTTGCAATCTGCATGACTATATCTCTTCTGGCCTATAAATGATATATAAGTGAATCTTCTCTTCCTTGTGTCATTTATTTGGGTTTTCTGATATGCATGTGATTATTAGATTAAAACAAGTCTAAATGTGTATATCTTTTGGTGTCATGATGGTTCAATAGTGCATGTATGGGCAGAGATTGGTTTGAACACTCTATTTTGGTGCATCACCCCCTTAGATTAGAATATGTAGATTTTCTTTTCATGCATTCCTTCTCCCTTTTCCTCTCCAAGAATAGTTAGGTGCACCTTGATAGTAAGAGGAAGCTGGCCTACTCCGGAGACTCAACCTCACAGTTCAAGTCCCATAGCTTGGAGGTTGGTTCCATGTTTCGCAAGGTTATCCTTAGGTAGAAACTTTGGACAAGGGTGCAAACCTCTGTGACAATAGTTAGTAAAGAAAATAATGAGAAATTTTAAAGGTAACAACATGAAAATAAAATCCTAACAGACATAAGCTATGAAAACATGTCTAGGAGTTAAGCTTTTGAAGAAATTAGTGGGTAACCAATGAAAGTAGGAGCAACACTTTCTTAATTCCATTGATGTGATCATCGATGGGAATTAATCATAAGATGTTTCACTCTTCATAAAATTGGAAGGCCATAGAAAGTGCACTTATGCGAGACAAAGAGTCATGCAAGAATAATATGGTGATTTCTCCTCGAGCTAGATACGTCAGCCAAATTCATAAAATCGTAGCAAACACCAAAATTAAAAGATCGCACAACCAAAAATAATACAATAAACTTTTGGGTCAATCACAATTCCATGAACATAAATTCACAAAACTATGACACATTTAGGAAAGAATCACTACACTCCAAATCCAAGCACCGAAAACATAATATTATTGTAAACTAATGGTAGCCCTGATTACATATTACAATCTAGTATGTCTGAGAAATCATCTCCTTAATTTGTGTTAAGAGTGAGAGATATCTTCATGCAATAATATGCTTTTAATTTAATAAAACAAACTAATTATGTACAAACTAACAATCTAATTGGTGCTTAGTAAGACTCCATCCATTTTATATTTATTAATTGGATGCATGGGACTTTACATGTCATAAAACAAAGAATTTATAAGAGAAAAAGAATAAGAAACTCTTTAGTCAATGTGTAAGTGTCTAGAAATGTCAAAAATAGAAGCTAATCCTTCATTGGGAATCTATCAGAGTTAAACTACTATTAGAATTCATTTTTGATGCATGGAAAGCTCTAATTTTGGAACTAGCAGTTAACTGTCGGTGCATCTCTAGAAAAGTGCACCTTAGAAGAAGTGCATCAGCACACCTATGCACCTCTAACTTCTTCAAAATTAATCCAACACTTTGTTGCTAAAAAGCACACCAGTGCACATGGTGCACCAACATACTAGCACACCAATGCAGGAGTGCTCCTCAAAGGTCCAAAATTGCAAAAATTTCACCAAGTGTCAAAATTTGAAATTTAAGCTTTTGGGTTTTGTTCCCCTTCATACCAAAGCTACGTCTGGATGTTTTACCTTAAATTTCTCAATAATCTTAGTGATATTTGATGCATCTAGTAAATCTAAAGCATTATACTTGTCCTTGACCTTCTGCTTATAGTTTTCTTCCTCAAGATAGGTCTTAGCAAAATTGCTAAGTTTAGTATCCAACTCTAGCAAGGCTTCTTCTATCCTGAATGCTTGTCAGATATTCTCATCACTATAAACTTCTTCAAAAATATTCCTAAATTTCTCTACTACTACCTCTATTGGCACCAAGCTTTCTTGTGCATAATCTTCAAATATGTCTAAACGTGCATCATTGTAATGTTTCTCTACTTCTAAAATTTGCTCTCGAGCTTGATCCTTGAGCCGGTGGATCTCTGCGTGTAATGATTTCATTAATTTATTACTATTTGCTATCTTTTCTATCTAGTCATTAGTGAAATCTAGTTATTATATAGTATATATGTCCATGAGCATTCTGTACCTTTGGCCCTATATCGCCCAGAGCAACTGTAAATTTTTTCCCCATGCATGTACCTCATCCATAATTCTAAAACCCTATTTCAAAATTGCAACCATTTTATCAGTATTTTCTTGCATAGTGTGAAGTAGCTTTAGATTTCCTTTGATCATAAGAATTCCCTTTTCCTCAAAACTTCTCCACCATTTCTGACAAGCATTCAAAAATGGATCCAACTGTACTCCTACCCCATCTCTTCTATTAAGTGCAACATTTAGAGTCTCCTTGGGGTGTTCAGGATCCAAGGGACCAACAACTTTGGCTAAATATTCTTTTAGGATTCCATTTTTTCTATGAAGTGTCATGAGTTCTACCCCTTCCTATTCTAAGCTTCTAAACACCTCCTTCATCCCCATTGTTAGCATCAACTTAGTAGTGTCTAATGTGGGCTTCTTGACCATAGCTTCTTTGATTTGATAGTCTTGTGGACCCAAGTTTTCTATTAGGACCTCAGGTTTCCTTAGGAACTTGATTAATTCTATCATATCTTCTTCATTAGTATTGAATTGTTTCCTTTTTTCTCCTTTCATCTCTTTCCATAACCACCCTTGGATATGTTCCCCTAAAGGCTGACCTCTAGATGATGAAGAAGTCTATTCTGTGATCCCCTTTCCCTTATCACTCCTTTTTGGGGTTTTCTCCCTCTATGATGTCTCATCCTCTATAGTCTCTATTCTTGTGGAGCCCACATCTCTCACCTTAGTATCTTGGGAATCTTGCTGAGGATATTTGACCATTTGTCCTTCTCCAGACACTTCATTGGTTGCTATTTGTTGTGGCTCTTCCTCCTATCTATTTTGAACTTGTTCTTCTTCTATATTTGGTGGTAGAGGAGTAGTAGAGACTTTATCAACAACAACTATTGCTTAAAATAGGGATAGAGGAGAAATCTTATGACCTTTTCATTCTGGTGGCATTTGAGTCCAATCTTCTTGTTGGGGCTCATTAGTCAGTGTATCCCTCATCTTGTCTCCCAAAAATTTGGTACCTAAGGGAATGAAATAAAAATCTAACATCTTAAAGACATCAGTGCCCTCTGCATCCTACTCACCAATCCATTTTTTTATTTCATCCTTTGAGGTAGTTGTTTGTAGAGGTTCTTCTAGGATTGGTGGTGGTGTAGCAGTAGAACTTCTTCTTCTTTCTTGTTCCATGGCTCTAGATAGCTAAGTTCTCCTATTCAATGGAAAATTATCCTCCTAATCCTCCTCCTCCTCCTCCTCTTCTTTAGGAATAGGCTCTAGAATAAATGGGGAGTGCACTACTCTCCTGATCGCCCTTTTCCTTTTGCTGATCAGAGTCTTGATTTTTCTTCTTTTTTTAAGTGCAAAAAGGGATGCTTGTTCCATTTGCCAAGGTGGAGAGATCTCTTGAACCTCAACTTCTATCATTGTTTGGCTGGGTGCAACAAGTGGTGGCAATTGAGGGTCAATCTAAACTTGTGATGCCCTAGTACCCTCTGGCCCTAGTACATTTACCTTTTCTTTCTATGGGGATGTTGAGATTTCACCTTCTTCTAGCTCAACTCTTTGGGGAGAATTCCTCTTTCTTTTTCCCTTTCCTTTTCTCTCCTAAGGTTGATAATATGCAACTAGCTTGTCAAGTTGGTACACCATTTTGAGTCTTATTGGTGGCTGAGTTGCAAAGGTAGGGGTGATGACTTTTTTTCCCTCTACCTTTGGTTAGATGGGCTTGTGCATGAAAGATTACTATTTCAAGTATTGGATCAAGCTTAAATGGTTTGTTGATCCAATCCTACATCATTTTAATGATGTGCCTCACCCTATGGTTAATGTCAAAATTTTCTTCTCTTTCCACCTTAGCATTCACTATGGATCAATCCCCAATTTTATTGACGTTGAAAAAAGGATCAAGTAGATCTCCTAAGTCTTGTTGCAATTTCTTCAATGGGATCTTTCTTTATAAGGCCTTTTCCACCAAATAAAAATTCATCTAGAATAATCCCTTATTCAGATATTATAGTCATTTGTAATGTTCATCCAGTGATCTTTGATGGCTTCTTCATGCTAGAATTCCTTGCCTACTAGATATTGTACTTTCCTGATATTATCAAAACATGGCCTTGGAGAATTGTACTCTTCTAAGGTATATTGATCCCATTCACATAGGAAAGATGAAATATCTTGTTTCTAAAGCACCCAAAAAGGTCCCATGGTTAGAGGCCATGTCCAACAATGTTTATGTTGTTTTCTAACTCTATCATATGCAAACTTAATTTCTCGAGCAATCTCCAAGAGGACGAGTCGGTCACAAGGGTACCTTGGAAGCTTCTTTGGGTTGACTATGGTACTAGCTACCCTTAGATATATAAATGTTTCAAATTGAATCTAATATTCCTTGAGTACCATTATTTGTGCCACTGCATCATCTGATAACCTCTTCACATAATCTCCTTCTACGAATCAAATTATGACAAATACGAAGGCATGATCAAAAATTCTATACTCCTTTCTCTACTCTGAGAGCTTCTTGTTAACCAACTAAGCATAGATGATTTATGGGCATGCATTAGGATCTTGCATGCTACCTCTCTTGTACAACCATGGATAGTCTATCGCCCTTGTAGCTAACAAATACACCAAATATGATGTCATATAGAAATTCCTTTTATGCTTTACCCCCTCCAACTATTCACATAAATTTTCATTCAAAGTAGAGGCCCAATCAAGTGGCATCTTTTCCATCTTGATGGTCTTGATAAAATGCACTAGAAAGATGTTTAAATGTCTGGCTACTGGTAAACCCATAACCCTACTTAAAAGTATAATTGAGTATTTGATATCTTCTTTCATATATCCTATGGTCATGTCAACTTTACCATTCTTCTTTCCCAAAGGAGTCTTCTCTATAAGGTAGGAGGATTGAATAATCTTAGTGGCTTCCTCAATATGCTCTCACTACCACCTTTTTGCTTGTTCATAGGTAAGCTTGATAAATTGATCTACATGTGGGAGATGGAATACCTTCTCAATGTTGTCTGATCAAAGATCAAGGACAATTTCCCTAGTTATACTCTTCATAACCCTCTCCTTATGAACAAAGTGTTCTGTAAGTGCCATGACAAGCTCTAACGATTGTACTAACATTAGGTGGGAAGCTGCATTCACTAGCCTTGATCAGATGAATGTAGAAAGCATAGCAAACCTCTTAGTAGGTTTTTTACAAATCTTTAGGAATTCCCCCAAATTAGTGTGCCCCAAGTCTCTATCTTTAATTTTTGAGTAGTCATCCTGGAATCTCGATTTTCATGGAATGCCTTGGAATCTGAAGACTATAGGCTTCAATGCCATTTTCTTGCCTCGAGGAGCTGAAGAGGATGCCATTATATCTACACAAAGGGATAGCCATTAGTTCAAAAAATGATAATTAAAACCTTAAAGTTGAATCACACAAAATTTACACAACACTGCTTAAAAATAAAGGAAAAACCTATTTTACCCTTAAAAGAAAAAAATATAGCACATCAAGCACACCAAGGAGGTGTGCTCTATGTGTAACACTTATTAATGTTTTGAAATTTCCATTGAAAACCTTAGGTGCACACTAGTGCACCAATTTAGGTGTGCGAATGTGCACCTAGATGCGTTAAAAATGCTTTTGTGTGTTATTTTAATTTAATTTTTAATTTTTTGGGTGTGCACTAGCACACCAAGATAGGTGCACTAGTGTGTACCTCAAAATGGTCTTTTAGCATTTTTCCCTTTCAAAGTTATGTTTTTTGTGAAGGGGGGAGGTGTGCAGAAGTGCACCTTATTAGGTGCACCATTGTGTACTTCACACTTGCTTAAGTTTTGTTTGTTGTAAGTTAGAGTAGAAAGTGGAGTGGGGGATTTGGAGTGAAACAAATCCACACCTCTATGTGTGTGGTGCTATGAACTTTGAAAGCCAGCGTAAGGGAGGAAGGTCCAAAGATGCAGACTTCATTTCTAAAGGAAATAGTTATGAGAAAAATGAGGGAAGAATGGAGCCCCCCCACCCCTAAATAGACAATGCACACTTTGGCATAGTTGTATAGGTGCACTTTAAGACATTTCCTCCTTTTTAGGTGCACTAGCACACCTCATAGGGTGCACCTAGTGTGCCAAAACCTTCAATATTTAGCATTTTTCCTTGAGTTTATTGAATTTTTGACCTTCAAGCTATTTTGATAGGATCTAGACATGACCTTAGGAACTAGGGAAGACCTCAGAATGGGTTGAATCCCAGACCAGGAGTCCAAAAAGCCAAAAAATAAAGTAGGGGGTCCTTGTGTCTATTAGGAGATGAGGTATGCATTATAGAACTACAACAAGAAGTCTAATAGTTCACTATTTTCAAGAAAGGACTTCAACAAATGCTGAGGAAACAATACTTCGCTCAGCATTTCAACCCTTTAAGATGCTCACATTCAATCACTTGGTGACTCCATCTCTATATCTTGGTTTCTAGACTAGAATTGATGTAATTCATGCCCAAAGCTTAAACAAGGGCATCTTCTAGAGGTGATTTTCAGTTTACTGAACTTCTATTTCAAATTCTAGACGAAAATCAAATACACTTTCTCAACCACTATTTAGGAGTTTAGGAGTATTACATACACCTATTAGATCTATTTCTACTCCTCCTATTGATAGATCATAGACTAGGGTACCATATTTTCATCTAAATAGATCATTATTCCATATGGTCCTCCCTCTAAATCAAGTGTGGGCTATGTTTAATGGTGGCAGTCCTCTTGAATTAGCCCAAAGAAATGATATCCCATTATCTATTCATAAAAGTGTACTTGATTTAGTTGGAGGAACTTCTATTTCCCCAACAAAACATATTCAACAAATTTCAAATATCTACAAATACATGGTATTACAGAGGACGATGTTGTTGTTAGACTTTTAGCATCATCATTAAAGGGAAAATCCTTATAGTGGTGTACAAGATTACCACATAATTATATCACTAATTGGGATGAGTTAGGAGAGAGATTATGCAAACATTTTGAAGATAAAAGTGATTTTTCAAATTCTTTAGAATAACTAAGAGGGAGCATGAATCAAGTATCCAAGTTCCAGATGTACAAATAAAGCTTTTCACAATGTATTAAACCCATATCCATATAACATATTCATCATGCATGTATCCCTTAGATCACACAATCACTTAAACTTATAGTTTATTATGAAATCAACTTTATAGAAATGTAAGCATGAAACCTAATAGATTGAATAACACATTTGACACAATGGTTTTATGAGGAAACCCAATTTGAGAAAAACATCAGTAATATGCTACTAATTCTCACTCTTCTAAAGTGATGCCTTATGAAAGGAAAACCTTGTTAAAGGTTACAATGCACACTGTTAAATGTGACCTAGTTAGAGGATTTCAATCACCCTATTAGGAGTGAAATTTGTTAGATGACTTTAGATTATTCACTTAGAAGGTCACCTAGTTAAAGGATTTAAAAATAAATATTAGGTTAACCTTAATCAAAAGGATTTACCCTAAATGGGTACATTGATTAGAAAGTAATAGTAAGGCTTGATTTGATAGCACTTATAACACACTTTACAGATTACAAATATCTAGTTTAGTCATCCATTTTGCTTGGCTTTCACACACTTCAACTTTGATAGCTTGTTCACCCTTCAAGCATCCATACCTTTAAGTCTTGTTACTTTTCATGCCAATTGTAGACTCTATAGTTTGGCCACCATATGAAAAAACACCCTAGACTCCTTGTCTTCTTGGGTTCTCGCACATGCCAACTATTGTTTCACGCCTTGTATCCCCTTATAAAGAGGAATTAGATCTTTTTTCATTCATCCTTCATCATCCATTTTAGGGTTAGCTTGGATTCAATAGGATGCAATGAATCTACCTATCTCTTCATTTTATTCCCGTGTAGAAACTTCTTCAATCCTCTTTGAATTCACCTCAAAACAATTTATCTTGAATTTTGTTTCACTAGCTCATCAAGCTTATCTTTCACATAGTTCACACAACCCAAGAAATCAAACTTTTCAGCTCAAATTCATTGAATTTATGATCTTTCTCATAACTTTGACACTTGGCATTAACTTACTTTTGATGCGTGGCACATACTGCATTTCTCAATATCCACTATCAAAACACTCAACACAAACTAAAGTTTACTAGTGCTCAGCATGAACCAAACTTTACTAGACCTACATTGTATCACTCAACATACACTAAACTTTGACTTTTCTCAGCTCCAACTTTTTTTTTTCTTGGCTTGTACTATCTTTTCTTGGAACCTATTATCCACTTGGTCAAGCTTGGAAAACTTAATTCTTCTCTCTTGTTCTTCTAGACTTTGTTAATTTATCCAACCTTTGCAACCTTAAGTAAATAATCAGTGCACTATAATATCACAGTCTTAACTGATCTTTGTATTTATTTTCCATATCATAACTCAACCTTTCCTCTAAGTTCTATTGTTACCTCATTTGATCAAATCCTCTTCATTAATCAAACAAATGATAGTACTCAAATCATCTAAGTAATTTTCTTACTAGCAAGTAGCAAGTTTGACATCTATGACAAAACAATGATTGAAACACAAATGTATACTTGTATCAATATGTTTTCAATAGTGATTACCTATTTCTTCTAGAGAAACTAACTACCACTAAAACAAAACCCCATAAATATATGATAGCTTTTAATTATAGATTCCAAAAGATATGGGATAGAATACCTACTATAGTAAAATCTCTTTCTGGTATTGCTCCCCTAAACTACATAAGAGCTTTCTATAGTGAAATTTCTACTACTTTGCAAGCCATGGTAGGGGATACTTTACCAGATTCATATAAAATTTCCATAAAAGAAAAAAATAACTTGATTCAAGGAGGTAAGTTAGCTCCAAATCCTCTACTACCTTTCTTTCTTGACATGCCTACTTATCAGCCAATAGTAGCCCCTATTCCTACCATATCCACAAGCCAACCTCTTGTCATTAGCCCAATAGCCTCTACATCCTCCAATGAGTTAGGAGAGTTGAAAGACATGATGTAGGGCTTGATTTTAAGTAGTCAAAGGTTGCAAGAGTAGGGTTCCAATATAGACAAGAAGTTATAGGATCAAGAAAAGAAGCTAGAGGATAACTTCTCAATGGTGCAAAAGATGAGCAACAAGGTGGTGATCTTGGAGATGCAAAAAGCTCAAAATAGTAGGTCTTTCCTCTTTGACATCTTTTATTGATGTATGATTGAACTCTCCTTTGATATCTTCAAGCAAGATTTGTGTGATATGACACACACAAATTTCCCTATATAGAAATATTCTGTGAAATGACAATAAACTCTCCACAAACTCTCCCTCTTTGACATCTTATGCCAAAGATAGTATTCACTGAATTAAAATGTGCCTCATGTAGTAATTCATATGTAATCTCCCCTTCAAATACTACATAAACTTGACTGATCTTCAATAGGCTCTGGTTGATGCATCAGTAAACTTCATTTAGTGAGCTTCAAATAGGATAATGACCCCTAACTTACCTCTTAGATACATAAATACATCTTTAGGTAATGGCTTGGTGAACATGTTTGCAACTTGTTCTTTACTATTCACATATTCCAATCTTACCTCATTGTCTTGCACCAGTTCTCTTAGAAAATGATATTTCATTGCAATGTGCTTGGTCTTTGTATGTATTATAGGATTATTTGATATATTAATTGCACTAGTGTTATCATAGAAGATAACCACTAGATCCTTGATCTCTACCTTCATACCTACCAATAGTTGCTTGAAAAAATTTGAGAAATTAATTGCTACAACAACATATTCTATCTTTTTTGTAGATTGAGAAATGTAATTTTTCTTCTTACTTGTCCAAGAAACTAGTCTTTTACCGAGAAAGAAATCTCCATCACTGGTTCTCTTCCTATCATCAACACGTCCTGCCCAATCAACATCAATAAAGGCTTTTAAATCTAAATTGCCTCCTTTTTTGTACCATAATCCATAGTCTTCAATACCCTTCAAATACCTCATGATTCTCTTGATTTCCATCATATGATTTTTTTCAAGATTTGCTAAGAATATTGCTACCATACCAACAACTAATGTAATATCAAGCCTTTTATGCACTATGTTGGTGTTTGAAAATGTTGGAGGGTTTTCAATTATCCCAATGAGAATATAACATATCTAGGGGCAGCTAATTCCCATTTTCAACATGCCATTTCAGACACCAAGCCAACTATAAGGCTTTGACCCTTCTTCACTTCAAGCTCTACTAGACCTAGGTGGGTAGACCTCAGTTTCAATTGATACGGTACCAATGCAAAGACATATTCCTGAATCTATAACAGGTAGATTTGACCCTTATATCTCCTAATGGCTTATGAAAAGACATAGATTTACAATAGCTAACTTCAAATCTATGAATCTTAGAAGCTGAGTGAGGGCATTACATTTAGGTCATCCAACATGAAAGGGGAGAACATTTGATTAATAATGTTGATTTCAACAAACCCTCCAATATGTAGCAATAAGACCTAATGATCCTGTAACTGATCAGTGCCTTAACCATTGGGAAATTCCATGAATTAAAAACATACATATGGATATCTGAGACATATGTGTATCTTCAGATATTTGATCTATCTATTTAACTTGTAAATAGACATCTATGCTCAATTTGAACCTCATTCTTACATGATATCCCCATCAGTAACCTTAAAACCCTATTGATTTCCGTGAAGCATTTACATAACCCTTTGAGTTATAGGAAATAATGAAATAACATACAACCTTAAGGGACTACAATTATAGCCTAAGCTCTATGTCAAAGATTATAAAACATTGAAGATCACTGATAAAGGAGACAAGATTCAAGATGAAACTCAATCATTTGTTGTTCTTGGTATTAATTTCCTTGAAATTATACATTCATATGCATGAAATGAAAACACAAAAAACACCTAACAGATATGAACTATCTATATTATCCTTCCTAATGTTGTTCATACAAGAGAAAATATGTTGAAGAAAATAGTTTCAGAGTAAAACTCTTGAACCTTGCTGGTATTACCTAGAGAAAACTGCCAACCCTTACAATGAAAGAAAGAAAGAAAGATATAGGAGAAGATGAATTCCCATATCTGATCTTTGCCTGACATGTGTCCACTTGGAATTCAATCTTCTGCAACTGAAAAACTTATTTTCTCTTTCTACCATTTTGATCGAACTTTGTTTCATCATTACACTGTAACTGATTTGCAAAATATCTCTTGCTGAATGATGAAATCCTTTGTTTGCAAAAATATCTGATTTGCATCAAGAATGTTGATAAAACTCCATTTAACTGTCTTATAAATGACCCCAACTGCATTTTCACTATGTTTTACTGATTAGGCAAATGCATTTTCAATTTTAGCTTATTCCACTGAGAAGACCCCAAATTTCATGTTTTTGGCTATAACTTGAACACATGAATTCTTGTGCAGAAATGAACTCCATAATCAAAAAGTTTGTCTTCTCACAATTTTGACGATATATAACATCGCTATATTAGCCTCTCAAAAACTCCTTGAAAGATCCTTTGAAAAATCTACCACTGCTATGGCTCTATGACTGAACTTAAAAAATTTCAAAAATTTTAAAACTTCTAAAGTTCAAACTTTATAATAAGCCAAATTTGCATTTAAAAGTTTGCACGTGACCTTCAATTTTTTTTTAAAATGATTAAAATTTGATATTTTAAAAAATTGCATTTTTCCTTCACCCTTGTATTTTGGGTCAACTTAGGTTTGACCGAGCTACCACGTGGCAGCACTCGATTGGCCGACCTCTATCTAGTCACCTACCATGAACACAGTGCCATATCATCTAGCCCAAGGCCGAGTGCCACATGTCACCTTTCTACATTCCTACACTATTTAACCGATGTGCAACTTCAAAATATGGGTGTGCACTATTAGTTAGATCTGCCACATGGCAACATCCTATGCATATGCTATTTGATCTTCTATCTGGTGCCACATCATCTCTGAGAGGGACCCGCTACCACTTGGCCAAATTTTGCATGTCCACATTACTTAAATAGTCAGCATTTTGGTTTTGTGCTTATGCCCCCACTGCACGATCTTCCACATGGCATCATCTCATGTGTTGGTCGCCACATCATCCTATGCGCATGTTTGTTTAAAAATTTGCTAACATCACCTTACCAGCTGGCCACATGTGGGGTCCTCATGAGCACCTAGCGTTTCAAAAGCACATGCCTTTGAGACATTTAAGCATATGTTAATAAATGTATTTAAACATTGTAAAACTTGATACCCTATTGCATGTGGGATATACTACTTTGAGTGCTTCTCTATTTCTCATCCCCTATAATCTAACAGAAGCCATCATCCTAGGAAACACTTCCATCATCACATCTAGTATCTTTTCCATGGATTTAGCAGCCCTCTTGAGAGCCATCAATGTTGGTATGGAAACAAAAACAAGCAAGAAGTAGACAATGCTACAATACAAGTGATTTCGTTGAGTAGCATTAGATGCCAATCTATCATATTTCATGTCTTGAGCAATGTGGGAACCGATTGGGGAGTACCAACATTAAAAACAAAATTAGTTGACTTGGGAAATGATTGTTGGGTATCCCTTGACATGCTTACACTTGCAAAAGGAATTGAACTCAACACCACCTACAATGTTGTCACCTGTCTCTCTTTTGTTTGCTTCCTTTTAACAGATTCTTAACTCCCCTTATGTACCTCCCCTGTTTCCTAGGTGGCTTCCCTTTGACTGTAGATGCATGGAACCTTGGCTTGGGTGAGTTCCTCTTTGGTGTGGAGTGTTTCTTGTTTGATGCTTTGATTCCTTTAAATGTAGGTTTCTCCTCTTTGACCTATGTGCTCTTTTTCATTGCCGACTGCATAAAGAGCTTCTTCTTTGTAATCTCCCTGCATAGACTTTTCCATTTACTAGTTGCTCCTATCATGCATAAAATCTTGCAAGGACTACAACTTTAATCCTTGTGTGGTGTCTTTTTTATGGTGTGAAGATCCTTCCTATTGACTTTCTCTACTACCATAGCTTCAACCATGCGAGCTCTCCTGTGCTATGACTACCTCAAACCTACTCCCCTATGACTGAATGTGTTTCTCCATATTGGTGCAGACTCTTCCTTCAAAAAATGCCTTCCTCTCCATTCACATAGAGAATTTCCCCTACCTATTATGCATGTCTCCACCTTGCATGCGACTTGGGCCCTCCATGCAATCTCCTTCTTCAAGCTAGTGGGGTTCCTTCATGTCCAACGTGGCCTCTATCTTTTATATGCCTACTTCCTTACTTTGACTTGTGTTTTTTAATGCATAAGGTTTTATGGAAGCTACCTTTCCTACTTTAGTCTACAAAATTTTCCATAGTATTCTCCCCCCTATTAGGAAAAGAAATTTTCACATGACTTGTAAAATCATACCCACCCACTTGATTTTACCATTGGAAATTATATGATTTATAATCTCTTGTAATGTTTCTAAGGGCAAGTAACCATTCCCTTTCCTGTTAATCTTACCAGAGGGAAAAGGTTTTGATGTGTTTCTATTTGTACTACCATTCGTGCAACTTTCCTTGCTTGTTTCAAAACAACATTTTGGAACCCTATTGATGGGAGATGATGAGGCCAGCGATTGCTTTCTATTAGTAGACCAACTATTAGATTTAAGATTTTTTCTATACATCACTTGTTCCTCTTTTTTACTAGAAAAAGAAACATCTAGGTAATTCCTCTCAAATGGTTTGCTGACAAATGTTTCAGTTTCACATTCTTTTCCCATTCCTTATTAATTTAGACTTTCTATAAGGAATTATTCCCAAAATACATCATTCACACTAAAAGGGGCTTTAACACTAACTATACCTTTATTAGCAGTCCCATCATTAATTATGTGTCACCTTATACAAATGAAGTTCAACACATTCATTTAACAATACTAGGGATTTAATTGCAGTCAAACTTACTTGATAAATCTTTTCATACCTATTTGACCTGCAATTATGCCCTCATATTAAAATATCCTCACCTTAAACACCATATGAATCTGATATGATTAGTCGGGTCCCAAAGTGGGCTTAGCTAAAAAAAATTTGTTTTTGAACAACTGAACCTTCAAATTGATCCATCAAAATCATCATACTAATTAGAACCAAGTTTGACCACTAATTAATCAATTAAAACTCATTTTACCATTGATCTACAAACTGTCAATTTCATGCTAGGAGGTCCATTGACTGGCCTTAAAAATTGATCCAAACAAATAACTTGGCTTTGAAATCTAGGATACTGATTCTTTGCTTAGCACACGCACCATGTCAAATCTTGTCTCATGATGAATTCGAGGTTAAAAGATATTCACTGTCAAATTTGCCTTTTTAGAATCATCTGCAGATAAACATGTTAGAAAATAATAAATTGGGTTCGAAATTGGCTTCAAAAATTGGGCAAACTGACATGTGGGAAGATGAAAACTGTGGCATTGGTCCTTTTTCATGGGGACATTATAAATCTATGATTTGGGCTCATGATGAATAGCAGGGTACAAATGGCAATCAGTCAAAGTGGGCTACTTAGAATTACTGATTGGAAACAATGTTTTGAAAAGCAATTTTTTGCAAATGGAATTGACCTAGAAAAGTGTGCAAATGGATTCGTCATGACTTGTAAACTGACACACTTAAAGTATTTTTAAAGGAAAACATAGTGGTACAATCCATTCAATCTTACCAATCATAGATCTCAAGGTATAACATCACGAACAAGGGCCTTGACAAATTTGCAAATGCTAACACTAGTAAAAGATAGAATTTTATTTTCAAATCACGTTTGAAAACTGATCAAACAGATTTGTCATAAGCTGAAACTTGAAACATAACAAGTCTCTAACATTTAAAATGCAACACAAAAGGAAATTTTTACATTTTGGTCAACTGGTCAAAAGTTATTACAGGTCAAACAGGGCTTCCCAAAATTATGTGCAATGTGCATCAGCATGAAAACAATAAATGACCAACTTTGAGAGATTCAAAACCTAGTCAAATGGACTCAAAACACTTTGAAATCTGAAAAATAGGTTCTTTGCTACTCTCTTCTTCACTCTTGTTTGCAAACTCATCAATCCTGACATGTGCACTTTCTATGATCTTATGAGTAAGCAGATTTGAGCACTTGTATGCATTACTTTTGTTGGAGTATCCTAGGAATATGCCTTCATCAGCTTTGACATCAAATTTACCTTTCCTACTCTCTTTCAAAATTCAGCATTTTCTACCAAATACTTTTAGGTAACTTACATTAGGCTTGTAGTCATACCATAGTTCATAAGGAGTTCAATTTGAGTCTTTCTATAGATGTACTTTTTTCAAGGTATGCACTACTGTACAGATTTCTTCCCTCCATTATTGTTGGAATTTACAAGTGGGAAGATTTACTTTTGAGGTGAGGGAGTAAGGGGGGTGAATCAGAAGTAACTAACTTTAACTTTTTCAAAAACTTTAAACTGATATCATTCACATGCATCTAATTTATCTAGTAAACATAAAAGTAAAGACATGTATGAAAATAGATAACACACAAATTTGGTAACCCAAAAAACCCTCCAAAATGAGAAGGTAAAACTGGGGTGAGGATGACACCCACAAAGTATCATTGCAGCAATATGTAACTTGTTCAAGGTTACAAAGTTTGACCATTCCAATGGTTTTCCTTGTGAAAGGCCTGTCTTGTTAAAGACTTTACACCCTATTAAAAGTGACTTAGTTAAAGGATTTACAAACATTCACTTGGAATGTTACTTTGTTAAATGATTTAGCACCTTGTCTAAAGGCTTACAACATGGCTATTAAACCAACCTATCATCATAGGATTTCTATTCCTAATATGATTGCTAGAGAGTATTAGAAAGTCTTGACTTGAAGACTTGCAATCCTCAATTGCTAATTCCAGATCTTTTTTCAGCTCTGATCCTTACTTGATCTGATATGTCACTCTTCAAAACTCTGATACTCTATTCTTGATCAACTAGATTTTGCAATGTTTTTATGCTCTTTCTAAGTCTTTACACCCTTCTACACTTCACTATAATTCACCCATACACTTCTCACATACACACATACAATGGGGTTTTGTCCTCCTTTTAAAGAATTCAAAGACTTAGGGTTAGGTATGAATCTACGATCAATATTTACTCTTCATTTACCACTCAATTCTTGGACTTTTCCTATTGGTTGCATGCCTTCTCCATTTTTCTTATTGGCTGCATGTTGATTACATAGGTAATGCAAAAGATTTGATCTTATCTTTAGGATCCTTTGAGATTTATCCTATGTCAGCTTCAAAAATGATTTACATCTGATTTTGTGAAGGCACAAACTCATATGTTGATTTTGCGTTACTTGACACTTACTAGTAGCTAATGCTCAACACATATAGGATTTTTGTCTCACTTGGCTCCTGTAGCAATTCTATTTTTCTTGACATCTATAATTGGCTTGGCATTTATAGTGACTTAGCATCTATAGTGACTCATCATTTGAACTTCGATTGGCACCTAAAGTTCACTCAACAGAAATTGAATTATCTAGCTTGAAATACACTGTAGTTTAGCTTCTATATTATACTTGGTATCATCTTGAGAATTGGTTAAGTGTATTGACACTCAATTTTCAAAACCAATCTGAGACTAATAATCTCCCCCTTTGACATGAGTGGCAAAAATACTTAACTAAACATTATGAATATGAGTATACCACACATTCTATTTGGCATATGTACAAAACTTTAAAAACTTTGTTCAAAATTTTATATAACTCAAAATTTTGTAACCCCTCCTGAGCTAATGTGCCAATTCTATAACCAAAATTCCATTCCTGCAACCAAAAAGTCTTGTGCTAAATTTGTCTCATGCTGATGTGTCTGATACTTTTTGCCTTGTCTTCCTTATCATTCTTTTTCTTCTATTTCTATGTACCCTAGATTTTTTTGCACTTTTTGTCTGCTCACCTTTCACATCTTCTTGTAGTTGTTGCATCCTTTTGGATGTATCTCCTTATTACTTCCTTAGAATTTGAACATCTCCCCCTTTTTAACACTTATGTCAAAGGGTCCTAACAATGAATAGAATATTTAGCCAAAAGTGTTTTATTTAGGTCCATTATCATCTTTAGAGAAGCATCCCAATTATCTAAATCAATTTCCAATGATTTTTGTTGGATGGCTATCTCTACTGCAAGGTGTACTAGGCCTTCTAGGGTAGAAAGGTAAGGATATTTCTTTAGAAGATTTTATACATAGGCCATTTCTTTACGGAGGACTTCTAAATGTGGAGTAATGGAAGATTGAATCTATATCAATTTGGCCTTGACATTGGCCTTTGATACTATCAATACAGCTAACTCTTTCTGGGTGTGAAGCGTAGTTGCAAAATGCTTCTCACTTTGAGCTGGATCTTTGGGTAGTTGTGTGCTAGAAATCTTGAGATTTTGTTCCAAGCTCAATATTCTTTGGCTAGTTTCTTGTGTGAAGAATGATGAGTCACATAATTTTGAGTACAATGAGAGTATATTCTCAAGTATTGTCTTCACTTTCTCAACCTTCTTAGCCAATTCAACTTGTGAAAGTTCTATTTCACTAGATATTTTCTCATTAACTTTCATTTGAAATTTCTTTTTAGACCATTCTAATGACTTAACATTAGTATCAAGGTCTTCATTCTATACCTGGTCCACTATGTTGGACAATTTCTCCATGATGGCCTTGGTTTCATAGGTACTAGCAAGTTGAATGCATCAAGGAATATATCTTTTATTTCCTCTAATGCTTGCTTCTATCTATACTCATTACTAAGTATCTATTGTTTCTTCCTTCTCTCCAGTGCCTCTTGCACTTCATTTATTTGTGCTAGGTTCATTGTTCTAGAGTTATAACTAGGTATGACTATTTATTCATCAAGTGTAGGGTCTCCATAGTGAATTACCCTTGCAACTTTGGTGGATCTTGAGCCTGGTGCTGAAATCTATAGTGGCACTGCATCAATGCTGAGTTGCTTGGTAGGAGTCCCTGAGGTAGGCAAGTTTACCAATGTTTGTATTACCTCCTGCTCTCTTTCCTTAGGGGTTTTCTCCTCTCCCTTCTCTTCTTCTCTACTTCCCTGATCAATAAGGATGATTTGAGGAGGTGCACCTTGGTTTTGTGTTGTATAAACATCTTGCTCTATTTGTTCCTTTGCTAGCTCCTTGATAGTTGCTATTCCTGTGGCTATATGATTAACCTTAGCAATTGTATCATATGCTTCTTGCTATTCTAGTTGATCTACTATAGCTATGGGAGGTTGTGAAGGTGGTTGTTGTGTGTTCACCTTATCCCTAGTGATTTTTGTATAGCCTTTTGCAGTTCTTTCACACTCACCAAAATAGGGTTTGTACACAATTGTGATTGTAAAGTAGTTTGGTGAAGGATCTTTTTGAGATCCTCTACAGTGAGTGGATTGATGTTCAGACTTGAGGTGTTAGGAATGTTGGTCTGACTTTTTCTGCAGTAAAAATTTTTCAGTTAAACCATAAAAAAGTCAGATGTTCTATGTCTAAGTGAAGTATAAGGTTTTGGATAAACCATCTATAAGAAATATTCGCCATATAAGCCCTATATTCATCCCTATTCATAAATGGTCAGGCGCAAAATTTTCAAATTTCAAAAGAAGCGAATATGCTTCTGTATTCCTTTTCTTTTCTCCTGGGTTACCTTTTTCCTATTTGTCCCAACCGTCAGATCCAATTAGATCTACCGCTGGCGTTACCTCGCTATTGAGAGTTGCATGCTCATTAAGTATAGCGAGATAGCGAGTGTTGAGTTTTTAAGCGGTGGGACCATGAAGTGAAGGTGCGGCGATCGGAGATTTTCTTATTAATTGCTTTATTGTGCAGGTACAATTTGCAATTTGCCATAAAAAGGGGGAGAAGGACCCACTAGAATATCTGACATCAGAGCCAGAATGTTGATTTTTCCGGAAGTTCCGCCACCTCGCTATCGGAAAATTCAGGCACTTCACCGTTAGCGAAGTAGCGAGGCCATGTGAAAATCTAAAAATGATGACATTGCATCTTGCTTATATCATAATTACACCAGGTGGCATGACCAGTCATAAATACTGTTGTCAGAATCAGTTTTAATTAACAGAAGTAATTACTGGGTACCCCTTGCATTTTTCGGCACGGAATCCTTTTAAATGCCAAAGCTCGCTACCTCACTATCGGAAAATTGAGGTGCTTCACCGTTAGCGAGTTAGCGAGGCCCCGTAAAATGGTAAAAGATCGGCAAGATCTATGATGACGTGTAATGACCAATGATTGTGATAAATTTTGACATGTGCCAGCTATGCAGAGATCCGATTCTCATTAATACCTACCTGACTAAATGTACAATAAATCTGCAACATCAGCTTGAAGTGAATCAATGAAGCTCGCTATCTCGTTATGAAGAGTTGCAAGGAAGATAATTACAGCGACATAGCGAGTTGGGCCCACCGCCTTCTTTCTTAAGAAGTCCTGCAGCGTATCTTTCAATCATTTCTTGATCTGATCAACGGTTGTCGCCGCCTCGTTATAGCAAGGTGCTTGTTCTTTATGCATAACGAAGTAGCGACATGCTGACACGTGTTCTCCAATGTCAGTGGGTCTAAAGGTAAGCGCCATAAAAAGAAAGAATTATGTACGTGGAAAGCTCTCATTGGGTAAAATAACTGACATGGCAAATATAACTCCTAGTTGTTCTCTTTGTACTGCATGATCATAGGATCTTTGAAGATCAACGGCGCAATTTTAAATAAAAAATGTAGTGCCACTCTCTGTATTAATTAGACAAGAAAGCTTCGTCCGTGAGGAAAAACAGAGTATAATACAGAGAGATTGCATCAGTTTCATTTCACGCGAGAAAATATTTGAAGCCATTCTTGTGCAGAAGACATTACTGAAAGAAAAGCGTGCCAAGGTTGGTAAAAAATTGTCAAGTTATCCGTTCGCTGAAATTTTGCAGGAATATAGAGGAGAATTAAGACAGAATTCAAGTAAGTAAAACTGCCATCATCTTTGTGAGCTTTTAAGTTTTAAAAAGGATAGCCCAAGATGCCTCCTAAGAAGGGATTTACAGGAGCAGTAAACTACCTGGATAGAAATGTGCATGATGATTTGCTTGAGTTACTTCTTGAGTCCACTGTAGAAACGGTGCAAGTTAAGAGGTTAACCTCACTCAATCCTTGGCTTAGGGTAGCTGATGGATTGTATGATAAGGGTAATTGGGTCCGGGATGCTCAAACTGCTCAAACTGGTTTGAGTTTATTCAAGAAATGGTTTGCAGAGAGAAAGTTATATGCCCCTCATGCCAACATTTGGAATTTTGATCTTGGGAAGCTTGTTGTCCCCAGCGTGTTTATGGATTTTGACCTGCTTGAAGCCATAGCAAAAAACTATGACCAAGCCACTAAGGTAGTGAGGAGAGTAGATGGTGAGGCTTTAGTTACCATCAGTCCCGAAGAGATTAGGAAGGTTTTCAGTCTGGGACCCCTCACCATGTATCATGTGCCCATTAATCTAATAGATTTAGAAAAAGAATATATATCCAAGAGGGATGTAGTTAGACAGGGTGCATTGAAAGCCCACATAGGCCGAATTGGAGGCCTCCCAACCATAACATCATCTTCTAAAGAGCCCTTCAAGAAATCATGTTTTAATGCCAGGGCAGTGGAGATATATAGGACCCTGTGCAGAGTCTTCAGAGAGGGCGAAGAAGACTTTATTCCGGTGAGCTTCATGTATATGATCACCCAAATCTCTTCTTTTGGTGTGGAAATAATTTTTGATTTTGCATCTTACTTGGCAAATGAGATCCATCATGGATTGGTGGGGATTGCACAGGGCAAGGTGGAAAAGGTGTGGGGTCAGTATTCCTTAGTGATGCATATGTTTCTTTTTAAAGGGGCCACTTATTTTGGTAAAGAAATGGTTTTAAATAGAGAACAAGAAGGGGAAGCACTGCCAGTCCAATTGTGGAGTGCAGACATGACCTGGGAAGCAGAAAATGCTAGCTTCATTAGATTTGATAGGCACTTTGCCTCCAAACTAAGGTGCCTCTTATTGAGTGACAATCCCAAAATCCCTAAGGCATTAATGCACCTTATCAGGCCTATGGACAAAACCCACAATCTAAAAGTTTCACATAATTGGGGAGATATTATCCCATATTCAGTCTCAATGGTCATCAGGGTCTATGGTTTCAAAGGAACACCCCATGTGTTACCCTATCAGGTACCTTTAAAGGTAGGGATAGCTGAATTTTTGTGGTAGTTGGGAGGAGTGGAGGAGGCCTTTTTGCACAAAAGGGGGACAGGATCAATTTTTTCTACTTGTACTATAGCCCACCAGTTTGTGATAACTAAGGAAGGGTGGGTCTTTCTCCATAAATTTTTGGATCAATACAAAATGGCAGTGTCTCACTCTCATTTTTGTGATATAGAAGGTTTCTTTAACTCTGCCCTTAGATTGAGAATCAAGTTGCGTCCAGTTCAGCATGAATTATATTTTCCAGAAGATGTAATAAGAAATGAATATTCTCTCCATGAGCAAGAAATAAAGAAAGAAAAATGGAGAGTCTATTCAAAAGTTTTGGAATTCATTAATTATTTTGATAAAAATTTCAGTCCTCTTAGTAATGCTGCAAACAATGCAGATAAAATACATAAGCTCATGAGTAATTTCTCTGAGATAATGGAGGTAATGAATGAGAAGAAACAACATTTTATTAATTCTTTTCCAGATAAGGCCAGAGAAATTATGAGAAAATTGGGTTTCACTCCCAACATTGGAATAGGTCCACTGGTGGTACGAAAGAAAACAGGATATACTATTGTCCGACAGCAGGTGCCCGTTGTGCATAAAGAAAAACAGATTGTTGGATCCACCAGCACTGTCCTAGAAGAAAGACCCCCTGAACCTTCCCCCAAAAGAAGGAGAATAATAAGGGAGGAAGAATCCCCTAATGAAAGTGGCTCACCTTCTCAAACCCCAATAAGAATTGAGGAAGAACAGCTCACCAATGAACAATTCGAACAAATGGGGTCACAGGGAGAAATTTTTGTCACACAAGCAGAGATTGATGAAGGGAACCCTCAAGAACCCCCTGTACCAAGTTTTGAATTAACTACAGCAGATTTCAGAGGAAGGGAATTGGACCCTGTTTTGGAACAAGCCAGTCAGCATTTTTTGTCTGATAACAATTTTGTAAGATCTAGGGCTTTCCATCAGTTTGCGTGGAGAGTAAACATGCACATTTTTGAGCAAAGGTGCAATAATATGAGAGCAGAACATCCAGAAATGGATGAGACCTCCATTCAAAATCTAATAAAGGAACAAATGGTTCAAGAGTTCCAAAATATAACCCCTGATGAGGGAAGACAGATGGTAAAAAATGCTAATGTTTTATTATTGCCCAATTGGGACATTGCTGACGCATTAGTTTTTAATTCTGTTTCAAATAATTTAGGACTCCAGGATCCAAATAAAGAGGAATTCTTGGGTACAGCATTCAGCAATGATCAAGCTGCCCTTGTTATGTGGTCCCTGAGAAGAGGATCCAGAGTTACTTCATCACAGCCTGATGATTCAGGATTGATAGGGAGTATCATTGTAAGAAGAGTTGCTAACACTTCAAATGTACAGGTAGCCCACATGAATATGGATTATTCTAAATTTTCCTTGGCTACTACGGAAAGAGAAGAGAGGGAAATGATGGATATGCATAATAAATATGAAGTAGTGGTGGAAGCCTATAATCAAGAGGTAAAAAGGAGAATTGAGTTAGAAAACAGGGTATCTCAATTAGAAAAGGTACTTGGAAAGAGAAAAGTGGGAGAATCCAGTACATTAAGAATTGCATATCCCCCTCAGTCATCTGTGGGATTAAACCCTATTATTGAGATACCTGACACCCCTGAAAGACCCCAATTCTATACTACAGAGGAATTTGAAGCAGAAAAAACCAAATTACATGAGTGGCAGATAGAATTTAGAAATCAGCAGGAAGAGAAATGGAGGCAGGGTGTGACATACTTGAGGGATAAAATACAATGGTCAAATTTTTATGACCAGTTGACAAGGATTGTAACCCTCATAGATGAGTTAAATAAAGAAAAGAATGGACTAGATTCTCTTGCACAGAAGTGGAGACAGAGGAATAATGATGTTACAATTATTTGTATATCTACAATTCAAATGCCTTATCATCAGGTTGAGAGGATTTTTGATTTATTGAATCAATTAGATAATTTTGAAAATAAAAGAGATTCTTTACAGAGGAAATTGATACTCTGTTTTTCAAGATACCTTGCTAGAAAATTCACCCTATTTCCTTGTGCCTTAGAATCTGTTGATACAGTAAAGGAAAAGGACAAATGGAAAAAGGAAATGGATGAATTATTTGATAACAGAATAACAAACATCATCAGTGAGACTGGCTATTGGTTTTGGGCAAAGACAAATGAAGAGCTGGTAAAAATACAATTGTATTATGCTGATATAAGAAAAGAATTCGATGATTTAGAAGAAAATGCCAATTCTTTAATAAAGATACAAAGAGAAACCCTAAGTTTTGATTGGCCAGATGATGATACTTTCAACAGATGGAAAGATTAGTTTAGTGAACAGATGTCAGGAGAAGATGATGAGGAAGATGTAAGAGTAATAGTTACTCTTGTAGTCAGCAATGATGACATAGAAAATCCCTAGGTTAAAGTGATTTTGCATGTAACAGAAGATGATACATCACTTGCAGACCTTATGGGTATGTACTCTGAAGATGAGGAATGATTGCGAGAGCAGATCATAACAACCAAGAAGCATAACAGAAAGGAACCCGCCAAGAAGTGCTATTGTAATCAACCTTTCTGTTATTCTTGTTTTTTGATTTTCAAAAGAAGGACACCTGTCACCTACTGTAGCCTGAAGCTTGTTGCATCTCACATTATTTAAGTGAGATCCCAAGGCTAAAGATGGGTCCGAATTTGGTTTTCACTAAGTATTGTGCTTAGTTCTTTTTTTGGTCCAAACATTTTTTGGGAAAGAAATTTATAGTATACTTTTTCCTGTCAAAATTTCTGATATATGAATGAATGTAGAAAGAACTGTGCTTCTTCTAGGAAGGTTTTCTGGGTCTTTTGTAAAGGATATATCATTTTCAAAGGAAATGAATACAAGTTATGAACTGTCCCCATATCTGTTCTTCTCTGAATTTTGTCTCCTTTTTAATACTGAACTACCTTGATGTTGTGTGAGTAAAAGCTTATGCAATTGATTGCAATTTAGTAAGACTGTACATCCATTTGTTATTGTTGTTAATTCAATGGATTAAGTAAAGGCTTTGATGAATGTGATGAGGTTGCTCGGGTGTTAATAAGGATTTTTGAATGATAAATTCTGGTAAGAATTGCTGATGAAAATTCATTGCAAGGCAACAAATTAGATCTAAGAATTTACTTGACTCTGAATTCCCAATGGATTAGGCACTGATCGAAAGTATTTCAGCCAAAAGAGAAGTATAATATAACTAGATTTTTTCAAAATACATCATAAAATCAATTTTCATTTATCTTTCCTGTAAGATTTTCAAAGTTGGCCAGCACTTGCCTGCCTAGATTGTTTTAGCTTCATTTAGCCATTGTTGTTGGAAACATCTGTAGAGCTATAAAAGATTTCTTGGCCATATCTGTTCAAGGGATGTGTTTATCAGTTATTTACCTATATGTTTGAGGATTTAGAGATGAGAATCAAAATGAAACTAAGGATAATTGTCATATAATTATTCCATTTTTGAACCATCCCCGGGTGCACCCGCCCTGGTTTTACAGAGCCAAAAGAGTAGAAAACCGTCTAAGGTTTTGTTGAAGTTGGGCCCTAGTACTTTGCATATGCAAGTGATAATGAGAATTGGCTATTCTTTAGGTTTTGTATGTACTGATATCTAGGTACTAAGCCTTTTGTCGCTTAGTAGTTTTAGTACTGTTAACATCAAAATAAAACACCAACAAGGAACATCCTTTACAATTACTATTTCTATAGGTGTTGTATGTGGAGGACTTGGTGGTGGCATTTGGGTGTCTTGGATACTTTTTTATAGCTCTTGCTCCTCAATTGTTGCCTCTTCACCTTGTGTCTTCTCCATTGTTTCTTCTTCTTTTTCTTTCTCTGCTTCCTCCTTTTTCTCATTTTCCTCTTCTTCTTCATCATTTCTCCCCTCAAAGGGGTCTTCCCACTCTTCCTTTACTATTGTCAATCCATAAATCAATTTCCACATTTGTGTGGACTTTTGCACAACATCTTCAATTTGGTTTTGCAAAATTTAGAAGGCTTTGTATTTGGGTGTACATTTGCTCCCATGTTTCTTACTAGGCTTAGTTATTTGACTTTCAGTAAGGTCTAGCATTACATGAGCTAATTTAGACTCCCTTATTTCTTTATCCATTTTAAGATAGTCATGCCATTTATTCTCTACAATGGAGCTTAGCTCCTTAGGCATTGAATTGTCTAGTTCAAGTGGGGTGGTCTTGAACTTAGCCATCATAGTGTAGATGGATTCTTCCACTATGTTTTTTTGTTCCTTTGAAAACTTATTGAAATCAATGGTCTTCAAACCAATTAAATTTTCATTGTCTCTAATGTTATTACAAATATTTTCTAGTTTAGACTTGGTAGAATGTCTTACCAATCTAAATTCTTCATCATCAGACTTTGTCCTTTCTTCATTTGATTCTTGAGGTGCAACATATTTTCTTCTTTTCTTTGGTTTTGTAGGCCCTCCTTGCTCTGTTTCCTTTTTTTTCTCCTATTCTTTTGCCACTTGGGTTGTTGCCCTGGTATCTAGCCTTGTAGTTGGCTTGGTTGGGCTTGGCTTTGCTGCCTTCTTCTTTTTCCCCTCTGGTTGTGCAACTAGCTATTTTTGTGCCTTTCTTTTCTTTGGCTCAGCCTAGGGTCCTTCTTACTTAGCATCTTCCTCTTCTTTATCATCCTCCCCCATTCCTTGGGTTAGAGCAAGTGGTTCTTGACCTTGTTCCTCTTCATCATCTTTGGATTCTTCACCTTCTTCTTCTTCTTCTACTATACCCTCACCAAATTTGGCTTTTAACTTCTTGAAAAGTTTATCTTTCTTCTTCAATGTGGAGGTAGTTTTTAGCTCCATATCCACCTTTGACTTGACCACATCATAGGTTCCAAAATGTGGTGCACTCTTGCCCACTTCCTCAGCTAGTAGGGTAGTTATAGCTGCTAATGCCTCATCTATATTTATTTCATAGCCAAGAGGTCTTAACCATCTAAATCTTGGTATGGCAGCTTCAATGTTTTTATAGTCAACATCTACAAGAAAGAATACATCATTTACATGTTTTTCTACTAATGACACTAGTATTCTTAGCCTTTGCTTCATTAACTTCTTGAAGTCTTCAAAATAGCTAGTCATAAGAGTCTCAAAATTAGCTCACATCTGCTCTATGTATTCATTAACTTGAGCTATTATTGACCTTTTAGCTTTCCACACAACTTTTTCAAAATAAGGAAGCTCATTATGTATAGAAAATAATATACAAATCAAAAGAGCACCAAATTTACATTGGGCTCCCTTGGTTCTTCTTATTGCTACTAAATTTTCATTAATTTGTTGCTGTTGCAGTTTTGCAAGATCATAAGTATGATCCTTTTTTAGCAATTTGTAGCCTACATCCACTACATGCAAGGCACTCTGTTAAGTTTTTTGAATTGGTAGAATTTATGTGAAATAACCCTAATATAAAAATCAACAAGAGGGTCTTGAATGGTATCTATTGGAATCCCTCTCTTGTTCCACTTGGCACTAGTATTTTTTTCAATTGCCTCCTTAGAATCACTCCTAAGGGTCTTTGGCCGATCTAGGGTTGGGTATCTTGTTACTCTATGTACAATTCTCTTTGTGATTTTTATTAGGACATCCTCCAACCATAAGCTTCCATAATGTATTTTGCTTAGCACTAACCTGATCCATTTAGTCTTGAATATTGTGGGGAATTCTATAGCTCGTGTCAAACCATTCTTCTCAACAATATAATATACTTTCATCAAAACTTCATTATCACATAGTCTCTCATAGGCTTCCCTCATCTCAATGTCACCTATGGGTCCAATCTTGCAATTGTAACATCTCCTAATGTCTTGAACCATAACTACCTTAGGGGGTATAATAGATAGTGCTCTAGTTGGGTCATTTTTGTACACCACTTTAGGGATTGGGCAGAAATCAAGTTGTTTTACTTAATTGGACACTAGCTAGATCTCAAATGGTTCCTTCTCCTATGTTTTCCTAGAACGAGAAGCCATTTTTGCAATCTAGGGTTTGTACACAAAGAAAATATGAAACTAAATAGCTCGACACAAATGTAAATACCTCAAAATCAATGAATTCATGTTGAAATGTTGTTGAAATCTACTTAAACATTGGGTTCTCTACTTTGGATTTGTTCTATGCTCTTTCTTATCTTTTCTCTTTGTTTTCAATGAGGAAAAATGATTGAAAACATTATAATATACCCTATTTTCATTGCATTTAATGCTTAGTGCATTTACAACTGTCCACTCAGCTTTTGAAAGATTTTTGCGTTACTCAACTTCCATTGATTTTCAACCACTCCACATCCCTTACTTAGCTTAAACTAAATTTTCTTCTTCACTTAGCTTCCACTACAAACTCGGCCACAACCAATCATTTGGCTTCTATTGTTTTTGCCAATCAACTTTTCATGTAGTGGCATTTTACTCAACATATGAGGGTAACTTGGCAACACTAATGAAAACTTGAAGTTTTAACTTTGCATCTCTAATCATGTTGATCTCTTTTTTTTATTATTTTCTTTATTTAGGAACTGATGTATGATAAAGCTTTGTAAATTAGTCCCTAATACCTTCTCTTTTCTTAGTTTGATGAAGTGTGACCACTTAACCTGTTAGGTGAAGTGATCCCTTCATTTGATGTGCTACACCAATCTCTCTTCTTCCATGTCTTATTCATTTCTCCTTTGATGTGTTCAACATCTACCTTCTCGTTTCCCTTATTGTTCTTTGAATTAGGTGCCTTTGTCCTTGTTGGGAAATTCCTACTCACATGACCAGTCTTCAAGCAACTAAAACATGTGTTTGGCTCAACTATCTACTATAGTTTCCACTGAAATGTGTCCTTATGTATTTTTTAGGAATGTGTCCATATTCGTAACAGTAATGATAGTTGTACCTAGTGTTATATTCCCAATTATAGTGATGTCCATGGTTATCTCTTCTTGCTAGCTGATTTGGTGTCCACATAGGCTTTGATATGCACTCAGAAGCTCTATGTCCATACTTCTTGCAATTGTAGTAGTGTCCTTCAAATCTTGGTGTTTTGATAGTCCTAGTCCTATAGTTATGTGCTTGATGTCCTTGTTTGTTGCACTTATGATAGTAACTCACATTTTTAGGTTTGTCATGCTAATGGGCATTCTTGCTCCTACATATATTAGAGGTATGTCCCTTTTTACCGCCAAAATGAAAAGTAGGTTTAGTATTCTTACCTTTGTTACTCCTTTCTTCTGCAGTCTTGGATGACTCTCCTTATTCAGTGCTGATGTATCCTAGTCTTGAAGTATCATTGCTAGCCCTTGGTGATTTTATTAGCTGCTCAAAGTACTTGATGGCCTCATTAGGTTTGTTGAAGATCTCTACAATCTCCTTCTCTCTTTTTAGTTCATTTTGCATCTTTAGTGTAGAGATCTCAATGTCCTTGACATTCAGTTCATAATGTGCATTCATCATCTGGCTTAGGGTTTTGACTTTCTTGCAAGCTCAATTGACTTTTCTACATGTTTGGAATTCTTGCAAGCTACATGTTTGAAATTCTTGCTACATGTTTGAAATTATTGCAAGCTCAATTGACTTTTCTTCCAATCTTTTGGCAAGATTTCTCATCTTCTTCTAGCATAGCCCTATCTTCAATGGCTCTTTTCTTCTGTTCAGTCACTTCACAGAGCATCATGTCTTGTGACTCTTGTTCAAGCTTGAGTGTTCTGATTTCTTCTACTTGAGCTCTATTCTTCTCCATCAGGTCTACTATTACTACATCAAACTCTCTGGAATTGTATTGTGTATCATTCTCAGCTATGGAAATCTCTTTTCTTCTCTTTAAGAATTTTCTTAGTTCCTCTCTAGCTTCTTCCAAAGTATGTAAAGAAAATTGTATATCAATTGCCTAATTCTCTATGATCTTCCCAAGTTTGTAGACTTCTATTTCCATATCTATTATCCAAGCTATAAGGCTCCTCCTTATGAGAACTTGGCTCTGATACCAATTATTAGAATTTACAAGAGGGAAGATTTACTTCTGAGAGGGGGGTGAATCAGAAATAACTAACTTTAACCTTTTCAAAACCATTTAACTAATATTATTCACATGTATCTAATTCATCTAATAAATATTAAAGTAAAGAAATACATGAAAAAAAATAACACACAAATTTGGTAACCCAAAAACCGTCCAAAATGAGAAGGTGAAATTGGGGTGGGGATGACAACCACAAAGTATCACTGTAGCAATATGTAACTTGTTCAAGGTTACAAAGTCTAACCATTTCCAATGGTCTAGCCTATGAAAGGCCTATCCTATTAAAGACTTTACACCCTATTAAAAGTGACTTGGTTAAAGGATTTACAAACATTCACTTAGAATGTTACCTTGTTAAAGGATTTAGCACCTTGTCTAAAGGCTTACAACATGGCTATTAAACCAACCTATCATCATAGGATTTCTATTCCTAATAAAATTTCTAGAGAGTACTAGAAATTCTTGACCTAAAGACTTGCAATCCTCAATTGTTGATCCCAGATCCTTATTCAGCTCTGTCTACTCCGATCCTTGCTTGATCTGATATGTCACTCTTTGAAACTCTGATACTCTGTTCTTGATCAACTCAATTCCGCAATGTTGTTCTACTCTTTCTAAGTCTTTACACCCTTCTGCACTTCATTGTAATTCACCCATACACTTCTCACATATGCATATACAATGGGGTTTTGTCCTCCTTTTAAAGAGTTCAAAGACTTAGGTTAGGTATGAATCTATGATTAATATTTACTCTTCATTTCCTACTCAATTCTTGCACTTTTCCTATTGGTTGCATGCTTTCTCCATTTTTCTTATTGGTTGCACACTAATTACATAGGTAATGCAAAAGATTTGATTTTATCATCAGGATCCTTCAAGATTCATCCTATGTCGCTTTCAAAAATGGTTTACATCTGAGTTTTTGAAGGCACAAACTCATATTTTGATTATGTGTTACTTGACACTTACTAATTCCTAATGCTTGGCACATAGAGGAATTTTGTCTCACTTGACTCTTGTAGCGATTCTATTTTTCTTGACATCTATATTTTTCTTGAAACCTATAGTGACTCAACATCTATAGTGACTCGACACTTGAACTTCACTCAACACCTGAAGTTCACTTGACACCTATTGAATTCTCTAGCTCAACATACAGTGTAGCTCAACTTCTATCTTATACTTGGCATCATTTTGAGAATTGGTTAAGTGTGTTGATACTCAATTGTCAAACCCAATATAAGACTAACAATTATTTGATGGAAACATTATTTTCTATCATCAAGGTTCTTGCACAATCCATGATCGATTTGTTCCTCCTTTCAGCTATACCATTCTATTGAGGTGTACTAGGGGTTGATACTTGTCTTTTGATTCCTTTTTTAGTGTAGAATTAATTGAACACATTAGAAATGAATTCACCACCTTTGTCTAATCTCAAACCCTTCAACTTATTTCCTATTTCCTTCTCTAATCTTTCCAAATACCACTTAAACTTGTGGAAAGCTTCAAATTTATCTTTTAAATACTTTGTAGTCATCATTCTAGAAAAATCATCAACAAATAAAATAAAGAGCTTATCTCCACTATATCTCTCAATTCCAATAGCTCCACAAAGGTTTATATGAATTAGCTCTAAGACTTCTTTAGAATGATAATTCTTTCTCTTGAAACTTGTCTTGCCCATCTTACCATTTTGATAATTTTTGCACAAGCCCATGTTAGGTTTCCTCAAACTAGGAACACCTCTCACTTTTTTTTTTCTTATCTTGATCAAATTATTAAAGTTCACATGACACATCCTCTTATTCCATAACCAAATTTCTTCTACTTGAAAAATGAAACATGAACTTTCACTAAGATCTAGGTAGAATAAGAAACCTTTTATTTGGTTACCAAACCCTACTAGATTTCCTTTTCCATCTAGTAGCTTGGCCTTCCCATTCATGAATTTTACCTTGAATCAAATTTTATTCAATTGTGCTACATTCACTAGATTATGTGCTAGTAATTCAATCCAATAAACATTATCACATCTAAGTTCATTGGTTAGTAAGATATAACCTTTTCCCTTTATGAAACATTGTTTATTATTTTCGAATATCACACTTCCACCATCATAGTGTTCCATATCTTCAAACTTTTTTTTTTCACTAGTCATATGATTTGAACAACCACTATCAATAATCCATGTATCAATTTTGGTAACATGAGAAATAAGTGCCATTTTATCATCTTCATCATCAGATTTTCCTATGTTAACTAAGTGAACTTAGTTAACAATACATCTTCACTAGCTTTCTTTGGTAACTGAGTGAGCTCGGTTACCACTGGTTCCATCCAACTTTCCTTTGTTAACCAATTGAGCTTTGTTAACACTCTATTTCTTCTAACTTATCTTTGATGCCTAAGTGAACTTGGCATACACTATCATCTAAAGTTGGAAAACACTTGAATCCTCGAAAAATACAATAAATTGTCTTCATTACCTAAGTGAGATCAACATACACTAACTAGTAAAGATGTGACATTTTGTGTAACATCAAAGATAAACAATTACATGCAAATATAAACAATATCAAAAAATGATAGATCACATAAAAGAGAACACAAGACACCATGATTAAACGTAGTTCACCCAATCCTTGGGCTACATCCACCAAACAACAAGTCTAGTATTATTACGATCCAGTGATTACAACTTGATTACAATTGGTAATCCCTCATAACTCAATATTGTCGCAAGAAGCAACTTTTGCATCACCCACATTGAAATAATCCCTAACCCTAAGCCCTTTTATATAAGTATTCTATTTCTTTAGGGTTAAAATTAGTTACAACATGTCGGCGACAAAATGTCAATATAGTACCTCGTCAAGGAATTATGGATTATGTAGAGTACTTCCTTGATTAGACACCACAAACTAATATGGATGTTACTCCTTGATAGAAGAAAAATAAAAGAAATATGAGGTTTGCAAAACCTAAAACTACTTATAATCAATCATCAACCCCTGTAGCCCACAAGACTCCAATCAAGGTAGTTGATAGTCCTCTCAATATAGTAGATCATATGAAAAGGACTACTATTAATATCTCCTTGTAGGATGTTGAAACTTTGCCACCACACAAGAAACTACTGAAGTAAGAGTTAGAGAGCATAGGGGTGGAAAATCAGTCTGCCTCCTTGGATAATGCAACAAGTTTGGTACAACCAAAAAAAGGAGATACAAGTAAAAGAAAATGCCTCCTTCTTTTTATGTTTGTTTGATTATAGGGGACAAATTAGTTCATAATTGTATGACAAACACTGAAGCTAGTAGTTTAGTAATGCCTAAATGTATAGTTGATCTCCTTGGTATTAAATATGAACTAATGGTTAGATATTTACTTCATTTAGATGGTAGCTCTATTAAAATAGTAGGGATCCTAAAAAATGTAGAAATGACATTGGATGCATGCCCTAGTTGCACTATCACACAAGACATATCAATAGCTGAGGTGGAGCCATATTTTTCCATATGTCTTTCTAGAGACTTCATTACATATATAGGTGGTCATATTGAAACAATGAGTCCTATATGTACTTTAGGACAAGATATGGGACAAGAGCTTCTTTAAGGGTAGAACCTCTAGCCCTTAATCACATAGAGACATTTACACCTAGTCCTGTAAACATGAATTATACAATTCATGAGATAGATGATGATGACATGATCCATGAACTACCACTTCTCTAGTAGAGGTGCATGATTATCTTTTGGAGGAATGGGACACAAAATTTTAGTTTGATCCAACACAAGAAGCTTTAGAGATTTGACTTGGTAGATATTGTATATTGGAGAAAGGTACCCTTATTCCTAGTCTCATGAAAATAAAAGAGGACATTGATGGAAAATGGAGCATGTTCTTTGATGGTTCAAGAAACAATAATGGATCAGGGGCTAGTGTGACGCTAGTCTCCCCTACTTTAGAGAAGTTTTATTTCTCTTATAGACTCCAATTCAATTGTGCTAACAATATAGTAGAATATTAAACATTGATTCGAGGCCTGCAACTTGCACAAAAGATGGGAATCAAAGCTTCAAAGGTCTTTGGAGATAGTGAACTAGTTATTAACCAAGCAAGGAGCCAAAACATTACAAAGAAAAATATACTCAACTCATACAATCATAGAGTATGGGATCTATTGGAGGGCTTCCAAACATTATATATCCAAAGTGTTCCTAGAAGAGAAAAAAAACATGTTGATAGGCTTGCAAAAATAGGTGTTCATTATGATGTACCAAAGCATGTTGAAGAAAAAAGAGAGAAACACATTAGACTAGTTGTAAGACTTGTAGTTCCAAATAACCATGCTAATTGGTAGGTGTTTGACTCTGATGTGAAAATTGTTAACTTTCTATAGAGTGAAGATCAATTATTTAATAAGAATCAATATAAGCTACAAAGCCAATATGGTGATCAGATCATGAACCTCAACTCCAACAAGTTTCCTTAAGGTCTAATCACCTTAGAGATTATTTTTAGTCTTGATGATCAAGCAAGGAGTAGGGGTCTGAACCTAGCCGTAAATAAGGATGATCACATACTAGTTGCCATTATCAATGGGAAGGTTCTTAGTTTGGGAAAGGTATGTTCTAAAGCTAAAAAAGAAAATTTTGTTCAATTATGTCAAGAATTCAATGATGTATTTGCATGGACATATGATGATTTAAAGGGTTTTGACTCAAGTTTCTTTCAACATACCATAGACTTAAATAGTGATGCAAAGCTTGTTAGACAAAAGAAAAGACCTATCAACCCCAAGGTTGAGCCTATGATGAGAAAGGAAATATCCTCTTGGGTAGCCAACCTTATTCCTGTTAGGAAGAAGAATGGAGAAATCAGATTATGTGTAGATTTTAAAGACCTAAATAGGACCTCTCTCAAAGTTCACCATCCTCTCCATTTTATGTAACAAATATTATCCAAGGTTAGTGGCTCTAAAAGATTTTCCTTCTTAGATGGGTTTTTCAAGTTATAACCAAGTGTTAGTCTAGGACTTTGATAGATGCAAGATAGCCTTTACTACTAAATGGGGCACTTATGCCTATAGAAAAATGCCTTTTTGACTAACCAACATTGGTGCTACCTTTCAAAGAGAAATGGAGATGGCTTTCAAGAGCATGATTGAGAAATTTGTTTTGGTCTACCTTTATGACATAATAATCTAATCAAAGAATGTTGTAGACCACTTTTGTCATCTGAGGTAGGTGTTCATCAAATGCAAGGAATATGGTGTATCCTTAAATCCAAGAAAGTGTTTGTTTTACACTAGTCAAGGAAATTTGTTGGTACATATTATGTCTAAGGATTGGTTAACCATTGATCTAGAAAGGACAAAAAAAATCCTTTCTCTTCAACTTCCTAGTCATAAGAAAGGGCTACAAACCTTCCTTGGTAGAATCAACTTTGTAAGAAGGGTCATTCCTAACCTTTCTACCATGGTCAAGCCCCTCATATCCATGCTAAAAAATAAAATGGTGTTCACTTTGGACAAAGAAAGGGGAAGCTAGTTTTGAAGAGATCAAAGAATAAATGGCATCAACCCCTACCCTTATCAACCCCAACTTTGGTAAGGATTTTATTCTTTATACCCTTGGGGGTGAGTCAAGCATATCAATTGTCTTGACATAGTTGAATAATTTAGATGAAGAAGAACCTATAGCCTTTTTTAGTGAAGGGCTAAAGGATTATGAGGAGAAATATAGTTATGTGGAAAAAAAATTCTTTCTGTCACAAGATCCTTAAAAAAATTTAGACATTTGCTCCTAGTTCTACATGCAAGTGTGAAGTAGTTCTTCTTGAACAAAGATATCAATGAGAAAAGAGCTGGATGGATCACCAAGGTCATGGAGTATGACATTGAAATCAAGAATTTTATCCCAAGAGATGATTGAGGAGGTTGCTCTAGTATTAGAATATGTGGAACTAGTAGGGGATGAAAATCTAAATAGTTGGATACATGATATGATAACTTTCTTGTTGGGAGGAGGATATCCATAAGGATTAGATAGATCTAAAGGGAGAAAATTCAAATTTCATTCTATTCCTTTCATCCTGGTGGATGGAATTCTCTTTGGGAGAGATTTAAATTGGGCCCTATTAAGATGCATTAATCCTAATCAAATGGATAGAATGATCAAAGAGTTTCATGATGGCCTGATGGTGGTCACTTCTTAGCTAGAACAATAGCCATGAAGATAATGAGAGCTAGTTAATATTGGTCATTCCTATTTAAAGACTATCATAAATATGCGAGGAAATGTGAGAAGTGTAATTTCTTCTCAGGTAAAAAAGGTTAGTAGCTCTTCTCCTTCATCCTATTCAAGTTCATCAACCATTTGCCCAGTGGGGGTTAGATTTTACTGGTCCAATAAATTGACCTTCTAGCTCTAGTCATAAGTGGATCTTAGTTGCAATAGACTATTTCACAAGATGGATAGAAGAATTATCCTTGGAGAATTCCACAAAGACTTTAATCATGGATTTCCTTGATGGAATTATTACCAGGTTTAGTGTCCCTTCAACAATAATATCAAATAATACCTAATCCTTTTTTGGAACTCAAATTTTCTCCTAGACAGTGGACCACGATATCTATTTGAACACTTCCTCAAACTACTATCCCCAAGGGAATGGCTTGGCTAAGTCCTCCAACAAGAACCTAATTGGGATTATCAAGAGGATAATTGGTGACAATCAGAGGTGTTGGCATTCAAAGTTAAGGATGGATTTTTGGGCTTATAGGAATACACCTAAGAGAAGCAAGGCTTCCTATTTCATTGGACTTCCCCTCTCTTGAATTATCTCATCAATTAGAGATAATTGAAGATAATTCCATGATAGTTAAGATGGTAGAACTAATGGAACTAGAACAAAAAATATAGTAGGATATGTAGACACTTAAGACACATCAGCAACAAGTCAAAAAGAGTCTTGATAGAAAGGCTAAAGATAGGTTTTTCAAGGAGGGAGACCTTGTTCTCAAGTGGGATGCAAATAAATCTAAACTAGGCAAACACTCCAAGCTTGATGCTATGTGGAGTGGTCCATATATTATGACTAGCTATAAGGAGGCCAATACTTTTTAGTTATCTAGGCTTGATGGTGATATTCTACCAATTCTAGTCAAATAAATTTAGCTTAAGCCTTGCTTCTAGAGAAGGTTAAGGTTTCTGTACATAATAGAGTAGTTTCTAGTTTTCCAAGAAGTGCACGAGCATAGGCTATTTCTCTATGAAATAGAAGGTTTTGAATTTCTATTAGCTGTAGAGGTTACAATTCTGATGTAGAGTAGGGCTCATTTGTTTGTTACTCCATAACCCAATGGATTCCTTAAGGCCACTGATCCATGCTTAGCAGGCAAGTATCTTATCTAAGTCACCAAAAATGTTAGTCATTTTAGCCCCCCTTTTTTCTCCCTTTTTGCCATTATTGAAATATGACTAGAGATATCTATCCATGGTAGCAAGGCATGCACAATGTGCTAGGCATGTGGCTAAAGCCTAACTAAAACCCTAGTTCTTGGGTAAAATCACAAACCTATGTCACCTTTACAAAGAAAAAGGATATCAGAATGTAACTGTTCAACTTTAATGACATAAAAATAATATTTGCGTTTAGAATTTGAAGATGATATAAATTGATAAAATGTGAAGAATTGGATGAATTTTATGCCTATAATTTTTATAAATTTTTCGAGTAAGAATTTATTCATTTAAAAAAATTTTGAAGTCTCTTTTTCAACTATAAAAAGTATAGGGTGTAGTTCCCATCAAACAAGTATATGCAAATAATCTTCTTTTGTTCTAATTTGAAAATATCTTTATGATGACATATATAGCTAGGGAACAAAAATAACAATAATGATTTTTTATGTATATTTTATTTGTTATAAGTACTCAAGGGTGGCCTTATCAAAATCCAATAGATTTTTCCTCCCGTCAAAACTTCCATATCAAATCTAGACCTTTTTGAAATAAATATAAAATATAAAATTATTTTTATATGATTTACTATTTATTTTTCCTTTCTAGGGAGCATCTTCTGAAATGTTAAAATATTGACTTATAATATTTTGAAATTATAACATATTATAACTAATAAAAATACTTTGAAATTTATATAATGATGATATTGAATCTGAGATCTATGAAAGGGTATTTTTAGTTTTTGAAAAAAATTGAGTTTTGATAGAGAAATGAGATTCGACAAAAACATGTTTTGGTATCCTACAAGGTGACATAGATCTATAATTTTACCCTCTCCCTTCCACATTATAATTTTTCATTACCATTTTGAAATGGTCAAATTACCCATGCACCACTTAAGTTTGGTCCCCCTTGTTAGGTTCATTCACCTAAGTGTTGACCCTATGCCCTATTCATTTAAATCATTTTGTGGCCACTTTTATGTCCCTAAGTTTTAAATTTATTTTCCTCGTATGACCATCTTATAAGCACCTTAGGTTGCGAAAATGAAATTCCCTTTTATTTTCTTGTCGCTCAAGTATATATCTTAACCATCAGATGGATTGTGAGGGTGTGGCACAATCAAGATAACCATTAGTGTGGCTTTGTAGCTATTAATGCAAGAATTCAAATTTGAGTTGTGAAGAAGTGGATTTAGTTAGTCGCAATATCATAGACCAATTCTAGCTTATGAAATAGCTAGGGGGCCTGAGATCAATCATGATCACATACCTCAATTGATTAATGCTTGGTTTTTCCCTACTTTTGAAAGATGTAGGAAGTTTAACTAAGGTAGGAGAGTGAGCATTCACCATGTGGGCTTTGTGGGATTAGACTCAACAACAAGTTGAAAAAGAAGAATATATTAGAGCAGTTTGGCAGAATGACAGTGTCTAATTGGTCAAGGATGCTAACTATGCCAAGCAAACTTCATTTTAATTGCACTCATTAGATCTTGTTAGATCGACAACTAGTGTATTTCCACTTTATGATGTTGCACAAATTTTAACTAATGTAGAAATATGATCTTTTAATGCATGTCATGATGGGGCCAGGTGCATAGAGACTCCTTCATTGCATCATTACAAGGGACAATTTTGAAGGAATGTATCATTTATAAACATGTCTCATCTTTAATTGATATCACTCCTTTGAAAAGCTTCAAAGTTCCAAGTTGTGATAATGCAATAGTCAATAGTTCCAGTTAATTAGATTTTTGCTTCATCACACATGGTTAAGGGAATCCTTCATTTTGAGTGGTGAGGTTGAAAAATTTATTGTTAACACCTTTACAAGGTGAGTATTGAGGTTAGTTTTTTAGATTACAAGACTGTGAGGGGCATTTGATAATTAAGGGAATAGTCCATCGCATAGTCGTAGTGGTTTGAGTTGTAGTGGCATTTAAGTTGTGAAGCTACAAAGTGTGATAATAGTCATCCAAATTTTTGATCGCACCATCACACTTAGTTAAGACTTGACCAAGGTTTGGCCAACAAAGTGGCAATTTCCTTTGTCAGACTCTTGCAAGGGTTAAGAATGAGTTAAAATTAAATTCATGAAGTTGCAATGTAAGGTTAAAATAATTAAGTTAGCCATTGGTGCAACATCATATGTTCCAAACATATTTTTTGTTTGATGGTTCCAATGGGGTGATATAGTTAAAAGAGAGGGTATCATAAAATTATATGGTTAGAGGGATGTTAACTCTTGGTAGTTGTGAAGATGCAAAGTGGTCGACATTATTGTCATCACAAGGTTGTGATAGTTTCTGAAATAAAGTGGTTTCATGATGCAAATCAATGATAGAGGCATAAATAGGAAGCTCATGGTTTCATAGAGCCAAGTTTTTAATGAAGAAGATAAGTCACAAAGTTGTGATTAGGTGCAGTCAGTAGGTCAACCTAACATAAATAAAACTAGGCAAGGTGGTAGAATATTTAAAGGTTATAGTGCCACATGGTAAGTTTGACTATCAATTCTAGTTGATTTGATGACATGGCTGACTTAGCATAGCCACAAACACATTATTAAGTGGCCCTTTAATGGTGAATAGGCCCTTGATCACTTGAAACTACTATATTTAGTTTTCTCAATTCTCAATGAATGTAGATTTTATCCTCCTACTATTTGGTTCATCCATCTACTCTTCCAAAGTAGTTATGGCCATTGTTTCTATCTCTTTAGGGCTCAAATTGCACATAAAGATTAATTTTTCTATATATGGATGTGTACCTTGATCAAATCTTCTAGGGATTGACAGTGATTGTTCTTTGCAACTTGAAGATAGTAGTTTAGTTTTAGAAGTTTTCTCAGTTATGCTTGAGCTATAAAACCAAGTTTTTTAACCCTTCTAGGGGTTGGTCTTTTCTCTAATTCTATAGTAGTTGTATTGCATGCTTTGCTACTACAATTTCCTTTTTCCTTTGAATTAATATACTTCTCTATTGTACCTCTTTGTTCATTAATATGTTGTGCAATATCTTCTTGCCTTATGTTGATGTTTTTCCTCCATTTTTCAATTGTATGATTGTATCTACTTGACCTTTGATGGTGTCAAATGAAGTTACTTCCTTAGAGAATTTTTTTGGTTTGTGATCTATGTATGTTTTTTGAGTTAAGCAAGGATTGAATCTATGTATTTTGAGATTATATTGATGAACTATGCAGTTCTAGGTAGAGATAACATTGAACATAATATTTTGGTGCATCATCCCTTTATATTAGATTAGGTAATTGATTTTCATGCATTTCCTTCTCTCTTTTCCTCTTAAGGAGTAGTTAGGTGCACCCTGATAGTGAGGAAGTTGTCCTTCTCTAGAGACTCAATTGTTCAAGTCCCACAACTTGGATATTGTTTCCATGTTTCACAAGTTTTCCTTTAGGTCATACTTTAGGCAAGGGTACAAACTTTTGTGACAACAAAAACATTCACAAGGATTTAGGAGTTATGTGCAATGGAACCTAACCCTTAAACTTGAGTGTGCATACTTGCATGAGTTGAACCTAATCAAGTGTATTTTTTACATGAAATTCAATAATCATGAGTGGAGTAGGATTATCTTAAGTAGAATACATGAAGAGGTGTTTTTGGTAGGTGATATATCTTTTATGATTGATAATAACCTAATTCATAAGGTCACTGGACTAATCAATGAAGTGTGCAATCTAGTAAATGATATAAATGTCAAGAAGGTTGTTGAGCCAAAGTTTGATGGAAGAAATATGAAGGTTGACCTAATTGAGAACATTGGAGTTAGAGTGTTGAGCAAGATTATTGGATACAAGCTCAATCACAATTCAAGGGTAAATTGTGTACTAGTAAGATTTCTACATGCAACATATGTGATGGTTGTTAAAAAGACAAAAGTGAATATGTGTGAGATAGTCAGAGTGCAATTGTTGGATAACATTGCTAAGTTGAAGAAATCTAAGAATGAATTTTTTAGATTTGAACCTTTATTGAAACATTTGTTTTTTTGTGTAACCAACTAATTTCTTAGAATGACAAATTGAGATAGCAATGAATGTACTATGAAGATGGTCACCTAGTGTTATAGGGCCAGACTTGAAGATGTCAGAGACTGAGACATTGACAAAATGATGAAGAGTTTTCAAGTGGAAATAAAGAAGAGATATAAAATCCCTCCTGATATGGTAGAAACTAATATAACCTATATGGAGATAGTTTAACCAAGAGTGAAATTTATTGAACCTATGAGCTATGAAATGAGTAAAGAACTCATTGAAGGTTATGCATAGATAATATTGAATTCAGAATGAGATACTGAATGTGCTAGATGGGGGAAATATAATGAGAAGATGGAGGAAGTTCAATCTAAACTTCATGGACAAAAAATCAAGAAGAATGTGGAGAAAAGGATAGAATCCATTCTCAAGGAATCATACTATGAAAAGACAAGAATTTGATGAGATCAAAGGTATAACTTTCGAAATGAAGGCCAATGGTTAATAAGAGGTATTGGAAACTACTCCTATTGCCATTGCATCACCTTTAGAAGGAGTGATAGTAGTAGTATCTACTTTATAGATACCTACTACACCCTATGCAATAGTTGTGAAAGTACAATAGTTAAGGAGTAGCTTGGAAAGCATAAGAGAAAACCTGAGGAAGATGTGATAACAATAACATCTGCATAGAGGAAATCTAAGAGATTGGAAAGGGTAAAGAAAGAACCTACAACATCTCCTAAGAATAAAATGTTTGATAGAATTCAAAAAAAAATCCTAAAGACCTATACAATAGACTACTTAATAGGAAAACAAGAGTTATAGAGCAAGATATGAAGTTAAGAAAAAATATGATCAAGATATTGTGTGATGTTAGCACTGATAAGGATATAGAAAGGATTTTGAAAGCTACTAAACCTTTGTCAAGGAATAAGAGAAGATAAATTCTTCTTATGAGAGGAAATTATGAAGAAGTAAATAAGGAAACTAAGGGAACCATACTCAATTATATGACTTCTATTCCAAATCCCACTAAAGAAAGTTTGTAACCATAAGGTGAAATTTTTGTGTATGTTGAGGCTAGTACACCTACTAAAGATGAAGAAGTGGTTGAGGAATCTTAGCAAATTAACTCACCTTCACATATAGTTATAAGTAATAAATCCATGCAAGTGGATAGTACTCACATAACTATAGATGCTAAAGAGAATTTTTTGCAGAATATGGGGCCAACATTATTGGAAATATTACTACTTATTCTAGCTTAGATGAAGAGGATGAAAGCACAAAAAAAAATATAGAGGAAGAGAAAAGAAAGAAGGAAGACAAGAGAAAAGAAGAAGAAAGAAAGAAAGAGAGAGAAAGGAAGAAAGTTGAATATGAGAAAAGAATAGAAGAGGAGGAAAAGAAAGCTGAGGAAGAAAGAATGCAAGAAGAAGAGAAGGAGAAAAGGATTTAGGAGTAAAATAAGAAAATTAATGAACTAAATGTAGGCACACCCATTCCCAAAGCTATCTAAGAAATAGAAGCAGTTACTATATTTCCTATAGTATCTGGTGTGGATGATGATCATAAAGGTTTGATGACCTCCTCAAGAAAGTTACTAAAGAAGAAAAAGTATGTGAAGACCTTATAAAGAACATTAGTAGAAGTTTTGGAAAGAAAGAAGAAGATAGTACATATCACTTTTACATAACCAGATATTCAAAGAAGTCATAAGAGATGATGAGATCTTTTGATGCATAATTTTCCACTTTGTTTGATATTACCTCAATGCAAGCTCAAACTAAGCATGATGCATCACTATTTCACATAGTGTACACTAATGATAGGAATGACTTAAATACCTTGAATTTTTTCATAAAGGAAATAAGGAAGAGCTTCAATGAAGGGAAGGAATTGTATGGGCAATGTGTATTATCATAAAATTACTTGTCATATTTTGATGTATAGGTCAAATGCAGAATGAGTGAGCTTCAAACAATCACAATTAAATTACAAAAACCTAACATTATTATTGAAGGCATTAAATTTGAAATGGAGATAGTTCAAAATGCTATCAAAGGAATTGAATTTAAAAAGGTGAATATAATAAAGAGATCCTATTTGTCTCCTAAAGTTTTCATTTTGCAAAGGCAATTGGAGGAGTATTTTTTAGCTAAGGCATCCTATGAAAAAAATGCTTATGCTGACTTGAGCATAGTTGAAGTTGCATCTTATACACTTTGTTCACTTATCACTATATATGATACAATTAAAGAGAAATGGAAGATAGATATTGAAAAGTTGAAAGTTTGTTTTGTAGAATGTATATCAAGAATTTCAAGTTGATCAGAGGAAGGTAACACAATTGTTGTCTTATTGTTTTGGCACCTTGTCATTGATGTCAAAGGGGGAGAAGAATGTAAAGGAAAATTGTATAGAAGATTCATATACATGTAAGGGGGAGCTTATCTATGTATATAGGAAATCATTGTAAAGAAGTGATAAGGAATGTAATGATCCATCAAAACATGAATAAAATGTTCAAGTTTTGAAGGCTAGTTTTGAGTAATTTCTTTTTGTATTTATTTTTTTTCTGTATGACATCATTTTGGGACTTACCCAATTTTCCCAAATGTTTCCATCAATGTCAAAGGGGGAGATTGTTGGAGATATGGCTAAGTAGACATGTAAGAGTTTTCTTTTATGACAATATACATGTTTTTGTATTTCATTACAAAATCAATGTTAGAAAATTATCTAAGTATTGGACATTTTTCTCCAACATAGACAGAGATTTGATAAGTAGGAAAAACAAATTTCAAGTTAGCTCATGTGTAATTAAGGAATGATAGATGATAGTGTCATGATGGCATATGTCAATGCATAGATTAGTACAAATAGTAGGATGACACTTACAAAGTAATTACTAGTACTAGTAATTAATAGAATAGAACAAATAATGATGGTATAACTGATTGTATGGCTTAAGGAATTTTTTTTAATCAAAATAATTACTTATCCATGGTGGCCCAACATCATAGATGTTAACCCTAAAGTCATTTTATAATTAGCCAAGTGTGTGGAAGTTGTAAGGCTGGCTTATGAAGAGTTTTTTAAAATTACAAGGTATAAGTAAAAATCATATCTTGTGCAACTAAGAAGAAGTGAACAAGTGATGTGAATAATTGTGAAGGAAATTTATATGATATGTGAGCTTTCTATGATGCATGATTTGGTGTATGATTAGAGGATTTTTGAAGTGTATCTATGAGAAAATATTGTATGTATATCTATACTTGTGAAGAAACTTATTTTTATATTGCATATTAAGCCAGTAGGCCCTTCTTGCGTAAATTTTAATTATTCCACCAACTCCTAATAGGGTTGAGGCTTTTAACAAGGACTCAACACACTATATATATTTGATAGACTCCTAAAAAAATCAATATCCTTAACATTATTCTTTTATTAGTGGATCATCACCACTAGACTTTTCCCTTGGTTGTGATTTCCCTAGTTAACAAATAATGATGTTATGAGTCTCTATGTGTATGGTTTTATTTATTGTTCAGAATTATTGGTTTACTTTCTTATGAGAGTTACAAAGTAATCAACAATATCTAATTGTGGGAAAAAATTGTAATGCCACCCACCCCCCACCAAGTATTATCTATTTCTAACATTGACCACCTCTATTAGATCTCAAGCACTTCAAAATCTTCCCTATTTATTTTTCAACTTTGGCTAAATACAACATGAATGAGTTAAAAAACATCACATTTAGCTTTAAGAAACATCATAGTCATCATCATAGAGTAATCATAAACAAATAGAATGAAACACTTATCTCCATAGTAACTTTGAACATCAATGTATCCACATAGGTCAGTATGAACCAATTCAAAAATATTATTAGCAATGTATGTTTTTCTCTCATAACTAGACTTGGTCATTTTTCCTAGTTGACATTATTTACACATAGCATTGCTAGGCTTCTTTAGTTTAGGAAATCCTCTTACTTTATTCATCTTACTAATATTCATCAAATTGTCAAAACTTACATGTCATAATATCTTGTTTCATAACCAAACATATTCTTGTTGTGCAAAAAAATATGTCTCATTAGATAAGTCAAGATAGAACAAGTTACCTCTTGTTTGTCTACCACTTCCAACTAGCTTACTATAAACAACATGTATCTTTTCCTTCATGTTGTGAAATTACACTCTATAACCTAATTTTTTCAGCTGTGAAACATGTTAGTGTTCCAAAACTACGAGGTTACAAAAAACCCAATACTAGGATACAAGAGATAAAACTCATTCTAAGGACTAGCTAATTCTCATAATCAATTGAATTCATCTCATACCTAGTGATGAGGCCAAATATTGTATTTATTTCATGATAATTTTAAAACACTTTGTTGATACTCTATTTTATTTCTGTTAAAACATTTGTGGACCTATGTTTACCGAACCTATGATAAACCTATGGGTAGAAACTATCACATCTTTGGCTGGTATTATATATATTATGTAGTATTTCATATAGTTATCAAAATGTGTGTTCTTATATTTGAATTTAATTTGATAAATTTTTATTTGAAAACATGTCTCTGTATTATAACTAACCTATTAGCAATGAAGACTAAAAGATGATTGGAAGAATAGAAAGATGAGTGCCAACAACATTTAAGAAGAAGAGAATGCTAAGGAGTAGCCATGGTGGAGGAAAGTTGTAATAGTTCCAAAAGAAATGATAGTGAGTAAGGAGCAACTATGAAGACTTATTGTATTCTCTACATTTATTCCTATGGCAAGCAGATGTTCAGACTTTATTATTCCCGCCTTAAGATGTTATTTCTTCTTCTCACCTTGAGTTTTTATTCTCCTTCCTTCTCTCCTACGGATTTAAAGCTAGGTCATTTACTTTTCTGTTATGGAATAAGTTTTGATCTCTTATATATAGGAATTGACCCAAGTGTGTTAGTTTAGCCAATTACAAGAAAGAGTTTATGAGAACAGACTATTAACTTTTACAATTGTATTTTTACAGTTATGTGTTATGTAATGAATTTATGAAATGTAATGAAATAGTTGTTGGCTTCTATTTTGTGTTAGTAGTTTAGTGAAGCTGACCAAGGGGGCCCAATTGGAAGGTGGATTAGATTAGGATAGAATAGATTTATTTCCAAACATTCTTAGTATTGCAAGTAGAAGTTGTAAGTTCCTTCCTATAGCATTGCACTCCATGAATGTTCTTGCATCACATGTGAGAATAGTTGTAGTAGATAAACAGAGTGGGAACATTTGTTAACCTTTCATTGTATTTCTAGTATTCATAAAATTAATTGTGTTAGTTTTCTGTAGCAATAGTGTAAGTTCTTTTCCTTGCATTTTACTTTCCTGTAGCATAAGCTTAGTAACTCATTAAAAGACCTAGTGTACATACTATGCCAACCATTTCAAGTATATGTCCCTGGGTTGACAAGATTAAATGCACCTTATAGTGAAAAAAATAGTCCTTAGTTTGAATATATTATTCCTAAGCATGGCCCAGAGCATGACTATGATACACCTATTGTGAGGCAGACAATTTTTGGCACCATTGCCAGGGATGGTGTCAAGCTAGGAGCATTTTTGAGTCATAGTTCTTAGATAAAGTTTTTAAGAAATTTCTAGTTTTGAAGCTTCTTTCACCAGTGTGAAAAGTTTAATTGCATGCATCGAAGAGGAAGACACCGAGATGAATATGGCAGATTTCTTCCATGGGACTCTATTAATCTAAATGAAGAAATTGAAGAAGAAGAAGTTGAGTTACCTTGTGAAGATGCAAGCCCTATTTACCCCACAATATCATCATCAAGAGTTGAACCAGTAGATACAAGTGGTCTTCAACCTTTTACTAAAGTTTTGTCCAGTTTTCTTAATAACACTGCTTTGAATTCACTGGTTGTTAATCATCTAGTACCCAATGTCCCTTTTCAGAAGAAACTTCATAATCTAATACCTCTAGTCATGGCACAACCTACTTTTCCATTTCCTCTCCCAAGCCTTGTAAATACTGATAATTTCAAGAATATACCTGCACCTGCCCTTCCAAAGTTCTATGGCCTTGCAACTGAAGACCCTGATACTTTCTTGTTTGATTTGATATACTTTGTCATAGTTTTGACTTCAATACATATTCCCATAAGCTTAAATTGTTTCCAGCAACATTGAAAGAATTAGCTCTATGATGGTTCATGGGCTTACGAGCCAATGCAACATGAAGTTGGGATAAAATGCAAACTCTATTTCTAGATAAGTACAAAGAGTATTGCAAAGTATCTAGTTCAAGAGGAGATGATGTCTTCAGGATATCTCAGACGGAGGAAGAAACATTGGAAGACTATATTTCACATTTCTTATATACACTATAGAAGAATCCTCAGCATGTGTTGTCTGAGGATTCACAAAAGCTAGTCTTTCTAAGAGGTGTGAATGATGATTGTCTAGAAGCACTAGACTTGATGATTGGTGGTGATGTATATCAAGCTTCTTGAGAAGACCTCAAGAAGGTCTACCAAAACTATTCAAGGTCAACCATGAAGAAAGGCCAAGGACCTTGTTCCATAGTCACTAAAGGAATCAGTCAAGGCATTTCAAAGCTCAAGATATCTAACCTATTGTTAGATTTAAAACTAGACATCATCAACGATGTCGCTACACATCTTGAAACAATGACTGCAAAGAAGAACTATGCAAAAGATGAGCTACAACTAGCTGAATACTACCCTCATTGCCAAAAGAAAAAGAAGGATTGCCAATGTAAACCAGTCACAAGCATGGAGAACCAACGTCTTCCAACTGAGTACATCAAGATAGATGGAGATGATGAGCATGTATTCTTTGTTGCTCAACACTGAACATGGGCCCAATGTCAAGGTTTTCCTTAGGACCCTTTGCAAAATTCAAATTCATATGGTAATCAATGGAAAAACTGTAATCCCCAAGGTCCTCCACAATATCAACCTAATTGGAACAATGCTAGGCAAAACAACCCACAAAAATCCCAATGGCCTCAAAATTCCCAACCACCTTTTCGTAACCAAAAAAGTAACCAATGGAAAAACCAATAGAACTACTGGTAGAACTAGAAAAACCAATGACAACCACCCCAAGGGAATTGGTAGTCTACAAACCAATGGAGGGGATCTCAACAATGGCCTAACCAAAATACTGGTACTCGACAATTACCATCTCTAGTTCAACAACTTGCTCTAATGCCACCACCTACAAATCCTAGACCTTAAAAGCAAACATAGTTACATGCACAACCTCAACCAAACCCAAATAGCCAATAGCCACATCAACCCATGTATAGTGTTAATGCTTAGCAATGTCCTACTTATTCTTTAGGTGTTGCAAATATACATCTACGATCTAGTACAACTTTACCAGTGCCTAAACTACCTCTTATAATTGAAATACCAGACCCTCTTATAGCATCAAAACCCTCAGTTGCTGAAATAGTTGACCCAACCAATGTTACCATGTCAACCCAAGCTCAACAAATAGTGGAACCTCCTTTTCCAAAAAATCTTATACAAAAGAAACGTAAACAAATAGAGGAACAACCTTTTAATATTGTTGATTAGCTGAAAAATATACATGTCCAAATACCCCTATTTCAAGCCATTAAGAATGTTCCAATTTATGGAAAAGCCATTAGAGAAGCTTGCCTAAAGAAGCCTAGAAGGAAGAAAAGGACCCCACCACAATCCATGTTGTGGGAAAATTGGTTGACATCATGTTGGGGAAATTGATCACACCAAAATATTTTGATCTAGGAAGTCCAGTAATGAATGTCAATATAAATGGTTAGTTTGTTAAAAATACTTTAATAGATCTTGGAGCTGCTATAAATGTTATGACCAAGGATGCTATGAAGAAGTTGAAAATAGAAGGACACAGGGCTACACCAACAATTCTACAAGTTGCAAATAGTTTTACTATCACCCCTAATGAGATGATAGAAAACATAATGGTAACCTTAGATTCTCTAGAATATCCTACAAGCTTCATGATTTTATCCCCCAAAGTTAATCTATCTAGTTACCCTGTCATCTTAGGTAGACCATGGTTAGCCACAGGTGATGCAAATATAAGTTGTAGATCAAATAATATGACAATATCAAATGGCCAAGCAACAAAGAAATTTTATTTATATCCTCCAGCCCAACCATTACCAGATTTGAGCACATCTATTTGGCTAGATTTAGGGGATGAAGAAAAAGAGTTGAATTCTATAGTAAAACTCATGATGTTCCATAGACAATCTTTTCTAAAAATGCAAGAGGAAGATTCAGTACTTCAGAGTATCCTCAGTAATAGTTGTGTGGTAGAAAAAGATGTATCTAAAAGTTTTGTGCTGGAATTAATCACATATGAAGAATGTGATCAGAATTGTACTTTTCTCAAAGAACTTGATATTCTTTATCCACTCTCACTGTGTGAATTAAATGCAAGTCTAATCTCTAAAGCTACTATGATATAATCCACCACTACTATTGAACTGACCAAAGGCCATAATCTTCATGTTAATCCCAAATTAACACCCACATAGATGGAACAGTTAAAAGAATTGATTCAAAGGCATGAAAAGGCCTTTGCATGGGATTATAGTGATATGAAAGGGTTGAGTCCTACACTATGCACCCATAGGATATACATCAATTAAGGTTGCCTACCACTCCATCAACCCTAGAGAAGGATAAATCCAAGCCTTAGAGAGATAGTTAAAATTGAATTGCAAAAATTGCTCGACATTGGTTTTATTTATCCTATATTTGATAGTAGATGGGTGTCACCCCTGGTCATAGTGCCTAAAAAAGGAGGAAAATGGAGAATTTGTGTAGATTATAGAGAATTGAATAAGGCCACCAAAAAGGATCACTTTCCTTTACCATTTATAGACCAAGTTTTGGACACTCTAGCTGGAAAGAAGTATTTTTATTTTCTAGATGGGTATAGTGGTTATAACCAAATCAGTATTTCTCTTGAAGATCAAGACAAAACCATATTTACATGTCTATGGGGTACTTTTGCATACTTTATTTTAGCATTTGGTCTATGTAATGCTCCTGCAACATTCCAACGAGTAGTTATTAGTATCTTTGTTGATATATCACATGATTGTATGGAAATATACATGGATGACTTCACAACATTTGGAGTCACTTTTGAGGAAGCAATGGTGAATTTTGAAAAGGTTTTGGTAAGGTGTCAAAAACATAATTTGGTACTTAATAGTAAAAAGTATTTCATATTAGCTACAAGAATACAAGTGGATCCAGCTAAGATAGAGGTAATTCACACATTGCTCATACCTACAAAATCAAAAGATGTAAGATCTTTTCTAGGTCATGTTGGATATTACAATTTTTTCATAAAAGATTTCAGTAAAATAGCTAGTCCCTTGTATAAGTTACTTACAAAAGAAGCTGATTTTAGTTGGACATCCGAATGTGATGAAGCCTTCCTATAGCTTAAGAAACTTTTGACTATAGCCCCAATTTTAGAAGGCCTTGATTGGAATTTAACTTTTCATATATATATATATATAGATGCCTTTGATTATGCCATAGGTGCAATCCTAGCACAACAATCCCAAAATCTTGAAAATGCAATCTATCATATCAGCAAGAGCCTTCATGGACCATAATTAAACTACATAGTGATAGAAAAATAATTGCTCGTAGTAGTTTATGCCCTAAACAAATTTTTGCATTACATAATTGGCTATTCCATATTTGTTCATACTGATCATGTAGAAATTAAATATCTCATGAATAAACCTACTATAACTAGTAGATTAGCAAGATGGTTACTATTGTTGCAAGAATTTGATATAACTATTGTTGATAAGCCTAGAAAAGCCAATGTTGTAGCTAATTATTGATCAAGAATCCATCATGATCATATTGACACTACTTTGGTAGATGATTCATTTCTGAATGAGTATTTATTTCATATTGCTATTCAAACTCCATGGTATGCAGATATTGCTAATTACATTGCAACCAATAAAATACCAGAACATTTTTCTTACGAGGAAAAGAAGTTTCTTGTAGAGAAAAGTTTCCATTTCTCCTAGTTAGATAATCTCTTGTTCTACGCTAGACCTGATCAAGTTATGAGAAGATGTGTGAGAGAAGATGAGACATATGATATTTTACATGCATGTCATAATGAACAATGTAGAGGACACTTTGTAGAAAAAAGAACAGCCTTGAAAATCTTGACAACTACTTATTATTGGCCTACACTTCACAAAGATGCAACCAACTATACAAGGAAGTGTGAAAACTTCAAAGGATGGGCCGACCAACAAGAATAGATGAAATGCCTCTTAATTCTTAGATGGCATTAACACCATTTGACAAATGGGGCATGGACTTCATTGGTCCAATTGATCCTCCATATAATGGTAAATCCTATATTCTTGTGTGCATTGGTTACTTGAAAAAATAGGTTGAAGTTAAGGCCATGAAGCATGCTCATGATGAAAAAGTTGTTGAATTTCTGTATGAATAAATTTTTACTCGTTATGGTGTACCCAAAGAGCTAGTCACTAACCAAAGTGCTCAATTTACCTCTAATCTAATCTCAGAGTTGATGAAATATTACAACATTAGGCACCAAAAATCAAGTGCTTAACACTCTCAAGCTAATGGACAAGCAGCGGTCACAAACTGTGAACTAGAGAACATTCTAACCAAAATAGTTCATTTACATCATAGGGATTGGACTAGTCGATTACAAGAAGCTATTTGGGCTTACAAAACAACTTGGAAGACTACTACAGGATTTAGACCATTTGAGCTCTTGTATGGAAAGGTAGAAATGCTTCCAATTGAATTTGAACATAAAACTCTAAGGACAACATTGGCATTGGATATTGAACTTCCTGTAGCACAAAGAGAGCATCTTCTACATCTTAAATCTTTGGATGAAATGTACAAAGCTACTTTGAAACGTACTGAACTAATACAAAAACAAAGGAAACAATGGTATGACTCTCATATTATTAGTAAACACTACTATATGATTCCAGATTTAAAGATATGCCAAGAAGGCTACAGACAAGATGGCTTAGACCATATGAAATTAGTCATGTCTTTGATAATGGAGTTGTTCAATTAATTATCATTGATCTAGTACCTTTCAAATTATTAGTCAGTGGTCACAGACTCAAACTATATAAATGGCCCCAAACAAAAAAGGACTTCCTGCAATAATTTTAGTGGCTGGATTCAAATACATATCAAATAATAGTTCCTATATCCAAAGGTGTCAACCTTCCAACTACCGCTCTTCAACATTAATTCCTTTGTGCATGTTCATAATAAATGCTTTATGTTCACATAAAGTTCACTTTTCCATTCACTTTCTCATTCCATATCATCTCTTTACCTTCCACCCATCCACCTCATCTCATTTCTTTATCTTCCATCCACCCACTTTCCATGTCATCAATTTCTTATGTTTTCAATAAATTCTATGAGGTGCTAATGAATGCTATTGCTGCTATCATTTCTGCCACCTTTTTTTTGGTACATGCTATGATCAATTGAGAGCTATAACATTTTCAAATTATCATTCACTTATAGTTTGCAGATTTTGTTAATTATATTTAATACTGCATAGTTTATATGATGGCAACATTATGCCAGTCCCTTACCCATACTAGGTCTGACAAGTGTGGACACTTGTCCATATTTAGCAAGGGGTAGCGAAGGTCACTAATATCTAATGGCATTTCTATTTATCCACAAATATTTTTCCAAATCTTTGTATTTCCTTCATTGATGGAATTTAATTGCCATAAGTACACAAGTGAATTGTTGTACCCCTTATTTTTGAATTATTATTTTTTGTGTCAAGCTATGATGTGACTTGTGTTTAAATTTTATGCAATATGAACCTTATTTTCGGATGATTCTCACACATATGCATGATTTACCTTCATTTAAGCCATATTGTTGTCCATAACAACATGTTATGATATTAATTGCCTATTAAAATAAAGAAATGTGAGTTGAGTCTGTAAAATAATGAAGCAGCTTGAATTCAAAAGGGGGAAAATAGAGCAAACATAGAAAGTGTTAAGAAAATGGGTGGATAGTTGTAGAGGAGAGAACTAGTGGAACATACTATGTTGCTCTCAGACGTAGAAGCCATAAGAAGGTTTAATGCATGCAGATGGCTAGGGTATTTCTTTAGTTTGACTACATATGATGAAGAGGCAACCAAAAAATTCACAAGGACATTTGATGAAAGTAAAGCTTCCGTTTGGGGTTTAACAGTGATTGCAACAGAGGAATGCATTGCTGAAGTAACTGAGTTTCCTATAGTTGGAGAACATTATCCCATCACACATGATGTGAGGTTAGCAAGAGCTCAATTTACTAGATCGACTAATCCTCAAATAGACATTACAAAGAAAGGTTGCAAGAGAATGTCACTACTACCACCATACAATGAATAAGCCATCCACATTATTAGGCATTTTACATGCAAAGGAAGATTCTCATACTTGCATGCACATCATTTCAAATTACTTAGTTGCACAAGGCATAATCTTGCAGTAAACATTCCAAATTTCTTGTATAATATGCTCTATATTAGTGTGGAAGAAACTCAAAAAGGAAAAGACAATTCTATTACTCATCATGCCCTAATCAAGTTACTGATAGAGAGGTCACTTAGGGATGTGTCTCCCATGACATGGGATGAATTTGTACAAGCCAAAACTCTACAATGCCAAGCTGCCCGTAGTGAACAACCTAGTGAGAAAAATATCCCCACCAATGAGCCTACTAAAAAAAATACCCAAAAAAATGTGCAAGAAACTATCCTTGTTCAAGAGACCGTGCCTTTACCTATGCAAGAAGCCCTAAAACATATTTCTAGTATAGAAAAGAGGAAAAAAAATTTGCAAGAATAAATCTTTATTCAGGAAAAGGAAGAGCCAAACCCTACGGTTGTGAGACAAAAGAGAACAAAGAAAAGTCTTACAACAACTACTCCTATAGTAGGGAAACCTAAAGGGAAAGGTAGGCAAAAGTTTGTGATGCAAGAAGAAATCCCGGTAAGGAGAAGCCCTAGGATGAGAGAGAAAGTTTCTAAAGATTCTACTTTGTCCAAAACATCTATGAAGAAATTCTCTATGCAAATTATCTCTGATCACTCTCCTCCCCATCTTGAGATTACAAGCATTCTCAAAAATCCTAATGAGGAATATAGGGATGAAATCAAAGAAAATCCAAATGATACCCCAATAGACCAACCAACTACTTCAAGCTATAGGGATAAAACAATTCTTGAGAAAGTTGATCCAAACACTACGCTAGTTCCCCAGAAATCAACATGGATTACTGGTTTTGTAGAACATTTATTGTAGGAATAGAGAAAGAGGAAAACAAATCATGATTAAGATAGTGGTTCTATTACATTGAAGAAACTCCTTTTTTAGTTGTTTGGATAGTATAAGTTTGTTGAGGCCTTGCGGGAAGAAAATAGAAAAAAGATGAATAAAATCATGGCATCTCAAGGTGAAGAAATCATAGATTTAAAGGAACAATTAGCAAGTCAAAAGCAATGAATGGATCATGCCCTCAAGTTAGCTAATCAAGCCCTTGCTTGTAGACCACCACCAAGAGTTTATGCTCTCTATTTAAAAGAACAATTTCTTTTGTTTTAATTAATGTTAACTCTTAAGAATATTAATGCATAGTTCAAATCAGCACAAGAATTTTATGGACTATATCAGATTCTGCCACCCTGGCAGTAGAATTTACTTTGTGAATTATATGTTCATAATTTTGTTATCCCTTTAGAGACTCAATGGAATCCCTTTCTCTACATAGGGGATATACATTTAAGAGCCCTCATGTCCTGGATGTCTAATGAAGAAAACTATGATAGGTAGCTAAATAATTATAGGGATGTGGAAAGAACAGAACCCTTGCCTTGAAGAGCTGAGAGTAGCAAGATAGATGAAGTTCTCAGGGATTGGTTCACATTAACTTATGGAAAGAAGAATCCAGAAGTAAGGAATAAGATCTTTACTACTAGAGCTAAGGTTTATGTTGATTATGAGAATTTTTCCTACTTTGCTTTCTAGAGAGCTATGACTAGTGCTAGGAGTAGATGGGCTAGATTACCTAAATCTCTTAAAATGTCAAAACCACATAGTCCCATCAACTTGGAGGCAACACTTCATAGGGTTCCAAAAATATTTAGAGTTAGGGAAGTAGGCTAGACCAAAGTTGTGTTGTTGCCTAACCATGCAGTCTCCAATGCTCATGTGACCTTTTAATGACATTAATGTTGATAGACTCAAAAAACTATAGAAAGATCACATAAGGGAAGTGTAGGAGAGAACCAGAGGATTTTACTAAACTTTCAAGAGTAGTAGGAAAGGAAGGACCAATATTGGAGAGTTTGGGTCATTAACAAGGAAGTGCGATGCTTGAGGACAAGCATTAGCTTAGCAGGGGGTAGATGATGAGGCCAAATATTGCCTTTATTTCATGACAATTTTAAAACACTTTGTTGATAATCTATTTTATTTTAACCAAATTTTTTTGGACCTATGTTTACCAAACCTATGATAAACCTATGGGTAGAAACTATGCCATCTTTTGCTAGTATTATATATATTATGCAATATTTCATATAGTTATCAAAATGTGTGTTTTTATATTTGAATTTAATTTAATAAATGTTTATTTGCAAAAATTTCTCTATATTATAACTAACTTGTTAGCAATGAAGACTGAAAGATGATTGGAAGAATTCAAAGATGAGCACCAACAACATTTAAGAAGAAGAGAATGCTAAAAAGTAGCCATGATGGAGGAAAGTTGTAATAGTTCCAAAAGACATAGTAGCAAGTAAGTAGGAGCTATGAAGACTTATTTTATTCTCTATATTTATTCCTATGGTGAGAAGATGTTCATACTATATTATTCCCACCTTAAGCCATTATTTCTTCTTCCCACCTTGAGTTGTTATTCTCCTTCTTTCTCTCTTGCAGATTTAAAGCGAGGTCATTTACTTTTCTATTATGGAATAAGTGTTGATCTCTTATAAATAGGAATTGACCCAAGTGTGTTAGTTTAGCTAGTTAGAAGAAAGAGTTTATGAGAATAGACTATTAACTTTTACAGTTGTGTTTTTATAGTTCTATGTTATGTAATGAATTTTTGAAATGTAATGAAATAGTTTTTGGCTTCTATTTTGTGTTAGTAATTTAGTGAAGCCAACCAAGGGGGCCCACTTGGAAGGTGGATTAGATTAGGATAGAATAGATTTATTTCCAAGCATTCTTAGTATTGTAAGTAGAAGTTGTAAGTTCCTTCCTATAGCATCGCACTCTGTGAATGTCCGTGCAGCATATGTGAGAATAGTTGCAGTGGATAAACTAAGTTGGAATATTTGTTAACCTTTCATTGTATTTCTAGTATTCATAGAGTTAAGTGCGTTAGTTTTCTGCAGCAATAGTGTAAGTTCTTTTCCTTGCATTTTACTTTCCTGTAGCATAAGCTTAGTGACTCATTAAGAGACCTAGTGCACATACTATGTCGACCATTTCAAGTATGTGTCCTTGGTTTGACAAGATTAACTGCACCTCATAGTGGAAAAATAGTCCTTAGTTTGAATATATTATTCCTAAGCATGGCCCTGAGCATGACTATGATACACCTATTGTGAGGTAGACCTGCTAGACCAACTTCAACAAAGCACAAAAAATTTCTAAACTTTAGGCTCTGTAGGGCCAAGGAAGGTGCACCTTAGGGATGGAAATGACTATTTATTTGATAATCTTCTTAAAAAATCCTTCACTCACACTCTCCTTTTTAGATTTATCCCCTATAGTAGAAAATGGTGAACAATCTTATTGGATCTATAATTAACTCCTTGATTACACTAGCCAACTATAAGTTAGGAATATTGCTACAAATAAGTAATGACCAACAATTTAGTTCTTCATTACAGAAAGTAAATATTGATTTTGATTTATATGTTCTTTTTGTAACTAAATAATTGCATAAAATTGGATAACAAATCATGACCAATGCCTTATCCATTTCTAGATAGAGTCACACAAGTAAATAATTGACCTATTTAATTAACTTGCAATTAAATTCATCAGTTGTTAACCCTACACCCAATTCTTATGATATTTCTCTCATATGCCTAGAAACCCTATCAATTTATGGAAGTAGTCATTTGATTCTTTATATTAAAAGAAACAATAAATTGACATATAACCTATCCCAGTTGCATTAAATTGCATGAACTTTGCTCATTCAATCCCAAAATAACAAACATATGAAATGGAGATAGAATTTAGTGATACACATACTCAAAACTGACTCTTTGTATTAATATTGTTTGGAAGTAATAAATCACTGGTGTAAAACTCAAAATATAACTCAAATGTGATAAATTGCATCAATCACCTTTCATTATATGTTTAGTATACAAATTTGAAACAACATAAAATAGACACAAATACTGGATCAATTGTAAATAGCATGGACACTAAAAATTATATAGACTTCAGACCCTCACTCCACATCTTGAAAATCTTTTTATAGAAGGATTGCAACAAGCATCAAATTGGAGGACATATGTCAAAATTTTATTGCAAATAAAATAAAAAGATACTTTTAATGTTACTAATACAAACATTCTCTATACTTTAATCAAAATTAGGATGCAGATACAAAATTTGTAGGTGGCACTTTCTATAGGCATGTTCATCACATTTATGTTTGTCTTTAATTGCATGTGACTTTCCTTGCCATTTCTTTGTCTTTTTTGTCTCTTATGACTTTAACTACATCCTTGAACTACCTAGTCACTTTCACCAGATGGTATGGCCTTTATATATGCTATAAGTTCCCAAATAGAAATATTAATGTCTATGTCAGGCCAAGTGGCATCCACAACTACATTTAACTCTTCAAGATGTTTGCTCCACTTTATGTATGTTATGGCCTTGACCTCTATAGTTATCTTTGTCATTTTAGCTTCTAATTTGTATAGCATATCTATCAGATCATATGCTACCACCACACTTGCTTCATCATTGCAATAGGCTAGAAATATGGGATGATTCAAAATGTTGTGAAAAGAGGATGACCATTCCATCCAATCCTTAACTACATTATTGTCCAAAATGGTGGGAACAAAATTGGTTGTTGCTATGAAAATTGCCTTCATTTTATTCTAAATTAATTGTAACTTGCCAGCAAAGCAATCATTTAGATCTTTTACCTTATTTATCATTTTTCTAACGTTTATAATCACCAAATTTTATCGATCTTTCTTTTGTGCCAACAAAGGTACAAGATTATCAAAAAATTGGGTGTAAGGACCCCATGTATTAAAGAGTGGAAATAACAGAACAATTTGCTTAGAACATTTGTATTTACATTTTGTGAAACAAATTTTAGTGCATTTATCTTGTGAAACAAAAAGTTCTTAATAGTTCTAATTTCAATTTCCTTGCTAGATTCCAAATCATCTTCATCATCTATCACATCCTCACTTGATGTACCTTCCATCTTAGATGCTTGGTCATTTAGAACTATTTTATTCCATTGAAACTGAGAGTTGTGATTATGTGATGACCTCTTTGTTGTTGGTTCACTGTAGTTTTCTTCATTTCTTTATCCCTAGCTACAACTCTGTTGAATGGGTTATCTCTACTATTTCTTAGCTTTTCTCCTCTTTTTCTTAACTTCTATATAAATCTTGTGACATCATACTTCCCTTTAATCACTACTCCACAGCCCTATTTCATTGTTGACCATTTGGGCTTGTGAAACTACAATCTCTTAATTCTATGCTTTATTACTTCTTTGTAGTTGTTTATCATTTAAATTCACTAACTGCTCTGATATGGTGATGACTAGAAAACTTAATAATTTGCATCTTTGTCAAATTTTAGGACTTAACATTCCTTCTACTTGCAAAATAGGGATGGATCATACAATCACCTTGTTGCTTCTTTGCAACTGCTAGAGACAAAGCCTTTCTTAATCATTTGATGTTGTAATCACTATTTTGATTGACTATTACTTCAATTTATAGCTTTGCAACTAAAAATCTAGACTACTATTGAAACCTTGTGATCTTGCACTAGCCTTTCACTTAATTATTCTAAATGTATTTCATAAGCTTGCAACTTAAGATTTTAACTCATAGTCAAACCTTACAAATCCATGAATCCAAGATTTTTCTACCTCACCACCTTAATCTTACGTTATTCTTAACCACTTATGAAGATGTGATGGTATAAATTTTAACTGCATGATTTTTTTATTGCTTCCTTATAGCTTAAAATTTATTTACCGTGTTATCTCCTGTGATATTATGGTAGCTACTTTAACCTTAACATTTTGTTTTTTTAAATCTTGCCACCTCAAATATTAAGCAAAAATTTAACCCTTAGAAGATGTGATCATGTGCACTTTGCTACTTTTTTACTCTGACCTCAAGTTAGCCTTAACTCCTTGTGATGTTGCAATTGCTTTGACCTTAACTATCTTGATTATCTTCCACACCCTTGCAACTTAATTTTCACTACAACTTAGATACTTGTGATGATGCAACGACCATTTCCTTTAGCCATCAAATGCTCTTTACAATTTTGCAACTCAAAATCATTGCTCTTGTCTTAACCGTGCAATGCTATGACAATTGTCATTTTGACTGCTTTAGATCTTTATTGTTGCTTCACAACTTGAAATGTATTCAAGGCATTTTCACTCATGACATTGTGATAACCTTTTAAAGTTAACCATTTCTTTCAATCACAAAATCATAACTTAAAATCCTAACTCAACACTTAACCCTATGAAGCTGCAATTAAAAGTTTTTGCTTCTTTACTACCTTAACTTTGGGTTACTCTTAAGCACTTATGATAGAGTGATAACTTTAAAAATTAACCATTGTTTTTTCCTTTCATATCTTTTCAACTTCAACTTTAGGGTTTATCTAATAGCTTGCAATGATTTATTCCTTGATTGCCACTTTATGCTTTGCACACCTTTGCAACATAAAAATTTCAAACCAAAATCCTATTGTGATCATGAGGTCTCCATTGAATCACTCCTTTGCAACCTTTACTTGATAGTTAGCCCTAATAGTTGCAAATTCATGCTGACCTATTATCATGACTATTTTGCATCATTGCATCCTTCAAAATAGTTAATGATGATTGGGGGCGATCTTGTGATTGAAACACTTTTACAACATTGCAACTTAAAAGAACTAAGAGACATGAGAAACAACATGAAAAATGTTTAAAGGCTTAGGGATATCATCATATAAGAAAAAAAATTCATATATCCCCATTTAAAAATTACATTTCAACTTACAAACATTTCAATTAAACATAAGACATGACAATTGCCCTAGGTTTTTTTAATGAGGAATACATTTTGATAGAAACCATAAGTAATCTAAACAATTTTTTTTTCCTAATTTTCACAAAATATCACAAAAAATTTGTTGGGTGAAAAATCAAGCTATTAGTGGCTCTGTCTGGGGATGATGGATAACTTGTATCCATGCAAGAATTCATAATTTTTGTGTTAAGTAGACCACATACATGACAATAGCTTTGACAAATCTGAGAGAGCAATGCACACACAACAAAAATATATATATATATATATATATATATATATATATATATATATATATATATATATATATATATATATATATATATATATATATATATATATATATATATATATATATATATATATATAAAGAGAGAGAGAGAGAGAGGGAACACACATTTGTATAAGGATTTACACAATATATAGACCTAACTACTATTCATGGAGATAAATTACCTTCAATAGAAGTATTTCTTGAAGAATTATCCATGAACTGGTAGTTCTAGATCCTTTATGAAATAAAAATCCTCTCCCCAATTTTCATGGATGAGATATGGTCACAACTAGATGGGATCAAATTTTTCATGTTATCCCTTATCTTATCTTCTAATCTGGTATTCCATAATAGTACCATATCTTTAGGATGAAATTTCCTTGGTATTACCTTCTTATCAAATAGATGTTTAACTTGAATTTCCAACTTTGCATTTCTGGTTGAAGCATCTCTTCTAGTCTCATCTAACTGCATGATAGCATCCATTCTAGCCCGCATCTCATCAATTAGATCATTATCATAATGTTGAATAAATTTGTACATAATCCTCAAATTATCTCATGGTAATCCATCTTGTATCCCATAAACCAAATCAAAAGGTTCATAACCTATGGCTTTCTTTACTGTTACTCTATCAACCCAAAGTGCCAATGTCAATTTGAAATCCCAAGCTTTTCTAATTTTTTCCAAAATTCTTTTGATGATCTTTAGAAAATATTTTTTGCTTGATTTAGCTTGCCCATTTCCTTGTGGATGGTATGGGGAAGAGGTGGATCTGGTTATACCATATTCTAGCAAAAAACCTTGTATTATTCATATCTGAAACATATGCCACTTTACTAGTAGATATTTTGGTAGGGATTCCCTCTTCCCATTTTGTAAAATAATCAGTAGCCACTAGTATCTAGGCATGTCCCCCACTTGAATTTTTTTCATACTCACCTATAAAATCAATTCCCCACTATTGAAAAGGTGCTTGCACCTCTATTGATTTTAATGGTAGATTCCCATAGAATTTCTATTTTCCATTAAACCTTTGACAAACATTACATTTCTTCACAAGCTTATATGCACCCTTAAAAAGAGTAGGCAACCAAAATACTACTCTAATCACCTTATGAGTTGTTTTACTTGTTGACATTAAGTCAAGTTTGTTATTTGTGACAACACCTATTTAGATTCTATATGGCTACTGAGCTCTTTGAACAATCTATAGTGTTTTCCATGTATTTTAGTAGCCACTAAGCTTTAGAGTTCCTACCAAGCATCTGAGTGGTTACCAAGCTTCGCAATTTCTACTAAGCTAACAATTCATGTGAAGAAAAGTTAGTGTTAATTGAGATATGTGATAATTAGTGTTTACCAAGTGCAGTCATGGTAAATGAATAATTTAGTTTCTACCAAGTTACACAGTATTGACCGAGTCACCAATGCAAACTGAGTTGGAGACTACTCTAAGATGATTAGTATGGAATGAGCTTCTACTTCCACTGAATGCATGATGTTGCCAAATAGTGATAGTGGATGACATGTATCAAAACTTGACCAAGTCAATCTTCAAAACTCGAGTGTCTTCATTTGAGCCAACTTTGTAATATTGGTGTTAACTTGTATATTGGCCGACTTTGTAATTTTGTAAATTGGATATGTGTGTGTGTGTGTGTGTGTGTGTGTGTATGTATATTTATATGTATATATATATATATGTATATATATGTATATGTATATATATATATATATGTAATTATTGTATCATATCCAAGTGTGAGAAAAAGAAGAAAGCATGAAATGATAAGAAGGATGGGAATGTGAATCAGTAGAAAAGTGTATTGTAAGGAAATATCAACAAAGGATTAGTAGATTCATATCTATCACATAGAGGTGATCAGTACTTCAAAGAATCTCTATCAGCAAATTAGTTGTAAGTTAGAGATCTACTCTTTCATCCTAACAGGTGACACAGTCCAAACCCTCTAATAAGGTAGACCTAATAGTCTTTTCTCAAATCTCTTTATCGAGTGCATACTTCATTGTGTATTTGTAAAACCTCTAACAAGGTGGACCTAGCAGTCCTGATTGCTCCTAATAGGGTAAATCATTAGAAGTAATCATTGTAAGCTTAATAGGCCAACTTTATGCTTTAGTATTGAAGTTTTGTGAGTATCATTCCCACCCCAATTTTACTTTCTATTTGGAAGGTTTCTAGGTCACCAAATCATTGTGGTCAAGTGTCATGAATGTTTTATGTTTTTAGTTTCTCATGCATGTAGTTAGATCAGATTTAATGAATTAAATGGTAATTGGATTATTGCAATTAAGATTTGAATTTGGTAATTTTTTTGAGGTTATTAATTCACCCCTCCCCTCTCAATAACCTAGCATAGTCTTGAATATTTCCCACAATTGGTATCAGAGCTTTGTGATTCTCAAGGATAAAGCTTGATAGCTTGAGCAAAGATCAAGAACAATAGAAATATTTAGACTTGATAAGGCAATTGACAGTGAAAATCTAGATATAGAAATGACCATTGTACAACTCAAGAAAGATAAGAGGAAACTTTCCCAATCCCTGGAAAGAAGGAAAGAACTTACAAATTAAATGAATGATCATTATTACATTGAAGAAAATATTGAAGACCTTTTTCCTTCAAGTAGCTCAAATGAAGCAAATGATGTAAGCAAAGAACTCTTAGAGAATAATAGTTCCCTACAAGAAGAAATAGGAAAGGTCAAAAGAGAACAAGAAATTCAGTCAGTAAGGCTATGTAAAATCTTGGAAAAAAGAAACAAGATGAAAGAATAAATGGATGGAAGAATCAATGAGATCCAAAACCAATCCCTTCTGCCTGCAGATCTTATAGATCAAATCTCCAATACAAATGAGTAAATCATGGGCCAAAGACAAATCAATGAAAGATCAAGAAATGATCTAAATTTGAAAAGACAAATAAATGAAAGAATAAGAAGTGAGCTGAGATTTTTAGCATATGATCCTTTCCATCATAAATACAATGCAAAAGAACATTGTTTACTCAAAAACATTGATCCATGATAACAACTTATCAATTGTAGATCACATGATAGAACTCTCTGCAAAAATTGCTCTACATATGTGCAAAGTTTTGCAAGAAAATTGGGATAAGACTTTAGCACTCATACTTAAGGTACATTGTGATTTTCTTTCTTATATTGGTGTCTCTGTGTAAATAATTTTTGAATAGATGTTTGGCATTATTGTCAAAAAGGAGGAAAAATAATATTATATATTATGTATATATAGGGAGAGACACTTAGTATGCTATATATGAGGTGAGACAATAAAAGGAATATTTCCATATATAATGAGAGATACTTGTTATAATACGTATATTGTATGGGGGAGAATCATGCAAAGGAAAGGAAAGTATATAATTTGCAGACATAGTATACTCTATATACTTACAAAGAATTTTTTTGAAAAATCTCAAAAACAATATACCACACCTAACCAGTATCACACTCTGTGCATATAAGTTTTGGTTGATAAATAGTTTTTTCACTAATGCCAAAGGGGGAGATTGTTGACATTAAGTCAAGTTTGTTATTAGTGACAACACTTATTCAGATTCTATATGGTTACCAAGCTTATTGAATAGTCTACAATGTTTTCCATGTATTTCAGTAGCCATCAAACTTATACAGTTCCTACCAAGCATCCCAGTGGTTACCAAGCTTCATTGTTTCTTTTGAGATAGTAGTTGATGTGAAGCAAAGTTAGTGTTAACTAAGCTATGTGATAATTAGCGTTTACCAAGTGCAATCATGGTAAACAAATAATTCAATTTCTACCAAGTTACACAGTATCTACTATGTCACTAGTGTAGACCAAGTTTGAGACTACTCTGAGATGATTAGTATGGACTAGCTTCTACTTCTATTGAATACATGACAATGCTGAGTAGTGAAAATGGACATCGTGTATTGTAATTTCACCAAGTCAGTCTTCAAAACTTGACTGTCTTTATTTGAGCCAACTTTCTAATATTGGTGTTAACTTGTATATTGGCTACCTTTGTAATTTTGTAAATTAGATTGATATATATTTATTGTATTGTAGCATATCCATGTGTAAGAAAAAAAGAAAGAAAAAGTTTGAGAAAAAGAAAAAAGCATGAAATGATAAGAAGGATGTAATTATGAATCAACATCAAAGTGTATTGTAAAGTCATATCAGCAAAGGAGTAGCAAAGTCATATCTATCACATATAGGTGATTAGTACTTCAAAGAATATCTATCAACAAATTAGTTGTAAGTTAGAGATCTACAATTTCATCCTAACAGGTGAACCAATCCAAATCCTCTAACAAGGTAGACTTAACAGTCTTTTGTCAAATCTCTTTACCAAGTGCATACTTCATTGTGTGTTTGTAAAACCTCTAACAAGGTGGACCTAGCAGTCTTGATTGCTCCCAATAGGGAAGATCATTAGAAGTTATCATTATGAGCCTTAATAGGCAAAATTTATGTTGGAGTATTAAATTTTTGTGGGTATCATCCCCAGCCTAGTTTTACTTTCTATTTGGAAGGTTTTTGGGTCACCAATCATTGAGTTCAAGTGTCATGAATGTTTTATGTTTTCAGTTTCTCATGCACGCAGTTAGATGATATTTAATGAATTAAATGATAATTGAATTATTGTAATTAAGATATGAATCTGGTAAATTTTTTGAGGTTACTAATTCACCTCTCCCCTCTTAGTAACCTAGCATAGTCTTGAATATTTCCAACACTACTAGCCATATAATGGCCTCCACATAATCCATGATGCATCTCATGAAGAATTGTTGATGCATGTTTCTCATCAGCACATTTCAACAAAAAACCTTCAATACTTCTCTACTATAACTGACTACTCATAATGACATATTTAATAGCCTATAACTTTAAAGTTTTTCCTTGATTATCATTCAATCCTATTGAAGCTTTCATGTATTGCAAGTAGAATATAATGTCCTTATACCAATCATAGACATCCATATCACATAGCCTATATGTACCATCAACTTCAAGTTGATTTCTTTTATTTTCTTCAAAGTTGGCTTCTTCCATTAGCTTGGAAAGTCCTTGACCTCTGACTAGCTTAGTGATTTGAATATCTATATTAAACTCTTGGATTCTGTCAATCTATCTACATCTTCTTGAGACTTCTTGTTGTGAGAAGATATCTTTTACTACAGCACTTGGAACAAATGAAATTTTAGTAGCTCCCATCATTTAGCACCCAAATTCATTTAGAACCTTGACCAATGCATAAACCTACTTCTCATTTATATTATAATTTAATTCTAAAGCTTGCAAAGATTTTTTGAAAAATGCTATTCATTTTTCGTATCCCTCCTCATTTTTCTGTAATAATACTGTTGCTACAATATGGAATGAGGCAAAGGAGAATATGTGCATGGGCTTGAAATAATTAGGGGCTCTTAAAATAGGAGCATCTTTGATTTCTTACTTTATCTTGTGCAAATCCATGCTTGGTTCTTCATCCCATCTAATCTTAGAATATCTCTTCAACATTTTTGAAATTGGTCTACTTATCTCAATAAAATTTGTGACAAATCTTCTAAGAAATTTTATTTTCCCAATGAATGATTGAACCTCATTTACATTCTTAAGATTTTGAATCTTGTCTATAGATTTAACTCTTGCAAGATCTATTTTGACTCCTTCCTTTCCAACCAAGTAGCCCAATAATTTTCCCTTAGTAACAAAAAATGCACACTTCCTAGGATTCAAAGAGATAACAAAATTTAGAACTCTGATGAATAAATTTTCAAGGTGCATGCAATGATCATTCTCACCCTTTAACTAAGCTATCAAGTCATCCTAATATACTACTAAGAATTTATCATCATCCATGGCTCTCTAAAAAGTGGCTTCCATGTTTGGTAGTCCATAGTTATCCTTCAATGATGATATGTTCAAATTTTTGAAGTCAACACAAAGTTTGATATCACCATTCTTCTTTCTAACAGTAACTAGATTTGACACACAAGAAGAATACCTAATTGACTTAATAATTCCAGCATCATTTAGATTTACCAATTCTTCTTTCATATTTAGAGCTAGTGTTGGATTAGTAGGTCTTTGTTTTTGTCTAAAAGGCTTAGCTCCTTCTTTCAATGGAACTTCATGTTGAAAGAGGTCCTCACTATAAGCCTTCAAATCATAATAAGACCACAAAAACACATTTCTATACTTTCTCAATAATTCATTCAATTTTTTCTTGATTTTTGGAGATAGTTTCTTCACTATATACACCTTCTTAGGTGTTTCTATATTTCCAAGTTTTACTTGCTCTAAATCCTTTGCATCATGCTCCTTTTCACTTATCTTGAATCTGTCATGACTATAAAAAATAGTCTCCAACACAACTAGACCCTTAGGAATTTTATTTGTTTTCAACTAAATAATTTCCTCATTAAAAATAGTATCCTTACCATCAATGGTTTCTACCAATGTTGTACATTCAATTTATTGTCCCCAAAATTGGTCTTCATAATTTAAAAATCTTATTATATCTATGTCTTCTTCAAAGACTTGCCAATTTTGGATATTATCAGCGACTAAGGGTCTAGTTTTTACCCCCACTTTTGATAGACCAGAAAAGGTTATATCACCAAGCTTAATAGCAATATTTTCTAACAGATATGCCACCTTATGATTATTTCTATCCTTCCATGTGATTCCAAAGGCATCAAAAATCTCTATCATGTCCTAACCAACATTCCTATATTACTTTAGCCTTTTATTTTTTTGAAACATACACTTCCCTTACTTGAGAAACAATCAATTTTGAATCTCCTATAACATGTAGACATCTTATACCCATGCTTATGAGCTACCCTCAATCCTAACAGTAAGGCCTGATATTCTACTATATCATTTGTACATGGAAAGTTCAAAGTAAATGAGAACTTGTAATTATGTCCATTAGGAGAAATTAGAAGAATACCTACTCCTAATCCTTCTTTGCAGCACACTCCATCAAAATACATTATCCATAAGTCACCCTTCTCTAATTTTTACCTAGCTTGCTTTGTAATGGGTTCTTTGATTTTATCTTTATTTAGTACCAACACTTCAAACCTAAAAGAATTTACATAAGTGTCTACAAAACATGTCATACCATCTTCATTTTCTTGTCCAATTATATAAACACTTTTAGGCTCTTTATTCACCTTTACCAACTTGTCATCAATTTGAAAAGTAGCATATGATAGATCACATTGTAGACTTCCCTCATTGTTGAACTCCATTTTTTGGATAGTAACATATCATATTCTGGTGGGATATCTACAACTAGCACACTCATGGTTTGTTCCTTTCTAGGATAAAGAAGTAATTTATAAGGCATTTCATTTATTGTCCCTATGACTATAACTTCCCTTTTTTCCATAACACAACATCTACCCAGAGGAGTATCAACTTTCTATCCTAATTCCTTCATTACCTCAAAAGGCATTACTATATTAGATGCTCCAGAGTCAATCATACAATTCTTCAAAGTTTTTCCATTTATAATAATTATTAAGAAGAAAGGATCCACACTTCCTAGAAATTGATTCATCGAATCATCTAAATACATGGGTGAAATTTGAGATATAACAACCTTAGTTTCTAATTATTTCTCAAGCTCATCAAGGACTTGATTAGTATTATAATCATTATTAACCTTACTATCTACACCCTTTGCCCATGTAATGCTTTTACTCTCATGCTCAGGGATTCTTAACAATTCTGATAAAGGAACTTTTACTGTGAGTTGTGATAACAATGACAAAATATCAATAGGAGGAACAATAGAATTATCAATTGACATAACTTTTATCTCATTTTTCTTGTTAGATGAACTTGGAGTTTTCTGATATTTTTGTTTTTCATTCACAGTAGTGATTACTAATGATCCCTTTTCCTTCTTACTATGATTAGTCTTAACTTTAGGACCTATTGAAATATCTTCTTTCTTGGCTTCCCATATTTTATTAACAATTTAAACCTTGATATTAATTTTATCCTTTGGCTCAATGATCTCTATTTTCTTTGGATTAGTCTTCTTGATAAAACACTAGACATCTTGTTTCCTTCAACCTTGTGTATCATACTTCTAGTCTAAAATTGAGCAACCGTGTTTGTACTGATTTGATCGATTTATTGTTTAGTAGGCATCCTTAAGGTCACTTCATTTTTTCATGACACCATATTATAGGTAGTGTCCTCTTCTTCATCTTCATCTAAGAAGATATGCTGATGTATTGCTCTATTGAGTTGTATTATGTCATGAACATCATTATCATTATCATCACATTCAAAATCATCATCATAATATGATCCAACCATATTGCATCCAATATCTTCAACACCACCATCATAACTAGGTTTCTCTTCATTTTTATTTTGATTAGCAACAAAAGATAATGCAACATCACAATATTTTGGTGCATGAGATAATTGATAAACTAAGCACCATTAACGATCATTAACCATACTGATGGATGTTTTATGTAAAGGATCAGGTATACTTTTCTCACCAATATTTTAAGCCAAAGGAAAAATGGTATTTCCATCTTTCCATTGAGTGGTATAGGGAAAGTTTTTCATTCTATTCTACCTATTTTTTTTTTTTCAATGGAGTTTTCTCACTAGTATTTCTCTTATTTGCATGGTATGTTGGTGGATTCATATTCTTGAGAAGATTTAAAACTTGACCCATTGTATCCTCTTTAGGTTTCTTAACTAGTCTTTATAGCTTGGGCTTCATTTTCAACCTTTTCTAACTCTTTAGCCAAATATTATCTCTCTTTCTTTGTCTTTTATAAATTTAAGTCTAGTTTTGACATAACAAGGCTTGTGGATTTGTTAGGAGGGATTCAAGGATCATTTATTTGTAACCCTACAACCTTTTTCTTCCCTTTATTAGGGTTCTTTATAGTCAGATCTATAACCTTAGGTTCAATAGGTTTGTAGGGTTGAATTTGAGAGATGAAAAGTCCTTCCTTCTCTTCTATAAGGTGTTCTTATTCTTGAACCTTAGATCTCAAATTGTTAAAATCTCCAAATACATTAGGATAAAAAGTAGATCTTTCTTCTAACTTCCTATTTTTTTCTTGTAATGTAGTAATTCTTCTAAGTAATGTATCTCTCTCAATGAAAATATTCATAGTGGCTTGTTCCTTCTCCTTCTCCTTCTGCAAGCACATATGTTTGGCCTCTGCTTCAATAACCTTTTTCTCAAAATTTCTATTTTAGTAAGCAGATCATTAGGATTTGTGGTAGTTGCTTCTAATTCTATAGGTTCACTCAAATCAATGATGGTTCTCTCAATTAAAGGAACATGAAGAGGATGAGATCTACTTGATTGAACACTTCTAGGTCTAATATGTTGATTTATTCCTCCTTAATCACTAGACCTAGAAGCAGTATCCCCCATGGATGATACCATTTTTCTTGGTAAGGATTCTCCTCATGAAAAGGTGTAGTAAATAGGTTACCCGAAAGCTTTGTATTTCAGATTCAAAGCTATGGGATAGGACTTCTTTCTCAACTATAGGTTAGAAATGAAAATTATCTATAGGTTTCCATGCATGACTAGTTTCTTCTTGTTTTTTTAGGCCAGTTCTTCTTACCACCCTTAGGTAACTCTATATATAGAGCAATGTCTAGGTTTTCCCTAACATATGATCTTTTATATTTCCTTCTATCATCCATCTTCTACTTTATAATGAACACTAGTTAACAAAACCTAACACTGAGTTTCCACCCACTAGGGGAGAAACTTTTTATAATGGCTACAAGATAAGAAAAACACAGGAAAAATACTTTTTAAACTAGATCTGACAAAGCGACCCAATCCAAATGACTTTAATATAGTATTTTTAAGGAATGTAAACTCTACTTAGCCAATAAGGCACTATGAAAGTCCACAATATGTCACACAACTTCCGTGGTATTGGGTTATTTATAAATCCTCAAGGTTTGTCTCTAAAAAAGAGCCAATACCAGCATGAGCACAAGAAAGAACTAACATATCATAGTATTTGTACAAATTTTCTCTAGCAATCTCAATAGTCCTATCATCATTTGTTTAGACAAGTCCTTAGTAGAGTCACCATTTTGTTTGTGTTTCAAAACTACCAAGTTGCAAAAAAATCAATACTAGGATATAGGAGATAAAACTCAGTCTAAGGATTAGCTAATTCTTGTATTCAATTGGATTCAACTTGGATCCAGAACAACTTCAATAGAGCACAAAGACTACACTTTAGGCTCTAAAAGGCCAAGGCAGGTGCACCTTAGGGATGGAAATGACTATTTATTTGATATTCTTCTTAAAAAATTCTTCACTCACACTCTTCCTTTTAGATCTATCCCCTATAGGGGAAAATGGTCTACAATCTTCTCTGATCTATAATTAAATCCTTGATTATAGTAGCCTACTATAACTTAGAGGAAACCTTTACAAATAAGTAATGGCCAACAATTTATTTATTCATTACAAAAAGTAAATATTGATTTTTATCTATATTTTCTTTGTGTAGCCAAATAATTGCATCAATTTACATAAAAAATTATGACTAGTGTCTCCATTTCTATACAGAGTCACACTAGTAAATAATTGACCTATTTAATTGACTTTGTTAAAGTTTTAGGTGACTCTACAACACCCCCAAGATCAAATGAAAGACCAAGAAAACTTCCACAAGAGATTGGAAAGAAAATTGGATGAAGATACAAGAATGCTATTATTTATAATGGACTTGATTGACATACAATGGATTTATTTAAAATGTACATAATAGGCCTCCTTATATAGGAGAAGTGACAAGAGACAATGATAAGAAGAATATAAGCTATCACCCACACAAGTTGGAATCACATGTCCATGAAAGGTGGATCATCCTCCGTTATGCAATGAAGTATGTGCAATGATGAGGATGATAATGTAAAATAAGTACACTAAAAGTAGAATGAGATAACAATTATGACCATCTAGAGTGGAATTCTCTTACACCATGTGTTTAATTGAGGTGTAAACTCCTAAGTATGCAAAAAGTACTGTGCAATGCATTATCTTAAGTAAGCTTAAGTAAGTGTAATTAGTGAATATTTAACTACACCAACACCCCCCCTTAAGTAAAAATTAGGGGAATGAGCTTAAACTCACAATGCAAGATGGGTATTGGATACTAGGCCATTTTAGATACCCATGTACAATATGCAATGAAATACATGAAATATAATCTCTCATAAAGTGGAGAAAGAGAGGAAACCTCATGGGAAAAACCCTCCTCCAAAAAGTGAGATGAAAACAAGATGCATGGATGGATGGAGTACTCAAAACACCCCAAAAATTGTATACATCATTTATATACAAAGAAAGAATGTCCCATAAGAAGGAAATAAGGAGACATGATATCCCCCTCATAATGAAGAAGCTCCAATGTAGATGAAGAGTACCTGCAAACAAGAGATAATCCAATGCCTGCAAGAAATATGTCTATCCATAGAAAGGGATAAATAAATGAAAAGATGAAGAAGCCACTCCATGTAAAAAGAGAGGAAGGAGGAAGAAGGTCTCCATGTCTACATCTCTAAAGACTAAATAGGTGTCTCCAAGCTCAAAGGTTTTGTCACAAAATCAAGTTGACCTATGAGACATGAAAAACTAAGAGAACATTAAGAGTTGGAAAATTCAATCTCCAAATAAGGTGAAGAAGTATCTCGGTGAGAAACCTGCTCAGATGTATTAACCAAATTTGCATTATGAGGCTCATCTAAAAGAGCATCTAGAAATTCATCCTACACTACAAGATATGAAGCATAAAGATCATCTTGCTGAATAGTAGAGCTTATGTTTGAAGAAGTAGGAGGTGGAGGAGTGGGAAGTTCAACACTTGTCTCAAGAACAAAATGATTCAAGTTTCCAATTTTCTCCTCACATGAATTATTAACGCTTGATAAAAGGTTAGGTACATCACAAATATCATCATCATTATCAAAAAAATATGCAAAACAATACAAGCGGGATGTATGATCAACAACTCTCATAGCTATGACATCTCTAGTCTCCATGTCCCTAATGTTGAAGTTTTAGGTGACTCTACAACACCCCTAGGATCAAATGTAAGACCAAGAAAAATTCCACAAGAGATTGGAAAGATAGTTGCATGAAGATGCAAGAATGCTATCATTGATAATGGACTTGATTGAAATCCAATGGATTTATTTAAAATGTACATAATAGGCCTCCTTATATAGGAGAGGCGATAAGAGACAATGATAAGGAGAAGACAATTTATCACCCACACAAGGTGGAATCACATATCCACCAAAGGAGGATCATCCTCCATTATGCAATAAAGTATGTGCAATGATGAGGATGATAATGTGATAAGTGCACTAAAGGTGGAATGAGATAACAACTATGACCACCTAAAGTGGATTTCTCCTACACCATGTGTTTAATTGAGTGCAAACTCCTGAGTGTCTCAATCACAAACTACTATGCAATGCATTATCCTAAGTAAGCTTAATTAAGTTTAATTAGTGAATATTTAATTACACCAATAAACTTTCAATTAAAATTATTAGTTATTAACCCTACATCCAATTCTTATGATATCCCTCTCATATACCCAGAAACCCTATAAATTTATGGAAGCATTTACTTAATTCTTTGAGTTAAAAGAAATAATAAATTGACATACAACCTATCTCGATTGTATTAAATTGCATGAAATTTTCTCATTCAATCCCAAATAACAAGCATATGAAAATGCAGACAAAATTTAGAGACACAAATACTTAGAACTCACTCTTTCTATTAATATTCTTTGAAACTAATACATCACTAGTGTAAAAGTAAAAATATAACTCAAAATATGACAAATTCTATCGTTCATCTTTCATTATATGTTCAATAAGAAAATTTGAAACAACATACAATTGACACAAATACTAGACCGATTGTAAATAACATGTAGACTAAAAATTATACAAACTTTAGACCCTCACTCTACACTTTGGAAATCATTTTATAGAAAGATTACAATAAGATTTAGATAGGAGGATAGATGTCAAAATTCTATTGGAAAGAAAATACAAAGATTTTTTTCATGTTACTTATACAAACATTCTATGTACTTTAATCAAAATTGGGATGCAGTTACAAAGTTGGTGGGTGGCACTTTCTATAGGCATCTTCAGCATATTTTTGTTTGTCTTTAACTACCTATCGCTTTCCTTTCCCTTTCTTTATCCTTTTGTCTCATATGCCTTTAACTGCATACTTGAACTACCTAGTCACTTTCACCAAATGGTATGGCCTTTATATCTACTATAAATTCCCAAATAGAAATATTAGTGTCCACATTAGGATAAGTGGCACCCCTAACTGAATTTAATTTTTCAAGACGTTTGCTCCACTTTGCATCTGTTATGGCCTTAACCTCTACAATTATCTTTTTCATTTCAACTTCTAACGTATATAGAATATCTATCAAATCATATACTATCACCATACTTGCTTAATCATTGCAATAGGCTTGAAATTGGGGATGATTCGAACTGTTGTCAAAGAGGATGTATATTCCATCAAATCCTTAACTCCTCCATTATTGTCCAAAATGGTGGGCACAAAACTGGGTGTTCTTGTGGAAATTGCCTTCATTTTATTCTAACTTAATTGCAACTTTCCAGAAAAGAAACCATTTAAATCTTTTACCTTATTTATGTAGAATTTGTAAAAGCCAACTTCATAGTTTGTCAAGATCACTTGCATGCAAATAACCTACTGAAGAGAAACCAAAGAAGGAAAGGTAGGGCTTAGAGAATCTCAAAAGAGTGAGAGGAAATATATTCCAACAATGAAAAATTAAATTGTTGTACTAAAATACAATAGGAGAGCTTGTTTATAAAGGCCTCTTGGAAGCTTCTAGAATAAGCTAGAAAGCACTAGGAGATAAGTATGACAACAAAGCATATGTCCACAAAAGGTGAATTATCCTCCATTTAGATGAGGAGATAAATATGACAAGATAGGAACAAACTCTTGTGTTGTGAACAAGTCAATACTAACTCCTAGATGCTAACTAATAAATAATACATTTACCCTAAGTAAACTTAAGCAAAGTGTAAATAATTATTATTTACACTAACACTCCCCTTAATTGCAACTTAGGGGAATAAACTTAAGATCACAAAAGCCATGATGAAATGCATAATGGGTCCCAGCTACTAGGCCATGTTAGGTACCCATGTACAAATTCAATGAAATGCAATGCAATCTCTATAAACTAGAGACAATAGATAAAACCTAATGGAAAAAACCCTACTCTAAAAAGAGATAGCTAAAAACCTAATGAAGGACTAAAGAAGCCTCCAACTAGAGAAATGTCACATAAAATATGAACAAAGAGAAGATCATGAAGAACATCACTGAAACATGTAGAAGCTGCAAAATTTGTCAAAAGGAAATTGCTGATTTGAAGAATTATATTTTTGTTAGCTTTTTCCTTTACAAAAGGGTGACATAGGGTTGTGATTTTACCCTGCAACCTCATCAAGGTTATCCATGCAGGAAAGTTCTCCTTATTTATCTTGGATACATCTTTCTTTTGAGTCATGATCTTTGGCTTTAAGTACCCTCAAACTTCACTCTATAAGCATTGAGCTCTACTACTAACTATTAGAAATATTTAGACTATCTAAGCAGTGGGTGAATCAATTATTCAAGGTCCTTAAGTACCATTTGAAATTTTAAACAATAAAACTCTTACTATTCTACTTATCATGCTATTGCTCAGTCTTTGTTGTTACTCAAACTCTACTATAAACAAAATTTATTGTTCTAAATATAACATGCTTTTCTGAATATAAAATGTAAAAGATATAAAGCATTCAACATAGGTTTGACAATAGAATTTCACTTGGAAACCCAATTTGGGAAAAACTATTACCAACATGTCACCATTTTTTTCACTCTTTCAAAGTGATTTATGTTAGGAGCCAACCCTAATAAAGGTTGCAATACACATTATTAAATGTGACCTAGTTAGAATATCTAATCACCCTATTAGGAGTGGCCTTATCAGAGGACTTTGATCATTCCATTTAGAATGTCACCTTTTAAAAGGATTTACATAGACTATTAAGTCTTCAAAATGACTATTAGGTCAATATTTGTTAAAAGCATTTCAATAAAAACTATTTGAAATGATTAGAAAGAAAATAGTAGGCATTGATCTATGTGACTACAACTCACATTGCAAGTTTAGATCTCTCTTTGGTTTAGGTGCTGATTCACTAATAAGCTCTCCACTGTCATATTTTTTCTTGATTTTCTTGACAATCCTTCAAGAAATCAGCCTTCCCCCTTCAATAACACTTAAGTCTTCTTGCTCATTTCACTTATTTCTATTAGCAACATCTCTGCAAGCTTTCTCTTTTACCTTCACATTCATCCACGTGCTTATGTATTTCTAATCAACCTCTATCTATATGTTCCTCATGCATATAATTGCACTCCTCAATAATATTTTTGGCTCTATACCTCTTTAAAAAGGAAATTATTTCTTTACTATTTTCTATAATCACCATAGATATTAGGGTTTATGATCACTTTTCAGAATGATTCACTTTATGTGTCCATCTTCTCGATCTTCTTCTAGAAATTTCTTTGCAATCCATTTTTTAGGTCTTTACGTGGTTCTCTAATTGAATTTAATGATCCAACTCATTAATCTTATCTTCAACATGGTTTATATCTCCCAAGGAATCAATTGAGTTAGTTGAGAATCATGATTTCCTCAAATCTATCATCAACACTATTATTCGGTAGTCACTAAGATTTTATAATCGGTCATCACTTAACATTCTATTGTTGTAAAACTTTCTAGCTCAACATCGGCTAGCTTTCTTAGTCGATACTAATTCTTGATTAACACTAGGTGTTATCATTAAAGAGGACAATGGAAAGATGGTGAATAAGGAGGTCTTACAGGATAACAAAATTAGAAAGGAGACTAGTACTAATGACAAATATGGGTTAATCAACCTGATTGCCAAACAATAGACTAGGAACATAATACTAGCCTTTCCCTTCATCTAGTGCCTACTACTAATTTTCTGGCTAAATGCAATCATGAAGAAACTAATCCTAATACAAGTAATGAACCAATGATACAAACTTGAGACTTTAAGGAAAAGCCTCAACAAATTGATGATTCTAAGGGTGCCCAAAATTTAAAGGGTGATGATAAAGTTTTGGAATTTTTGAATAAATCCAAAGACAAAGATAATATTGGGATGGAGATAGACAAATGGATGTACAATAAAATTTGAAAACTTCACTTATATGGTTATTCCTTGCAAGAAATGTCCCTATTTTTATAGGTTCAGTTGGATTAGGAATGTAAGAAGCAGAGGTAGCTAGAATCTTTAGTTGGGAACATCCCAACCAAACTCTAGTAGTATAAAGCTTCCCTTAAAAAGTTAATTAAGGATAGTGAGATGGGTATGTAGGATGTTACTTTGTCCATCCTAGCTACTAGTACTTCTATTGGGAAAGTTTCTAAGAATGGAGCTAATTCAACTAGTCATGCTCTATTGTTAGTTGGTTGTCCAAGTAGAAGAACTAGAGAAAACACAAAGAAAGTAAACCTATAGCTTCCTATGAAGAATATTCAAGATTCTCTGAAAGAGATTGTTGTCTTAGGCACATCTATTACTAGTGTTATTAAAGATTTGGTCTAAGTTTCTTAACTAGTTTATTTTTAGACTTTTGGTCCCTCTTGTTTTATTAACTTATGTTGGTTGCTAGTCCCTATAAAATCAGCTTGACTTGGTTTTTGGTCCCTATAAAGCCAATCTTTGAATTCTACTTTGATATTCTGGGATTTTGGTCCTTGTAAAACCAACTCCTTGCTTTGGTTCATTTTTTTGGGGGTTTCAGGTCCCCTTCAAAACCTCTTTTACATAATCAAAGCTATGGCTTGGTTGAAACTAGCATCACTCGACATTCCTTTTCCTTTTAATCTATTACTCTACTTGTCTTAGCCTTTTTTGACATAAATAATCAATTTTCTTTATCAAAGTCTATATAATCAAATATCCATTGTAGCTTCCTTTTTATAACTCAACCTTTCCTCTAAGTGCTATTGTTATGAGAAATTTCTCAAATCCTCTTTATCAATCAAATAGATATGACATTTAGATTAAGTAGAAATATGTCTCATCACTAGATTTGACATCAATGACAAAACAAAAATTGTTCCAATTATAAGTTTTCAACACTTGATCCTTTCAAGATTCTCAACCAACGACACTCTAGGAATTTCACTGAACTTTTTCTTTCTCAATGCAAACTTTATAGGTTGCATGTACGAATTTAGCTACCATGTCACCACATTGTGAGCTAGAACATATCTTAGCTGCAATGATTCTACTCATAAATCTTACATAATCTTGTTTAATTTTTCTTATCAATATTCCTCTTCCATTATAGACTAATTTTTTGTTTTTCTTCTTAACTTTCTTATCATTAATAGGTATATTGCCTTCATTGCATAAACTAGTAACTCCATGAATTAGGTTAGCTAAAATTTCTATTACATTATCCCCTAAAAAAACTTCCCATCATGTATCCTGTTAAGTATAACCTTAGTTCATTCTTCACTGCCAAAATTAATAATAAAACAAAAATTTCACTAGGTTAGTATTCTTTAAATGTTCAAACTCTTTCTTAAAACTCATATCCTAGTTATAGATTAGGTTGAATTCCTTGGAAACATGTTCCTCTCCTACAATTTCAAATTTCCTTCTAGTGTAGCTACAAATTACATCTTCCTAGTGAATGACTCTTTGTAGAACTTTAGCAAGCATGACTATGGGATCATCCTCTAAGGGTTTCAATGGATTTATTTTCAACTTAGGTCTTCCTTCTTCCTCAAAATTATGAATCAAAGAATTATCCATTTCAACAATTAAATTCTAAACTCAATTCATAGCACTTCAATTCACCTTCAATTCACTATAAAGTCACTCTTTATTTCTCCTTTACTCTTTGCACGCTCAAATGATACACAAGATCTCATTAACATCATTTAAATCTTACCAAATCAATCTCTACATTAATTACACAAGTACACAATTCATAAAAAGTTGTTTTTAATTATTGTAAACTTTTTTTCTTTGGCACACACAAATATGATCTCCAAATCATATGTGCTCTTAACCAAAGGTTCAAATGATCATGAAATACCTCATACTAATTGTAGAAGTCATAACTTGTGGTGCAGTAGCACCTAGGTAAGGATATCTAACAATCTAGGGTTCCAAGTTGAGTTTTGGCTTGTATTGGTCTTATCCAATGCTATAGGGATAGAGAGTCCTAGAGTATAACTTAGCCATTAGGAGTTCTAATTGGGTCTTCATTGTTAACTAGTCACCGAAAGTTGCTGAGTGAACTTAAAATTATTTTCATTGCTAAGATTGGTAGTTGTGCATCTAGAGGGCTAGATTAGTCAACTACAGGGTAGAATGATATTTTCATGTCATAAGTGATATATCTAGGCACTTGGTAGAGTTTAATGGGGCTTGAACCAAGTTTGACCTAAATAGGACAAAAATTGTAAAGTTGCTTGACAATTATAAAAAATTGCAACAGTTGTCATGACAACTTTTCTTGCAAAACATGAAACTTCAATCAGATGGTTGTGTAAGCATCTCTAAGTGGTTGGATTAGGTATGATAGACCTATATAAGGCCCCCGTCAACCTGACACAAGGGTTGGATGGCATTGTGGAAGAATTTTGTGTAATGAGCAAGCATATTTCAATGTTAATTTTACCACAACAAGGGATTTTCCCTTCTTGAGGATATTGGATGGATTGAATTCCATTTTGCACCTTTTTCATGTCTTTATAGATCATATTAACTAGTGCTATGTGTGATTAGATAGGTTGTAGAATCATTTCATTCCTTTTCATTCATTGTTGTTGTCCTTAACTAGGCAATTTGTGAAAATGGGGTCATAAATCACCTTTCCACCATAGCATCTGTATGGTACCTTGGAATGTGTGAGGTGACTTTGTGTACTATGATAATGCAAGATTTTGGGCCCTATAAAGAAAGTTTTTCCATTTTTTAGTAATGCCCTAAGCAAGCCAGGTGAGCATGGTTAGTGTTCGTGTAAATAAGTATTCACTAGTTACACTTTACTTAAGTTTCCTTAGGTTATGCATTATTTTATTATTTATTAGTTAGTCACCTAGGAGTATGCATACTCATTTGAGTTTTTATTTTGACAATATAGGAGTTAGCAACTCTTTTATGTACATACATACATACATACATACGTATATATATATATATATATATATATATATATATATATATATATATATATATATATATATATAGCCATATCATTAATATTAGGAAAAGATGTTAGTCTTAATGATCACTCTTGCAAACCTACAGCTATAGGAGATAAATACCCAAAACATAGCTTAGGAGAGAAATCATATATTAACATATATAACTATATTCTTGTCCATGAAATTAGGTAGATTTTAGGTATTTAGAGATATCCAAATTCCATCTTATGCTCATACACAAATAATCATATACATAGAAACCATAAGTTCATATACTTAAACCATAAATATATATTTATGTGCAATCAAATGTCTTAGAAAGAGGATAAAAATGGTGAAAAAGATGGCTAATTTAGGATCCCATCACCTAGAAATTTTCCCCACCTCATCATCCACATGTCCATATCTAATGTCCAACTTATATAATTCCTTAGTATACTCGTTCATAGTCATGTCCTTTTGTCCCAGGTTCTACATTTTTCTCAACAAATTAACTTTTTAATTAGTAGGAAGAAACTACTTTTTACCTTACCTACCATTTTAAACCAAGTTCTAATCTTCTCTTTCCCACTTCTTTGTCTATCAGTCTAAAAATTCTCCCACCATAGTGAGGCATGGCCTTTCAACCTAGTATCTTCAATTTTCATTTTCCTATTATTAGGAGTTCCTTCAAACTCAAAGAACTTCTCCATATCAAATATCCAATCCAACACAACATTGATATCTAACTTTACATCATAAGGAACAACTTCCACAATAGGCTTTGAATGTGCCCTAGTCAATATAGGAAACAATATTTCCTCATCTTTACCTTCTTCAAGATTTGGATTAGGATTTGGTGTCACTACTTCATCACCACTCACATCATCAAGATGTGCTCCTCTCCTCTAGGTTCTCTCCATAGCATATAATCTTGGTGAGATCTATCTTAACATTTCTATTATGGCATCATCAACATTTCCTCTACCTCAAACTATTTTAACAATTAGGTTCTTGCAAGATCATAACTCTTTGCAAGTTATTGATCAAATCTACATATCTTTGACACTATAATTAAATTCAACTAGGGTTTTACATGATCCAATCTCCTCAAGGATGAATATAAAGCTTTGATACCACATGATGTAAGATGAAGGAAGGTTCAACTAGAATCAACTTAACTCAAACTTATTATCATCTCCTACTTAGAGTTATACATGAAAAAATAAACAATTCACTAAGACAAGGAGAACATAGGTCCATATTGTATGCATCCACACTAGTGTAATTATTAAAAAATAGAAAAATATGCCCAACCATGAGGTTGTTCAGGTTATAGTCAATATAATAATCAAAATTACATAAAATTTAATTCACCATATTATATCCATAATACTTTATCAAGCTCCAACAAACTGTATCATCATCATTCTCCACATCCTCATCATCATGTTAATCCTCACCCTAGACACCCCTACTTATACTTGAAAAATGACTTTAAAAAGATTCTAGATTACTATATAATAGATGGTTGACCTCATAATGGTCTACACACATCCCAAAACAAGATCCTTGCATTAAATTCATGATCCAAATTAAATACACAAGTTGTTAGCATCAATGTTGATGATACTACATTGGGGGATTATCCTAAGCATTGGATAATACTGAATGTTGCATTCATAACTATTTTTGTATGAATAAAGGTTTAGTTTTCTAGTGATGCACAATCATGGACATGTTCTATAATATGTCCTAATGATGTGGTTGAGTGTGCATAGTCTAAGTCGAATTCATACAGAAGTTGTACCTAATTTATAAAGAGTAGTTTAGAGATAGAGTATTGGAAAATCAACTCTTGATGTTTGGTAGCTATATTACATCTAAGATTTAATGAATAGATGCAAAATTGGGTAGTGAAAAAGGATAGTCTATTGGTGATATTAGTGAATGTGCAATCCCTAGTATTGTATGTGTGAAGTTTTGTATAGAATATGAGCCAATAGTGCTATTACTATTGTAATTAATTAATTATCTTATTAGAATTAATTGGAAAAGCCTCAAGGCTAACTCAAGGAACTGTTATGAAGATATGATATAAAGGAAAGATGTTTTCCTTGATTGTAAGGTGTATCAATTATTTGTAAGAAGTGAAAAGTGTGAAAAGGAGTAGAGTATTCGATGAATGTGAGTAAGTGATCCAAGGGATTATTGGATGCAAAAAAAATTATATGGTTACAAGAACAAAAGGAGAAGAAGTCTAGTTGATAGGATAGAGAAAGAGGAAGGAATAGTATAGTAAAAATCTATTATTTTTCAAGGAATAATATAGAAATCATTTGGATAGTGGTTTCATTAGTCTTTCCTTTGAAGCTATTTGGGAAGTGGGTCCAACTATCTTTCACAACTCCTAATAGGGTTGGCACCACTCCTAACAAGGTTGGAATCTCCTAATAGGGAGTCAAAGTTTCCTAGCATAGACTCATATGTATTGAATGTATAAGTAGACTCCTAACAAGGTCCATCCTCTATTAAGGAACATTTCTATTAGTACATCATCTTGTGGGTACCATCTCCACCAAGGTTTTCCCTCCAATCAATAGTTTTCCTAGTTAACATATCTGGTATTATTGTGTATGAGTATTCTATTATGGTTTTGGTTTATATTTCTCACATGGTTAAGTTGGTTTAAGGTTGATAATTGTGATAATAGTTCGATAAATAATTTACCCCTCATCTCAATTATATTAGTGGACTATATATTCTAACAATTGGTATCAAAGCATTAGGTCCTTGAAGGATAAGCTTAACAACTTTAGGATATCAATGAAAAGAAATTTCAAAAAAGATAGTCCTAAGTCAAATAGAGGAACTTTTGACACCCAGAAGATGGACATTCTTGGTGACTTATTAGATTTGCGTAAAAAAGAGATCATTAATTTTTCATATCTAGATTCCTTTTGTTGCATACAAAAGAATAGAAGCACAAGTAAAGATAGATCCAGATCTGAAGAAGATGAGAAAATCAAAGAAGGTATTGATCTACACATGAAAAGAGAGCTAGAAGGTATGGAAATTTTTACTTATTGGACATGTAAAGATTTTGGTCATTTTCCATTTAGATTTCCTAAGAGAGTAAGAAAATATAGAAAGAGTTCAATTTCTAATGAAAATAGAGAATTTAAAGAAAGTATGGAAAGTTTCTTGAATGAATGTGATGATACAGATAATGAGCCTAAATTGGTTAAGAAAGAGGAAGTAGTTGAAGGGATAGCTTTGTTAACTATTGTTGATCCAAAGGCTAATGATGAGAATGTGGAAGTTATCATTGAGACTAACAATGATTTTTAGAATGGGAATTAGTTTGAATAGAAGAGATCTAAGCCTAGAGTAGAAGAAACAATTGAGTTGAGAACTCCTAGTAGAATTATATCAAACAAGATGAATGAGCAAGGTGAAGTTGTGAGGAAAAAGGCTAGACTTGTATGCAAGGGATATTCATAGCAAGAAGACATATACTATGAGGAAACATATGGAATTTTAGCCAAAAAGTGAGGTTTAGACATGCTAGTTTTTGGTGTAGAATGGAAGGCACCAGACTTCAAGCTCACTCCTACAATCATCAAAACCCTAGATATGAGTGGAGCATAGTCACAAATCCCTCCAAGGTTGCTATTGATCAATGATATCTACACTCACTTTAAATGTATTATAAAAGATATTGGTACTTTGGAGATGGATGATGCCCTAGAAAAACTATGTGTAAATTCCATTTTGAAACTTGAGCATCAACACTTCGAAGCCAAGGGATTAACCCATATTCCTCAATTACCCATGAATTTCAAGTCAAATGGATTAGGTTTATTCTTAGTTGAGTGCATAATGGGTAGTAATGGTTGGAACAACCAGTATTGATCACAAAGAAGATGATTCATCAAATTATTGGTTTCTCAATGTTAGCCAAAGCTAAGACAACCAAAACCCTAGGTTAGGTTGAACTTGAGAAGAAAACCCTAGCAAAATGGGATGGTACATGCATGCAGATTAGTAGTTTCTTAGACATGGAATTGAAATTCAGAATTCATATTATTGCAAACAAGATGTATAGTTTGAGTAGCTTAAATAGTGTGTCATGTGAATCAGTTGACCATGCATACAAGGTAGTGAAGAACAAGCTCTCCTTTGATCTTTCCAAGCTACTATTTAAATAGTTCAACAAAAACATGGAGATCATTAGGACATCAAAGAATAACCCATGTAAGTTTGGCTCCTTTTTAACATGCTTATTCTTTTAAGTTAAAAAATTCTTCCCTTCAAAAGGCACTATTATATGGAGAAAAGATGTGCCAGTGCTATTTCAAATTAATCAATTCATTGTTGAGATGGGTGAGAATTATAATAGTATTATGGACAATTATTTTGATGCCTTCAGGGAGAAAATGAATAATAGGTACCAAATTCCCAATAAGTTAGTTGAATATTTTAAGGATGATATGTGTTTCATGGTAGATAGTGGTAAAGTATACATTCAAGCAATCAAGCCTATAATTGCATGGGTGAAACATCTTGGATATGAGGTTAATATAGATGAAACTAAAGATATCATTGAGGTAGTTGTTAATGAGCCAAAGGATCCTAAGGTAGGATATTTTGGTACATATGATGAAGCAAAATCTAGAATAGAGCTAGAAATCAAACTCCCTCAGATGGTAAACAAAGGAAAGAAAAGAATTGCTAAACTAAAAACAACCTCTACTCTTTTGTTAACTGAGGGAAAAGGTGAGGATGAAGAGGTAGAGGATGAAGAAGAATCAGAGGAAGAGGAACTACTAAAGAAGAAAGGAAAGGTAATTATTACCAAGCTCACCATGACATCCACTGCTATGTTTACCAAGAGATCAAGGAAGAAAGCTGACAAGGAAGGAGGACACATTATATTTAGTAGACCTCCACCTACATTCCAAGATAGACTTAAAAAATTGCAGGCAGGGGCCAGTATTAAAAAATTGAAGGCATTAAAGTATGAAACTAGGGCTGATGAAGAGCAAAAGAAAATAGAAGATCTAGCGATGGAAAAAATCGGTAAGTAGAAGTACTCATATGACCAACTTACTTCTTAGATTCCTAATGTTTTCATGGAAAAGATCAAGCCTAGATGTGAATTTTCCATGCAAATTATGAAAGACATTTATGGGAAAACCTTGAGGTAGATTATTTCAAGCATAAAAAACAAGGAGATAAAAGAATCCTTAAAGAAAAATGAGGAGAAATTAACTCTTAAATTCAACATTTTTTTGGTTCTCATGAAAGATATTGAGAATGTTGTAAGGAATGCAACAAACACATGGAAAAATGTCTATCTTCTTCATAAACCAAGTGACTTCCCTATCAATGTAGATGATAATAATGATGATGACAAGGATGAAGAAGGAGATGATGAAGAGACTACAAATTTTGTAACTATTGACTATGAAGAGTATAAAGAAAAAGAGGCTACCGAGGAAGAAACACAAGATGATGAGGAAACTGATCTAGTTAAGATAGCTATAGTAGTTGTTGCCTGACTTCTTTACTCTCCAAGAAAACTAGTGAGAACATCAAGTTTGGAGAAAACCTCAGTAGGATTGATTGTGACTACCAGTGCTAATACAAATATCAAATCACTCTTTACTCCAATTCAACTCAACACATCATTGACTAAATTAACCTCCACTTCATCTACTGAACTCTAGACTCTTCCCTCTTCTACCATTTTGGGCACAATAGTTTTGGACACATTTATGATTGACACATCAATTTTGGGCACAAAAATTTTGAATACATCAATTTTGGATTCTTTAGGTACTTCTAATAGCATTTGTACTTGTTGGTGTAAATACATATATACTATTTACACTTTACTTAAGTTTACTTAGGCTGTTTCATTGTTTTATTATATTACATTATTTTATTTTTTGACACACTTAGGATTTTGTGAAAATTTATAAGTTGTCATGTTGACAACATAGAAGTATGCAACTCTATTTCAGCACATGTTGTCTACAACATAAATTTGCATGATACACCTTTATAGGCTTATCCTCTCATCATCGCACTTACTTTCATGCTTAATGGAGGATAACCCATATCTGGTGGACATGTGCTTGGTTGTATGACTTATCATGATGCTAATTCTAAGGCATTCTAGATGCATCTCAAAGGCCTTTATGTATAGGTATTCCTAGTGTACTTTCAATGCATATTGAATTGAATACATTGTTATTTTTATCATACTCCTTTCTAGTCTATAGTTGTGCTTGTGTTTGAGTTCTTAGTTCTTGGATGAATTTTTTCCTAAGGAAAATTCTTACATTGTATCAAAACTTGGATATTTTTTCTTCACATAGCCATTCAAGACAATTATTGCTTTAGCACCTAAACCCAAATCTAGAGTACCACAAAAATTGGAATGTCTAGAGCCAGATCTGACCTCACCATTGTGTCCAAAACACTAATTCGATGAAGATCAACTTGGCATAGAAAGTTGTGAAGAATAATCTATCATATGATCTAAATACTAGTTCACAATAGTTGTAACTTGACCCTATCTTAAGCTCTGCACATCATATAAAAATTAGATTCTTGTTAGATATGTAGGCAGAGTTGTTGAGAGAAGAAGCAAGGAACCAATCTAAACTAATAGATATTTACAATATGATCCTTCCCATCATGGATACAATGCAAAAGCATATTGTTTATTCAAAAACATTGATCCATGACAATAACTTCTCCATTGTAGATCACATGATAAAACTCTCTGCAAAAGTGCAAATTGCTCTACATACGTGAAAGGTTTTGCAAGAGAACTGAGATAAGACTCTAGCACTCATACTTAAGGTACATTCTGATTTTCTTTCCTATATTGGTTTCTCCATCTAAATAAGTTTTGAATAAATCTTTGGCATTATTGTCAAAAAGAAGAGACACTTAGTATGTATATATGGGGAGAGACAATATGCCATATACAGTGAGAGATACTTATTATACTATGTATATTTTATGGGGGAGAATCATGCAAAGAGATAAAAGTATATATAGTAGAGAATTTGTAGATATAGTATACTATATATACTTACAAAGACAATTTTTGAAAAATCTCAAAAAAATAGTATACCATACCGAGTTAGTATCGCACTATGATGTATATAAGTTTTGGTTGATAAGTGTTTTTGTCACTAATTCCAAAGGGGGAGATTGTTGACATTTAGTAAAGTTTTTTATTAGTGACAAGCATATAGTCTTTCCATAGTAGAACAAGATTTAAGAACAATTTGAAATTCTACAACAATGTAAACTGATTCATACAAAGGAAGAAATGAGTACAACAATCACAAGAAATAGTAATAGATATTATCCATGATTAATCATAAAAATTCTAAAAGTAATTGCGAATGATTGAGTTCAAACTCCAAATTTCAAACCATGATAAAATATTGATAGATCTATATATTTTAAAAGTAAATTTCTCAAGCACCAAGTTTTTAAAGAAAAATAGTTGCATATATCACCACCTTCTATCTATTACTATCTTAGCAAAAACCTTCTCAAAAAGATACTAACCTATGAATGACTAAAATGTAACCCTTTCCTAGTTTAATGCTCTAGCATTTATAATTTTTTACAAACTTGAAAATACCTCCATCAAAACCTAGCCTTTTGGTTACAAATAGTTATAGATGAAAAAAATTTAAATTTTTCAAAATTTAGAAACTAAGAGATAACTATTCATAAATAAACTTCTTCACTAGGCTTCTCCTTTTTCACCATAGTTTTCTTGACCAACTTCCAACTCCTTAAAGTGCTTGATAATTCCTAGATTGCATGAGAATGTGGGTTCTTTAGACTGAGAATCTTTGATCTACATGCATCCTTTTGTCACCTTAGTTACCTAATCCTTTGATTCTTCCTAGGCATAAGCTCCTTGTTTAGGGACAACACCAATTTGATGTTATCTATTGTAGTGAAGTCTCAAGTGCTAGGACTACCACTATCTTTGATCCCAGACATAGTGTCACTAAGCTTTTAGTCAAGGTATCAAAATCCATGCTACCATCATCAAATTGAAAGATACCAGTGGGGTTTATGATATAATATCTTTCAATATCTCCTTGTGCATCCTAGTAACTTCAAGTTTGACTACTTAATTTCTTCTATGGTTTTCATGTAGATAGAGTCCTTCCAATTCATGGTTCTTTTTAAGGATAAATAGCATGTAGGAGTCCATGACCTTCATAGGGTTTTCACTTAGGAACTTCAATATGCCATACTTCTCCACTTCATGTACCCAAAATACGATTGCATAGCACTGACTTTGGTATACCTCCCATATTGGAATGAGGGTCTAAACTTCTTCTAACAACATTTCTCCTTCTATGTATGAAGTCGTAAAGTCCAGAATACTTTTTCTTCCTTCTTTTACACTGGACTCCACCCATTCATTCATTACTTCTAAAGGAAACCTTCCTCTTCGTGCTTTCCTAACCAACTGCTGACTGTCTGATGAGTTAGGGTCAAAATATTGTGGTGTTTGTATTAGTAGAAGAGCACCAACATTCATTAATGAGTCTATATACTTAGCCATAGTGATTATTAGCTTATTTAGTTCCTTCTTTTCTTTACCATCCTTTTTGGATTGGGTCAACATATGGTCCATGGAAAACTCAAAAAAATGAGTCTTGGTGTCTCTAGAGATGGCCCCCAAGTCCATGGTAGTAACCTTGAAGTCCTCAGCATCAATTTTTCCAAAGTCTTCTTTGTGCTTGTAGGTAGCTACCTCCACTATAACCTTACCTATTATAGGATCCTTGATTAACTGTGTGTCACTCTTCACCTTCTTATTCTTTGAGACTCAAGCAACATACTTTGTGACTATGCCTTTAATAGGCATGGACATGGGCTAGAGACTACACTTTTTAATTACTGAGTTGGATAATGTGGGTGGAATGGTGGGAGTGGCTGCTACTCCTTGACCATTTTTACGAGAAGTCATGAAACTAGACTACACCATGTTTGGAGCTTTGATCAGTTCCACATAATCATCTTGGTTGTTTGATAGAGTAAGTTCATCCCCTTTGTTCTTCTCTAGAGCTATGGTAGAACTATTTTATAATCAAGTGATGTAGACTTGGTTTTAGATTTGGTTCTAAGAGTCATGAGCCTCTTAGGGGATGTCACTTCCATGTGTTTTTTAGAATTCAGAATATCACTTGCAACATGAGATGAAAATAGGATGTTAGAGGTTAAATTTTTAGAGAAAGAAACTGCTTTTGGAGATTTTACAATCTATTTCTTGCTAACTAATATCATGCTCTTCCTCCTTAACCGATTTTCCATGTAGGCCAAAATGGATCTAGTCCTAAGATTTATATAATCTTCCTCGGCTTTTCTCTAATCTACTTCAAGTTGAATTTTCTCATTTTCTTCCTCCCAGCCTAGTTCAACAATTTATGAATCATATTTAGTCATTCCTTCCAACCTAAACTTTAGCTTCAATGAGGTAATCTAGGGGAGTGTTAACCTCAACTTATCTCTCTTAACTATTTCATGCTCATCACCACAATTTTCATAGAAATCCTCCAAGTGAGGAGCCGACTAAGATTGACCCTTTATCTTGAGGACTGACATTGCAAAACTATTAGTGTCAAAATCCCTCCTCCCTTGATAAAATTTGAGGTTAAAGCTTAGCAAGTTACTTCCAATTATGGAAGCATTAATCATAGTGCTATAGGCTAGGGGACTGAGTTTGATGGGGAAAATAGACTCTTATTTTTTCTTGAGGATGATTATCTTTAATTACATAAAATAATTGTTTGCATATCTCTACCATGACAAAGTAGTCTAGGGCATACTGAGGTAATTTAATAGGCTCTTTTTCAAATCCCCCCACTCCAAAGTATGTGAACATTGGAAATTGGATGTAAAAGCTCTCATAGGTTTGGATTAGTTTTTGAGCTTCTTGGGATATCCTCAGTATAGGGGATTTTCTGAGACTTAGGTGCACACTCCCTATCAAAACATCATGTACTTTTTAAAACTCTTCTAAGACTTTGTCCTTTTTTAACAAGGGACAATATTGATAGATAATTATATCCTTACTCCAAGGCTCATGAGGGATGGAAGTATTATTATTGACACATGCAATACAATAAGTCAAGTAAGATGACATATAGAATTCTTGTATTGTGATCTTTTAGAGTTTAAGTTGATTTCTTAGCGAGCTAGCTATCAACTTTGCCCAATCTAGAAACTACTTCCTAGTTATGATAATGTCTATGTAATGGTACATCCAATCCTCAAAAGGTAAGACATTAGAAAACTCCTTAGCTCGATGCAATATGTAATGCCCCACCAAGGGATCCAAAGAATTTCACTAAGTTTGCCAAACAATTTTTTTTTTAAACATGAAAGTAAAACCATACACAACACTTGCAGAAGCAGTAGTAACATCCAACTGAAAATAACATAACAAATTACATTCTTTAAAGACCCCTTAACGTTGAATTACTTCTAATCATAACTTATTCATCTAACATTACATCCTTAACAATGTAATAATAAGAATACATCCAATGTTCTTAAACCATATACAACTGTACATTTTAGATTGCTCAATCATCCACTATACATGTTACAAGGTATGAAAAGCTTTAAAGAATAAACATCCATCATAAAAGATAACCATACATCACAAACATAAATAACTAAGTGCACGGTTCCTCCCAACCATAAATAGCATCATTAGACCATCATGGATCCTAGCCATCCCTCCGTGCATAACATTCCCAAGCACCGAAGAGATCATCGGCTATAAACATAGTAGGAATGTCACTCCTAAAACATCATACTAACATGCAAAGTAAAGCATAAGATAACATCATCTAACATATGCAAATCATCAATGTAAGGAACATACCAGTAAATACATCCATCATAGAGTATATCATCTATCATAATGCTCCAAGAACAGAATGAAGATAAATACCAACCAATAATACTCCAGCCACGGTGTCTCAAACGGTTCTCAAATGATAAGAGTGGAAAATACACTACCACCCGACCACGTGGAACCTAAGTGGTCCACTCCTCACTGTGCTGAGGAGATAATCTCAAGTCCCAAATAGGCTATCAAAATCACATAGCACAAATCTCTAAAGTCTAGGAATCCTAAAAGTATACTAACTCAAAGGTTCCAACCACAAAACGGACATCTACTTCCCAGAGGCACACAATGACATGTAGGAAACCTACTATGCAAGCGGGAAAGTGTCATTACATTTATCTCATACAAGTTACCCTGGCAGTTAGCTAAACTCCACGGGTCCATACAGATCTCATGCGGCCACTAGTATCCTCTCATACTGACGAGGCATACTATGGAATGCAAGGTCGCAACCATGCATCTCACTACTCCCATCCTAGCCTGTACAAGCGCTCAAGGCATGGGTGAGAACATCCAAAACAATTATCTTTTTAGGTTCATTTAATCCCCATTTAGTGTGTAAATGTTATCACTTATTAACCAAACTTACAATGAGTTATCCTGGCAGCCACTTAGGGCCCCGACCCCCATTGCAAGCCACTTCCCGACACTACAAGTAGATTACCTACCCTAATGCTCATGGAATCATATATCACCAAAATCACCAAAGAAAATCCATAATAAAATCATCAAATATCCACAATAAGAATCATCAAATATCCATGATAAAATCATCAAATATGCATAAAAGCATCAAATCTCCATGAGCAATATCCATAGAAAATCATGACCACAACAGTTCTCTATTGGCAACTGAAGGCATCACTGATAATCATAAGTATCCATTGGTTCTCAATAACCATAATATATCTCAAAATAAATCACCATATCCATTGGTTCTTCAACAAGAAACCAATAATATCTCAAAATCATACTGATCGAAGACTCCAAAAATGGTTGAGTCAAACATGTCACAACATGACATCATCAGGAAATAAATCAACACCTTAGTCCCATCATGGTGACTAGAAAACAAACTAAGGATAACTGATCAATGACTCAAAAATGATTAGCTCAAGTATCTCTTACACATACATCTCAGCTTCACACATGAAGACTGATGAATAAATACAAACATTTCATAGAGCATACGATCACATAACCATGGTTGGGCTTATAAAGATTGAGAACAAAAAGATCAACATGCCAACACATCTCATAACCCCCGAGCCTCTGGTAACAACCTAGGACTGGTCAACACTAGTCAACCCAAAAACCCAAAACAAGAAGCATATAGAATACACAATGCAAACACATGTTTTGGTTTTGCTATAATCTCATAGTTGAGTTAAGTGTAGAGTTTCATTTTTCCATTTTCAAGTGTAGGGGTTTCAATTTCCATTTTCAAGTATAGTCAAGTGTCTAAGTTTCATCATCAACATCTAAAAACACTGAATAATCATCAATATGCCTACATGAAATATAGAGTGCCAAATGATCTCATTATGTAACGAATTGAATCAAAAACAATCATATCAATTTCAACTCCATTATAGTATTTAACTATCAATTAAATTTAATTAATTCTATAATAAAATCAATCAATAATTATATCACTATATTATTGATTGAATGAATATCAGTCATTCAATAATTAGCAATATCTTCATAAACTAAAATTCAACTTCTTTAATCATCAGAAAACCGAATACCTATCTTTATTAACTCAATCCTCAAAATAATTATTAGGTAAGTATTATCTGAACGATTAGATAATATTAATCCTAAACAATATCATAACATTTCCACAACTCTCATGTAACTATATACATCATCAATTTAATTAAACTAATTTTAATTAACCGTAGTTCATCAAAGTTCAAATATTTATCTTACTACCTCAACAATTATTAGATGCAAGTAATAAAATTACCTTTAAACCTATAATAATGAAACTTCATTATCAATTATTAATAAAAAATCATAGAATTTTCATGAAGGCAACTTATTAAATAATTGTGGATTCAATATTGAGTTCATTTACCATAATAGGCAAACAATTTAATCTATGAAATTGTCTTCTTAACCCTTGTTTACATTTCATTTACTTAAATTGTCCAATGACTAATTATGCTCCTTTTGTTATTGACTAATCTTAAACTAGATTTAATTTTATTAGATTAGTTAGTAAAACTAATGCTTAACTGCAGGGTCCCATTTTCCAAGGTGGCAACACAATTTTTATCCGATGAAATTTAACTCTATCTTATTTTTCTAGAAGACTTTAGAGTAGCAATTAAAAAGGATGGCTCACCAATCAACTTTTCTAAGTAATAATTTTGATTAACTTTGTTCAATGTTACCAATCTTATTAATTAATAATTATTTCATAATTATTAATTAATGCTTCAACAACAATTAACAATTTCTTAAGTGGACAATATACATATTGGTATCTTCAATTAAACCCCTTTCAAAGGAATATTATAGAACTTATTGTTTATGTACTACAAAATAATTATAATATTGTTATTAGTAATCCATTTCTCTAACCATTTGAGGGACTTGCAGTGAGTTTCATCCCAACAAATATATGACTTTGTTTGGATCGATTGGATATTATTGATGTCAGTAATAATACAGTTGTCACCTTGATATGAGAACTGGATATTCTTGTTCGTGTTGAACTCAACTGTTAACCGATGACTGCAGAAGAAGTCAACGTACTCCATTATTGGTGTTGGCAATCTCATACAAATTGATATGCATAGGTGTCAAATAGAATGTGTGACCCATAGAAGAGTTGAAGATTACTGGTAAACACTACAGAATTCACAATTGAGATAAGGAAACAGCGATAATTTGAAGCTTCCTCTTAAGCCACAATCTAAGGTAAATCTGTGGTAATGGATGATCAAATCCTTTGTTGGCAATACAGTTACTATGAATAATATTCCAAACCTAATTACATAAGCTAGGTGATCAACAGTCACTGTCCTTTGCAAGATGGTTGAATGTGTTTGCATCATATTTTATCTATGTGAATGTGATGTCTTTTATTAATGATTCACAACTCTGTTATGCGAGAAAGCTCGCACTTTCCTATAGCTTGAAATGAGAACCATATATTACATCTAAACCCTATTTAATGTTTATATGTTTTAACAAGCATTAGAACCTACCTGCAATTTATTATCAACAGGCCCACTATACGTTCATGGCAGCTTGAGAGGCAGAACTGTGGCCTTTTATGTTACAGCCTGTATGACTGGATTGAGGACAAACCAAAGGATTATTAAGTTTTATAAAAACTTAATCCAACCAAACCTCAAACCTTATAACTTCATTTTCACAAAATGTGAGTGATTTTACATCACATGGCAAGCACTCCACACTGCGTGGTAGTTTCAAAAATATTGTCCTCTACATCGTAGGTACTCGGTGATCTGCAATACTAGAGAGATAGTGTCTTCAACTATCACTAACTCCTTCCTCGTAGTTGTAAATAGTTTCTTATTTTTATTTTTATTTTTGATATAGTGAAAGGCTAATTTATATAAGTTATCTGATAAGATCTTTATATCCCACCTACAACTTGATTAGTTCAGGCATTGTTTATAACTCGTGCTTAAGGAAGAAGATAATTCGGTGGTTAGAATAGATGAGACATCCTACGAAGGGTTATGTTAATTTCAACATAGTGATGGTTGAGGGTACTATGAATTAACCATATATAGATTGGATCAAGACATATAACTATTTTGCATTACTACAGCAAGCATTGATTTATGACAACATATTTCATGCATAGATTTATTCGAATGATGACCTATTTTTCATTACTTACATGTAGATTCAGTACTAAATATTAATAATACTATCACGTTCTTTCCAGTTGATAAGCTTACATGAATTAAACGAAAATTTGAGCAAGAATTGGCTTGCCTGGGCAATAATTTGATGCTGATTCGCTTGGCTTGAAGTTGCAGTTATGACGGATCAGCTACAAAAATTCTTCCTCTGGATTCTAATGTTAATCCACTACACTAAAGGGATCCATAGAAAACCTCTTCCCTATCCAACATTCATCGTCCCTCCAAAAAAACTGCTTGTAGAACCATATGTTCTTCTCGAATGCACATAAGCTTGGAAGCTTGTAGTTTCCATTCAGCTTCTACTTCCGCTTGACCAAACACACTATGAGAGCCTCAATTTAAAGGCCTCTAAGATGCATCTAGAGTGTCTCTAGAGACAACTAGAAGATAAGCATGACAACCAAGCATGATTTTTCTCCAACCTTCTAGATGAGTCTTAGGGTTGTAGACACCATGTGCTCAAATAAAAATGCTAACTCCTAAGTGTAGACAACTTGTGCATTCTTAGAGTGCAAACTTTTGTGTTGTCTACATGACAACTCCCGAGAATTTGCCAACTCCTATGTGAGAAAATATTTAAAATAATACACATTAATTAATATAATAATTAATTTACTCTTCCCAATTTAATTTATTTATTTATTAAATCTCATTCACAAACTTTTATAACTACACTTTTCAATCTTATTATATTTATATTTTAACCACATGAGATTTAGAATCTTTTAATAATTTAAATATATTTTCCACTTTTAGATTTCATTTTCCAAAACTTAATTGCTAAAATATTTGTTAGCTTTAATCATAATATTATTTAGTCATTTATTTAAAAATGAACTCCAAATATATAATTATAAATATTGTCACATTGCAACTTTTAAACTTTTAACTTTTATCTTCAAATTCAATTATTTTATTTAATTAATTTCCCAATTAATTAAATAAAATAAATATTAAAATATAATATTAATTTTCCATTAAATTAAACCATTAATTAAATCTTTTAAATAGGCTCAATTAATAGAAAATACATCAAAGACTCATAAGGTAAAAATATGAAAATCCATCATAGCCAAAATACATACAAAATCAAACCAAAGGTTAATATCACGAATTATGTCATCCGACATATTCGGAGGGTACTCAACTCAGATACTTGTCCTAATTTTCCAATTAGAACAAATGGCTTAAAGGGTTGGGATTTGGACTTGAGAATTTATCTCCCCTCTCTTATCATTGAGATAGTGTGATAGGGTACGCTCATCCTGGCAATTCAGGGAAGTCGATACTCGGTACCTGCAACTTGCATAAAAACCACGCATGTACAAGCACAATATATATTAAACTAAACAGGCAATGGCAGGAAGTGGTGCATCGTGTAGATCCCGACTAGCAGGTGACTAGGACTCCCTTCCTTAACCACATTAGACACGCCATACAAAAGCAAACACGCAAAGCAAACACGCACACCATACACATGCAAGTATGGGGTAGGTATCCATAAGAAAACACATATGCTAATAAATCATCTCACTAATCATCATTAATAACTGAAAGCAATGTAGTAATCATCATGCATACATGAAATATAAAGTCTAAGTGATCTCATCACATAATCAAAATGCGAACTAGGGGCAGGCACTACACAATATAACCACTCGACCATGGATATGGGATTTCATATGGTCTTTGGTAACCATTTTGGGTAGCCTTGAACTTCCTTTATAATTTTTTTATGTCCACTTAAGCCATGATGTTGCGATACTTTGCATGGTTCTCTTGGGATTGAACTAGGGACTAGGTAGGACCAAAAGCAACAAAGGTGCATTTATGTAAATGCAAGATCGATGAAATGGTTTCCCTAGTCATGGAAAATACTAGTTCCCCATTCTTACTCAAAATACTTATGGTTCTTGCATCATAATGGTCAATACACAATTGAAGCAATTATGGGCTTAAAAGAGAAAAAGGAAAAGTGGTAGCTTCAAGCAAGCCACTCATCAAAACATGTAAACCCCCTTTAATCTCATCAGCCTAATCAAGGAAATTCTCTTGTAACTTATCAACCCTGACTCCCATTAAGTGAGTGTAAAAAATTATAGGCCTTTCACATTCAAGATTGGAAACCTTCCTCAAAAATGTAGAATGGACTTCATTCTAACAAAAGGAAACAAGCACACCAACACCGCTCTTGTTTTGCAAAATAACAACACAAAAGGAGAGATAAGAGATTTTTTACATTCTCACCTCTAATCCACTAAAAGAAAACCAGACAACTTCCCTTCTTCCACTTTTTTTCTACCTTCAATTCACCTCATTCTAGGATAAAACAATTAAGTTGTAAACTTGGCACTTTTAAAGGTAAGTTAACATATTGGTGAAAGTACTACCTCATAATGAGGTATTTATGATGAGATCATTATGAGCTAGCACACACACTTAAAATTGTGATGGGACTTCCTTATTAAATGATCACCTTAAGGGAACGTCCTTGCAATAATTACAAACCCTCTAACAACCGATCTAGTTTCAAAGTTAAACATCTTCCCTTTTATCACTCATGATGCTAACTTACCATCCACATCTAGTAATGATGAATTGGAAGGGACACCTTAATTATTATTTTGACATTCTATTTGACACCTTGGGAACCACCACCTTTCCAAGAATCAGTAATACTCATGTGCATAAATCCTTAGTAATAGAACTACTTTGAACTTCTTTGAACCAAAATTCAAATAGGTTTGAAGTGATTTGGAAGAACACCTCTGTCATGCTTGATTGGTCCTACTTGCAAGATCAAGGGTTAGTCTCAAAAATTTGGTCGAACTACTTTGAACTACTTTGAATCGGAGTTCAAAGAGGCTCAAAGAAGTTCAAAGGAAAAATTCACATAGAGGAATCACAAGACTCAACTTTCAAAGGTAAGATAAAATGACACTTGAATATAAGGAAATATGAAAAACTTTTTGATGTGGATATCGAAGTGAAGGAGGAAAATGAAAAACCACAATGATGACTCAAAACTAGGGCTAACATTGAGCTTTGAAGATTTATGTTTAATTACAATCTATAACATTTTTATGGAAATGATCTTCATTTTCTAATCTTTGGATTACACTTTGTAAGAACACCTTCTCCTTGCTTCAATTTCAACTTGATTAGCATTCACTTTGCAATTTCCTACAAAATGGGCTCTATTACCAACTTGAGCCATTATTAGTGGTTTAGAAATAAACTTATAAATTAATCCTAATGATATATTTTTCTTGATCCATGTAAAATTGCATGATTATTCTTTAACCATTGAAATTACAATTATGTACACTTCTACAAAATTTAATGAAATTAACTAATTACTAAAATAAATTGATAAGAATTTAAGTTGAAATGAAACAATGAGAAAGTAAGGCAAGAGAGAGAATCATAATAAAAAAGAAGATAGAAGGATCACACATAGGTTGATAAAAAAGTTCATCCATTCAAGACTACGTCTCCAAGTTCACTTCTCAATGCTCAAATCACTTTATTAATACCACCAAGAAAAGCACATTTTAACAATATTCAACCTTTTAAGAACCTGCATACAATTTCTTCACAACCTCTCTCCTTTGTAATATTTGTTCTATCAAAATTCTTCTAAATTTCTCTCTTCCAAAATTCCCACACTTGAATTATTTCTCTCAAAATTACTTAGCCTCTCTTTCACCCCACTTTCTTAAATTACAAATTTAGCCAATTTGGTGGGTAATCAATTTTTAAAAAAAATCAAATCCAATCTTCTATTTTCAAAAATAAATCTCATTCAATGAAAAAGACCTCCTTAAAATAAAAGAAATCTTCTATTTTTTAAAATTACTTCACACTAAAATTACATTAGTCTCCATTTACTCCAAAATATGTGCAGTCAAGGGGATTTGAAAATACTATTTATGGAGTGTGGGTTTGAAACTTCTTAGTACCTTCAATTTTTATCAAGATTAAACATATTTCAACTATAAATATCTAATGTAAATACATAGGAAGGGAAACCTAAATGTTGGAAGTCATGTGTTCAAACCGCCTCACAAAATCCTTTGTACCATTTTAAATAAAGGTGTCACCATTAATTTAAATATTTAATAAAGTTCTTACGAAGTTTGAATAACATCTTGTTGTGCATTAGCAAGGACAAAGAATAAATGAGGAGAGGTGTGGAGTTATGATTCCTCACACTTTTATTTTGTATAAATGCATGTCAAATTCAAAACTTGGAAAGTCAAATTAGTCAACCTAATCATCAAATGAGTCAACCTAAAGAACCGTGTAGCATATTTTCACTTGTTAGTTTGGTGACATGTGTCAAAGTGTGATCAGTCCACCTTAGCCACTTGAGCCACATTGAGATTTGTACCATGTCATGTTAACATCATCATTTGACTAGTCTACCCATCATTTCAACATCTTTAACGAATCATAAATTTTATATTTGAACTCTAGTTTTGAAATATAATATAGATATAGAATCAATGCAACAATCACTATAACTTGACATTTTTTCTTCTTGGAATTTAGAAAATCCATTTTTTATCTTTTAAACACTAATTCATCTATTTGATCAAACTTTTATGCATTAAAACTTCCTTTGAGCTTGTTCAATTTGTATCAAGATCGTTCCATAAACCTCTTACCAATTATTTTATTTTGGACTAATTATGTGATTGTGAAAATTATACTTCTTCTAGATCTACCTTGATCATTCATCCCCATTGAGAACCTTTTGGAGCTCCAAATCATCTATTTTTATATAGAATTTGTTGGTCTCAGATTGGTTTTGACAATTGAGTGTTAACACACTTAACCAATTTCCAAGATGATGTTGAGTATAATACAGATTCTAAGCTATAGCATTTGTCAAGTCAAAAATTCAATAGGTGCTAAGCAAGATTCAAGTGTGGAGTCACTATAGATGCCGAGTCATTATAGGTGCCAAGAAAAGTATAGATGCCGAGTGAGACAAAGTCAATTCCTATATGTGCTGAGCATTAGCAATTAGTAAGTGTTGAGTAACACAAAATCAACATATGAGTTTGTGCCTTCACAAACTCAGATGTAAACCATTTTTGAGTGAACTTAAGATGAATCTTGAAGGATCTAAAAGATAAGAAAAAATCTTTTACATTCCCTATGTATTTAGTATGCAACCAATCAGAAAAATTGAGAAAGCATGCAACCAATAAGAAAAGTGTAGAGATTTGAGCAAGAAAGATGGAAGAATATCATTCATGGATTCATACCTAACCCTAAGTCTTTGAAGACTTTAAAAGGAGGACAATAAACCATAGTTTGTGCATGAGTGAGAGCTATATGGGAGAATGCAAGCAAAGTTCAGAGGGGTACAAGGACTTAGAGGAAGAGCAACATTGCAAAATCTAGTTGGTTAGAACAGAGTATTGACACTTTAAAAAGAGACATATCAAATTAGAAAGGATCAGAACAGACTGAGTAGAGCAAGGATTTGGAATCAAAAATTGAATATTGTAAGTCGTCAAGTCAACACATTCTAATACTTTCTAGCCATTGTATTAGGGATGAAAATCCTATGATGATAGGTTGGTTTAATAGCCATGTTGTAAACCTTTAAAAGGGTGATAAATCCTCTAACAGGGTAACATTCCAAGTGAGTTTTTGTAAATCCTTTAACCAAGTCACTTTTAATAGGGTGTAAAGCCTTTAATATGGATGGCATTTCATAGGGCAGACCATTAGAAGTGGTCAAACTTTGTAACCTTAAACAGTTACATATTGTTGCAGTGATAATTTGTGGATGCCATCCCCACCCCAGTTTTACCTTCTCATTTTAGAGGGTTTTTGGGTGACCAAAATCTTGTGTTATCTATTTTCATGCATGTCTTTATTTTTCATGTTAAGTAGATATGTTAGATGCATGTAAATGATCTCAACTAAAAGTTTTGAAAGGTTAAGTACTATTACTTCTAAGTAACCCCCCCTCTCAAAAGTAAATCTTCCCACCTACAATTTCAACAATTGGTATCAGAGCTAAGTTCTCACAAGGAGGAGCCTTACAGCTTGGAGAAAAGATCTAGAAATGGAAGTCTACAAACTTGGGGAGTTCATAGAAAACTAGGTGATTGATATACAACTCGCTCTACACACTCTAGAAGAAGCAAGGGAAGAATTGAGAAAATCCTTAAGGAGAAGAAGAGAGATTACCATAGTTGAGAATGATACACAATATAAGGAGATTGACACCTCAAAAGTGTTTACAAATAGATATTCCAAAGAGTTTGATGCAGGAATATTAGATATGATGGAGAAGAATAGAGCCTAAAGAGAAGAAATCAAAACACTCAAGATTGAACAAGAATCTCAAGACATGATGCTTTGTGAAGTGACTAAATAGAAGAAAAGAGCCATTGAAGATAAGGCTATGCTAGAAGCAGACAAGAGAAACCTTTCCCATAAACATGAGAAACCTAAAAATATGGGTCACTGTCACAAGTACAATAAGAAAGGACATCAAGCACATGACTGTAGGACTAGAACCATCAGGACACCAAGATTTGAAGTTCACTACTAAATTGCAAGAAGTATGAACACAGAGTTTTTGAGAGTAGATCAAAGCCTATGTGGACACCTAATCAACCAAAAAGGGGAAAGAATCATGGAAATCACTATAATTGGGACTAAAACACCAAGTATAGTTGTCACTCCTATTAGGAATATGGACACATCCCTAAAAATTGCATAAAAACACATTTCAACTGAAACTATAGTAGATGGTTGAGCCAAACTACAAGCTTCAATTGTTTGAAAATTGGTCACATCAGCAGGAACTACCCAACAAGGTTAAACGCACCCAAATCAAAGTTAAACAAAGGAAAAAGGAAAGGTAGATATTGAACACATTAGAGGAGAAATGAATAAAACATGGAAGAAAAAAGATGGAACTAGCACATCAAATGAAGGGATCACTTCACCTAAAAGGTCAAGTGGTCACACTTCATCCAACCAAGGAAAAGAAGGTATGTGGGACTGATATACAAAGCTTTATCATACATCAGTTCCAAGATAAGCAAGTACTAAAAAGAATAGATCAACATAAAGAGAGATGCAAAGTTAAAACTTCAAGTTTTCACCAGTGTTGCCAAGTTGCCCTCAGATGTTGAGTAAAATTCCAATACATACTAAGTTGATTTCCAAAGTTAGTAGAAGCTAAATCATTAGTTGTAGCCGAGTTGGTAGTGGAAGCCAAGCGAAGGAAATTTTAGTTGAAGCTGAGTAAGGGAAACTCCAGTGTATGCTGAGTGGTGCAAAGAAAATGGAAGCTGAGTAATGTATACATGCTTAAGAAGCTGAGTGGATAACTGTAAATGCACTAAGCATTAAATGCTACAAAATAAGTGTATATGATCACATTTTGAACCATTTTTCCTGATAATGAATGAAGAGAAAAGATGAAGAAGAGTGTACAATAATTTCTTAGTAGAGAATCAAGCATTTGAGCATATTTCTATGTAGATTCAACATAGTTTCATCGATTCCAAGGTATTTACACTAGTGCTGAGTTAAGCAGTTTGAAATTTCTTCATGTTGAAACCCTAAATAGCATAAATGGCCTATAGTTCTAGGAAACCTTAGGAGAAAGAGTTTTTTGAAGTTTAACTTGTGTCTAATGAAGTAAAACAACCAGATTTTCAGCCTATTCTTGAAGTTACATACAAAAATGACCTAGACAGAGCCCTATATATAATTCCTCGTAAGGTAGTTATGGTCCAAGTTGTTAGGAGGTGTTATAATTGTAAGATTGGTGCTATTGGAGACATGGAGATGAGAGAAATTTATGATAGCTTGTGTGATAACAGAGTCTTCAAAGAAGAATATCAAGTCATTGAGAGGAAGGGTTTAACTCGTGCCCTATAGTTCCCCACTGTCTTCAAAACTAAATGGATTAGAATAGTGTTGAGCAAGATTCATGATAGAAGTTTATTGTTAGAAGATGGCCCAATTAAAATATCAAAGAGGATTGTTCATAGAGTAATAGGGTATCCAACCCTAGATCAGCCTAAGACCCTCATAAGTGACTCTAAGGAAGCCATTGAGAAAAAATACAAAAGCAAAATGGAACAAGAGAGGCATGACCATAGATACTATTCAAGATCTTCTTGTCAATTTTACTATTAGGGTTATTTCACACAAAATTTATCAATCTAGTAGGCTCAACAGTGTTCCATGCATTATAGAAGATGTTGGGTACAAAATAGTTAAGAAGGATGATATTTATGATCTTGGAGAATTGCAATTGTAGAAAATTAATGAGAACTTAGGAGCTATAAGGAGAACCAAGGGAGCACAATGTAAATTTGGTACAATTTTGGTTTATATATTTTTCTATGTACAAAATGAATTTCCATCCATTGGTAAAGTTAGCTAGAAAACCAATAGGTCCATTAATAAATGAATACATTGAACAAATGGGAGCTAATTTTGAAACACTTATGACCAACTATTTTGAAGATTTCAAGAAATCCATGAAACAGAGACTGAGGATACCTATTTCACTAGTTAAGCAGCATGTAAATGATGCTTGTTTTCTTTTGGATATTGATTATACCTATATTCAAGCAGCCATACCTAGGGTTATATGGCTTATACCTCTTGGTTATGATATAAACATTGATGAGGCATCTGCAACAATAACAACATTGTTACTAGAAGAAGTGGATAAGAGTGCACCATATTTTGTGACATATGATGTGGTAAGATCAAAGGTAGATATGGAAGTGAAAACAACTTCTATATTAAAGAAAAAAGATACATTGGTGAAAAAGCTCAAAGCTAAATTTGGAGAAGGGGCAGTTGAGCTAGAGGAAGAAGAAGATGAGGAGGCAAATGATGATGAAGATGAACAAGGGCAAGAGACATTAGCATTGACCCAAGGCATGGGTGAGGATGTTGACAAAGAAGAAGGTATCGAGCAAGAAGCACCTAAGGTAGAACCCAAGAAAAGGAAATCCCAAAAACAACCTACAACACAGCTAAAAGGCAAGAAGAAAGTAGCCAAGCCAAGCCCAACCAAGCCTACCACAAGGACAGATACAAGGGAAACAACAAAAGTGGAAAAGGAATAAGAAAAGAAGAAAGCCACAAAGAAAGAAGGGCCAGTAGAGAAGAAGAGAAGAAAATATGTGGCACCCATAGAGTCAAATGAAGAGAGGAAAAAATCTAGCAATGAACAATTCAAAGTGGTAAGTCACACCACTAAATCTGACCTTGAAAATGTTTGTGATAACATTAGACATAATGTAGATTTAAATGGATTGAAAACCATTGATTTCAATAAGTTAATTAGAGAGGAACAAAACATAGTGGAAGAATCTATCTACACTATGATGGCCAAGTTCAAGACTACTCCACTTAAGCTGGATAACACTATGTGGAAGGAGCTATACTCCATTGTTGAAAATAAATGGTATTATTGCCTAAACATGGAGAAAGAAATAAGAGAGTCAACTTTGGCTTGTGTGATGCTTGACCTTACAAAGGTCAAATAAGCAAGGCTCGCAAGAAACATGGGATGAAATTTGCACCCAAATACAAAGCCTTCACCATTCTACAAAACAAGATTGAGGATGTTGTAAAGAAGTCTACCCTCATGTGGACAATTATATATGGTCTCAAAATAGTAAAGGAAGGACAAGAAGATCCCTTTGAGGGAAGAAAAAATGATAAAGAGGAGACAGAGTTACTATAGGAGTCGAGCGAGATAAAATTCCTATACGTGCCCAGCATCAACAATCAATAAGTGTCGAGTAACACAGAATCATCATATGAGTTTGTGCCTTCAAAAAGTTAGATGTAAACCATTTTTTATTTGACTCAAGATGAATCTTGAAGGATCTAAAAGATAAGACCGAATCTTTTACATTCCCTATGTATTCAACATGCAACCAATTAGAAAAATGGAGAAAGCATGCAACCAATAGGAAACGTGTAAAGATTTTAGTGGGAAAGATGGATGAATATAATTTGTGGATTCATACCTAACCTTAAGTCTTCAAAGCCTTTAAAAGGAGGATAATACCCCATAGTTCGTGCATGAGCGAGAGCTATATGGGAGAATGCTACTGAAATTTAGAGGGGTACAAGGACTTAGAGGAAGAGCAACATTGTAGAATCTAGTTGGGAAGAATAGAGTATCAACACTTCGAGTAGAGACATTAGATTAGGAAGGATTAGAACAAACTATGCAAAACAAGGATCTAGAATCAATAATTGAAGATTGTAAGTCATTAGGTCAACACATTCTAGTACTTTCTAGCTATGGTATTAGGAATGGAAATCCTATGATGATAGGTTGGTTTAATAGCCATGTTGTAAACCTTTAACAAGGTGATAAATCCTCTAATAGGGTAACATTCCAAGTGAGTGTTTGTAAAACCTTTAACCAGTTCATTTTTAATAAGGTGTAAAGCCTTTGACCGGGAAAGCCTTTCGTAGAGAAAACCATTGGAAGTGGTCAAACTTTGTAACCTTAAACAATTACATATTGCTGCAGTGATAATTTGTGGATGTCATCCCCACCCCAGTTTTACCTCCTCATTTTGGAGGGTTCCTAGGTGACCAAAATCTTGTGTTATCTATTTTCATGCATGTCTTTATTTTTCATGTTAAGTAGATATGCTAGATGCATGTGAATGATCTTAGTTAAAAGTTTTGAAAGGTTAAATACTGTTAGGTCTGATTCCCCCCTTGCCCTCTTAGAAGTAAATCTTCCCACCTATAATTTCAATAGAATTGTAGCTAGCACAATGTTCCCCCACTTGTGTAGTATCATCTATTCTTTGTGTTGGAATTTTGAACATATGATCCATAACAAAAACAAAGACATATTTTGATACACTAAACTATATTCTCATTAGTATTCACTATTATATTCATCATCATCATAGAAATAACTATTAGAATAAAAAGAAACAATATTGAATACATCAATGTGCAAGAAGTAGTATTAATGTGCCAAATCTTATAGAAAAGGCCATCATTAAAATGAAACATTAAAACTCTCTTTTACCATCTTTGGTTGAAGGTTTGCTTGTGCTTGTAACTAATACTCAAAGGAAATATATGTAAGGAAAGAAAATGGGGAAAAATATCATGAGGGTTTGAAACCCCATGGAAGAGAAACGAAAAATAACCCCCAAAAAGGGTTGAAAGTGACTTTTATATTTTGCCCCAAACCCTAATGTTTAATTAGGGTTAGGGTTAGAAATAATAACTTAGGTAAAAATTTGAATTAACCCAAGGTCATGCTTGGAGGGAGCTCAAGTTGACTCTTTGACCCAAAATTGAAATGGGCTTCCCTCATCATCAAATTTTGAATTATTTTACAAGAAGAGAAAAGGGGAAAGATGGTTGGAGTAGTGGGTGAAAGGATTAGTTTATTAAATTTTAAAAATATTTGGTGGTAAATATATAATAGTATGTAACCTTAGAATTAATATTAATATTAATATTTTTTTTATTTATTTATTTATTTAATTTCATAGAGTGGCTATTAATTTAATCATCAAATTTTTATGTAAATCTAAGAGAATTGGTGATTAAATTAAATTGTGCATCCATTATTAAAATTAATTAATAAGGAGGCTATCATTAAATTTATTTAAATAGAAAAACTATTGCTAAGTTTAATTCAATAGTGAGATGGTTATTGAATACAACTAAATTGTAAGATCATTATTAAAATCAATTAAATAGGCAAAATACATTAAGAAAAATTTATTTCTATTTTATGAGATGGTTACCTTTTGTTAAATAGTAATAAAAGTAAACGAAAAAAAAAAAAAATAACACAATTTATAAATAAAAGACTGCTTTGGTTATTATATCTAATAGATAGAAAAAATTTCCATATTATAAGGGGTCTTTTGATCACAAAGATAGAATGAAGGTTCACTTTATTTTATCCTTTAAAATTATCCACTTTAGTGATGAAATGATGTTTTAATTTTAGAGTATATTTTGGCATTAAATAAGTAGAAAGAAATTTTCATAAAAAAGACAGTTAGTGAAAAGGACATTAACTATGCTATTTGTGATGCCTCAACATGATTAGATAAAATTTCATCTTCAAGCCTAGTATCACTAGTTATTACAAACATAAGGATTAAAGTATTACTCACATTTTCAATAATCTTCAAATATCATATATTTATAATAGATTTATCAGTCTTCATGTGATGAGCTTTAAATGCTAAATTTAGCTCTATCATTAAAGAAATGATACCTATTGTATTTCCTATAGCAAATGACATTTTTGTTAAACAAATAAGGACTATCAAGAACCATCCTACAAATGTCAAGCATAATAAAATCTAACTCTACCCCTTCAAAATACATAGATTTGATTGCAAAACATAGTCTACACCTACTTTGACACATATAGCCAAGCATTATCATGCACCCAACCAAAAGTACAGGGTCTAGGATAAGGAATTATGTTCAATCCAAAATTATTAATTAATTATTTTGAGATAAGATTAACTTCTAACTATTGTCTATTAGTGTATTAGCCTTAGTTTTTTTTATCAATTGCCTATATTATATAAAATAAATCACTCTTACATTCAAAAGATGCTTCATTACTACTTATAGAAGAAGCATAAGAACTAGTAGTGACAATAGGAGTATTACCTTTGATACCCGTAATTGAGATCTTGGTTTCATTGACAAAACCTAATCCAAGGTCTTGTGTTATATTTGTAATCTTTTTCTAAGCCTTTTGATCCTTGAACCACTTTGGATTCTTATCAAGATGTAATTTCCTGCACTTTGAATCTTTGTGCCCTTTCTTCTTGTGATGTGAGCAATATGGATTCTCATCCTCTTTGTTTGTAGTAGTCATTCTTGATGATTTCTCTTTCTCTTTATTGCTTCCTTTGTGCTTACTTGAGTCCATCAACAGATTGTCATGGCTATTCCTTCATATTGTTTCCATATGGATAGCTTGCAAGCTAACTTCATCAAAGTTAGATGGATTAAATGTAGGTATGTTATGTTTTAAATTCTAATGTAATCGACCTATTTATTTTAACAAAGTATCTTCATTTTACAATGGGATTCTCTTCATAAACTTCTGTGTCTATTCTTGCACACTTTGTCCTTTCTCTTGTCTTGATGATTGTCAATTCATCATCATTTTTTACATGTGCACTAATGGTTATAATTTTTTCTTAAGTGCATCTATAAACTCAAACCAAGAAGAAACAAATGTGACAAATTAAATCCTCACATATTCTATTTTGCCTCCAAATTAAGGTTGTACCTCCTACGCAAAGAGAAGATGATTGGATTTTCATAGAATTGTCAACAAATTTTGAATTCTACAATTCACCTCAATCTGCCTCATCTAATTATCAAGTTATCTGAATTCAATCCTCCATTATAGATTGGCAAATGAAATTTAACATCTAGTTTTAATAAAGGTGAATTATTTTGCATGTGTTGTTTCTTTTTAGAAGTATACAAAAAAGGATGGGATGAAGAAGACATGAATGGAGGTTTAGGAGGGTCATGACCACCTTCTACTCCTTAACTTTCATGTCTAGGAAGGCTTTTTGAAATTAAATCACATTCATTGAGCTCTAGAGATTCATGTTAAGTTACAATCTCCAACATTTTTATGGAAATGTTCTTTGTTTCCCAATCTCTAGATTACAATATGGAAGAGCACCTTCTCTGGGCTCAGATACCAACTTAATCTATAATTAGTGGTTATAAATTAACTTGTAAATTAGTTTTCTAATTATATAATTTTCTCGATTCATGATAATTACATGATTATAGTTTTTAACCATTGAAATTATAATTAGTTACACTAGATTTAATCAAAATTCACTAATCATTAAAATAAAGTGATTAAAATTTAAAAGAAGAAATAAAGTTGAAAAGAATAACAAGAATAGTAGAACAAAGAAAGAAGGATGACACATATGTTGATAATAGAGTTTTTCCAATCAAGACTCATATTTGATTTTGCTTCCTAATGCTAGGGCCACTTTTTTAAAATTACCAAGAAAAACAATTTTTTACAATATTTAAGCTTTTAAGAACCTACATACAATTTCCTCACAATTTGTATTCTTTAGAATTTTTTGGTATATACAAAAACCTTGTAAATTTCTCTCTTCCAAAATTCATACACTTTGAATTAATTCTCCTGAAATCACTTAGCCTCTCTTTCAACTTTCTTATATTAGAAATTACCCAATTTGGTGGATAACCAATTGATTTTACAAATCAATCCAATCTTCCATTTTTACAAATAAATATCATTACAATGAAAAATGATCTCTTTAAAATTAAAATTAAAATTCTAATACTTTAAAATGAATTCCCATTAAAATTAAATTTTCCTCCATTCACTCCAAAATATGTGGAGGCATAGTCCATGGGATTTGAAAATATTATTTGTGCAGTGATGTGTTTGAAACTCATTACCTTCAATTTTTTCTAGATTAACCATGTTTCAAATATAAATATTTGAGTTGGTTTTTTTCACTCTACTAGGATTTCATGCAATCTTTGAGTTTCCTTGCATATGGCTCTCTGTCTAAACTTTCCTATTGTTCTCCACCTATCAAACCACATTTACTCGAGAGTTTTTAGGTTAGTTTATAATGGCCCTGACCAATGGTGACCTAGTTGTTGATATTAGTGTGCATGCTACTACTTTAGAAAGCCATGACACCTCCTCTAAACAAATGTACTCACAAATTTGTACTAAAATATTTTCACAAGGTAATCTCAATATTATCATTTCTTTGCAAGAATTTGATGTTCCTTGTGATTGGTTAGAGCAACATACCTTGATAGGGTATTTTGCAGGTAGGACTCCTCCTAAAGCTATGCTTCAAGAATGGGTTAACAAGAGTTGGACCCCTCATGGAGTTTGCCTTGATGCTATGAAAAACCTTACCAAAGGTTTTTTTTTATTTCATTTTTCCAACCCATCTCAAGTAGATGTGGTGTTTAATAATGAACCTTGATCTATGTGCTCCTCCCTACTTGTTTTTCAAACATGGTCAAAAGACTTTACTATCTCTGACTACAACAAGCTTATGGTCCTTGTGTGGGTTGAGTTCTCGAGTTTACCCTTGATGTTTTGGCCTTCTAATTGAGTCCATTACCAATACTCTTGGAAAATTTATTACTAAGGAATGTGAGTTTTTTTCAGTGCTCATCCTCAGAAACACATATGCGTCGAGATTGATCTCTCCAAGGACCTCAAGGATTCTGTGCTTTATTTGAACCTTTCCAACACTTGTTATAGCTGTTAGTCAGTGGAACACAAGATCAGGCATTGCCCTTTGGTTCTGCCTAGGGTTAAACCCTTGCCTAAGGAGGCCCTAGCTAAACTTACTGTAGGGAATCAGAAAGATGAATGGAATACAATTGGGCACAGGGGAAAAAATCCCTTGGCTTTGAAATAGACATATGTGGCTATTGTTTTGGTTCCTCCTATTACTAGAAGTCCACAAACTCCAATTTTTACAAGGATGAAGCTAGTTTTTCTAGATTCAAACCCTGGCATTTCTCAAGTTTTGAACCCTAAAAGTTCACAAGGGATCAAGGCAGCCATAAGGGCTAATAATTCTATGGTGATTTTCACACCTCTTATGGCCTCTTACATTATGACCTAGAATGTGTGGCATTCTTGAAGTCCTGGACATGTTGAGATGCCAGAGAAAAGATGGGCCATCAATCCAGAGGATTTCGCAATGGGATTCAACCATGGTTACACTTTTTTGCAAAATAACTACTCCTCTCTTAAGGATGAGGAAGATATGGAAGATTTTTCAAGAATTTTTTATCATGGAACATAAGAGGTCTTATGAACCTCTCTAGAAAGTACTATGTCATGGATACCTATCATAGACTTCATAATTTAGATTTTCTCTACATGCAAGAGGTTAAAATTTCTAGTTTCATGCTTTCTTTTGCATGTTGTATCATTTGGCTAGCATGAAATTGGTAGAGGTGGTGTACTTACTCTGATGTCACCTTGTCTTCATTCTACTATTATTTTGCATGGTTTTGACCCAACTCATAGAATAATTTTCTTATGCTTTCTATCAACAATCATTTCTCTAGAGTAGTTAATGTTTATTGCTTCCAATGATGCTGTCAAAAGATCTCAATTGTGACGTTGGATGGTAGATAACTTGCCTCTAGCTACTTGGGTTATGTGTGGTCACTTCAATATGGTTGAGGTAGCCTCTGACAAAGATGACATTTTTCCTTTTTGTTGGACAGTTGGGGAAAGGGAAGCCTGGTACTACATGTGTAATAAATTGGTTATTTATAATCCCAATTCTAACTATGCCAACATAGTGGGGTCTGGCACATTTGGTCCAACTTTCAAGCTGGCTCTAACCATATTCTAAAACATGTCGATCCTGCTATGATTATTGCACAATCATTTTCCTCCTTTTTTAGGATCGAGATCTACATGTCATTCCCTTACTAGATGTGATGTTATCAAACCACTATCCAATTTATTTTTCCATCTCTTGGCATACAATTGTCCAGTGTGTTGTCAAGACTCATTTTTTTCTCAATATGTCATTGCAAATGCATGCCTCCACTATTGCTCATATCCTACATGTCTAGAATTTGGAGCTATATCTGCACTCTCAGGCTAGTTGGATTTTGTGGTGGAATGATGCCATTACCAGAACTACTCAATTTCTACACATCTATGGGCGACAGTTATCAATTTTTAGAAGTTGGTCTTATGAATCCACCACCTCAACTCTCAAAAAAGCTTATGAAGCTCTCACCCTCAACCCTTTTGATGTTGACTTGCAAATTCAAGTTTCTAAGTTTCATCATGACAAGCAGGTTGCAGATAATTATGTTGCTCATGGGGTCCAAATCAAGCTCACCTCCATTGGTTGGAGGTTGGTAATAAGGCTTCTAAAGAATTTTTTCAGTCTCTTAGAGCCCGTCACCAATTTTTGGATTAAAAATATTAAACAAGGAAATTTGTTTCTTTCTAGTCTCCTTGACATCCTACAAGATTTTGTGCACCACTATGAAAATGTATTTTCTTCACAAGGAAATTTGATTGTTCGAGAGGAAGCCCTCACAAAGTGTATTACTATTACTCCAAACTGCCTAGCAGTGAAGAAATGAGCCTTCTATGAGCATTTTCTAACCATATGAGACCTTAAAGAGGCAAATTTTCTATGGCTAATGATAAATCCCCAAGGTGCGATGGGTTCCCCTATGAATTCTACAAACATCTTTGAGAGGCCATTGGTCTAGACCTACACAAAGTTTATCTTTAAGCCTATCATTCAAAGAGTCTAGGAGCTATTATTATCAAAGGAAACATCAAATTCATACCTAAAGCTAGAGATCCTGAAGATATCTATGATTGGTAGCCCATTATCTTGTTTAATGTGTCTTATATGATCATTGCCAAGGCAATTTCTCTCAAAATCTGCCATCTCCTTCCCTTAATTGTGTGGCTAGAGCAAACTGGCTTTATTAAGTCAAGGTATATTCTTGACAACATTATTGTTGTCTGGGAGGGCATGGAGTGGGATCACAAGTCCAATAAACTATATGTTTTTTTGAAAATTGACTTTGCTAAAGCTTATGATAGGATCTAATGGCCTTTCATTTTGGCTATGCTTCAAGCTCTTGGTTTTCGACCCAATTTTCTTCAAGCTATGGAAATGCATTTTGGAGATGCTAATGCTTGTATTACTATCAATAGCTCTCAATCTGAAGCCTTTGGGATCTTTCATTCCATCCAATAGGGTTTCCCTCTAGCTTTGACCTTATATGTTCTCATGGCTGAAGGTTTTGGATACTTGCTAGCCTAGTCTGTTTCTTCTAGTTTAGTGCATGACATTTCCTTACTAGATTCCTCCTCCCAGTTGGTTAATGGCCACTTTGCTAGTGATTCCTTTCTCACTCTTTTGGAGGATGAGGAAAACATCACTATTTCCTTGGAATGTCTAGATACCTTTTGTCAAGCTTTTGGGTCAGCTATTCAATGGCAAAAAATGTTCTTCTACCAACAATCTTTTCTTCCAGTGCTACCATGGTTGACCAATTCTAATGGAAGTGGTCACTCACGGGGAGATCTTTCAATTTTTGGGCATTCCTTTTGCCTTTCAAGCCTCGCCAGTTGATTTGTGGAACATTGTGCTTATTGATATTGAAAAGAAGCTTGACTACTAGCTTACTAAATGTTGAGATAATGGGTGTTGCACACATTGCATAATATTGTTATTTTATTATTTTATTTTATTATGTAATTTTGTACCTCGATGGACATGCAACATGTAAAGATTCTCATGAAATATTCTTGGTGAGTTGTATTGTAACATTGTGATAATATTTCATGTAATTATTTAATATCGGAGAAAAGAATTAAATGCCCAATATTAAATGTGGGGTAAGTGGGTTAGGTAGCACATGGTTTTAGCACATGGCTTATGTAATACCACTTGGTGGTTTTGTGGGACTTGCTACTATATAAGCAGCCACAAGGGTAGTTGTTGGAGAGAGAGGGAGAGTGACAAAGAGAAGACAAAAGGCAAGAGTCGAGCGGGAAAAGGCTTGACAGGTTAGCCAAGGGAGCATTTGTGAAGGTTGAAAGCATGGCATGGGATGTGTGGATTCATGCTTGTTCACATAGTTTGCTCGGTTGTGGCTATGGCCATGAAGGCTTCCATGGATGTATGGCAATGGTATTTTTTGCTGAATAATACATGGTGATGGATGCTTTTGGAGGCTAGGTTTTTCCCTCAATGAGGGTTTCCCAGGGTATATCTTGTGTCACAATTTTGTGGGTATGTTGTCTATTCTCTTGCATGTGGATTTTAATTCCGTGTTTATTTTAAATCTATTATGGGTTATGTGGAAACGGTTATATTCTTTGTTGCCAAGTTTCCTTACACTAAATCCCTTTCTCTTGCAAGGAAATTCTAGATTTTCTCAAAGGTTCTGGAAACTATGCATGTTTATTATTCCTCCTATCGGGCCCCCTTCGAAGCCTCTTATATGAAATTAGAGGAATTACTTTTTGACTTTCTTTGGGCTTATGGCATTGACCATCATGATTTTCACAGAGTGCCTTGGGACTATTATTTCCTTCCTAAAGAGTCTAGAGGCCTTGGCCTTCTTTCCACTCAAAAGCAAGGGCTTGCTCTTTGTGCCACATGGATCATTAGTGCCATTACTCGAGATAAATCTTGTAAATTTTTGGTTCAGCATTGCATCTCTTCTAGCATTCTTACCAACAAACCTACATGGAAGGGGATTGGCTTTTAAACCCTTCTTATCATGCAGGAACTTGTTCACATATAGGGATCTTTTGTTATCAAGAGCATCTAGAAAGCTTGGGAAGCTGTCAATCCTTGGCTTTGTTGCTCTGGTGATGGGTTCTGGGATGGACTCTCTTTGAATCAACAAAACATATGGTCGTCTCCTTTGTTTGCCAGCTAGGATATTCCTTTGGCCAAGATTCAAGGTGCTCATGCTCTGTGTTTTAAACATGGCATCAAGACCCCTAAGGACCTCTTTTCTAAAGTCACTATGAGCCTAAGATCATGGGAAGATATGCAAGTTTACTTTCATCTTGCCCGTTCATATCGACAGACTTTTGATATGTTGGTTGCTGCAATTCTAGATCATCTACTTTATAAGGTGGGTATTTAGTCTATTCATCCTTGACAGACTAACTGGAAATTGTATATGGCTACTCCCTTCACCAGCTATAAGCCCAACTTTGGATATTGTTGGCTTTCTCCCCATCTGCAATGGTGGATACTCTCAATCAACATTGGCATTTGTAGTCTTCTCTCTCTTAGTGGAGAAAGTATTTTGGCACTATTTGGAATGCCATTATGGAACCCAAGATTGCCTACTTTTCTTGGTGTCTAGTTTTTCAAGGTCTTTCCCTTAGGCCTCGACTCAAACATATTGGGGTTTTAGATCCTCAGTGTCTTTTCTATGGGCAAGTAGAGACATTTTTACATCTCTTTTGGTTTTGTAGACGTGCTCACCAATATTGGCACTGGATTCACGATTTTTTTAGACCTTTCAATGAGAACCCTTTTCTTGGCATATGGTTATTATGGGTGATTCCCCCAGGTTTCCCAAGAATTTTACCCAGATCTAGCATATCTTCAGGATGGAGATTTTTTTTTCTTTATGGAAAGATAAGAATGTTGTTATTTTTATTCATAGTTTTCTCAACATAAGTGTTGCTACATGTACACTAAAACATGCATTTGTAATAATGTAATGATGCAAATTCAAGTACAAGTCAACATGGTGGCTTTGGAGGTGGCCCACTTCCAAGAGCCACTTAACCACTGGGTTAATGCTCCCTGTATGATTGCCAAAGTTCCACCTGATGTCTTTGCTAATGCTACTTCGCCTAGGGCCTGCCACTGGAGGTGCAACTCCTCAAGTCGTTGCTTGCACATGCCTCATTGATAGGCTTCCCGTCACCACTTTCCTAGCAGTGGTAGTGAAGACTGGGGTCACTTCCTAGTTTCTCCAACCCAAGGTGGCATAGGGTGGTCTTTGAGCCTGGTGGCTCCCTTGGCTGGTGCTTAGCATATTGTACTTGGTAAATGGTCCATTCGTCCCTGCGGGTTAATAACAAGGATGAAGCTCAAGCCCCTAATGATGCTAATAACAGCTGGCCTATTCACAACCCACCTACTAATCCCAGGGATGACTGGGAATTCCACAATCAAAATGAACCACCACCCTCAGTTGGCACTACTTTGGCAGCCTGACGATGTTTCTTTGCTTTTAAAAAAAAATTATGAATAGTTGTTGATTTTGGCTGAGTCCATGTAAACTCTCATGGGGTGATCTTGTATCCCCCAACCCTTTTTTGTGAATTGTAACTTAGCATATTATTTATTACTAGAAAAATACTACTCATCAAAAAAATATAAATATCTAATGTAAATGTGATGCATTAGGAGGTATGAAAATAAAAACATGCAAGGTTATGAATTCTAACCACCTTAGAATTTTCATTTTAGTGTTTTTAATAAAAGGCACCACCATTGTTTTAGATATTTAAAGAAATGCATTGGTAAGAACAAAGAATAAAGGAGGAGAGGTGTAGGGTTTCTAATCCCTCACACTTTTATTTATTTTGTATAAATGAATGTCAAAGTTAAAAATTGGAAAGTCAAATTAGTCAACTCAATTTTCAAACCAATCAACTTAAGGTGCTATGTGGTGTAGCCAAATAGGTGACACATGTCAAATTATGATCGGTCCACCTTGAGTACTTGAGCTAGGTTGACATTTGTTTCGTGTCATGCCCACATCATCATTTGATTAGTAAAACCATCCTTTCAAGAACCTTTCCCTAATCATAAGTTTTTTTTTTCAGCATTATTTAAAATATATATATATTTACAGAATCAACACAAGCATTATAGCTTGACATTATTTTTTCCAAGCTTTGAGAAAATCAATTGACACTTTTTTTTAACACTTATTTGGTGTGTCCAATCAAACCTTGAATTTTGAGGTCTTCAAGATCCACGTGTATGAAATAGTTACTCCATATCATTCAATTGTAATCTTAAAATTGTTCTAGTTGTTGATCAACTCAAAAGAAACTAGTGTATAATGCATTCATGCTATTCTTGATTATCATTAATACCTATATAAATGTAAAGCTCATGTGATAGTGTGCTCAGCTTAAAAGTTTTCAATCTAAAGTTTTTTTTGAATGCAAGTATTGGTATTTTAACAAAGAAAGAAACATTAAAATGACCAAACACTAAAATGAAAATCATTCGACAGATAGATGTGACTGTCAAGTTTGAGACCTACTTTCAGGTGTGAGATGCACATATGGCAATTTGTGGACTTTTAGGGCCTGTTTGGTTGCTAGAATAGGAATACAAAAGTTAGAATATGTTTTCCATTTTCTATTTGGTTCATCACTTGGAATAGGGAATAGGAATACGTATTCCCATTTTGCCTCTAAAATGAGCGTATAAACATTCCCAAAAATACCTATTATTGGAATAGCCATTCCTATTCCTAATATTACATGCCTATTCTCCATTCCTATGCCCACAACCAAACAGGCCCTTAGGGCCTATTTGGCAACGAGAATACAAGCGAAATAGGCATATGTAAATTTTTAAAATTTTGAATTCTTCATTTGGATGCATCTGATTGGAATTGGAATACGAAGTAAAATATGAATACATATTCCAATTTTGGCCCAAAAAATGAGGTTTTGCAATTCCACCCAAATAGGTGTTATTGGAATATGTATTCCTATTCCACTTTTATTTATTTTAGAAAACATAAATTTTGGGGTCCACAAATTCCCCATCAAATATTGGTTGAACCAAAAAGAGAAAGAATACATAGCCCCATTTTCTATTTCAAATACATATTCCAGAATAGCTATTCCTATTCCCCTATTCCTATTCTCGCAATCAAACGGCCCTTAAATTCAGTTATGATGCCCAATCATTGAGTATCATGCCAAATAAGCATTTATGTGAACTCTGCCATCTTTTGTCGATATTTCTATCTATCTATATATCAGGCACTAATCATGGTTTGTATCATAAACATTTTGTTTCTTCAAAATAATTTTCAAAAATAATAAGTAAGAAATTCAGTATAGTGAATAATTGTGTAAAGTGAATGGTTGGAAAGGTATGCTACAAGTACTCGCGTGGCTTAAATAGTACACACTAAGCGTTGACCGCTTAGTGTGCTACTATGGGGTCCACTCCCCAGCTCCGTCCCCTATCTCCTCTGTAATGTTCCAAGTTCCTCTATAACATTGTTACTCCATAACAGTGAAAGTAAACCATGAAATCCAACATACTCCTTCCGTGACTGTTTCATTTTTAATCCACCTACTTCCACCCACTATCATTAAACCATTTAATTTCTTCTGTGTCCCAAGCGCTCCACTCCATGTCTAGATTTCTTATTTCTTTTACCATGATTTCAATTCGTTTCACAAGGGCACTGTTCAAGGTTTTTCTAGGAAATTCAAGGTACATAATTTTCAATCATATTCTCCATTTAAAATTCTTGTATCACAAATGAATTGCAGTCTCATTTCTGTGTTTTCTATTAAAAATTGGAACTTCTATTTATCTTATCTTACAATCCTAATCCATCAAACGAGAGATCAACATCCCAAAACCATCTCATTTACAGAAAGATCCAAACTTTACCATATAAAAGAGAACAGACAATACTTTTCGCACAAGTAAACCTTGCTCAATGTAAAGGTCCTTTAATGGCAGAAAAGTTGCAAAGTGGGCCTTAAGAATAAAACCCCAAATTTTCAATTGGGCATATTCAAAAACCCTTAATAGAATGGACGCAAGAAAAGCTTAAATTATCTATTAGAGGAAGGAAGAATACAAAATAGTAGGAGAATCATGGGGTATTGGAAAGTTTAGCCACCTATGGCATAGATGATGTGGTGAGCCACATAATTCACTACATTGTGTCTATTTCCATTTGCTTTTATATTTCTCTTTGATGTGGTTTAATCTACTCTTTAAACTCAATAAAATTGTTCCACCATTTCTAAATCAGGGGAAACAACTATTAAATAGCTACCAAACAACCACCAATGCCTAAAACTGGATCTTCTACTACTGCTAGCAAAGAGGACTTAGACTGAATGCTACAGAATGGTATGAAGTAGTTGACGCGAGAGGGATACCAAATTTCCTCTATTATTGTAGCCAAAGAAATTATGGAAGTTGTCAACACAACCTTAGCTTCGAACCAAGAAGAATAAAGAGCTAATGGGACAATCTAATGGAAAAATAGGGATATGAATAGTAGAAGGTTTTTGCAATAGCATTTTCTTCTGTGTATTAAAATTTGAACTATTTTCAAATTTCCCCTCAAACTACTGCAAGGTTGTCCACCTCTTTGTTTTGCTCTCTAGGAACACCCTAGATGCCAAATGCCTCAAAGTCTATATTCTATCTTTATAAAACTTGAGAATACTATTCTTTGCTATACTTTGAGTTCTATTTGCATTCACGGACATTTCACTATCTTCAAATCACTATAGCAATTTGACTCCTTCCTTTGGTGCTACTAGCAATCGCTGATTGCATACCTCTTACTTAGCTAAATAAATAGTATAGGAGAAATCAAATCTGAAGATAAAATAGCAGTTTTCATTGTTGAAAGAAACCAACATTACACCCACACCAATACCATTCTTTCTCCTTGAACCATCGAAGTACATCTACAACATACACTTAACATCATTTTACAGTTTCATGAGATTCAAAATAAATGAATTTTCTTTGCATAACGTAATAGGTGTCCAATCATTTTTACACAAAGTCACAAGGCTCAAACTCAAAATTATTACCCCATTCATTAGGAAAAACATCTAAAAATTTCCACTCAAGTGTGATAAGGAAAAAACTAGCATTGTTTTCTTCTAGATTATAAATGGCATAGTTTTGATTGCTTAGAGTTGGACTAACTGCCTAAGGTTTAACACAAGTTTTTAAAATTGGCTTGGCCTTGATAGTGATTCTTGTACCATACCTGATCCTGAACAACATATGGAAAAAATGTAGATAAATATCCTTCTGTCTTGGCTCTAAATTCTCTAGACAAACATATAGCAAATATGGGGGAAGTTCTGTAATTGAAGTATCTTCCAAAACAGAGGAACTTATCCAAAAGGTAAGATTGAGATTTTGACAACTCTTGATGTCTTAACACCAGTACCATCCAATTTTACAACTCCTTTAAATACTAGTTCATAACTTATATTAGGCTAATTGGCCAAAACAATTTGGCATGATAGAACTACTAACCCTATAATAAATCATACGATTATGAACAAGGTGATTAGCAATGACTAAGGACATCCTCTTTTAATTGACATAGACTAATTGAAATTACTATACTTTTCACTGAAACATTATTTCACCGATTGAAGCTCCATGGTGCTTGTTAAAGGAAATCCCTTTGTGTTGGCAAAGACAAAGCCTCTCACATAATGACAGTTGTAGTCTGTTCTTAAAGTAATTCATTTCGAAATTAATAACACCATTTTCTTGTGTGATTCAAAACCTAAAGTATTTCCCAAATATTTTTCTTACATTCATGCAGAATTTACCATGGAAAGAGTGGGCAAAGCTAAGGCTATTGGCATTGATCTGGGGACAACTTACAGCTGTGTTGGAGTGTGGCAGCATGATAGAATTGAAATTATTCTGAATGACCAATGTAATAGAACCACTCCGTCCATGGTTGCTTTTACCCCCAACGAAAAGCTTGTTGGGGATGCTGCCAAATTTTAGATTTCAACTAATCCTACCAACACTGTGTTTGATGTCAAGAGACTCATTGGAAGAAGATACAATGATCTCTTTGTGCGGTCTGACAAACAATTGTGGCCATTCACCATTTTTCTAGGGAAGAATGATAAGCCTCTAGTTCAAGTGACTTTTAAAGGTGAGAAGAGAGTATTTGTAGCTGAAGATTGGCATAAACTCTGAGCTTGAAGGGTTTTTCAATCTTAACTGTTTTCTCAAAATAGACATAGGTGGTGCTCTATGAATCCTTGAAAATTTCTTTATGCATTAGGCTTGATGGGTTTTTCATTATTAATCAGTTTCTCAAAAGAGGTATTGGGGAGCACTATGAAACCTTGAAGATTGGCTTAATCACCAAAATTGATAGGCTATACTTGGAAAAGAGCTTAGACCATTTCAAACATAATCCATGATTGATATTGCTTCAACTCTCAAGAAGGCAATCATACAATGTTGATAAGTTCCTATAGCAACAATCAGATCATGTAAGCTCAAACTTTAATGCTTTTCATTGTAGGGACTGCTATACCTGAACAATGTGATGATCACTATGATGTTCAAGGCAATAGGTGCATAATCCACCAGAAATACAATCAAGGTAATACATGTTGCACTCGCTACGGTTGGAATCTCCATGAATTCTGCAAGGAATGAAGAAACTTGTCTGCAATAATGGCTTCAACCAAGGAGGCCCAATTTCATTCTCTTCCAAACTCAGCATCCTTCTAACCTACAAGTACCCAATTCAAATATAACCCAAATTTGATTACCCATATGAACTATGATCAAATTCTTATCATCAACATTCAAAATTAGTATTCTGCCATGAATGTATATCACAAAAATCAAATAGAGACCAATATAATGCTCCCAATGCTAATTAATACACTCTCCCACATAAATATCCACCCAATCTAGAATCTCTGTCTTGTGTTATAACAAAACACCAAATCAATAAGAAACCAAAAGTAAAACCCACCCACCATTGCTAAGGCAAACATGAAACTCAATCAGCTGCCATGAGAGTTTTGATAGTTTAAATTTGTAGAGGAGGTGCAAAAGACAAACTGACATACATACCATGAGTTATTGGATTCTAATTTTTTTTTTGTATATTAGATGGATGTTGATTAGTCTCGCATCATAGACGAAGCATTTCAATTCCCATGTAGTGGAAAATATTCTTATGTGGATCTTTCATGGAAAAAATATGTACTTAAAGATTCAAAATTATTTTCAGCTTGGATTGAAGCTGAAAGATTCAAAGATTTTATCGAGGGAGAATGTTCAAGGGACTCATATCCAACATTCTTTTACAAAAGTCATTCAAGGAAGCCCTCTCAAAGTTCTGATACAAAAAATGGGATTAATAGTTATCTAGAATACAACATGTAAGAGTAATATTCTAGCTAAGATTATTTATACTTTCAATTGTAAAGTAAAGATTGTCTATAATCATTTGTTAATTACGCATATTATTAATATGAAGATTCTTCATGATTTCCATAGGTATTGGTGTACATTTGGACCAAAGGACTATAAAGAAAAAGATGCAACACCATTTGATCCTTCGTCTATTCCCAAATCAGGGAAAGGTAGTAGACCTGGTTGCAAACATTCACGATGTGGTTGTACCTGTCATTTTAGCACCCGAATCATGGTTCATAGGCCAAACCATATATTGATATGGTACCATCAAGTTCAACATGTGAACAAGAGTGGCATACCTTGTCATGGTCAAATGAACAATGCATTTTTTGGATCAAGGTCCTTCTTTGCACCATTTATTAGTATGTAATTAGATCAATGGGTCGAGTCATTGATATTACTTGGCATGCCTGCAAATGCAGTGCATAAAAAACATAAGCAAATGGTGCATGAAAAGATGACAATATTTGAGGGTCAATCTTCTAGGGATGATTTTCTTATGATGGATGATATTGCTAATATTGATTGCAAAATTAAGTCATTAAAATAAATGTATGATAGTAGTAATGCTCTTTTAGTGCAAAAATGGGTTTTGGCAAACCCTGACAAATGGTTTGCATATCAAGAGTATAGTGCCACTGTTGATGGAGATGGAGAGATCCCATTTGTGCTAGGGATTTAATTGCCAGAGCAACTTGATTGGATGCTTCAATATGGCCATAACAATATATTGGCCATGGATTCTGCATTTGGTACCAATGCGATGAAGGTATATAGTGTATTGCTTCATAGATTTAACTTCGAAATATTTACACTTAAAGTATAGTATTGATACATTATGCTGATGTCTTATGATAGTTTCAATTGTATACAATGCTTGCATTTGACTCAAAGCATATGGGGGTACTTGTGGCATGGATTATTATGTCCATATCTTGTGCACATGATATCACATATTGGATGCACATTCTTCTTCAACGAGCTCACTTGAAGAATATTAATTGAGAACTAAATGCATTCATGGTGTATGATGCAGCTGCTGAGATCAAAGCTATTAGGTTTTTTTAAATCATTTATCCCTTTTTAATTTTTTAAAATATTTCAATGCCTCCTATAATATAAAATTTGACACTGAGTGAAAGTATTTATGATGTAGAGAAGTGTTTCAGTGTGATGTATATTTGTGCACTTGGCATGTTAGATGTGCATGGCTAAAGAACTTGATTGCAAAGGTCAAAGATAATGCAATTAGACAAGAGATGTTTGATAGACTTGGATGTATCATGCATCATTCAAAAAGTGAGGATTCAACAAAGAATGAGATTCACAATTTTATTGACGACTTTAAAGATGCACATCCCTCATTCATTGAATATTTTAAGGGACGATGGTCTAATAGATTGAGTATGTGGGCTAGATGTTTCCATACACTTAAACATGCAATACAAGAGACAAATAGTGTCATAGAGTCTTACCATTCACACTTAAAGAGACAATTCTTATAAATAATTGAGCGTGCTACAAATCATCATGTTGATTGGTTGGTATATCAACTTTCAACACATGTTTATGTCTATTATTAGTGGGGTGCAAGTTGGTAAAAAATGTGGTTTCTATAGGAACTTTGATATTGAAAAAATTGAAAATACATCTTGGGTTCAGGCTATGAAAATTCTAGATGAGCATGTTCTATTCAATGACACTAATGATCACATAGCATGTTATATCCATCCAACCTTAGGGGTAAAGTAGTCAACAATAATGTGACCCAAGACCAATTTGGCATGTCTCATGAGGGTGGCAAAAATAGTGTTTGGAAGAGGCTTATTCCTGAGTCATTTGTCCTCTAAGAACCTAATAGTCCTCCCATTGCCAATAATCCATTTGAGCCTTTTTAGAAGAGGTTTGTATTTGATGAAATTGTTCCAAATTTTAGACTCCATAGGGAGACCATTCAAACCAAGGGCAATGGCTAAATCATAAACTATTTTTCCATGTCCATGCCTGCGCCGTCCTTTGACCCCCTGACATGTTAGTACCCTTGCTTTCATCGATGTATGAGTATAGTACACGTGAGTGTCTAATTAAATTTATCAATGATTGTTAAAATAAATTTCTTAAGAGTTAACATTATATTAAATTAAAAATAGTGCATGATAGCAAGTGGACCAAGAAACCAAGGTTAATGGCATTGTTAAGTTTTATTTTTCAAAAGGTTTGTCAAATTCTTTTTTGAATTTCAACGGCCCATCTCATGCGTGATAGTTTGATTTTCAAAAGTTTTATTTTAATACCTTTTCATATTCATAGTATTACCTAATAACTTTTGAATATATTTTTTTTATAGTATTTTGAATTTATTATAAAAAATATTTATGTATTTATAAAAATATATAAACATGATTAATGTTAATAAATATAATAGTACTATATTATATTACAATTTTAATAATATAAGATTTTGTTTTGTTTTTATTAGAAATTATATTTTTAAAAATAAAATAAACTTTTATGTTATATATTTAAAAATAAATAATTAAATATACTAATTAATTAATTAATTTACAATCTAATAATTTTTGACCATTTAAATTAACGATATGAATATAGTCGTGAGTGTCTAATTAAATTTATGAATTAATTAATTAGTATATTTAATTAATTTTTTTAAATATATAATATAAATATTAGTACTAGTGTAAAAGACTATAATTGAGTCTCTTACTTTGCACAATTATCATCTCTAGAAAGCTTGTATGACTTGACTTCTATGGTCACAAGGGTTATGGCCATGTTTGAATGGGGCTTGGCCTCAATTGACATGCCTTTTTGAGGTTATGCAATATATGAACATTTTGGATCATGCTATTGGTTTATAGAAAGAAATTATTTACTCCTTATATTTAATAGAAAAAATAAATTAAATCAATTAGACTTAAGAAGTTAGGCAAGAGCCTAACAACACAACGGTAATTTGTGAGCCTATTAACTGAGAGGTCTTGGATTCAAGACTAATAGTGTTTAATTAGATTTAAAAAGTTATCAATAATTATAATTGGTATTACTTTTCTAACAAATAAATATTATTATTTAAAACCATTAGATATTAATACAAAAAATAAGAATTATTATTTAATATGAAAAATTAATATATTTATTTCTATAAAAGTTTATTTTATTTTTAAAAATATAATTCCAAAACAAAACAAAACAAAATCTTATATTATTAAAATTGTAATATAATATAGTAATATTATATATATTAACATTAATTGTGTTTATATATTTTTATAAATACATAAATATTTTTAATAACAAATTCAAAATACTACATAAATATATTTTATAATAAATTCAAAATATTATAAAATACGAATATTCAAAATTTATTAGGCAAGAGCCTAACAACACAACGGTAATTTGTGAGGCTCTTAACTGAGAGGTCTTGGATTTGGGACTAATAAAGTTTAATTAGATTTATAAAATTATCAATAATTATAATTGGCATTACTTTTCTAAAAAAAAAATATTATTGTTTAAAACCATTAGATATTAATAAAAACAATAAGAATTATTATTTAATATATTTATTCTTATAAAAGTTTATTTTATTTTTAAAAATATAATTCCAAAACAAAACAAAACAAAATCTTATATTATTAAAATTGTAATATAATATAGTAATATTATATATATTAACATTAATCATGTCTATATAATTTTATAATTACATAAATATTTTTAATAACAAATTTAAAATACTACATAAATATGTTTTATAATAAATTCAAAATACTATAAAAAAAAAGAATATTAAAAAGTTATTAGGTAATATTGTTTTGACAAACTTTTTGAAAAATAAAACTTAACAATGCCATTAACCTTGGTGTCTTGGTCCGCTTGCTATCATGCACTATTTTGAATTTAATATAATGTTAACACTTAAGAAATTTATTGTCACAATCATTCATAGACACTCACATGTACTGTAATCATACATTGATGAAAGCAAGGGCACTGACATGTCAGGGGATGAAAGGATGGCACAAGCATGGACATGGCAAAATAGTTTACAATTTAGCCATTGCCCAAACCAAGGACCTAGTGGAAGCAATAACAATTAAGATATTTATCTTTAATGATAGAGGACCAATCCACTTTACCAACAAGAAAGTTCCATTTCATCTTAACAACAAGTGCTTTGTTCAAGCCTATAAGTTTTCTCCCACCCAAGCCCCCTTGAAATTCAAGATACCAAACTGTAACCCAATTGACAACCTCATTCTTTTGTTTTCCTCCATACTAGTCCAAATCCCTCCACAATATTAAAAAGCCAAGGTTGACCATTACACATATAATAAATATCTATTATCATGATTATAATACAAATGAAAAATAAAATTAGGCACAATATTGAAATAAATCGTACATGTACTCTCATATTTAAGAAGCTTGTCCACGACCGCCGTCTACATTGCCCAAAATTCAAAACAAGGCGGGCAAAGCAATAAAAGACTAGTTTTTTGTGCATGCGGCTTTATTTTCATTCTGACATTAGCTATAAAGTATAAAAACTTGCATATATATGGCGCAGTCATGAAAAAAGTAGAAGCAATAATGGGAAATTCCATACAGGCAAAGAACTAAAATAATTCAGATAAAACTTAGAAGAATTGTAAGAAGCAGAGAAAAGAGAAAAGAAACATGAAGATTCTTAAAACTAAGGTAAGAATATGGATAATTATTCACTAAAAAAAATTATCTAATAATACGTAGACAAGGTAGATTAAGGAACGTGGCCAAAGTACGCTGCCTGAAATTTAGAGTTTCCAAAACTCTATTTTGAAGTCGAGATAGGGAAAGTAAGTTGTAACACACAAGTGTGCTTCTCCTCAAACTAGCAAAGGTTTCTCCAAGACCAGATATTCTGAATATTAAAGACACTAGCCCCATAACAAGGGAAAAAATCTCAGAAGAATTTCAATTGTCAGAAGTTTCTTCCTGACAAAGCTTTTGGAGAAATCTTGGCTTCTTCCAAATCCTTTTCACCAGCCTTGTAAATGCTATATCTATATATAACGGCATGGCCAGATGATGAAAATATTCTCTGCAACGTCTATGACAAAATTTAGTCACTGATAATCTAATGAAATAGCTACATTATACCGACCATGTCCAAGTACTTATAGCATACCTTTCCAACCATTCGCTTTACACGATTACTCACTATACTGAATTTCTTATTATTTCTGAAAATTATTTTGAAGAAACAAAATGTTTACAATACAAACCATGATTAGCACCTGATATATAGATAGATAGAAATATCGACAAAAGATGGTGGAGTTCACCTTCCTTGACTCATATGAAAAAACTTGATCCTCTTGCATCAATACACCTCCTTATCCCTCCCTAAATGCATCAATTATAACCATAATTCCCTTTGGGGGTCTGGTACTCTAAGTATTGGTGCAATAGTTAACTTCTCATTTAAGTAGTCAAAGGTTGTCTTACATATTTCACTCCAAAAGAATTTCTTCCTTTTCTTTGAAGTGAAGTGATAGGTTAAGCTATCCTAGAAAAAATCTCTAACAAAATTTCTATAGAATCATGCTAGACCCATGAAGCTCTTGACTTGTGTCACATTCCTAGATATAGGCCATTCCCTTATTGCTTTACTCTATACGGGGTGTACGACTATCCCTTGAGCTGATATAATGTGTCCCAAGTAATGGATCTCCATTTGCTGATAAAAACACACTTAGACAACTTCATGTATAGTTTATGTTCTCATAAGTTTTATCGAACTATTTCTAAATGCTCTTGATGTTGCCTTTCATTTTATGGGTAGATCAATATATCATCTATAAAGACCACTACAAACTCATCCAAATAGTCCTGAAAAATGTTATTCATTAGGTTCATAAAGGTTGTCAGAGCATTGGTTAGCCTAAAGAGCAGTGCAATAAATTCATAATGTCCCATATCTAGTCTTGAATGCAGCCTTGTGAATGTCTTCCTCTTTGATGCATTGCTGATGATATATTGATCTTAGGTCAATTTTTTAGAATATAGTAGCACCTCATATGATCAAATAGATCATCTATTCTAGGAAGTGGGTACCAATTTTTAATGGTGACCTTGCTGAGAATCCTATCCCTTTTCTTGACAAATAGCACTAGGGCTCCCTAGGATGAGACATTGGATCAAATAAGTTTCTTATCTAGCATATCTTGTAATTGTATTTGTAATTCCATCAAGTGGTGGTCATTTGGTAAGGAGCTCAGGATATAGCTTCTGTCCCACGTACCAAGTCTATAGTAAAATCAAACACTCTAAATGGGGGTAGTCCTAGAAGTTCTTTAGAAGCACATCCTAAAACTTCTCGAGGTATGGATACTTCTCCTCAAAGTATTCCCTCAACTTTTCCCTAATTTCTCCATCTTTGAAGATGCAGTCATCACCATAAGTAGTATCAATATGTTCTCTCAAGTCTTCAGTCTTAACTCCAAAAATCTTGCATCCTTTTCTTCCACATATCTTGAGTTGCATGACAAATATCTAGTGGGGTATGATTTCATGCAAGACTCCCTCAATGCTTATAGGATTTCCTTGGTCATCTAAAAATTCTAATGTCTTCGTGAGACAATCAACCTTGGCCTTGTGCTCACTAATCCAATTGATGCCTATGATGATATCATAGGACCCAAGAGGTGCTACATAAATATTCAATTCTATAGAGAAATTTAGAAAGTCAACTTGAGCCTCAAACAGTTGGATACAATTAAGTAATTGTGTATTGTCTTTGATGTTACACAAATGTCATATCAGTTATCAGACAGAGTCTACCAAGTTCTATCAACCAAGAAAATAGTTTACAGAGTCTACCGAGCTCAGTTGGTCAGTAAAAGTCTTTTGTAGTGTATACCGAGCATTCTGGTATGTCACACGGTGAGTTGGTGTTAATCGAGTTCACTCGGTAAGCTAAGGAAAGTTTAGTTCTTACCGAGATCACTCGGGTATCAAAGGATTTTGTAACGAACGGATAGTGTTAACCGAGTTCGCATGGTAAGCTAAGGAAAGCTGAGTTTTCACCGAGCTCACTCGGTAGTCAAAGATAGCTTTTACCGAGTCCAATCAGTTTCCAAAGGAAGTGGCAGGATTACTGAATTTCTCGGTAATTGTAGTTCTTACCGAGTTCTGTTGGTTAACATAGGAAGGAAGTTTTTGTTCTGTATTGACCGAGCAGCGTCGGCCAGTGAAAGTTTTTTTTTAGTTCAAGCCGACTTTGGAATTATTTTAACAAGTTGGTTGGGCCGATCTGGTATTATGAATAATATATAAAGAGGTGCTCAAGATGAAAAAAAGAAGATGAGAGAATGTATATACGAAAAGTGCAAGGAAGTGCAAGGAAGAGACTTGCGTGTGCCTAAGCAGAATTGAGCAGAGGGAAATCTTGGAGCTGCAGAGATATATTTGATCAGTAAGGATCTCGTGGAGCTAAACTGAGATCTGTATTCAGCAAGATAAGTTGCATGTATTTTCAGATCATTCATTGTTGCTTTCTAACCATTGTAACAGTGATTCCAAAATCTCCTAACAGAGTTGGTTTAACAGCCATTTCATAAATCCTTTAACAGGGTGGCAATTCAGTTGAATTGTTCAAAAAGACCTCTTACAAGGCCACTCCTAACAGGGTGATTAAATCCTCTAACAGGGTCACACCTAATAGTGTGTTTTGTAACCTTTAACAAGGTTGGCTCCTAACAGGGCTCACTTCAGAAGAGTGAAAATTGGTGACTAGTTGCTGGTGGTTTTTCCCATATTGGGTTTCCACGTAAATCTGGTGTCTACTGTATTAATGATTACTTTCTTTTGCATAATTTCTTATTTCAGTAAATGCTTCATAAATTAACTAAACACCTATCAAGTTTTAAGCAGTGATTTTTGTAGCAGCAGCAACTAAGTTTAAGGCATCTTTGGGACTTTTGAAAATGTTTTTGTGGTAACTGATTCACCCCTCCCCTCTTAGTTACACCATCTTCATTTTCCAACAATTGGTATCAGAGCTTTTGGTGCTTGCAGGAGAAGATTTCAAAGATCTAAGCCAAAGATCAAGATGTCTTATAAGAGGGAAATCCCAAGGCTTAACCGAAACAACTTCTCAGCATGCCAGGGATTAATGAGACTTCATCTAACTTCCATTGGTGACACTGGTCTGAAATATCTTGATGAGAAATATGTAGAACCATCAGGTACATTATCAGTCAATGACATTGCTATAAAGAAGACTCATAACATTATGATGATTGATATTGCATCTGCCTTGAGTTATGAAGAGTTTGATGATGTCAAGGACTGCACTACTGCCTATGAAATGTGGGAAAGACTGAAAGAGATCTATGGTGGAGATGACAATGTCAGAAGAGCCAAAGCTGAAAGTTTGAGAGGACAGTTAGATCAGATGAAAATGAAAGAAGATGAAAATATTGCCAAATATGTTGAAAGAATTAAAGCATGTGTCAGTGCTATCAAAGCTTCTGGAGGAAGTATCAGTGAAGAGACAGTCATAAGTAAAGTTCTTAGAACTCTACTTCAAGTTTATGCCATCAGGGTATCAGCCATTCAAGAAAGAAGGTGTGAGGCCAATCACAAGATAAACCTAGAGGCCATAGTTGGAAGATTGACAGCATTTGAATTAGATAATTTTGATAATTATGTTCCAGCTGCAAAGAACATTGAGTCTACATTTGAAGCCAAGCTCTCACTCAAGGACAAAGGCAAAAAGAAGAAGGAATCTCAGTCAGAAAGTGAAGATCAATCAGATCAGAGCTCTGACAGCGACTTTGAAGTAATTGAAGCCCTACTTGCAAAGAAATATTCAAGAGGAAGAGGTAAATACAGAGGTAAAGTACCCCTAATTTTCTTTTCATGTGAAGAAGTCGGTCATATTGCTGCAAGGTGTCCAAACAAGAAAGATAAAGATGAAAAGAAAGATAATAAATGGAACAGTAAGAAAGATTTCAAATCATTTAAAGATAAAAGTAAGAAATCATGTTTTATGGCTAAAGATTCTAATGATTCTAATGATGAAGAAGAGGATGAGATTGTTTACATTGCTGTAAAAGATGAATCTGACAATGAAGAAATGGCACTCATCTCTCACATAAGTAAGAATGATACATGGATCATTGATAGTGGCTACTCACATCATATGACTGGGGATAAAGCAAAGTTTGATCAATTTGAAGAGTATGATGGTGGCAGTGTAAGATTTGGAAACAATAAACCTTGTTGCATCAAAGGAAAAGGAAGAATCACTCTAACCCAGGAACTAGTATGTGATAATGCTTATTGGGTAGAAGGACTAAAGCACAATTTATTGAGTGTGGCACAGTTACTCAACAATGGACTCAAAGTAGAATTCATCCAAGGCAAAGCAAGACTGCTGAACGGTAAAGGAAAGCTGATTGGATCTGGTATTCAAACTAAAGGTAACTTGTTCTATCTTGAACTTGATGAACATTCATGTTTTATTGTTCAAATAGAAGAGAGTTGGTTATGGCATAAAATATTATGTCATGTGAATTTTGACAATCTGGTAAAATATAAGCAAATTCAAGAAAGTGAGAGGCATTCCTGATTTAAAGAAACTAGAGGTCGGTTTATGCAAGAATTGTCAAATTGGAAAGATGGGTAAGTCTAGTTTCAAAAGCAAAAATTATCAGTCTGAAGATTTATTAGAAATTGTGCATACTGACTTATGTGGACCTATTGAAACTGAAAGCTATACTGGTGAAAAATATTTCATTCTTTTTGTTGATGATTATTCAAGAATGATGACCATCATGTACCTAAGGAACAAATCAGAAGCATTTGAAAAGTTCAAATGGTATTTGGCAAGAGTAGAAAAAGAAACAGGGAAAAGATTGAAATGCCTAAGGTCAGACAGAGGTGGTGAATTTATTCCACATGAATTTAATAACTTTTGTATTGAAAGAGGAATCAAAAGACAGGTTTCAGCACCAGGTACACCTGAACAAAATGGCATAGCTGAAAGAAGGAACAGATCCATCATGGATTGTGCAAGAACCTTGATGATAGAAAAGAATGTTGCTATCAAATACTGGAAGGAGGCTATCAGTACAACAGTTCATACCTTAAATCGAGTATAGTTAAAAAAGGACTCATTCAAAACTCCCTACGAAATATGGTATGGCTATAAACCCAATGTAAGTTATCTGAAAGTATTTGGAAGCAAATGTTATATCTTGAAAGAATCTAGAAAAGGAAAATTTGATGTAAAAGGTGATGAAGGTATATTTCTTGGATACTCATGTAAGAGTAAAGCATATAGATGCTTAAACTTATCTACTCACAAAGTCATAGAATCTATACATGTGAAAGTTGATGAATTTGCAGAAAAGACTGAAGAAGAAAGCAGAAAAGAACCAGAAGATTAAAAAAGATTCGTCTTCAGTGATTCGGATATAATATCAATTGCATCTGAGAATCAAAAATCTTCTTCTACTGAGTCATCACTAACCGAGTTGCAGGAAACATCTACCGAGCCAACATCTACTGAGCCAATGTCTACTGAGTCAGAAAATACCGAGTTAGAGACTACCGAGCCTAAGGTAACTGAGCAGGTACATACCGTGCCAGTTGATACTGAGCTAGACCAAACCGAGCAAAGAGGAGAAATGCAAGAAGATAACGACAAAAATCATCCAAAAGAAAAAGAACCTGTTCTAACCAAATATGTCAGGAGACATCATTCAGTAGATCAGATCATTGGAAATAAATCTGATGGAACCATCACAAGAAGTAAGTTGAAGGGTACTTGTTTACTTGCTGATTTTGAACGTAGAACTGTCAAAGATGTATTAGAAAATGATAATTGGATTGAAGCAATGAATGAAGAAATAGAGCAGATAGAGAAAAACAAAACATGGACTCTTATACCCAGGACTAAAGACAAAAATGTAATCGGTACAAAGTGGATTTTCAAAAATAAGTTGGATGAAAATGGTAAAGTATCAAGAAACAAAGCTAGATTAGTGTGCAAAGGATATTCTCAAGAAGAAGGCATAGATTATGGAGAAACTTTCGCTCCCGTTGCTAGATTGGAAGGTGTTAGAACCTTACTAGCATATGCTACCTACAAAGGATTTAAAGTTTATCAGATGGATGTCAAGTCAGCATTTCTAAATGGTATACTGGATGAAGAGGTCTACATTGAACAACCTGAAGGTTTTATTGATCCAAATAAAAAGAACATGGTTTGCAAATTGCACAAGGCATTGTATGGTCTGAAACAAGCCCCTAGAGCATGGTATGAAAGATTACATAGCTATCTTATTCAAATTGGATTTCAAAGAAATAATGATAACAGTAGTTTGTATATCAAGGAAGGACTAGAAAATAAGATTGTCCTGGCAGAAATATTTGTAGATGATACTATTTTTACAGGGAATGATGATCTTTGCAAAGAATTTTTAGAACAAATGAGCAAGGAATTTGAAATGTCAATGTTCAGTGAAATCAAATTCTTTGTGGGACTTCAAATTCAGCAGAACAAGAATGGCATCTACATCACTCAAGCAAAATATATCAAAGAGATATTGAAAAAGTTTGGTATAGAAGACTGTAAACCAGTTGGAACTCCCATGTGTACTGGACTAAAACTTACCAAAGAAGATGATTCAAAGGAAATAGATCAGACATTGTACAGATCTATAATTGGAAAGTTGCAATATGTAGTTCATACTAGGCCAGATATTGCTCTTGCAGTTGGAATTGTGGCAAGATTTTCAGCCAAACCAAGAGAAAATCACATGATGGCAATCAAGAGAATAATGAGATATCTGAAAGGAACTAAAGATTATGGATTATGGTATAAACTTGGAGAAAACTTAGACTTAAAAGTGTTTACTGATGTTGATTGGGCAGGAAACCTTGACGACAGAAAAAGCACAAGTGGAGGTGCATTCTTTCTTGGAAAGAAGTTGGTTTCTTGGATAAGCAAAAAGCAAAACTGTACAGCTCAATCAACAGCAGAGGCAGAGTATGTTGCTGCAGCAGTAAACTGTTCTAATATTGTTTGGTTCAAGCAATTGCTACAAGGCATGAAAATGGAAATCAAGGAACCAGTCGTCATGTTTTGTGATAACACAAGTGCAATCAATATATCTAAAAATCTAGTAATGCATTCTAAGACTAAGCACATTGCAATCAAGTATCACTTTGTCAGAGAATTGGTGCAGGACAAGGAAATCAGATTGGAATATGTACATACAAAGGAACAGATTGTTGACATATTCACAAAGCCTTTACCTAAGGATGCATTTTTGTATCTCAGAGGTAAGTTAGGGGTTATTCCCCTATCTGAAGTTCACTAAAATAAGTTTTAGTGATGCATCAGCTCTTACAAAATTGAACAATCATCAGTTGATGCAGCAAATCAAGGAAATATTGCATATGAATCAGTACTAAAGGTATAATGAAATTCATTTGAAATTAGATGGTCTTTGGCATGTGTTGTCAAAGAGGGAGAGTTTTACTGTCATATCAATCCAAAATTTGATTAAGTAATTTCTTCACAGAGGGAGAATACTGTAAGAGGGAGAGTTCTCTATCTTAGAGGGAGAATTGAATTGTGTTGTGTTGCAGTAGACTGTGTTGCAGTAGACTTTCTTTCAAATTTCATTTCTGCTATGACATGTTGTGTTTCCATCAATGCCAAAGAGGGAGATTGTTGGATACAATTAAGTAATTGTGTATTGTCTTTGATGTTACACAAATCTCATATCAGTTATCAGACAGAGTCTACCGAGTTCTATCAACCAGGAAAATAGTTTACAGAGTCTACCGAGCTCAGTTGGTCAGTAAAAGTCTTTTGCAGTGTATACCGAGCATTTCGGTATGTCACACGGTGAGTTGGTGTTAATCGAGTTCACTCGGTAAGCTAAGGAAAGTTTAGTTCTTACCGAGATCACTCGGGTATCAAAGGATTTTGTAACGAACGGATAGTGTTAACCGAGTTCGCACGGTAAGCTAAGGAAAGCTGAGTTTTCACCAAGCTCACTCGGTAGTCGAAGACAGCTTTTACCGAGTCCAGTCAGTTTCCAAAGGAAGTGGCAGGATTACCGAATTTCCCGATAATTGTAGTTCTTACCGAGTTCTGCCGGTTAACACAGGAAGGAAGTTTTTGTTCTGTATTGACCGAGCAGCGTCGGCCAGTGAAAGTTTTTTTTAGTTCAAGCCAACTTTGGAATTGTTTTAACAAGTTGGTTGGGCTGACCTGGTATTATGAATAATATATAAAGAGGTGCTCAAGATGAAAAAAAGAAGATGAGAGAATGTATATATGAAAAGTGCAAGGAAGTGCAAGGAAGAGACTTGCGTGTGCCTAAGCAGAATTGAGCAGAGGGAAATCTTGGAGCTGCAGAGATATATTTGATCAGTAAGGATCTCGTGGAGCTAAACTGAGATCTGTATTCAGCAAGATAAGTTGCATGTATTTTCAGATCATTCATTGTTTCTTTCTAACCATTGTAACAGTGATTCCAAAATCTCCTAACAGAGTTGGTTTAACAACCATTTCATAAATCCTTTAACAGGGTGCCAATTCAGTTGAATTGTTCAAAAAGACCTCTTACAAGGCCACTCCTAACAGGGTGATTAAATCCTCTAACAGGGTCACACCGAACAGTGTGTTTTGTAACCTTTAACAGGGTTGGCTCCTAACAGGGCTCACTTCAGAAGAGTGAAAATTGGTGACTAGTTGCTGGTGGTTTTTCCCATATTGGGTTTCCACGTAAATTTGGTGTCTACTGTGTTAATGATTACTTTCTTTTGCATAATTTCTTATTTCAGTAAATGCTTCATAAATTAACTAAAAACCTATCAAGTTTTAAGCAGTGATTTTTGTAGCAGCAGCAACTAAGTTTAAGGCATCTTTGGGACTTTTGAAAATGTTTTTGTGGTAACTGATTCACCCCTCCCCTCTCAGTTACACCATCTTCATTTTCCAACACAAACAAACACTACTCTACCTTAACCCTTAACTAGTTTACATACTTGACTATCCATGGTTTTTCCATAAAACCAAGGCTTTTTGGAATCTACTTCACTAATTTGGGGGTATAAAACATTTTGAGGCTCTACTTGACTATTAATATAGAAATAGGGTTTCTATATATCTTACATGGAGTTTCAATTAGACCTAGTTGTTGTTCTACCTACTGATTGTCAAGTGTTTTATGAATCCTCTATTGGTAAATATTCTACTATGGTGATAATGGATGTTGGGGTGGTTGATTGGTGCTTAGGTTACCAGGGAATTTATTGGTATAGTGATACCCATGACAATTAAAACATCTTGATGGTAGTCCCTTCTTCTCGTTTCCTTTACTCTTCCCATTTCTATTTAAATTTCCTTTGAATTCATTATTATTGTTTCCTTTTGGTTCTAGTTTATTAGGTCTAAAGTTATTAAATTACTTTTTGTAGGACCTTGAATCTGTTCCCTCTGAGTTCCAGTTAGTTTTCCTTTTATTATCCCTAATAGAATCATCTATTTTCACTTTATGTTCTAGATGAACAATTTTTCCTAGGGCTTCCTCCATGGTTTGAGGAGTGAGAAAATTTATTGCTCATCCAATTCTGTTATTTAATCCCATGATATACTTTCTAACTTTTAGGTACTTGTCTTGCTCATATGGAGGTACATACTTCAACAAGCGAGTGAATCTTTTTCTAGTATTTGTGTACATATATATCCCCTTGTTTAAGGTTTTGGAAGTCCAACAAGTTTTGGTCATAGAAGGTTTGGGGTAACCATCGGCTCTTAAAGATTGTTATGAACTTACCTAAGTAATTTCAGTTGTCTTAATATTTAATTCCACCTTGGTGTTTCCCCACCAAGTAGCTACTTCACTTGAGAAATGATACATCCCCCAAACTACCTTTGAGGTTTTTGAAAAATCCTAATCTAAAAATATTGTTTTATTTCTATTAGCTAGGCTTTTATATCCTCTCTTGATTTGGAACTAGAAAACTTGGGAGGCTTGATCTTTTTGATATCCAAGGATAGGTCATTAACTATTTCAAGTTTCTTTTGATTCTCATTTTGTGTGAGTGAGGTTTGAGCATTTATCTCACTATGTTTAGATTTTTTAGGTTTAGTTACAGGAGGAGGCGAGGATTGCATTTCCTCTTAACCTTTCCCTATCTAGGGTACCAAATCATTCATTCCCTTTTCCATATTTTCTAGCTTCACTTGTGTGTCTTCCAAAATTTGAAACAATAGATCTGAGGAAAAGGGTTGATTGTTCTCATTAGCTATTTCATGGTCAATGACATTCTCACCATTGTTCATATTTCCTATTTAATTGGCTTGAAAGGAAATATGTAAGCTTTAAGTCAATTTCTTGTTTATGTTTCTTTTTAGAAGAGAAGAAAAGAAAAACACAAGAATAGACAGGAATTTAACTAATTATTTATTTATCTTATTAATTCCTTAGCTACATTTATAGCATATTTTATTTACCCAACTCCCTCTTCCGAGGGTAGTACAAATTTGATCACTCTAATGTCTTATTTTGGGATTTCTTGTTTAGTTTTAGTTTTGTGCATATCTCGCACAATCCAAGTTTTATGGAATAACATAAGGGGGTTAGCCTGGTGGGTATTCCATGCTTGGATGAGTTTGTCCCTATAAGTTTCCTTCCTAGTAGGAGTCCATCCAACCCTTTCCTTCTTCATTTGTTGCAGTGCTTTTTTTAAGGTTTAATCATCTCGAGGCATAGAATAGTAAGATTGGTCATACTTTGGCATGTTCTTAATCAAGTAGAAAAATATGGGATGCAACACTTTCTTGTGAGGAGTCTTCTATGTATACATCTTGCTACATTTAAATCTAATCTTTTTTCATGTTTACTAATTTTCTAAGTGATGTGCCTGAGGTTTTGAGTTGAACCCAACACTCTAATACCATATGTAACAAACCATTTTTACTAAGCTAGAATTAAGTAGCCATTCTAAGATTTATAAATGAACATTATAACAGAACGATAGTTGTGAATCAATACATCATAACTGTATTTTAGAATTTAAACAATAATTAAAACCATTATATATGATGATAACTAAAATAACTTTCTAAACTAATTAACATTATAAACTGAATTCTACAATAACTAAAAAGAATTTTAATTTAATTTCAATCTCTTCTACAATTATACATTAAGTAATATAAATGTACTTGCAAGTAAAATATTCAAAATACATACTGAGCTAACTGAAATAAGTGATGGTGTTGTTCTAGCCTCTACATTTGGTAAAGAGGAGAGGCATTGACATAGGCTTAACCTCCCAACCTTGGACCTTATAAATCCGCACACAATCTTTTAACAAGAAAGGCCCTCCCTACCTTGGGTTAGCCTTGGGGCAATATAGTGTAGTCATATGAGAATACCGATATTTATAATATCTACTTAATTATAGGCAAACATGCCTAATTAATTGGCACCACCAAAATATTGTGATCAAAATACGCAATCATGCCTCTAATCAACCTTGGCCAAGGATTTAGATGTGTTTCAAATACACGACCACCACCACTTGACTTGACAAAACATTACTATTTGGATAATCAATAGCTAACTTGGATCTTTTTTATAACCATTTTAAAAGTTAAATGTTCATACATGGAAGTTCTAATTTTATTATTACTTTTCCTTTGAAGGAATCCTCTCCTCTCCACCCTCTTTCATTAGCTTCACCAACCCAAGGTGAGTCCTTGGAGACTATTATGTCATACTGATATTTTATCACATGTTGATCTTGGAATGATTTTCAACAACTAATAAAAAATGAGTACTAACATGTACATTCACATGTCATGCTTTGATAATTAGACTTTGTTACAGAACTCACTTAAAGAAGATACTTGGTTTTCAAAAAAAAAAGAAAATATACAAGGTCTCTACATATCAAACCTCAAAGATGGACAACTATAAAGCTTGACAAAGATGTTTTCAATGCAGTCGTAACATATTCACATACCTAAAACACTATAAAGGAGACTTAGAAGGTAAAGAAAATATAACCTGAATAAAATAGTCAATGTCTATGGTAATTCTGGTTCTATAAGTACCCACTAATGTGTGGCTCTAAACAACTTGATATTTGATAGAAATGTGAGATAAGATAAGATAAGATAAGATAATTTATTAATGTCCAATAGGAGACCACAAAAGGGTCTAAGGGATTGAGAATACAAAAAAGAGTGAGAGGGTAGTCATACCACCAAACGGTGTTAGAGTACAACAAAACAAAATAGAAACAAGCAAACCAAGAAGTAAAGAAAGAGGAATAACAACAAAAAGAGGGTTACAAAACACCAAAACTAGTGGTTCATAACTATGGAAAAGAATCTCAAAATAGAAGGATAGCGAGCTGCAGAGAAATTTGAGCCCGATGTTAGTTAGAGGAGGTATGCAATTGTTGGTAGTGCAAGTGATCTCCTTAATCTAGTGAGAGTATCCATGGATGGACATTGAGGATACTTGGTTCCCCTTGGAGAGGTAACCAGAGTGAAAAAGGAAGTGATAAGTGAACAAAGAGATGTAGACCTAGGGGTGAATAGTTCCCAAAGGGTAAAATTAATCAGAGAGAAAGCCTCCTATAGAAAAAAAGCAAAGCATTGCTAGTAGTATTTTCTTGGTCCTCTATATGTGCACAAGGAATGTCATCTTATGTGTTTGTACCCTATGGAGCCTTGCAGCTCCTGAATTAGTTCCAAGATAAGATAAGATAAGATAAATTTATTAATGTACAACAAGAGACCAACAAGAGTCTAAGGGACTGGAAATAGTACAAAGGGAAAATTCCAATAGGGGGGAGCACCAAATGGTGTTTGGAGAAAGAACGTGAAAGAAAAACAACAAAAGAACTAAGAAAAGTAATATCAACAACTAAGAACTCCTCATAGGTGAGAAGTAGTCCATAATGGAAAGGTCAGCATTAGAGAAATCAAGTACTTTGTAAGGTCACTACTGAGTGTGATTGAGCTATGGGATCTAATAGATCTGGTGTGAATCGAGATAGTATAGAGAAGTTTCTTCAATCCTCCGACAGGGACTGTCGAACTGAAGAAAGAGGTGATGAGTTGTATAGGGATTGATGTTGAGCAAAGATAGAGCTATATAGTGTACTCATGAAGCTGCATGGTCTCCTAAAGGTAGTGCTGGTCAATATATCTAAAGAATGAGGGAATAGACTAACACTCTAAAAAATAGTAGAATATCCCTTAGATCTCATAGTAAATGGGACAACAAAAAATAAAATGAGGCTCATCCTTAATCTCCCAAAGGTGACAAAGTCAATAGATCCTATCCTCCTTGTTGATCTAGTGATTAGTCTAAATACGTAGCCAGTGAGATCCCACTCTAAAATATCTCAAGGAGATGTGAAGAGTGTGAGTCCAACAATGAGTGAGATACTAGGGGTGTAAGATGATCCCATCCTGGATATCAAGGAAGTGCTTAGCATAGAAGGCCATACACAGGTGGAGCCCACTTGGGGGATTTCTCCAAGTCATGATAACATACTATCTATAGATGTCCTGTCTAACATGCTCATTTAACTCCCACTAAGGTGGAAGATGGGTTGGACTATCTAGAGAAAACTGAAACGGGGGAAGATGATCCAAACTAATACCAATCAAGCCCAAGAGGGCAGAGACCTACTAGCAATGAGACCTGTGTCTAGAGTTTGAAGCCACAACCTCCATAGAGGAATAGTAAGCCAAGTAGAAATATCTATGATGATTAGTGGAGGAATTAGTGAAGCTCTGGAGACAGTGAAGAAGAAAAACTAAATCAAAGATGGTCCCCAATCTAAAAGGGTGAGCACCAAACTCTGCTAGAACAATTTTGTGTAATGTGAACTGGTCACATCTGATAATGCATTGAAGGAATAGAGTTTGGACTCTCTCGACAGAGGCCTAGTCAAACTCCAAGAAGGAGGGGCACCAAACAATAGAGCCATAGAGGACAGTCGGCTTGACTAGGGAGTCAAGAAGGGACATCTTAGTCGTGGTGTCAAAAGCACTATCACTAAAGAATAGTGAGGGAGCCTAGCACCTTGTTGATTCTGGATTGCATGGCTGGTCTCAGGCTGAATTGAGGTCTAGAAAACTTAACCACCAAGTAAGTATATGAAGATGCAATCTCGATCTTGGTACACTGGAAGTAAAAATGGAGGTGCAATTTCCTTAAACAATTGAAGACCATAACTCAAGTTTTGCTTAGATTTACAACTAGCTCATGTGAGTCATAGAAAGAGGCCAAGCCATTAAGGAGCCACTAAACACCATCGATGGAAGATGTTAGGAGAATCACATCATTAGAAAATAGGAGAATAGAGATCAACACTTGATGCAAGTAACAACCATCACCAGGGAGTGAGAAATCATAGAGAAATGCCTCAAGCTTGTCGATGTAGATGCCAAAGAGAGTGGGGGAGAGAGGGAAACCCTGTTTCACCCTAATAGTGCTCTAGATAGGGTCAAAGAATCCCTGTAGAGTCCTTAATCTTCCCACAACACATTCTTATAACCTCATAATAGATGTAAGGAGAATCTTTGAGATCTTTATGTCCTTAAGACGTTGAAAGAGAGCCACTCGAGGAACAAAGTTGAAAGCTTTATGAAATCCAACAAAATAGTAGTAAACTTTCACTAAGCGGTGGCAAGCCTCCTCAATGATGGCCTATAAGGTAAAAATATGATCAATGGTCTTAAAATTTGTATGAAACCTAGCGTGACCTCTAGTTTGGCAATGTTACTAATCAAGCTCTCTAAATAGGATACCATTCAACATATTTGCATAGAGTTTGGCAAAGGTATGTACAACCATGATGGTCATGTAGTTCCTAAGGTCAAAAGATGGCCCAAATTTATTGATTAGATAGATAATATGTCATTACCAAGAGTCAAGAAAGCCAACACAAACCACTCAATTAAAGATCATTATAGGAAAGGGACCCAGGATAGAGATACCCAACTTGAAGAATTCATCTTGGAATCCTTCCTCATTTAGAGTTCTACTATTGTTCATAACTCTAACTACCTCACAAATGTAGGAAAATGAGAAGAGGTGACAACGGGTGGGGGGGAGGATGAGATGGAGGGGGGGAAGGCCAGGAATATCATAAAGATGGAGGTGTGGGAGGCAAGGGAGTGAAGGTCCAAAGTGGAGGAGGGGGGGTGGTGAGGAAATATGGTACGCTAAAAGAGCTTTTGAGACTAGAAGAATGTGGCACAAAGAGAACTACATGACAACAAAGTGAACTTCCATTTCTTATGGCAAAGAAAGATGAGGAGTTCAAGATGATAGTTTTTAGAAAGATCATTAGTTTTCTAAAGGTCTTTGATTTGAAAGGAGGGTGCCAACTAGAGATGGTCGCCTCTCAAAAAAAGAAATTCTATGATTTAAATTTATCATAAGTTATATTTCTTTAAGATATTATGTGTGTGTGTGTGTGTATAATTTCAAATTTTAAATATAAGATAACATTATGTTATTTTTTATATCTAAAATTTCACCTATAAGTATACATACATCTATGTATGTGTGTCATTTAGGGAAATATGGTTTATTTCTATCATATTCCCTTTGTATATGCATGTGTATCTATATATATATATGTATGTATGTATGTATGTATGTATGTATGTATGTATGTATGTATGTATGTATGTATGTATGTATGTATGTATGTATGTATGTATGTATGAGTATAATTTATAGATATAATATGAGTATCATGGTAACATCACAAACATAGACACACACACAATAACTCTTAATGATAAGATTGTTAGTGTCTCAGAACAACAGAGAGATAATAGTTCTAACACGAATTTTAGATTTTTAATTTACAAATATTTGACTAAGTAGCTCATGGCTATCCAATGTTGTACTCTATTGTGAAGCCACTAAATCCTTATGAAGGTAGTTAAAGCTCATACTTGACGATTGGACAATGGACTACGATAGTGCCCCATTCCTTGATTCCCATTTATAAGTGCTTTCTTTCCTTCGTTTTCTCTTGAAACCACCTAAGAAAAATTTCTAAAATAATAAAAAGTTCCTCCATTTAAACACATTAGAATATACTACTAATTAATGTAACAATGACTAACTACCATTATTAATAACAAGTAAACATGATAACCAATTAACCGATTTCTAATACAAAAAATTATAACAACCATTTTCACATGAAATAAATGGTTAATTATAATTTCCCTTTTCACATGATGTTGAAAATGAAAGTTTTGACTAATCATCTGAATGGGTATAACTTATTTTAGTTAGGTCAAACCTTTGGGATACAACAAAGTGGTTGTCTAGTACTCTGCTAGTAAAATTTGTACTTGGTAAAGGATTTAAAGTTGAACAAGGTAACTGAGTGAGAGTGTGGAAGCAATAAGGATTCTCTCCAACCCTTTTGTTAGGATTTAAAATATATAGAAATAATAGTTACATGCAAATATAACCAATACCAAAAAATAATAAATCATAGAGAAGAGAACACCAGACATAGAGATTTAATGTGTTTTACCTAGTCCCTAGGCTACGTCCACCAAGAACAAGTGCAATACTACTATTATCTAGTGATTGCAATCTACAATCCCTTACAACTCAATACCACCACAAGAAGGTACAATATCACTAGCATTATGAAAATCCCTAACCCTCAACCATTTTTTACAAGCTTTTGTTGCTTACAAAATTAGGGCTAGAATAAGTCATCCAATAGAAAAATACCAGTCAAAGTCTTTTACAGTAGTAGGGTCATTTTTGTTTTTAGGGGCACTGCCCCTAAAAACTTGCATGAGGGTGTTGCCCTTCAACCCCACCCTATACTGTGATAGGGAGTGCACATGGGGCATTTCCCCAGGACCTTGCAAGGGGCACTACCCCTTGACCCCTATAAAAATAATCTAAGGGGAAATAGTGCCAAATTAACCTTTGATTAGGCTCCACATCACAATAGGTTTATAATTTGTAGTGCCAAATTCTACAAAGAGGAGAGGTCAATAGAGGCTTTTCAGGGCTAGGATTTATTAAAGGAATTTTTGTGAGAATGAGAGGTTTTGTGTTGTAGAGGTTCATGCTGTTAAATAGAAAGGATCAAATTTTAGCTTCAAAACTATTGGGTCAGTGACCCTATGAAGCCATCCAAGACTTAATATGAGGTGCCTTTGAAGTGTCTCTTTTTGTATAGTGGGCAAATTTTTTAGTGATTTGAACTTAATTTGTATATGAATATAATTTCCATGTGGCTACTATTCTTGGTTATTTGAACTTGATTTGTATATGAATATTTCCATGTGGATACTATATAGACAATGTGGTTAAAAACATGGGGTTTTGGTATTTATATACTCAGTTTGTAGGGAGTGGGGTTATGGGGGAATGCAAATACTGATTATGTTATAAATCTATTGTTATATTTTTAAGAATATTTAACAAAAGTGCATTATTATTGATCAAAAAATAAATTATGTGATTTGGATTATTACATTCCACCTAACCAATTATACCACATTTTGTTATTATTTTATATTGAAATGTGTGTATTTATGCAAATAATTTAAAGAGTCATAGTTTTCCTTTTTAATTATTGTTAATATATTAAATGGACCCTTATTGAGTAGAATTCAACCATTCAATCAAATATACAACCATCCTTGATTCTATGAGTTTCCTATGATGATGATGAACCTCTAGATTAAGGATTGATTCCCTTTAATGCATTCCAGAAATCCACTATGCTTAACGATAAAAAGGGTAGAGGGATAATTCTCAACTAAAAACTATGTGACTAGAAGGTGGTTTACCAATATTTCAATTTGAAAATGATAAATAACTCTAAACTAAAAAAATTTGCAACTAGAATGTAATGCACCAAGATTTCAATCTAAAAATGATGATTCACTATCTGATCTATCAACATCTTTTCACTTCACAACTCACCCTATAGTGTTTAATAAATAAGCTTTTCATATGGAGGTACTTGATGGTTTGTATGAAGGAAAAATATGTTTCACAACTCCAAAACACTAATATCACAATCATGCATAGCATATAACATGTACTAAGCATACATTTTCTTGCTAAGGATTGTATACACTTCACAATAACTTGCTCAAATTCACTTATATACAACAATAAACAAAGTGATTAAGGACAACTTGTTGCTTTTCAATAAAACAAAAAGAGAAATTGCTTACAATGCTGAAAAATGAGTTAGAAGGTACTTTTTTTTATATATACAAAAAATAAGCAAGTACTAACTGGGAAAGAAGTACAAAATTGACTTTTATTAAAAATAGTTCTTGGTTTGAATCTTTAGTCAACTGAGTCTGATATTTAACTCCCTTAACCAAAGGTGGTTAGATCAGTGAACTAAAAGTGAAGATGAGATTAGTCCAAGATTACTATACAACTACCTCTTCAAATTAGGGACTCAATTGATGTCTTCTTATTCAAATCATGGATCAAGTGTTGTAGTGCAAACTCTTTCTTCATATAATTTACTTCTTTTTTCTAATGCAAACTAAAAATCTACATGATGCCCTCTTATACTGAAATTGAAACCTTCTCTTGAAGATAAGTAACATTTATAAAGACATTTCAAAATTTGGAATTCAAAATTCTTCTCCCTCTAGTTTGGTGTCCTTGAACTAATGAAAATATCCTTTGAGGAGATCCATCCAGGCTACCTAGATCAAAGACATCAAGGACATGCAAGATGAACTCCTAGACTACAATAACATGTTTAAAAGTAACACTTAATGACTAAGAAGAAAACAACAACAATATCAACTTCAACTTCCATTAAAGGGAGTGGAGGAGCTTGCTTAGTCCAAGCTCTTAGATTAACTGGCCCGATAGGCTAAGGAACTTAACCTTAAGGTTCACAGCCTCCCACCTTCCATTGTAGACCTAGTGGATAAGGCCTATACCTTTCTTCAAGATCAACTAGAGCTCCCTAGGATTCTTGTTGATAGGTCTTGGATACAATATGATTCCACACTCTTCATTATATTCCACAACACATTAGATAGATTACAAGTCCTACGGGCCCATAGAAAACTCTTCTCGCTACCTTCAAAAATCTACCTTCATGAAGATCTCACTAAATCACAAGTTACTAAAATCAAAAACATCCAAACACTAGTTGCAGTAGCCCACTTTAGAACCATAAGGAAATTATTAGAAATAGTCCTCCCGGTTGGGTTTCTGGGTTAGCTCCCAAGACTAAATGACAATGGTAGGTGTAGGAAAGGAAGGAGTGTAGGGACTCCTTGATTGTCAACTATTGGAATGGTAATGGTACTCTTTGATCTCTTCCCAATCTTTTTATGGATGTTGTTGGTAATGTGGATTTTATTCTTGTTACAGAGACTCATGAGAATCCTACCCACCCTCTTCCTAGGATTCTTGGATTTCATTGGCTATCTACTTATCATAATGAGATTAGGGTTTCTAGACATATTAGGGGATCTAGTGGGGTCACTTGCCTAGTCTGTGACTACCTTATCAATAGAATGACTATTATGCATTCTGAAAACCTTGCTAGGTTCATGTGGGTCCATATTAGAGGCAATGTTGGTTAGAGATCTTTTCATTGTAGTTTATTATTTCCCTTTGGCGACCTCTCCTTATGCAATCCATGATCCCGAGGGGGACCCTTATGGTGATTTCCATGACTAGATTGACAAGTTTTTTTCCCTAGAGAACTTAATCATTTTAGGGGACTTCAATGCTTGCACCAGGGATCTTCAGACCCATTTTCATGATCTATGGACTGACTCTATGTGCACTTCTAAGTTTGATAGGGATGATCTTAATCTAAAAAATTTGTTTGAGGACATTGAGGACCCACTAACATAGTATGGTCAACATCTTCTTCAACTGTGTGAATCTTCCTCTCTTGTGGTTCTTAATGGGCTCTCTTGCTTCCCTCACTCAAGTTGGTTCACCTACTAGCCTCATTGTGGTGGGGCTAGTGTTCTTGACTACATCCTTTTTTGTACCTCCTTCATTCCCCTTGTTAGTTGATTCTTTGTTTCCCACCTTTCGTTGGTGGACCACTCCCTCCTTTGTCTCAACCTTTGTACCTCTATGCACAACCCACTTTCCTCTCCCACTACACACCCACACGCCCACCCCTTTTACCCTTTAACTCCACCCTCACCCACTCACACCACCTTCTTCTTCACCAGTGTTGATCCTGACCTCTTCCTCATGCACCTTCAATGCCTCCTTTTAGCTGCTTCCCTCACTGACATGCCTTGTGCCTCTAGCATGTTTGACCTTATCTCCATAGTGCTCTATGAGTTGGCCACCCTCTCCCTCCTTCACTCCTCTATCACTCTCACTGTTCATCCCTCTCATAGTAGCTCATGTCCTTAGAATTAGTGGTTTGATGATGACTGCAAGTCTTTCCACCACCTGCTCTGTTCTATGCACACTACTTTGGATCCTACCTTTCCCCTAGTCAAGCTTTCTTACCATAGCTTTCTTCACTAGAAGAAGTATCTCTCTTACCTTGACCAATATAGGTCTCTCAACTCCTCCCTTTGGGTCTCCCTAATACACTTTCAGCACATGTTCTTTCCTCACCCCCTTTCTCTTCTTGTATATCTTGACTTTGGCTCCCTCCTTTCCCACATCACCACCCTTTATGACATCCCTAACCAGCCACCTCTTTGTGTCACTCCCCCCTCCATTGCCACATCTTTATTGTCTTGACCATTTTCAAGGCCATTAGAATAATGAATTGTAGTAAGGCTACTGATGAGGAAGGATTACAGGTAGAGCTCTTCAAGATTGGGATCTTGGACCTTAGGTCATTTCTTTGTGTCCTTTCCAAAAGAGTGGTTTGCACTAGTTTTCCACCTTCTTAGTCTCACCATATTATCCACCTGATCCATAAGGCTAGTTTGACATTTGATCTGGTTAACTATAAGACTATTATGATTGGGCATACCTTTGCCAATCTCCATGCTATAGTATTACATATCACTCTCATGAGACAATTAGATAGTTTGGGTAGTAAGGCTAGAGTTAAGGTTGGTTTTAGAGTAGATTTTTAGACTACCAACAATATTCTCACCCTTAGGGCCATTATTGAGGAGACTTGACACCACTCTGTGAAAGTCTACTGCTACTTTGTGTAGTTTCATAAAGCTTTTGATTCACTCCCCTGGGCAATGTTATTTTAGTGACTCATAGATATTGAGGTTTCTTAGATTCTTTGCATTGCCATCATGCAACTTTACAAGAGCATTTTTGGACTTCTTAGGACTCCATAGGTCTTATCTCACTTCATTTAGAGTTTTATTGGTGTTAAGCAGGGATTCCCTCTTTCCCCTACACTTTTCAACATCTACATTATTGAGCTTGAGATTTTTCTGAGAGGTGCTTCACATCTTGAGGATGGGTCTTATCTTCATAGGGTTCGGGTGTCCACCCTTCTCTTTTTGGATGACATGGTGCTCATGTCTTCCTCTTCTAATGGGTTACATCATCTTTTGGATGGTTTAGCCTCTTTTTTTTATTCTCAATAGTTGGTGGTCAACTTGGGTAAGACCTGAGTTATGGTTTTCTATAGCTCAAAAATATCTGATCGCCAATTCTTTTTTAGTGGGACTAAGGTTGAGAGGACCTCTAGTTACACCTATATGGGTTTTTTTTTTAGGACCATAGTTTAGTTTGAGATTAGCTGCCTTTCTTGAGTGACAGTTCTTAAGACACCATTTCTAGGATACTAAGTCTAAGATGTCTATCTTAGACTCCATGGTTAGAGCTACTGTCCTTTATGGTTTGACCATCTTAGGGCCCTTCCTCTTAACCACTGAATAAGCCTTGGTGGAGAGAGTTTAGACTCTCCTTCTGTAGTGCCTCATCTATTGTCAGCCAACTACCCCTACTAGTATTATTTTGGCCAAGTTTGGTGCCCATCCCTTTAGACTCTACAAGATATTTGTTCTAGTTTGGTTACTTCATAGATTCAGGGGTTTGTGGATTCTATTAATGGTAGATACCATTATTCTTACCTAGCTCACTATTCATCAACTCTGATTGCTACCTCAGATCTAACTAGTCATGCTTGTTGCTAGTATGCTCAAGTTTCTAGGCTCCTCAACACTATTGGTATTGATATTGATAACCTTCCCCTTTTTAGTATTCATTGGACACTCTCACTCATCTCCTTCCCTCTCAATCAAAGTTGAATGAGATTACAAGGAAGGACATCTATAGGAGGTATATTCAAGTGACTTGGTTTGAATTGTTGGGGGGTCTCCATCCTTGTATGGCCTTCTATGTAGAGAAATTTAATGACATTTAGGATGATATCATTGTTCAGCCCTACTACTCTTGTTGATGATGGCCACATGCCCTATGCATCTAGCTGGACTCTTTCAAAGCAGGTTCTCATTGGCTCTATATTAAGATAGATCATCAAACTAGTAGAGTTGAGAGGATTTGTCAGTGTTGTGACATGGATGTGGTCAAGAATAAGATACACTTTATATTCTATTATCTTATATACTATAAGATTAGAAGTATGTTTAATTTCTTATTTAGAGAGTGTAGGTACTTTTACTCCTTTTTTAGGTATGATGACTAGTGGTTCCTTTCTCTTTTTCTATAGGAAGCTTTCTGTCTTCAAGATTTCACCCTTTGGGCCCCTAGGTCTACATCTCTTCATTTTCTTATCACTTCCTTTTTTACTCCAGTTACCTCTCCTAGGGGAACCAAGCAACCTCAATGTCCATTTATGCATACTCTCACTAGATCAAGGAGACCATGTAGAGATCACTTGCACCAATAGTAGTAGTGTACCTCCTCTACCTAGAATTGGGCTCAAATTTCTCTACACATAGGTAGCTATCCTATTTTTTTGAGCTACTTTTCCACAGATATGAACCACTAGTTTTATGATTTTGTATCCCCCTTTTTTTGTTATTCCTCTTTCATTACTTCTTGTTTAGTTTGTTTCCTTTTTTTTTTGTTGTACTCTAACACCATTTGGTGGTTTGACTACCCTTTGGCTCCTATTTTTATTCTCTATCCCTTAGACCCATTTATGGTCTCCTATTGGACATTAATAAATTATCTTATCTTATCTTATCTTATTCATGTGTCTCTATAATTTGATGTTATGACCTTTTGTTGTGATGGTTATCAAAATAATTACAAAATTTTGCACTTCACAATGCATTATTATTTCTTGAATTGTTTGACAATGTCTTCATAACATTACATCACTATTTTTTTTAACCTCCTGTGTTTTTGTTGTTATTGATGTGTATCTCTTTTGGCAAAAGGGATTTTGAGAAGAAAACCATCATTTCTCATAGTCTTCATATCAATTCTAACTACTATTTATTACTTCTATGATGGGTTTCTTTTCACTACTCTAATATTATTAAAAGCATTTTTTTAATACCAATTACCACACAAGATTGCATTCTTGTTGAACTCTCAACTTTCCAATCTTGTTACATATCAAAATTCTGCTAGGCTAGTAGGTTTCTTGAAGGTTGGAGTTGAATATACAAAAAGGGTTGGATCCCTTCAGTAGTAACACCAAAACTAATACTTTCTTGGAAAAGAAAAAGAGCTAAAATAACTTAAGACTACTAGGGTGATGTATCAATGTGATTTTAAAGATGTAAGTTATCACTATTTGAACATGCATATACCAAATGAACTAATTGCAATATAGCACAACTCAAAGCTTTGATATACTCATGCATGAACATTTCATAGGAAAGTAACAATACTTAACTCAAGAACAAAAATGAAACTTTCACTATGAGATGTTTGTACTAGTCACACAATTATATAGCATGTGATGAAAGTATGCCTTTTCCAAACATGCTGAAAGTGACAAATGGAAAAGGAAATACATAGAAATTCATAGTTCAAGCTTTACACAATAGGTTTTGAGAAGGTGAAACACTAAATTTTCTTGAAAATATGTTTGACACAATTATATAATCTTGAAAGTTGAATTGCATTACATTATCAGGCCAAAAAGAGCTTTATTTCAAATTACATTAATGGATCGGTCAACAAGCACTAACTTAAAATGAACACTAGAATTTTACTTTACAAAATTTAGCAAAATGTTACAACAAAGGAATGTTTATGGAGAAAAGAAAGATAAGTATATTTCCATGATGTTGAGTCAAAATTGAAATGAGAATAGCAGAGTATGCTAGAAATAAACCAATTAAAGAGAAAATGTTGAAAGGTAGAATGTTATCACAAAGATGAAAAGCCAAAATCATGAGCATCTACACCATGATCCAAGGAGACACAAGATATCCAAGGGGAAAAGAAGGAAAAATTGCATGACTATGTAGATGGCCAAAGCGTAAAGAAATTACAATGGGGAAAAAAGAGATTGAGCTTAGCATAGAAATGCTTCCATAGTAGGAATGAGAGAGGCACCACAAAGAGAGAGAGGACTTACAAGGCAACTCCCAAGTTGAAACATGCCATCTAGTGTGCTATGTAGGTGCAATGTGTCACCTCATAAAGAAAAAAATCTAATATTCCAAGTATATGGAATAAACTAAATGAGTTGAAATCTAATATTCCAAGTGTATGGAATAAACTAAATGAGTTGTCAAAACTCATAAGAGGATAAAAAAATGTGTATGGAGATAAATAATTTATTGGAACCTAATATCAATTATTTTTTGAGATAAAGAAGGAAACTTGAAAGTGAAATGAAGAATAAGTTGAAGTAACAATAATGAATGTACTTGTAACAAATAATTTTCTACACAAGCTACAACCAAAAATGATGAAATCTACAAACAAATTGATGAATATTGCAGAGAAGGAAGAAAAAAAGGGTAGGGAAAAAACATAGGGATAACAAGAAATCAATAAAAACCAATACTCATGAATATAGACAAATAGAAGAAGCAAGTAGTAAGTTTTTTTTAAGTTAAATACTTGCAAAAAATTAAAGATTAGAAGTTATCCATCGTACTGAAGGAAAAAAGAAGAAAACAAGTGGATTATCAAAGAACTTAAAGCCACAAAGCTATATAGAAGGAACAATATAAAATATATATTACAAACAAAAAGCACATGGTTTGGTTTTTTTGTGAAAAATTAAGCTTTTTTTGTCAAAATCGTGCACTAAAACATCAGTGGAGTAGATGTATAAACCAACAACCAGAACCACAAAATCTGCATGTAAACTATTAACAAGATTTGAATACAGAAATGTCAACTTTAATAACTTTCAAAAATATATATATATATATATATATATATATATATATATATATATATTGATTTCGTTGGAGGCAAGCAGTAACCTTGCATAATAGAATGACTGAGCTTATGTAAACAAAAAAAAAAGCTAACAATTTTAAATGAAATAAGTATAGATCTAACCAAGTTAATCTAAACTTGAAATTGAAAAAAAAGTTTTAAAAAAACTACACAAAAAAATCTAAAAGATTGATGAAAGAAAATCATAGCCAAGACTCCTCTCTTCTTTCCTAAAAAATAATAATTTAGATGAAGAATGCATATTCAAAAGGAGTTCTCCAAAGGTGAATGCTCTACTAGATAAATGGTAATCCTTCAAAAATACAAGCTCAAGAATTAGTTAATAGAACTCTAGTTTGATACCATGAAAGGAAAATAACATAAATTACCAGAAAAGAACTAATTAAAGAGCAAGTGTTTGAAGGTAGAATATTACCATAAATATGAAAAGCCAAAACTTAGAGCATCCACACCATGATCCAAGAATGAGACACAAGATTAGTAAAGCAGAAAAATTAAGGAAAAAAATCCCATGATCATGTAGATGGCATAAAGCCTAAAGAAAATACAATGAGGAAAAGATAGGCTAAGCTTAGCATTGCAATGCTTCCATAGTAGAAGAAAGAGAGAGGAATCTCAAATATATAGAGATGAGAGAGAGGAGTTACAAAGTAACTCCAAGTCTAATCATGCCATCTAATGTCCTATGTGGGTGTAGTGTGTCACCTCATAAGGAGGAAATCTAATATTCCATATATATGGAATAAAGAAATGAGTTGTGAGAACTCATAAGCAGATAAAAAAAACTTGTAGGGATTCCTTAGAATATTTATAATAGAGACAAAAGGAGGAAATTAACCTAGGTAAGGATTAATTCTTAACAAAAATCCACATACAACTCCTCAACTGCTTGAAAAAGTCACCGACCTCTTCCTAGATTCCCTCCTTTCTATGAAAACTCTATCAAATAGCTATCCACTATCATAGAGAATTTTTTTCTATGTTCTTCCTTGATTTGAAAGGGTCTTGGATCAGATGTAAATGGAATTGGTCATTCAGGACCTCTTTGGGTACCCAATACTAACTCATAATGGCCTCAACTGCCTTTTGAATGCATACATATCAACCTAGAACACTCCTACATGTCATAATGATAGCTAAGGGTTATTGAATTGCCTCTTTTTCTCATTCTTGTAAACTTGACTTTTGCTGACCTCAATCTCCCAATGCAACTCATGATTGATTGTCACCATTTCTACTCACACCATGCTTTCCAAAGAAAACCTCATAGCCATGACTATCATTATAGTCTATTTCAAAATAATAGACATACTTATACCTTGAGTTTGAGAGAATTACTTATGCTAACAATTATAAGAGGATTTAATGCTAGAGGCCCAAATGCATCTATAATGTCTATTTATTATTTTGATTTATCCATTCTTGAAGTCTACATTATACTTTGCACCTTTCTCTTGGTATAGTAACATTGAAACCATATGCATTTTCAAAACCTCTAGGCATAGTTTGTGAACTCTCTAAGTATTCTTAGAATTGCCAAGTACTCTTAAGTTTTTTTGCTGGGCAACTACTCTCAAGTTTAACTCTCATGTATTTATAGATGTTAAAAAATGTAGGTAAACATGTTGATGTAGGGAAAATTTTGGATTATATGCATTTTTCACATCATTTTAGTGCTATAAAACTATTAATTTTCTTTATTGAAATGTCAATTACTAATTTAATACATTTTGTAATTGTATTCAATATTAAAAAAAAAATTCTTTAAGAGATTTTAAATTTTAGTTCTTTCTGAGTTGCTGAGTTTTCCCCAAGTTGGTTGGTTATACAGATAGTGATTGGGCTGGTAGTTTAGATGATAGGAAGAGCACTTCAGAATACATTTTTCATATGAGATCGGGTGCAATTTCATGGGAATCCAAGAAGCAATCTATTGTTTCTCAATCTACAGTAGAGGCTGAATATATAGCAGCAAAAGTAGCAGCATGTCAGGCTATTTGGTTAAGGAGGATCTTGATAGATTTGAATGAAAGGCAAGAGGATGGAACCACAATTTATTGTGACAACATCTCATCAATTGCATTATCGAAGAATCCAGTCTTCCATGGGAGAAGCAAGCATATTGAGATCAAATATCACTTCATCAGAGAGCTGGTGGAGAATGGGGATATCAAAATAGAATTTTGCAAATCTAAGCAATAGCTAGTAGACATATTTACTAAGCCATTAGCCATTGGAAGTTTTGTACACCTAAGAGAATGTCTTAGTGTAGTTGATCTGGATCAGTAGTGATCCTTGTTTGTTTGGCTCAGGACAAAGGGGGAGTGTTGAAATATTTAATGCTATAGTCATTTGTCCTTGGATTAAAACACTCACCTACCACCGATCTCAAGCTACACAACAATCAAAAAAATTATTATGGGTAGGTGAGTTTTCAAATTTGCAAAAGAGGGGGAAATATTTTTGGCCTATAAGATAAAAGGAATGTTTTGTTCCATTCAACTAGAGAGAGAGAGAGAGAGAGAGAGAGAGAGAGAGAGAGAGAGAGAGCTAGTTGAAGAGAAAATTTGTAGAGAAGAGTAGAGAAGGAAGAAGAAAGAAAGTGATCAACAGATCCAGTCGTTGCAGAGATAGAAGGAAGTATTTTCATGCCTACAATTGCACATGTTTCTTCCTATCATTTTTTAAGTTCATAGTTTATTCTCTAATTTGACTTATTAAGTAGTGATTGCTCTAGGTGTTATTGTATGCATCCATTAGAGTTGCAACTTAAAAGTTAAAAGTTTGAAGTTTCACCAATTTAAAGTTTTAGGGTTATTTTAGGATTTTTTGGTTGAAGCCAAATGCTTCCAAATTTTGTAATGTTTTTAATCAAAGTTGAATACCAAGAAAGTAGGCATACTTGAATCCATTGCTCTTCCTCATATTGTTGCATTTGAAAAGTTTACTATTAAAAGTTTCAAGGTTTGACTATTTTATTTTAATGGAAAAAATATTCACGTTATAAATTTGTCACTCGATCTTGTCTTGTTTGAAGTTCTTCTCTCTGTAGTTTAAGCCAAGCTCACTTGACAACTTTTTTTTTCAAGATCACTTGGCATCCATTGGTGACAAGTTTCTCTTCATGTACTAAGTTTACTCAGCTCCTTCATGTGCTAAGCTCACTTGGTAGCCTCTTGCCACTCGGCTCCTTAAGGTGTCGAGAAAAACTAGCACTTGGCAATAGTTAGTGCCAAGCAAAATTATTAGAGTTGTGATTAATATTTTTCACGTGGTATCAGAGCTTTGAGGCCCCACATCCATAGTGAGTTGGGCATTTGTTTGTCTGGGATATTTGATATGGCAGGAGATGCAGGAAAGATATGGTAGCACCCACCATCCTTTAATGGACAAAATTATGATACATGGGTAAAGAAAATGAAAACCATAATGGTAGAAAATGATTTATGGGAGTTTGTGATTAATGGGTTCAATGATGTGATAGACCTAGCTTAGTATGCTACCCTCACAAATCCAAAAAAGACTCAATTGAAAGAGTCAAGGAGAAAGGATGCAAAGGCATTAAGTCTAAGTGAGGCAGCAATGACAGACACAGTTTTCTCCAAAATTGTAGCAGCAAATTATGCAAAGGAAGCATGGGATATCATTGAGATGAACTTCAACAGAACTAATAAGGTCTGAGTAGTGAAGCTACAAATGATCGAAAGAGAGTTTGAGAACCTTCAGATGAGGGACAATGAATGTATTGCAAAGTTCAACTCACAAATCTCCACTTTGATAAACCAGCTCAAATCAAATGGAGAAGAATATGATGAGTAGAGAATTGTAGAAAAAACATTGAGGAGTTTACCTCAGAAATATGAAAATATTGTCATGACCATAGAGGAAGCAAAAGACCTCACTACATTGACCATGGATGAGTTGATGGGAACTCTTGAAACGCATGAGCATTGGATAAATAGGTCAGCTACTACTTCCCAAGAGCAATCTTTTCAGGCTCAAGAAAATTCAAGAGGTAGGGGGATAGGTAGAAATGGCTCTAGTAGAGGCTCAAGAAATAGAGGTCATAGAAGGAGTGGTTAAAGGAATGCTAGTGCAGAAAGCTTAGGAAGACCAAGTAACCAAGAGGGAGCAAGCACCTCCTAGAACAACTCTAGAGGAGACAAGAAGAATTACAACTCTAATGTTGAATGCTACTACTGTCATAAGTATGGGCATTATGCAAGTGAATACTGGAAGAAATAGGGTGATCAGTCAAAGCAAAATGCTAACGTGGCTAATGTGAAAATGGGAAATGCAAACAATTCCACTACCTTCATCATGTGTAATATTGGTGAAGAAAGAAGCCCTGAGGTATGGTACCTAGATAGTGGTTGTAGCAATCACATGAGTGGTAATGAAATTTTATTCTCTTTCATTGATAAGACTTTTAAGTCTGAAATTAAGATGGGAAATAATGGAACTATTCCCATAGTGGGCAAAGGATCTATTATGGTGCACATCAAGCAAGGTGAGAAGAAAGAGACACAAAATGTGTATTTTGTTCATAGTATGAAGCACAACTTGATGAGTGTTGGACAACTCATTCAAAATGGATATAAAGTGCTAACAAAAAATGACAAGTGTGACATTCATGAGAAGGATGGGAGTAATAGATTACTTGTAGTAGTCTAAATGACAAAGAACCAAATGTTCCCATTGAGAATAAAGACATGTTTCTATTCTCAAGTTAGTGTTGCACCACCCAAGCATGCATGTATAGGAATACATCAGCAATCAGCTCTTCGGAGCATGATTGAAGACCCCTCCAAGCTTTGGTATCTCAGGTATGGACATCTTGGCTTTGCTGGTTTAAATTTTTTGTCCAAGAAAAGAATGGTAGATGGTTTTCCAAGCATTTTAAATTCATAAGACAAGTGTGAGGCTTGCATATTGGGTAAGCAACATAGATTTCCCTTGAATTTTGGAAATTCTAGAAGGGCTAGAGTACCATTAGAATTGGTGCATTCTAATATGGTAGGCCCTATGGAAACTACATCTATTGGGGAGGAGTACTTATTTTATGACATTCGTAGATGATTTAAATCATAGGACATGGGTGTATTTTTTGAAAAATAAATTTAAAGCATTTGACAAATTTGTAGAATTTAAAGCCCTGGCTGAAAAAGAATGTGGACACTATATTAAGGTCATTAGATTAGATAGAGGAGGGGAGTATAACTCCAATATGTTTGTAAATTTTTGTAGGAAAAATGGCATAAAGAAAGAGTTGATGTCTAGCCAATTATACTGCACAGCAAAATGGAGTGGCTAAGAGGGAAAATAGGACCATTTTTGAAATGGCAAGAAGCATGATGAAAGGAAAAGGGCTCCCAACTAAATATTGGGGAGAGGTTGTAGCAACAATAGCATACTTGATAAACAAGTGTCCTACAAAGTCAGTTTATGACAAGATACCTCTTGAGGCTTGGTCAAGGGGCAGATGGATAGTTGAGCACTTGAGAGTGTTCAAATGTGTAGCATATGCACTTGTGCCTAAGGAACAAAGGAAAACATTGGATCACAAAGGTGTAAAGTGCATCTTCATGGGTTATAGCTCTGAATAAAAAACCTATAGGCTATATGATCCAATTGACAAGAAGATCACAATTTCAAGAGATGCGGAATTTCTTGAAAATCAATCATGGGATGGCTCAATAGATGAATCCTCAAGCACTTCAAGCAAAGTTCCAACCATTGAAGAGGAATAAGATGACATTGGTGATTAGCTAGAAGATGGAGCAACAAAAATAGATTGTAGACAAAGGCAAAAAGGGAAGCAACCCTTAACATACCAACCAACAGCTCCAAGCACATCAAGATAGTCTTGAGCTAGTATGCAAAATAGTAGTAGCAGCAATACTATCCCACTCTCGCCTCCCTATTGTCGAGAAAGACCAAAATTCTAAGGGAGATATAACAAGATGAAAGATATGAGGAAGATTATGATGAGAGTGTAAATTTTGAATTATTTTCTCATAGTGATCCAATTTATTTTGAGGAAGCCGTGAAAGAGGAGAAATGGTCTAATGCCATGGATGAGCAAATAGATGCTATTGAAAGGAATGAGACATGGGAGTTAACTACTTTGCCTCCCAAGAAACAAGTCGTTGGAGTGAAATGGGTATACAAGACCAAGTGCAATGTTGAAGGAAAAATAGATAGGCATAAGGCATGTTTAGTGGTCAAGGGGTACAAACAACAGTATGACAGAGATTATGATGAGACATATGCCTCAGTTGCAAGAATGGAAATTGTGCATGCTGTCATAGCAATTGTAGCCCAACACAAATGGAAGGTATATCAAATGGATGTGAAGTCTATCTTTCTAAATGGTGTATTGAAGGAAAAGTATATGTGGAGCAACCAGCTGGTTATGAAGTTGTAGGAAAAGAACACAAATTTTATAGATTGAAGAGAGCTCTATATGGGCTTAAACAAGCTTTGCAGGAATGGTACAACAAGATTGACTCATATTTGATGAGCAATGGCTTTAGCAAAAGTGATGGTTAGCCCACACTTTACATTGAGTCAACAAATGGTAATGTGCTAATTGTTGTCTTGTATGTGGATGGTTTAATTTTCATTGGAAATGATAATTTCCTAATTGGTGAGTTCAAGGAAGCCATGAAAAATGAGTTTGAAATGACAGACCTATGTCTCTTGAGATATTTTCTAGGAATAGAAGTAAAACAAATGCATGATGGCATTTTTATCTCTCAAGAAAAATATGCAAGGCAAATCTTGGAGAGATTCAAAATGAAGAATAGTAAGGTGGGCCCAACACCAATGGCAATAGGTCTAAAGTTGAGCAAGGTAGATTGCAGCAAAAGTGTGAATCCAACACTATAAGAGTATGGTTGGAAGCTTGATGTATTTGACTGTAACTCGGCCAGACATAATGCATGTAGTAAGTTTGATTTTTAGATTTATGGAAACACCAAAGGATTCCCATTGGAAAATGGGAAAGAGGATCCTAAGGTATGTGAATGGTACCAAAGGATTTGGAATTTTGCATACTGCAAATGATGATTTCAAGTTGGTTGGTCATACAGATAGTGATTAGATGATAGGAAGAGCACTTCCAGATACATGTTTCATATGGGATCAGGTGCAATTTCATGGGCATCTAAGAAGAAACCTATTGTTTCTTAATCTACAATAGAGGCTAAATACATAGCAGCAAATGCAACAACATGTCAACCTATTTGGTTAAGGAGGATCTTGACAGATTTGAATGAAAGGCAAGAGGGTGGAACCACAATTTATTGTGACAACATCTCATCAATTGCATTTTCCAAGAATCCAGTCTTCCATGGGAGAAGCAAGCATATTGAGATAAGATATCACTTCATTAGAGGGTTGGTGAAGAATGGGGATATCAAAATGGGATTTTGCAATTCTAAGCAGTAGCTAGCAGACATATTTACTAAGCTAGTAGGCATTGGAAGTTTTGTACACCTAAGAGAGTGTCTTAGTGTAATTGATTTGGATTAGTAGTGATCCTTGTTTGTTTGGCTCAAGAAAAAGGGGGAGTGTTGAAATATTAAATGCTATAGTCATTTGTCCTTGGAGCAAAACACTCACCTACCACCCCTGTTGACCTACACAATAGCCAAAAAATTTATTACAGGTAGGTGAGTTTTCAAATTTGCAAAAGAGGGGGAAATATTTTTTGCCAGTAAGAAAAAATGATTTTTCTATTCCATTCAACTAGTCAGAGAGAGAGAGAGAGCCAGTTGAAGAGAAAATTTGCAAAGAAGAGCAGAGAAGGAAGAAGAAAGAAAGTGATCAGTAGATCCAATGGTTGCAAAGATAGAAGGAAGTGTTTTTGTGCCTACAATTGCACATGTTTCTTCCTGTCATTCTGTAAGTTCATATTTTATTGTGTGATTTGACCTATGAAGCAATGATTGCTCCAGATGCTATTGTATGTAGCCATTAGAGCTGCAAATTTAAAGTTTGAAGTTTCACTAGTTTAAAGTTTTAGGGTTTTTTGGTTGAAGCTGAATGCTCCTAGATTTTGTAATGTTTTTAATCAAAGTTGAATACCAAGCAAGAAAGCATACTTGAATCCATTGCTCTTCCTCAAATTTTTGCATTTGAAAATTTTATTGTTGAAAGTTTCAAGGTTTGGCTGTCTAGCTTTAATGGAAAAAATATTCACATTATAAATCGGTCACTTAGTCTTGTCTTGTTCAAAGTTTTTCTCTTTGCAGTTTAAGCCGAGCTTACTCAACAACTTCTTCTACCGAGCTCACTTGGCATCCATTGGTGTTGAGTTTCCCTTCACATGCTGAGTTTACTCAGCTCCTTCATGTGTTGAGCTCACTTAGTAGCCTCCTACCACTCAGCTCCTTAGGGTGCCAAGCAAAACTAGCACTCGACAATAGTTAGTGCTGAGTGAAAATATTAAAATTTTGATTAATATTTTTCACAATATTTCCTCTTCTTGCATGAAACTCATATTTTATATCTATATTTTTGCATGCTTAGCTTCTAGTATAGGGAGATTACCCTCAATTCCTTATTCGTCATCAACTATGATGAACTATGCTCAAACAACTATAAGAATGATTGCACTTCAATTTAAAAATGGTCATTTTTGCATTTGATCAATGTCCATGGCATAGATGCTTGATAAGATTTTCTCCATGCACCATTTGACTAACAATGCTCTAGCTTCATGCCATGACTTTCTTCCTTGCGACATTCTTCCTTGTGACTAATAGTGATCTGGCTTCATACTGTAACTCTACACACTTAAATCCTCTATGAACCAAATCAGTCAATATATTAGAAATTTTAGAACAAGAATGAAATATATCACTAGCACTCATTTTCTCTCATGCATGACTACAAATCTATATTCATTCATATCGAGTTCTCTCCCTATTTCAATAACCCGATCAGAGAAAGTATTACCTTTGTGTTTTTTCCTTCACTTTGTGCTTTGAAATTTTTCCACATTCACTACTCTATGGTTAAATCTCTTCTATAGACTATGAATAGTTCAAAATTCATCTTTTCATCATGAGATAATTATTGTTTTTGCTTATCTTGCATGATGATTTTCTATCCTGTAGTGTTAGCTCTTGGATAATGCTTCCAAGTGCTACAACATTACATCTAGAAGATCCATGTCTTCTTTCCACATGGTACTCATCATGAGGTAAGCTTCTCATGGATTCCCACTCTCAATACCTTTCCCTCGTGTAGGTTCTCTTCAAGGTTTCCTCCTTGTAGCTACTATTGTTATTATGAGGCAATCACCATCTTTCAAGATTATTTTGGCAATCTCAAGAATTGTCATTCTTGAAGTACTATCATTTCTCAATAGTCATATTTAGTTATCATTACTTGCATCATAACACTTGTTGACTACTTTTCCAACCTTTGATCAAGCATTATTGCTAACAAGTTCCTACATGTCTATTCTTTAGTCTTCTTTATTGGCACTAGCTTAGAAAGAACAATTGATGAAAATATTTTGTAGCCCATATTCTTTAATCTATTCTTAGTCCTTTGACTGTAATATATAATCTTCTTTGTGCTATGCAATAACTAAAATTATCATCATTTATATGACTTTGTTAATTTTCTCTCCCAAACATAATTCTTTCATACTCTAGCCTCAAGGTTGTCTCCTTTGCTTTTTCTTTTTCTAGCACTTCTAATAATCATTGCTTGATTTTCAATTAACATACCTTTGATTTTATTTGTCACACACTATCATTTATTGATGCAAGATCATCTTAGGTGAATCAATAATCAACATCAACCAAAATCAGTATTTAGCTTGTTTGTTCAAAAATTTTGGTTTGTCTTAGTTTTGATTTGGCTTTAGCATCTTTCCTTTAGTCTTTGTTATCTCAAAAAACTCCCATAAATCATTTGAAACCATTATGGTTTTCATCTTCTTTTCCCATTTATCATAATTTTTTCAATTAAAGGATGGTGACTACTGCCATATCTTTCCTGCATCTCCTGCCATGTCAAATACCCTAGAAAAAATAAATGCCCTAACTCACTATGGATGTGGGGCATCAAAGATCTGATACCATGTGGAAAATAAATCATAGACTTTAATAAATTTCACTCGGCAAAAACCAATGCTAAGTGGAAGACTTGCTTGACACAAGAGGGTGCCAAGTGACAAGAGGATGATGCCAAGTAAGCTTGACACATGAAGGAGCCAAGTGACACAATACTTAAGGAAACTCAACACAGTGTATGTTGAGTGAGTTTGGGAGTAAAGATGCCAAGTGAGCTCGATCACCTTTGCAAGGTGATGCTCAGAAAAAGAGCATGTTGAGTGAGCTCAGTAGTAATAGTAGAGATAGAACCCAATCCAAGACAAGACTGAGTGGGTAGTATAATAGACTACCATTCAAATGCAGAGAGCCAAAGGATGAAGATTTTAACTATGAATTTCTCAAATGCAAAATACTATGCAATGATGAATAGAATAAGAGAACAACACAATTTAATATGCTTTCTTGCTTGCTTTCTTTTTATTCAAATAAGATCAAACTATTACAAAATTTGGGAGCATTTGACTTCAACCAAAAAATCCTAAAATCTTCAAACTAATAAAACTTTAAACTTTAAAATTATAGTTCTAATGGTTACATACAACAATGCCTCGAGAAATCACTGCTTCACAAGTCAAATCAATAAAACTTATAGAATAACAAGAGAAAACATGTGCAACATCAAACACAAAACTAACTTCCTTTTGTCTTCTAAACTCTGACTTGATCTGCTAATTGACTTCTCTTCTCTGCTTTGCAACTGATCCAATCCTTCTTCTCTACTCTCTTCAACTGATTGAATGAATCAGATTCATTCCTTTTCTATTCCTTCAAAAAATAGTTTTCCCTCTCATTTCAAAATTTGAACTCACCTACCCATATTCAATTTTTTTAACTATTGTATAGGCCATCAAGGTGGTAGGTGAGCATTTGGCTCCAAGGGAAAATGACCTACTACATTAAATTTCTGACAGATTTGATTAAGACTGATAAAATTAGATATGAGAAATGAAGCACATCAAAAAAAGAATTAGAATAGAAAAATGATATAATTTAAAGATGGTTTCCATAACAATTCCTTGGAAATGTCATTCACAAGTGTTAAAATTGAGATTCACAACTTTTTTTGATGTCTACCTAGCCTATATGGAAATAAAAGCTTTGGAATAAAGTTGGAACTTCAATGGAAACATTGAAATTTGGTAGTTTAAATCCTTGCAACCTGAACAAATTGAAAAATTCCATGTGTCTTCCTCCAAACATTTATTTTTTTCATTGTTGAAATAGTTAGTAGGAAAAAGAAGATTTTGGGGAAGAAAAGTAGAAATATGAATCAAAAGGCTATGTAGAGAAGAGGGAAACATCAAAGGAGAGTAGGTGAACTAATACTTCTTTTCTTTGTGTGCATTTCTTGAGGAAATAATAGGAAAAACAAACAAGGAGAGACTAGTTGTGCATGAGTATAGAGAAAAGATAGTGACAAAAGGCTGGGTTAACAAGTTGGCATAGTAGATTGAGTGTGTCGATATCCATACATATTCCTGTGACAAGTAGGGTAGATTTATTATGTAGAGGGAAGGAGATTATATAGAGTGAAGAGGCCTTTACTAGGCTAGTTCAATATAACTTAAGTTTCAAATTTATTATATGTTTTATTAATGTTAGTGCGAGTTTCTACATATTCATAGTGTGTTTGTATTACAAATGAATAAATCATTATCATTCTGTGAACATGTTACTTACTCTATTCTAGAAGTTCTTTCTGCCCTGGTGATGTTGATATAGAAATCATTTCATGTTGTTTAAGTTCTTGTTGCATTGAAGTCCAAAGTATTGTCATTTTTTTGTGAATATGGAACTTGTCACCATCATTTACAAAAAGACATGCATGACTTCATGAAGCTTCTTCAAGTATTACCATGCATGTTTGACTGTCACCTTGTGAACATGTACACATGCAAGTTTATGTTTTGTCCTCTTAATTCCTATACATTAGTGATGTTTGAGATCTTTCTATCTGCATCTATTATCTCTGTATTGTCTAGGCCTCCAAAACACCAAGTTTCTAATTCACTACTTCATCCATGGATGATTGCATTAGAAATAGGGAATACTGAGAAGAGAGGGTGAATCAGTATTCCACAACTTTTTTTTCAACTATGGATATCAAATATAAACCTTAAATTTGCACAAATGATTAAACTTAAGAGCAACAAAAAACATACTAGAAAGAAATTCATAACACCATATTTTCTAAACTAGGGAAACCTTGGCTAGGGGAAAATCCCGATGGGGATGGTACCCACAAAATGATCCACTAATCAAAAGTACCTTGTGAAAGGTGTTGACTCCATTAGGAGTCTATTAGATATATAGTGTCTATGTCCTTATTAGAGAACTAGGCCTTGTTAGAAGTCTTAACCTTGTTAAGAGTTATAATTACAAAAAGTAGGAGAGCTCACTACTCTTACAATCATATACTATTTTTACAAGTAGTATAGAATTATATCAATACACTGACTACTTGTTGATATCTTCAATATTTGATCAGTCGTTTTTGTTCGAGTTATAGCTTCAATTGGATTGATTCTCTTAATAAATAATAATAATAGCTTCTAAGAAGGCCTAGTTCTCTAACAAGGATAGAGTCAATGAATATATGTACGTATGTAGTTAGAAAGTAAAGTTCAAAAGATGATTGGGGATGGGGGGTGAATTAATTATGCAATTTAAAAAACTCTCATTATCCTTATTAATTATGTAACACGTAAACAATAGATGTAACAACCACAGAAAGACAACCATACACAATAACATCAAATATGTTAGCTAGGGAAATTCTTGATTAGAGGGAAAACCTTGAGGGGGATGGTACTCATAAAATTATGTACTAATCAAAATGATCCTTGTGAAAGGATAGACCCTATTAGGAGTCAATGAAATACATTCAATACATACCAATCTCTTTTAGGAGAATTTTAATGCCTATTAGGAGATTCCAACCCTTATAGGAGTTGTGTCAACCTTGTTAGTAGTTGATAGGAAGATAGAAGGACCCACTATCCAAACAACTTCAAGGCACGACCACTGAATTCACTATCCAAATAGCCTTTTTACTATACTTCTTAGAATAATACAAGTATACATCAATAACTATTGACCAACAACTTCACTTGCCAAATACAGTTCCTTGAAAGCTCACCATGCCTTTGTTGTACCAAAAACTTTTCTAATTCAGAAAGATATTCACATGTAAGCTTGCACTATATACCAAATAGATATGACCACATATCACTACTCTACCACAAGGAAATGAATTTCCTTAATAGAAATACTTAAAAAATTGGTTGAGTTAGCCTTGAGGCTCTCCCAAATTACAATAATGATATCAGACCAACATAAGCTATTACATTTACATGTTACATTACAACATTACATGTTTTCACAATTACAAGCAATCTTTTGGCTTGTAGTCTTCATAACTCTTCACACATTTAAAATCTAACTTTTTTGACTTAACCTTGACATCTTCAACATGTCTCCAACCTCTATCTAAGTCTACTTAACCAAATTCCATCTCTGTTAGGAAATAAAACTAGTTTACTAGTAATTATGCTCTATACATGCTACCTTAAACCAATCTTTACTAAATTATTATTAACTCTATCTCATCTTCATATTTCCATATATTCACTTAACCATGGCATCTAGACAATCTATAGAGAATCTCCTCTTCTACACATATGCCCATCTTTAATTCTTGAACAACACAAGCACAAACTTTTTCTATTGCATTGACAATCTTTACAGAATAATTAGTATGTTGACATCAATTAAAAACTCTATCATGAATGCAACACAGAACCTCTGAATCATGTCTCCAACACTACTTGGATACTCCCTAATAGGAATAACATCAGTATTCGTGCTTAACATACATTACATTCAGTATTTTTCCTTTACCATAAATCAATGATTTAACTAGTTTATAACACCTTCTCCTAGACTTGATTGTATAATATATTTAATCATGCCCGATCAAGCACTATACTATGAAGTCACTGAATATGACATTAGTGAATTATATATAGTGATTGAGACTTTTCTATTCTCAATTTTTTGTTGATTTAAAGGTGTGCATTTTTTACACAGATCATAGTAATATTGATTAGTGTAAAAACTACAATTAAAGGGCATGACCATGTAAGGTCATGACCCTATGTGGTTCATGCCATGTAAGGTTCATGTCCTTACATAGTCATGACCCTTCACAAAAATATATATGTCATGCAATCAAGCAAAAAGGACATCAATCACATTGGCAATTTCTTTTATGCACTATGATCTGTCCTCATATATTCAACGGTCATCCTTTTCAAAAAATATAATATTATTTTGAAGATTAGAATCACGATTATTAGTTTTAGTATATATATATATATATATGGAAATTATAGACCTATAGATCCCATAAGAATTCATTATTATCTAAAGAAAAAACTAAATTTGAAATAAGTCTATCTCTGTCTTTGATCTTACACTCATTTACACTTTGTTTTTCCTTGCATACAACCATACATAAAATCTTCTATTCTTCTCTTACCATTAAATTCACATCTAAACAACATCAATAAATTGCACTTATAAAAATCATGTCATTATAATACAATTGACATGTTTGCTAAACATAAATCCCTTTACATTGAATTCTTTAATCTATCGACCTTGCACTTAACCACATATTACCCAAAACATAATATTTCACTCTGCTAGCTAAGGGTTAACATATAGGATATTATTCTTACCTTGTCAAGTTCTTGATTTGACAAGTCAAATCAATTGTTTGACCAATTAACCAATACTCTACCATGTACCTTGTTTCTGCAATGTCAAACCTGCCATTAGAGTATCCAACAAAAAAATATAAAAACATAATACTAAGTTCAATAGCCTTAAACATGTCTTCTACATTGTCCAAAGTATCATCCTTCCAATTTGAATCCTTATGTCTAATCCCAATGAAGCTCGCCCAAACAATCTATCTAACAATGCATTGTAATTTCGCTTGGTACTTAGACAACTTTCTTGGTTAACAAATATCTAACTCTCTCATTTAGTGTCTTATCCTTACATGATGTTCCCATAAATGAAAACTCCTATCAACTTACCTCAACCATATTTCCAAAAATCTCTCCCTTTTCCATTGATGGCAACATTGTGAAAAAATGGCTAAGTATAAGATATTTAAATTTTCAACACTTCAAATTTGCAAAACTGAGCAATACAAAATTCACTAATCATCATCATTAATATATTCATACCATCTGTACGTGCAAATACTATACTCTCCATTTGACTATACTCTATATACATATGTCCTCCCTCTTAGAATATAACTACTACTCTATACTTATATTGTAGTTTTCATTATCTTCTTTCTCATAACATTAATTTTCATTGACTTTCACTCCCCCTTTGATACCAATGACAAAGGTGAGTCAAAATTGTTATGTACATGTCAAAATTTGATTTTCAAACTCTACTTCTATGTTTTGGTAACCGTGGTTGGCTCAAGAAATAATTAAACAACCTCTCATGCTCATCTAAACCCCTCATTCCTATTACTTTATCATTTTTACCCTCTAATTGCATCATAATCCACCTACCAAATTGAGATGCCAAGCCTAGCGCGTCTTGCCAAAAATAGCCATTCCATTGGAACAATGCAAGGGTTACATAATCTTATAGGACATAATAAGACCTATGAAACTCCATAGTTTCATGAGATTTTCTTGGAGTATGTGTTGAGAATAGATTGAAGAAGATTGTTGAAGAAGTATGATCAATATGTTTCAACCATTATTTTTTCACTAATTTCAAACCTACTATTTTCTAGTAAGATAACTATTTATATGATTTAAGTACTATAATTATTTGATTGATGAAGAGGATTTGATCACAAGATGTAATAATAGCACCTAGAGGAAAGGTTGAGTTATGATTATGTAAAGGAGTACAAGAATCAATTAAGAAAATGATAACATGATGTATTGATAATCTAATTTTAAGGTTACAAAGACTAGTTACACTAAAAAAGTATAGAAGAACAAGTTAAACAAAGTTTGTCTACCAAGCTTGACCAAGTGGATAGTAGGTGTCAAGAAAAGTCAATGCAAGTCAAGTAGAAAATTAGTTTGAGCCGAGTAAAAGTCTATTTTAGTGTATGTCAAGAAAAACAGTGGATGTCGAGTGAAGTTTAATTGATGCCAATGACCAAAAAACTTTAGTTCATGCCAAGTGATTTTATAGAGGATGCCAAACAATGTAGTATGTGTCGAGCATCAGCAGCAAGTTAATATCGAGTAGCTGCATTATTTGAAAGATTATGAATTCGATGGATCTGAGCTGACAAGTTTGTTTTCTTGGATTTGTGAACTAGGTGGAAGATAAGACTAATGAGCTAGAGGTACAAAATTCAAGGTAAACCATTTTTTAGGTGAACTCAAATAGAATTGAAGGAAAAGTCTCTAGAAGAGATATGAAATATGGGGTAGATTCATTGTATCCTACCTAATCCATCCTAACCCTAAATTGGATGATGGAGAATGAGTGCAAAAAGATCTTAATTTCCTATTTATAGGAATGGATGGTCAAAAGCAAGGGATGTCATGTGTGAGAACCTAAGGAAGACAAGGAATCAAGAGTTTTGCTTCATCAAGTGACCTAAGAAAAGAGTCTGCAATGGCATGTTAAGCAAGAAGACTTAAGGTTATGACTTCTTGAAGGGTGAAAGAGCTACTAGAGCTAAAACGTGTGAAGGCCAAGTAGAATGGATGAATAGAATAGAGATTTATAATCTACAAATGGAGTTGTAAGTTGTTATCAGATCAAACTTTACTATTACTTACTAATAATTATATCAGTCTAGGTAAATCCTTTGGATTAAGGTTGACCTAATAGTCATTTGTAAATCTTTTAATTGGGTTATATTCCAAGTGAATGATCTAAAGTCCTCTAACAAGACTCACTCCTAATAAGGTGACTGAAATCCTTTAATAGGTTCACATTTAACAGTTTGCATTGTAACCTTTAACAGGGTTGGCCTTTCGTAGGGCACCACTTTTGGAGAGTGAAAAAAAGTAGCATGTTACTAGTGGTTTTTCCCAACTTGGGTTTCCACATAAACCATTGTGTCAAGTGTGTTGATAAATCTATTATGTTTCATGTTTACATTTTTGCAAGTTGATTTGACACTAACCTACAAGTTTTTAGGTGATTACATAATCTAATGGATAGATGCATGATGATAAATGTTTATGGGTTCACTAAGATATGCAAAAAATTATTCATACATCTAGACCTTGGACAAGTTATTCAACTCCCCCCCCCCCCTCATGGTTATTCTAAAATATTCCAACAATTGGTATTAGAGCCAGCTACTTAAGAGGACTAGTTTGAAGATAATAGAAGCATAAAGATCAAGATTTGAAAAAGAGAAGTACCCAAGCTTAATAGAGATAACTTTCCTGCATGGAAAATTTTGATGAAGCTACACCTTGGAGGACTCAAATATCATGCATAATCTACCATTACTATTGAGCATGTTGATCCTACTCGAGCCCCAACTACTAAGGATATGAAAAAAGAAGAAAGAATATAACCAAATAATGTTGGAGAATGCCTCTACCCTAAGTTATGCCAAATTTGATGATATCAAATGTATTGATAGTGTAAAGAAAATGTGGGATGCCTTAACCACCATCTATGGAGGAGACACTAATGTTCTAAGAGCCAAAGCCAAAACTCTCAAAGGTGAGTTTGATGATATGCGAATGGAAGAAGGTGAAGATATTGCTTAGTATGTCGCAAGAACAAAAGAAATTGTCAATGCAATAAGAGGAGCTACTAGTAAAATAGATGATGATATGGTACTAAGTAAAGTTTTAAGGATATTGTTACTTATATATACTATTAGAGTTTCCACAATTAAAGAACTGAGATGAATACCAGGGAATAATCTATCACTTGAAAGTTTGGTAGGTAGACTCGCTACTTTTGAGCTATTTAACTTTGATAATTACAAACTTGAGAATATTGAATCTGTTTTCAAATCTAAAGTGTTATTGAAGGAACCTAATGAGAAGAAAAAGAAGAAAAAGATAAAGTATGTGTCTAGTGATAGTGATATAGATGAGGATGTAGAACAACTTGAAGCACTACTACCAAGAAGATTCCACAAAGGTAAAGGTAAGTTCAAAGGTAACTTACTTATCATTTGTTTCAACTGCAATGAGGTTAGTCATATTTCTACTAGATGTCTAGAAAAGAAGAACCACAGAGGTGGTGACAAATACACAAGTAGTAGAGATGAAGACAACAAGGACAACAAAGACAAAGGCAAAAATTATGCTACATTGCTAAAGAGGAAACAAAAGATGAATCTGATGAGAATGATGATGAAGTGTTGCATGTTGCAATGAAGGATGAACCTAATAAAGATGAGGCAACTACACTTGTGATTTGTGCGAACAACAATGACAGATGGATCATTGATAGTGGGTGTTCATATCACATGATTGGAGAAAAAAGTAACTTTATTACGTTGAATATTTATGATGGAAATAGTGTCAAATTTGGCAATGATGCACCATGTTTGATAAAATGGAAAGGTTCTATCAAACTCACAGATAAGATTTTATGTGACAATGCTTACTATGTTGAAGGACTTAACTATAATCTCTTAAGTGTCTCACAACTAAATAATTTAGGATGCAAGGTTGAGTTCAAAAAAAAGATTTCCAAGATATATGACACAAATGAAAAATTGATTGCAAAGGGTGATCAAACTATGAGTAATCTATTCTATCTTGATATAGAAGATGCTACTTGTCTAATTGCAAAATTTGATGATGTGTGGCTGTGGCACAAAAGGTTATGTCATGTCAATTTTGATAACTTGGTCAATATCATTAATATGAGAAAAGTTAGAGGTTTGCCTAAGTTGAAGAAGCTTGATAATATAATGTGCAAACTATGTTAGTTAGGAAAAATGACAAAGTCAAATTTCAAGAGTAAAACTCATACCTCTATAGGTATACTAGAGACTATTCATACTGACTTGTGTGAACCAATTGAAGTGCAATGCTACAAAGGAAATAAGTACATTATGCTATTTGTTGATGACTATTCTAGAATGATGATAGTTATATTTTTGAAACATAAATCTGATGCTTTCCAAATTTTTAAGTGGTACTTAAGAAGAGTTGAGAAGGAAATGGGTAAAAGTTTGAAGTGTTTGAGATTTGAAAGAGGAGAAGAATTTATGTCAAATGAGTTTGAGATGTTCTATAATGATAGATGAATCAAAAGACAAACATATGCCCCTAGAACCCCTCCAAAAAATAGAATAGCTGAAAGGAGGAATATATCTATAATGGACTATGTTAGAACACTCATGATGGAGAAAATTTTTTCTTTAAAATACTAGAGAGAAGCTATAAGTATAGTTGTCTATACCTTGAACCATGCACAAGTCAAGAAAGGTACTCATTCAACACCTTTTGAACTATGGTATGGATACTCACCCACTGTAAAATACTTTAAGGTATCTAGAAGCAAATGTTATACTCTTAAATACTTCAAGAATGGTAAACTAGATGTAAAAAGTGAAGAAGGTATATTCCTAAGATATTTCACAAGAAGTAAAGCTTATAAGTGTTTAAATACTAACACTTACAAAGTTTTAAAAAGTGCAAATGTGAATTTTGATGAATATAAAGAAGTATATGAGGTTGAACCTATGAAAGAACTAGAAGATGTTGGAAATGATTGAAAAGATCATGAATGAAGAATAATGGAACTGGTAAAGAATGTTTCAATCATTATTTTGTCATTGATGTCAAACTTGCTACTTGCAAGAATGACAATTGCTTTAGTGATCCAAATACTATCAATTGGTTGATTGACAAGGAGGTGGCAATCAATAAGATGTAACTAGAGTACCTAGAGAAAGGTTGAAGTTATGATTTTGTAATAAAGTATAAGGATCAGCTAAGCCATTGATGAAATAGTGTATTGATGACATACTCCAAGACAAAGAGGATGGACACACTGAGATACATCAAAGATGTAAGGATTAACTAAGTTCATTGGAGAGAGCCGAGCTAGCTAGTTAGTGCCAAAAAGATTCTCAATTGAAGTCGAGCAAGTTCAACTTAGTGTGTGCCAAGTGATCTTTAGGTTTTGAGCAGCCTTCAAGTGCCGAGTGAAGATTAAGTGCTGAGTAATTTTAGGTGCCGAGCAAGATACAAGAGCCAAGTGATATTTAAGTGTCGAGTCTTCAAGTGCTGAGCAACACAAAAATTTCTTCAAGTGCCAAGCACCAATAAATAATAATAGGTGCCAAGTAACACATAAGTAACCAAAATCAATAAACCAATGATGCCGAGTTGCTACATTATTTGTTGAAGTCAAAGATTTTCCAAATCAGCAGTGATAAGTTTGTTACATCAAATTTTGTGAATTAGTTGGATAATAAGGATGATGAGTATATGTCATAGAATTCTATGTAATTCATACAAACCATTTTCAAGGCGAATGCTAATGGATTTATCGTGAAGTTTCTAGAAGAAAAAATTTGGAGGGAAAACAATACCATTTTCTCAAGAGAAAATTATGATTTGAGTAGGAAATCAAGAACATAACTTCTTTATAAGGAGCTACAGGTTAGAGATCAAATGCGCATCCATGAGAAGAATTTGGTCATAAAGTATGGTCATGCAAAGAAGCCAAGAGGAGTAAGAACAAAGCACTAAGACTCTAAGTTGATCAAGTGACCATAGAGTGCATTGGGATAATGAGTGGAAGAACTCAAGGAGACAGATCTTGAAGGGTGAACAAGCTATTAGCACTGCAAAGGAGGAAAGCCAAAGAAAAGAAAAAGAATTGAAGAGTGATTTGAAATTTGCATAGTTAGGGTTGCAATCTGTATCAGGTCAAAACCCTTCTAATACTTTCTCACCATTGTATTAGACATTGGAACCCTACATTGCTAGATTAGTTTAATAGCTAGGTGGATAAGCCTCAAGAAAAGGATAAAGAGATCCTCAATAATAGGAAAAAGAGATCCTTAGGAAAAGGATAAAGAGATCCTTAGGAGAAGGATAAGAGATCCTTAAGAGGAGGATAGGAGATCCTTAGAGAGGGATGAAAGATTCTTTTGAGAAGGTGACTGAAAATCCCATGGACTTGGGTGAGCCTAACAGCTCTATGTAAACCCTTTAACAGGGTGACATTCTAAGTTGAATGTTCTTAAATCTTTTAGCAGGGTCACATCTTACAATGTGTAAAGCCTTTAACAGGGTAGGCCTTTAATAGGGTAGACCATCAGAAGTGGTTGAAATCAATTGTGCAGTTATTTTGTGGGTATCACCCCCACCCTAGTTTTACCTTCTTATTCTTGGAGGGTTTTTGGGTCATCAAAATCCTTAGTGTTATGGTGTGATGCATGTTTTCTTTTCATGATTGTTTAATGTTCAATTGCATGCATGATAATTTCAGTTATGTGCCATTAAGGATTAGAAGAAAAAGTTGTATTGGACATCATTAGACCTTGGATAACTGATTCACCCCCCTCTCCCAGTTATTCTAAATAATTCTAACAATTGGTATCAGAGCTGACTGCTGATTTGTTTCAAGGTACTAGCAATAGGAAGATCAAGATGTCCAAGAGAGAAGTTCCCAAGCTAAACAAAGACAACTGTGTTGCATGGAAAAGTCTGAAGAAGCTACACCTTGGATCAATAGGTGACTATGCATAGACCTCAATCATAGTTGATCCTATAGACCCTACAAGACCCCTCGCTATAGATGACATGAGCAAGAAGAAGGAGCACAATTAAGAAATGTTAGATATTGCTTCAGCACTAAGCTATGCTGAGTATGATGACATCAAAGGATGATGACATTATCAAGAATCTATGGAGGAGATGATAATGTCAAAAGAGCCAAAACAGAAAGCCTAAGAGGAAAATTTGATGACATGAAAATGGAAGAAGGACAAAATGCTACTCAACATGGTTCAAGAATGAAGGAAGTAGTCAGAGCCATATGAAGCCTAAGAGGATAATTAGCAGAAGAAATAGTATGTAGCAAATACTTGAGAACTTTTCTTCCCATCTATGATATAAGAGTATCATCCATCCAAGAGCTAAGGTGTGTACCAGGCAATACAGTGACATTTGAAGGAATAATTGGAAGACTCACTGCCTTTAAGCTATCCAACTTTGACAACTACAAGGCAAAAAACTTTGAATCTGCATTCAAAGCCAAGATGATGATAAAATATAATGATGAGGTGCAAACAAAGAAAAAGAAGGGAAAAGGAAAGTATGTATCCAATGACGACAACACTAATGAATATGATGTAGACCAATTGGTGGCATTACTAGCAAAAAGATTTCATAGAGGAAAAGGAAAATTCAAAAGTAAACTACCAATCATTTGTTTCAATTGTAATGAATTTGGTCACAGTGCAGCTAGATGCACACAAAAAAAAAATTACAAGGATGGAGGAAACTTCAAGAATAAGAAAGAGGACAACAAGGACTACAGAGGTACAGGAAAAAGATGCTATGAAGTAGTCTATGTGGCTATGAAAGATGAATCAGATGAAGATGAAGCAACTACATTGGTAACTTGCATGAACAAGAATGATAGATGGATCATAGATAGCAGATGATCTCATCACATGACTAGAGACAAAAGTAAGTTTATCACCTTTACTCAATATGAAGGAAATAGTGTTAGATTTGGTAACAATGCACCATGTCAAATCAAAGGGAAAGATAGTATCAAGCTTATTGGAAAGATAACATGTGATAATGCATACTATGTTGAAGGCCTGAATTATAACTCATTAAGTGTCTCACAGTTAGGCAACATAGAATGTAAGGTTGAATTTGAAAAAGGAGTTGCTAAGATCTATGATTCTCAAGGAAGTCTATTAGGAAAAGGTGATCAAACTAAGAGAAATTTATTTTATCTTGACATGGAAGATACTTCTCGTCTCATTTTTAAAATTGGTGATGTATGGTTATGGCACAAGAGGCTATGTCATGTAAATATTGACAACTTGATAAGCATCAGTAAAATGAAGAAAGTCAGAGGTCTACGAAAGTTGAAAAAACTTGATAACACCATGTGCAAACAATGCCAACTAGGGAAGATGACCAAGTCAACTTTCAAAAGCAAGGCTTATACTTCTAATGAAGCATTGGAGCTAGTTCATGCTAACTTGTATGGTCCTATTGAAGTACAAAGCTACAAAGGTGATAGATACATAATGCTATTTGTAGATGACTATTCAAGAATGATGGTAGTCATGTTCCTAAAACTAAAATTAGATGCATTCCAAATTTTCAAATGGTACTTGGCTAGAGTAGAGAAAGAGGTTGGGAAGAACCTAAAATGTCTCAGATCTGATGGAGGAGGTGAATTCACATCAAGAAAATTTGAAGAGTTCTACAATGAAAAAGGAATCAAAAGGCAGACATTAGCACCCAAGACTCCACCTTAGAATGGTATAGCAAAGAGAAGGAATAGATTAGTTATTGACTATGCCAGGACCTTACTAATGGAGAAAAACATTGCACTCATGTACTGGAGAGAAGCCATAAGTACTGCAGTCTGCACACTCAACAGAGTTCAAGTCAAGAAAGGTACAAATGCAACACCTTTTGAATTATGGTATGGAAATTTTCCTAATGTAAAACATTTGAAAATATTTGGATGCAAATGCTATATATATAATGATTCTAGAAATGAAAAGTTTGATACAAAAAGTGAGAAAGGCACATTTCTTGGTTATTCTACTAGAAGTAAAGCTTATAAGTGTTTGAATGTTAATACTAACAAAGTAGTAGAAAGCACAAATGTGAAGTTTGATGAGCTTACATAAATTCAAAGTGTTGAGGACACCAAGAAAGAAAAATAATACAAGACCTTTGTATACTTTTATGAAGGTATACCTAACAATGGTGAAGTTGCAACTCAGAATGACAATCAGCAACAAAATCCAGCATCTGTCAAGTCACAGACAGTGAATGCCAAACATCAGACATATTCAAAAGTCAAGCTACAAAATACAAAAATGTTCATTCAGATTCTGAAAACATCCAACAAGAAGAAAATGAACAAATACTTGATGAAAATATACATGAAGATTTTGAAAGAGACAAGATACAAACAAGGAAAGAACCTGTATTGGCAAAGTATGTGAAAAGACATCATCCTGCAGATCAAATTATTGGAAACAAAGAGGCAAGACCAATGACAAGGAATAGACTCATAAGTGAAACATGTATGCTCAGCAAAATGGAACCAAAAATAGTAAGTGAAGCCATAAAAGATTATGACTGGTACAATTCTATGAAAGAAGAAATAGAACAAATTCAGAAGAATAAGACATGGACCTTAGTCTCAAGACTAGCTGACAAAAATATAATTCAAACCAAGTGGGTGTTCAAAAACAAGTTAGATGAAAATGGTGAAATAACAAGGAACAAGGAAAGACTAGTTTGCAAAGGGTATGCACAAGAAGAAGGACTAGACTATGGAGAAACTTTTGCTGCGGTTGCCAGAATAGAAAGTGTAAGAACCTTACTGGAATATGCAGCTTTCAAAGGATTTAAAGTCTATCAAATGGATGTTAAGTCCACATTTTTGAATGGTATACTTTAAGAGGAAGTCTACATAGAGCAACCAGAAAGTTTTGTTGATGAAAAGAACAAAAATAAGGTATCCAAATTACACAAGGCTCTATATGGATTAAAGCAAGCCCCTAGAGCTTGGTATGAGAGACTTCACAAGTATCTAGTGCAAATAGGATTTGAAAGAACTGATGATAACAACAACATGTACAACAAATCAAAAGAAGGTAAGGATATTCTTGTATCTAAAATATTTGTGGATGACAATTTTTGGAAGAAAGGAAGTACTTTGCAAAAGTTTTGCTGATAAAATGAAACACGAGTTTGAGATGTCAATGTTTCAAAAAATCAAGTTCTTTCTAGGATTGAAAGTACATCAACTAAAACATGGTATATTTGTGATACAATCAAAATACATCAAGGAGATACTCAAGAAGTTTGGATTAGAAGATTCCAAACCTGTTAGCACACCAATGGCAATAAGACATAAGCTATCCAAAAATGATGAATCAGCTGAAGTGAATTAAACAATGTACAGATCCATGATTGAAAAACTACAATATGTTGTACATAGCAGACTAGACATAGCACTAGTAGTTAGAATAGTGGCTAGATTCTCTGCTAATCCTAGAAAAAACCATCTCATGGTAGTAAAAAGGATAATGAGGTATCTCAAAGGAACTGATGATTTTGTCCTATATTGCAAAAAGAATGAGAAGTTTGAGCTCAATGCATACACAGATGTAGATTGGGGAGGCAACATTGATGATAGGAAAACTACAAGTGGAGGAGCACTATTTATAGGTAAAAGGCTAGTTACTTGGACTAGCAAGAAAAAAACATGCACATCTCAGTCCACTGTAGAAGCAGAATATGTTGCAGCAGCAGTCAATTGCACAAACATTGTGTGGCTTAAACATCTGTTGAAAGGAATGAAAGAAGAGTTAACCAAACCTATGATACTGTATTGTAATAATACAAGTGCTATAAACATATCCAAGAATCCAGTAATGCATGCAAAAACTAAGCATATTCCAATCAAGTATTACTATGTTAGAGAATTGGTGGGAGACAAACAAGTGAAGATGGAGTACATTCACACAAATGAACAAACTACAGATATCTTCACCAAACCATTTCCCAAGGATGCTTATGAATATCTTAGAGGCAAGTTGGGGGTAATGCCCCTAACTCAAACAATCTAAAGCAACAGAGAAACTCCCCTACATCAATAGAAGTAGATCATTGGAATGTCAAAAGAATGATGTAGAGGATGACAACAAGTACACAAATTCTAGATCAGTCACAAGCATGGTGACAGAAGGAGAAAACATGAAGATGCAAAGCCTCTATTTAGCATGTTGAAGATGCTACATCTTTGGCATTTATGTCAAAGAGGGAGATATATGAGAAACTAATCAATACAAAGTAAGAGGGAGATATATATGAGAGATGTATATGAAAGAGAGAGATTCAAAAGAGTAAGGATGCAATAGTCTAGAGGGAGAAGCAGAACAAAGGATTCCATTTGTGTTAGCAAAAGAAAATGTATGTAATTTTGGTGGTAACTAAGTTGATCAGCTTAATCATTTGATCAGTTTGGTTTGCCATCAATGCCAAAGAGGGAGATTATTGAAAATGATTGAAAAGATCATGAATGAAGAATAATGGAATTGGTAAATAATGTTTCAATCATTGTTTTGTCATTGATGTCAAACTTGCTACTTGTAGGAATGACAATTGCTTTAGTGATCCAAATACTATCAATTGGTTGATTGACAAGGAGGTGGCAATCAATAAGATGTAACTAGAGTACCTAGAGAAAGGTTGAAGTTATGATGTTTCAATGAAGTATAAGGATCAGCTAAGCCATTGATGAAATAATGTATTGATGACATATTCTAAGACAAAGAGGATGGACACACTGAGATACATCAAAGATGTAAGGATTAACTAAGTTCATTGGAGAGAGCTGAGCTAGCTAGTTAGTGCCGAAAAAATTATTAGTTGAAGTCGAGCAAGTTCAACTTAGTGTGTGCCAAGTGATCTTTAGGTGCCAAGTAGCCTTCAGGTGCTGAGTGATTTCAGGTGCCAAGCAAGATATGGGAGCCGAGTGATATTTAAGTGCCAAGCCTTCAAGTGTTGATGAACACAAAATTTCTTCAGGTGTCGAGTGCTAGTAAATAATAATAGGTGCCCAGTAACACAAAAGGCGTTGAGCATTAGTAAACCAATGATGTCAAGTTGCTGCATTATTTGTTAAAGTCAAAGATTTGCTAGATCAACAATGATAATTTTGTTACATTGAATTTTGTGAATTAGTTAGATGATAAGGATGATGAGTAGATGTCACAAAATTCTATGTAATCCATGCAAAAGATTTTCAAGGTGAATGCTAATGGATTTATCATGAAGTTTTTAGAAGAAACAATTTGGAGGGAAAACAATACCATTTTCTCAAGAGAAAATTATGATTTGAGTGGGAAATTGAGAAAAAAAAACTCCTTTATAAGGAGCTATAGGTCAAAGATCAAATGGGCATACATCAGAGGGAGTTGGTCATAAAGTATGGTCATGCAAAGAAGCCAAGAGGAGTAAGAAAAGAGCATCAAGACTCTGAGTTGATCAAGCAACCATAGAGTGGATTGGCATAATGAGTGGAAGAACTCATGGAGACAGATCTTGAAGGGTGAAAAAGTTGTCAGCACTGCAAGGGAGGAAAGCCAAAGCAAAGAAAAAGAACTAAAGAGTGATCTAAAATTTGCACAGTTAGGGTTGCAATCTGTATCAGGTCAAAACCCTTCTAATACTTTCTTACCATTGTATTAGACATTGAAACCCTACATTGCTAGGTTAGCTTAATAGCTAGGTGGATAAGCCTCAAGAAAAAGATAAAGAGATCCTTAGGAGAAGGACAAAGAGATTCTTAGGAAAAGGATAAAGAGATCCTTAGGAGAAGGATAAGAGATCCTTAAGAGGAGGACAGGAGATCTTTAGAGAGGGATGAAAGATTCTTTTGAGAAGGTGATTGAAAATTCCATGCACTTGGGTGAGCCTAACATTTCTATGTAAAACCTTTAACAGGGTGACATTCTAAGTTGAATGTTCTTATATCTTTTAATAGGGTCACATATTACAATGTGTAAAGCCTTTAACAGGGTAGGCCTTTAATAGGGCAGACCATCAAAAGTGATTAAAATCAATTGCGCAGTTATTTTGTGGGTATCACCCCCACTCCAGTTTTACCTTCTTATTCCTAGAGGGTTTTTGGGTCATCAAAATCCTTAGTGTTATGGTGTGATGCATGTTTACTTTTCATGATTGTTTAATGTTCAATTGCATGCATGATAATTTTAGTTATGTTCCATTAAAGATTAGAAGAAAAAGTTGTATTGGACATCATTGGACCTTGGATAACTGATTTGCCCCCGCTCTTAGTTATTCTAAATAATTCTAATAAAAGAATACAAATCATTTGTATAATCTTATGAAGGAATGCCTACTAAAGAAGATGCTACAAATCAAGGTAAAAACCAATAGAAAGTTTCAGTTACTACTAAGTCACATACTATGAATGCCAAGTTGCATTAAGGAACCAAGCCACATTTAGATGCCAAGTTATAGAATGAAGTAGAAGTACATTCTAATTTTGAGATTAGTGTATATGAAAGAGATGTTGAGCTACCTGATAAGGATGTACATGGTGACTCTGAAGCTGAAATACAGAATGAAGAAACTAGATCTAAACCAAGATTATTCAAATATGTCAAGAGACATCATCCTACTACATAGATTATTGGAGATAAAGATTTTAGACCAATGACAAGAAATAGATTGAGGAATGATACATGTTTACTAAGCATAAAAGAACCTAAATTAGTGAGATATGCATTAGAAGATGTAGACTAGAGTAAAGCCATGGAAAAAGAGATTGAACAATTTGAGAAAAATAAAACATGGAATTTACTTCCTAGACCAGAAGACAAAAATGTGATTGGCACCAAGTGGATATTTAAAAACAAGTTAGATGGAAATAGTGAACTCACAAGGAACAAGGAAAGATTAGCTTGCAAAGGATATGCACAAGAAGAAGGAATTGACCATGGAGAGACATTTTCTCCTATTGCTAGATTGGAAGGAGTAAGAACTTTACTTGCTTATTCTGCATAAAAAGGTTTCAAAGTTTATCAAATGGATGTTAAATCTACATTTCTGAATGGCATATTAGAGTAAAATATTTATATAAAACAACCAAAATTTTTTGTTGATGTTAACAATAAGAACATGGTATGTAAACTACACAAATCTCTATATGGTTTGAAACAAGCACCAAGAGCATGGTATAAGAGACTTCATAAGTATATTGTGAAGATTGGATTTGAAAGGATTGATGACAACAACAAGCTATACATAAAGATAGAGAAAGAAAAAGCTATTTTTTAATCTAAATTTTTTATTGATAATATCATATTTGTAGGTCAAGATGCTTTATGTAAGACTTTTTCAAATGAAATGTGACAAGAATTTTAGATGTCTATGCTTGGAGAGATCAAGTTCTTTTTGAGTTTGCAGTATATCAAATGAAATATGGTATATACATCACTTAGTCAAAATATATCAAGGAAATAATAAAAAAAATTGGATTTGAAGATTCCAAACTAGTAAATACACCTATGGTGATAGGATAGAAGTTGTCAAAATATGATGATTTAGTTGAGGTGAATCAAAAACTATATAGTTCTATGATTGGCAAATTACAATATGTAGTACATAGAAAACTTAACATTGTATTATTTCTAGGGATAGTTGTAAGATTATTTTCTAATTCCAAGGAGAATCACTTGACGGCTATAAAGAGAATAAAGAGATATCTAAAAGGAACATAGGAGTTTGGTCTATACTATAAGAAAAATGAGAAATTTGATTTAAGAGCTTATATCAATATTGATTGGGCTGGAAACATTGATGACAAAAAGAGCACCATTGGAGGAGCATTTTCCTTAGGCAAGAGGTTGGTTACATGGACTAGCAAGAAATAAAACTGCAGCTCACAATCTACTATTGAAGCTAAATATGTTATTGTTGCTGTAAATTGTACAAACATTGTATGGATCAAACAGTTACTCAAAGGTATGAAGTAAGAGATCACAGAACCAATGACACTTTATTGTAATAATAAAAGTGCTATTTATAAAAGTTGATGAAAGCCAACTTCATAGCTCACCAAGATCACCTACATGACAATAACCTATCAAAGAGAAACCAAAGAAGGAAGAGGTGGAGCTTGGAAAAACTAAACATGCTAAGAGAGAAGATATTACAAAAAAAAGAAAAATGTATTACTATACTATATGCCTTGAAAATGAGTTACGAGTTATGAAAATACAATGAGAGAGCCCAAATATAAAGGCCTCAAGGAAGCTTGTAGAACAAGCTAGAAAGTACTAAAAGATAAGGTCGACAACTAAGCATACATCCATAAAAGGTGGAATATCCTTGATCAAGGTGAGAGGATAAGTATGACTAGATAGGAACAAACTCTTGTGTTGTGAACAACTCATTAACTATAACTATTAAATAAATGCATTAACCTAAGTAAACTTAAGTAAAATAATAAATAATTATTTACTCTAATGCCCCCCTTAAGTGCAACTTAGGGGAATGCCTTAAGCTTACAAAAACTAAGATGAAATGCAAAATGGGTCTCAAAAACAAGGTCATGTTAGGTACCCATGTACAATGCAAAGAAATGAAATCTCTAAAAATAGGAAAAGAGAAAAAACCTCTTGGGAAAAACCCTCCCCCGAAAAGAGGTAAGAAAACCTAGTGAAGGACTGAAGAAGCTTCCAACTAGAGGAATGCCACAAAAAATAAGAACAAGAGAAGATCATGAAGAGCATCACTGAAGCATGAAGAAGCCACAAACTCTATAATCTAAAAGAAACTACTGATCTAAAGAACCTCTATGGAAGAAGAAGGCACAAACTGAGTGTGTCTATATGGTAGATGATCCATCTCACTAAAATGAATAGGTAGTCATCCAATACAATTGCCTAGTATATAGGATCAACCATTGAATACATAGCTCACACTATCAAACCATCAAACCAAGGAAGCATTAGAACAATAGAATAACACCCCCTATATGTAGACAGGGTGAGATGACATGCAACTAAAAAAGTGGGCCAAAATTCTCTATAGAAAGAACTAAGAACAATGAGAGAGTTGAAGAGGTACAAACACCTATAAAGGCACTATCACCAACTTTGCATGGGACAAAAAAGGAAAAGGGAACAAAAGTGGCAAAAAACTATCCCCCCATGGTGCTTTATGAAATAGTGCTAGTACAAATGTCTCAAAACAATGTTCATGAACTTGAAATGCAAGAGTGGCACTTTATCTCAGTGTTTTTGAATAAAGATATTTACAAATGATATCAACAATGATTTGAAAAGGAAAAAAGCTAACACAAAAGATAATATAGCCCAAAACAAAAGATCCCATGTAATGAAAATGATTCTTGGACCTAGAACACCCAAGATATCTACCATAGAGAAAAATGCCAAAAACATGATAGAAAGAGCATGGGGTAGAATCTAAAGGAACTGATAGCATTTCTAAAAAGAAAACAAGACCAACTTCCCAAAAATATAACATTTTTAAAAAGTAGAGATGGGATGCAAAAAATAAGCTTGTTAGAGTGAAAAAAAAAAATTTGTACTTAAACTAAAAAAATGATCCATAAAAACTAACATCTCTATCTTGAAACCAGCTTTCTAACACTTCTTTTAGATTAGAAAAATACCTATGTATGCTTAAGTTATGGCCAAAAAATTGTGAGTAGGTCTAAAAGGACCCAGGAGAGCCTGTAGGTATGTTGATGCAGGGTGACATCATGTTGATGTCCAAAAACCACTAGGTTAAAATTGATGGCTTGTCGATCATCATAGTAAAAATAGAGGTCATGTGATAGTGCCACGTGTCATCCATGTGGAAGGAAGTTGAGCTATTAGGCTGCCATGATAGGGGCCATGTGGAAAATGCCAACATGGTACCCATGTCACATGGTAGCCAGAGAATAGACAAATTATGTTGATTGTGCAATGAGCAGGCAAGCCGTAGGTGAGTGGTGGTGGGATAGTCGCCATTGGTAGTGGTGACCATAGGGGTAGTTGTTATTGGTGGTTCCACCTAGAGGAAGGAGGGTCAGTGGCATGGCGACCATAGGCAGGTGGTGCTACAGTGTCATGTCCCCTTTTCAAATAATTAAAAATAATAATCTTTGCTAAGGCAGGCAAGCCCAAAAAGGTGAAGTTTCAAAAAAAGGGGCTAATATTTGGAAACTAATGGACTAATAAATAAAAATTATTATTAAAATATATTTTATTAACCCCTCTTGGACTTGAGTTAGTGTTATGCCCTCTTTTAAGGGATTTGGAGGCATTTTGGGCTCATTCCAGAACTTGATTTTTGCTCATTGCTTTGTTGTTCTTCAGAGGCTGCCAAACCTGTGGAGAAGGAGATCCAAGGATGGGAGTTTGTAGGTTTCTAGAAAGGCTAATGATGGGAGTTTAAATCCATTCCATGCGCAAGATCATGTAGAGTTTTTCCTTGTGCTAAACAATGCAAATTTGAGAATTTTCGAGTGTGTTTTTATAAGAGTTTGGTGTTTCTGGTTGAGTATTTCTTATCACTTTGGTTTTCTGTTGTATTTCAAAAATTTAGATGTTAAAATAGAGCTTAATATATGTATTTTTTCATGGTTATACTTTTGTGATAGATTATTAGTGTTTTTGTTGTGTTTTTGAACTATTTTGTGTTATTTTTGAGAGACCGATGAGCATTGTTCTTGTCCTTCGTTTGGAAGTTGTTGTGTAAATTCTATATATATCTAGAAATATCATTTTGTAGGCCATTATTCTGGTAAAATTTTTGTAAAAATTTCCACTTTTATATTTATTAATAATATGTGAAGCTGTGAAGTTTTTGGCATTATTTCGGTCATACCCGATTTGGGTTTTATTGAGAAATTGGTGGATCTTTGAAATATTGGTTGTTTGATTTTAAAAACCTGATTAGAGGCTTTAAATATCATATAAAATTATAAAGGAGACATCTCAGTGGTATAAGAGCTATTATCTTGCTAGCCTAAGGGTTTGTAGAGGTTTGAATGCAACTAAGCGAAAGAGAAAAGAGATATTTACAACGAGAAAAGAATAAAGAAATTTTGATCAAACCTCTTGTTGAAACTAAAAGTACAAAATCCAAGGAAGGAAAAAGTATGGCTGATCTTGATGAGATGGCAAAAAAATTCTTCCAAGACATCCAAAATACTCATAAGCAAATAGTGGATAGTTTGGCAGAAACTAGAGAGGCTTTGTGAATATTGACAGAAAAATTGCAAGGAGTTGCATCTATTAATGAGAAAGGAAGCACTTTAGAGGAGCCAAGAAATCTAAAACCCACACCCTCTAAATCAACACAAAATATTTTTCTGCCTACAGATGAGCTACAAGTGCCAAATCCATCCCTTAATCCCGTGGAAGAGGTTATAGGTAACTTGATTGCATTAAGAGCTACTTATAATGGCTTAGATGATGACTTTCATAGTTCGGTTCTTTTTAGAGAATATGTGGATATGATGAAAACTTTGATGCCCAAGAAAGAGTATAGGAGGGAGCATGACATAAGTGGAAGAAAGATCAAAAATAAAATAAGCAAGTTTATAGCACCTACTTTTGATGGAACAAATAAAATTTCAGCTAGAGCATGGCTATAAAAATTACAGACCTTCTTTACACTTAACCCCATGAAAGAGAATGATGTTGTTCAATTTTCAAGTCTACACTTGGAAGATGTAGCCTATGATTGGTGGTATCATGGAATGACTACTCAAGGTCATGATTAGGTAACTACATTTGATGATTTCAGTCAAAGAGTGATAGATAGATTTGACCTCAAGGATGATGAAGAGTGTTTTAAAGAATTGTCAAAGTTGAAGCAAACCAAATCAGTTAATGAGTATATAGAAGAGTTTCAAAAAGTGGTTCTAATGGTAACTGATATGAGTGAAAAGAGGATTATTTATCTTTTTCTTGATGGTTTGGAAGATTCTATTAAGGGTTTGGTTAAGGCTTTCTCACCCTCAACCTTACAGGAAGCTATCAAAAGAAGCTTGCAACTTGAAACTTGCATGCCTATGAGACTAGTCACTAATCAAAAACCCCCAAATCTTTGGCAACATAAGGGAAATTTTTAGAAAAAGACTTTTCCAACACTACCACAAAAAGATGTGATAAATGTGTCAAAAGAAAAGGTAGATGAAGAGACTAGGAGTGAATTACGAAGGAAAAAGCTTTGTTTCACTTGTAGAGAACCATGGGTTCTAGGACATAGATGTTTGGAGAAAGGTCAAGTGCACTATATTGAAGTTGCTTTAGAATCTGATTCAGATGAGCATGAGGAATTTCATAACACTAAGGAGGAGGAAGAAGAAGAGAAAGAAAAAGAAATCAGCAAGGATGACACTTTAGCAGCATTATCAGGAGTTCCAAGATACCATCCCTTTCGAATTCGAGGGGTACTAGTAGGGAAAAGGTTAACAATTCTTCTTGATAGTGGGGTAACTCACAATTTTATTGATGAGGGATTTGTCATGAAAAGAGGGCTTAAAGAAGAAGATTTTGAGGGATTAAATGTTACTGTAGTTGATGGATTCACTATGCCTTGCACACGGGTGGTGAAACAACTCAAGATGACCTTAGGAGATTATGAGTTATGTGATGAATTCTATGTTGTTGGCATTGGGGAGATAGATCTTGTGTTGGGTGTTCAATGGTTACACTCTATTGGAGGCTATTACATGAACCATCAAACTATGGAGTTTAAATTTCATTCCAATGGGAAAGAAGTCTTATTGAAAGGCCTATCGAATGGAGCACCTAAGGGGGTCTTTGCAAAGAGGATGGAGAGGACTTTTTGAAGAGGACAAGTAGCATGGGCAACAAGAGTCATAATCCATCCAACAAGCTCTCCAAAGAATCAAGGTAATTTCCATTTTGAAATTCAAAATATTCTTGACAAGCATAGTATTGTTTTCAATGACTTGCCTCTAGGATTACCACTAGATAGAGGTTTTGAGCATGTTATAGAGTTAGAACAGGGTGCCAAACTAGTTATAACAACCCCATACTTCCATCCAAGAGGTTATAAAGAAGAAATTGAAAAAACTATTAAGGAACTCCTAGACATGGGATTCATAAGGCCTAGCTCTAGTCCATTTACATCGTCGGTGGTACTTGTCAAGAAAAAGGATGGTACAACAAGAATGTGTATGAACTACAAGGCTCTAAACAAGAAGACCATAAAAAATAGGTATCCCATACCACGCATAGATGAACTCATTAATGAGTTAAATGGTGCTGTATACTTCTCAAAAATTGACTTAAGATTAGGGTGCCATCAAATCTGAATGAGGAGTGAAGATGTGGAAAAGACTGCTTTCAGATGTCACTAAGGGCACTTTGAGTTTCTTGTTATGCCATTTCACCTCGCTAATGCACCTACAACATTCCAATCTTGTATGAATAAGGTATTCAGCCAACATCTTCAAAAATTTGTTTTGGTATTTTTTGATGATATCTTGATTTACAGTAAAACATGGGAAGAGCATCTAAAGCACATAGACATTATTTTGAGAATCTTAGAGCAGAAATCCTTCTATGCTAAGCTATCTAAATGTGAGTTTGGTTTTATAGAGATCCTATATTTGGGACATATTATAAGTTCTAAAGGGTACAGGTTGATCAACAAAAAATCCAAGCAATTTTGGATTGGTCTCCACCCACTAATCTTACACAGTTGAGAGGGTTCTTCAGGTTGTCTAGCTACTATAGGAGATTTACCAAGGGATTGTCTCAGTTTGCTGCCCCCTTAACTTATTTGACAAAGAATGGAGCTTTTGTTTGGGCAGAAGAGGCACAAAAAATATTTGATAAGCTTAAGGAGGTAATGAGTTCATGCCCTATGCTTGCAATTCCATATTTCTCTTTACCTTTTGTTGTTGAATGTGATGCTTCTAGAGAAGTTATAGGGGCTATCCTAACTCAAATGGGACATCCAATAGAATTTGAGAGTAGAAAAATAAATCAATCAGAGAAAGGTTACTCCATCTATGATAAGGAAATGTTGGCAATCATGCATGCACTTCATAAGTTTAGACAATATTTGGTATGTGGGAGATTCATTGTAAAGACAGACCATAATAGCCTTAGGTTCTTCTTGAACCAAAGGGATTTGAATAATCATCAACAAAAATGGTTAAGAAAATTGCAAGCTTATGATTTTGATATTGAATACATGAAAGGAAAGAATGATGTGGTTGTTGATAATCTCTCAAGAAAGCCCACTCTGTGTTCCTTGACATCTATCTTTGCTGACTGGAAAGTCTCCATAATTTTAGAGTATACTAAAGATTCCTTTGCCACCAAGATTTTGGATAAGTTAGTGGATGATAACAGGTACAAGGTTGTTGATGAATTGATTTATTACAAGAACAGGATCTTCTTAGTGCTAGGATCAAAAACTAAGGAGAGGATATTGAGGGCCTTTCATGACACACCTTTGGCTGGTCATCAGGGATACTTCAAGACATACAGGAAAATTTGAGAGTGGTTTTCATGGAAGGGTATGATGGATGATGTCCTTAAACACATTAAGGAATGTATGGTATGCCAACAAAGCAAGAGTGAGCAAAATTTTTCTACAGGGTTGTTGCAGCCACATCCTATTCTTGAACATAAATGGAAAAATATTTCCATGGACTTCATCACTAGGTTGCCCAAGGTTCAAGGTAAGGATGGCATATATGTGGTGGTAGCTAGACTAACTAAGTATGACCATTTCTTTCCTATCACATCTGATTTTAAGGCATCACAAGTGGCTGGATTGTTCTTCAAGGAAATTTTTAGATTATATGGCTTGCCTAGAAACATTTCCAGTGACCGAGACAATAGATTCCTCAGCTATTTTTGGAAGGAGCTCTTTCATTTGGTAGGAACTAAACTCACTCCCAATACTAGCTATCACCCTTAAATAGATGGACAAACAAAGATAGTTAATAAATGGATAGAGGGATAGTTGAGGAACTATGTTTCAAATCAACAACATGTTTGGGTGAAATGGTTGCACCTAGGGGAGTATTGTTACAATACATCTCATCACATGTCTATTGGTATGCCTCCTTTTCATGCTCTTTATCGTCACTAGTACATTTTGGATCAAATTTTGACCTTTATTTTCGACCAATGCTCTTAAAATGCTTGATGAATATTATTTTTTTTGTTTTTATGCCCGAGTTGGTTGAAATTTTGACCAACTTGGGTTCACATAACTCATTTATGCCTGAGTTGGTTGAAATTTTGACCAACTCAGGTTCATCATAAGAAAAAAAGGGGAAAAAAAGTCGTCATTTTGCCACCGGCCGAAGGAGGGTTTGTCTGCATGTGCACCATGTGTGGGAGCTCTTTGAGGTGAGGTAAGTCCATGTTGTTACCTGATCTGGTAGCATATACATTTTTTTTTAAAGTGATAGGCTGCACGTTCATTAAAATCCTCAATATTTTCATGCTTTGGAGATATAGCACTGTATCATGCCAGATACTTTTAATGCTAGAATTTACATCGCTCAGTTTCTTAGTTCATACGAAGTGAATATATAAAGAGTTGGCCATATTTATATAATTTAATGTAATCTGATTTTTTATTTGCTCCAAACTATTTTTTAAAAGATTCCAAATAAGATACATCTTTCATTGCATTTGTTAGCTTTAATTCTTAAAAACCTCGCAAGTGGTCTGCCTATTGCCTCTTAAGGCCATTAATTTGTGTTCTCTCTGTAATTTATGAAGCACGTCCTTTTGTTTTTAATGATCTAAAAGAAACGAAGGGAAAAGGAAATAAATTTGATAGGATTGTAGGGTTATGAGGCATGGGAAAAGGTGGATCCCCTAATAAGTAGCATTCATTAGCTATTGATTGTGTATCCCCCATTACCAGAGGAAAAGAATCAATTTTTGACACCCTTCCACAATACATGCTATAGTTTTTTATTAAGGTTTACACCTACTCTATTCTTTACTCTTAACAATGAAAGTTTAACAACTAGTTTTACTCAATCATTTTAGTTTGGTTTTCAGAAAAAAGGGAAAATAGTCATGGTTAATCTGGCACAAAAACAGGACAGAATGTTGGATCGGCTCTCAAGAAATAATTTCAAGGAGGTGAAGATATGAAGAACATTATGATTATAAGAAATACAAAAGCCCCATTGAAGAGTTGCTCACTGAAGGAATACAAGTTTCGGTGTATGAAATGGAGAAGCTCCTCAATAACACTAAATCTACTTATATTCAGGCAAGCAAGGCCATGGCTTCTACTCCTCTTGATTTAAAAGGAAGGAAAAATAGGATGTAAAATACATCTCAATGGGAAAATTTTCTCTATATTGTAGTACATGGTTATTTCCATTCTGCCATATATCTTTGGTCTTGACCTGACAATTAAAAGATTATGTTAACAACTTACCTAGATACTTCTTGCAGGGACCAACCAAAGAAACTAGAGATTTGATGAAGAGCTCTCTTCCATTCCTTGATAGTGTTTTCATCCTGTCGCTCTAAATGGCTACAATGCTTCTAGAATGCCTGAGTGAATGCACCTCATAAAATAGAGTATCAAGCATCATAGGGTTGCATGTCATAAAACAAGGGAATTATGAAGTCATTCGATCTACACATCCATGCTGCCTCTTCTAGATCCATTGGGGAAAATTTTGAAAAATATTTAGGTTATGCGATGCCTATGCTTCAAAGGGCAACATTCATGCAAACAACATGCAACAACCATATTGGATGCGTGAGGCATCCTAAAAGAACATATGCAATAGAAGCATGCTCACTTTCCTGCTTATGCAATCATTCTGACTTCAATGTCTATGATTGTATTGAGAGTATCAAAACTGCACTAAATGATTAGAAATGAGTCTTGGACTTGGCAAGGATAAACTAGCTTAGGACTTAGTAAGGCTGAACCAACTCAAGACTTGGCAAGGCTAAACCAACTCAGGACTTGAAAAAAATTCAACAAGACTAGCTAAAACTTGGTAGGACTCAACAAAAAACAAATTTCTAGGAGTTTTATCTTAGATGATTTTCATGCACCACTAGGACTCGACCAAGGTCACTCAACTAAGAACATGTTAAGAGTTAGTGCGACTTGACAAGTCTAGGAATTGTGCTTAAATGCATCTACAAGAAGTTAAAATAAAGAAGTAATAAGTTTTGAAGTTTCTAGGGCTTCATGAAGATAGATATGACAAAGTGTGGTGACATTAAGAATAAAATGAGGCAAGCATCTATAATCAAGGTTACAGAAGCATTTTAGATATACCAAAATCTCTATATAAACAATGGTACCCACACATATAAAGCAAACAAGACACTACAAAAATAAAATCCTCACAAATTTCCACTCCTAGAAAGAACAATGTGACACGCTTTTAAATTTATAAAAAATAGTGCTTAGTCTCAACTTATAATTTTTGTAAATACACATTCATCAACTAAGTGGGATCCATAAACCATGAGAACAATGATATTGAAGATGGTTGGGTCCAACTATGTTCCCATTTATAACATGTCAAAAGTATTGGAAGCCAATTTGAGGATGAAAAAATTCAAAGGGAGGTCCAAGCGATCTAGATGTGTCAACAATAAATATATCCTATAATGGATTGATTGCTCACCTCTTTGCCAAAAAGAGATGAGGAGGGAAACCTCTAGATTGAAAGATGATGAAACCTCTCCAAAGAAATGTCAATAGACTAGAAAATAAAAGTGACCTTAAAAACCAAGAACACCAATGCTTGGAGGACCCAAGGAGAATCTCCAAAGAGGAAGGAAATGTCAAAAAAGGATGAAGCATAATCACCTATATATTGAAACTTATATACAAACTAGGAGAGTTTGAAGATATTCTTGAGGCAAAGGAGGTGGGGTGGAAATTTTGGTTTAGATGGCACATCAAGGGACCATCTATTTTCACTAAATCACATGTTAAAGCTTAATGGTTTGAACCCTCCTAATCCATGCCTAATAAGTAAATCCCAAGCAAGGATCTCAAATGTCTGCACCATTTAGTACCATGGTTATTCATTGCATTAAAAATCATTTGTTCAAAGAGATATCTTGGAAATGTACCAAAAAGCATGGACATTCTAGAATGGAGAATAGGGTGTACCCATGCAAAGACAAGACTTAAAAGCTAGTTTCCTTGAAAGAAAAGAACCAATGACTTGAAATATCAATAAGGATAAGATGGTGCAAGATCATTTGGACCTTTTGTGCATTCCTACTAAAAGTTGTTGCTAATCCGGTTGAATTTTTATATGTTCTCTTTGTTTCAATTTCTTGGGTTCTCTTTATTGTTGCAAGAAATATAATTGGATATTATCATTTCAAACTTCATATCTACTTTCTCTTAATGGGATAGTTCTGCAAACATAGCCTATGAACTACATGACCTTTGGCAACTATTATGATAGCAACAACTATACTATTGAGCATTTTAAAGAATGTTAGGCAATATTCTAACTGTTGACTATGAAGTTGGTATAGATAATAATATTTATTACCTACAATTATCTACAACTAATATTAGTGGAGGTTGAGTGTAGTTTTCTGCATCTGATCATATTGACCATGTATGTAGATGACTATACTATACATGATAAAAAGCCTTGAAAAAGATGGGTTACTTTTGGTGGAATTATAAGCCAAGAATCCTGCCAAGGTAGATTAAAAATAAGAAAAGATAGACGTAACACTGAAGGTAAACAGTGGTATTATCAATTATGGTGTTGAAAGAACAACAAGGGTTGTTAGAAAAAGAAACTGAGGATGATGTTATTTGTTAACAATATAGTACATAAAATAAGGGTACTAAAGTTTGGTGACCTTGTATGCTAGTTAAGTGCCAATAAATGTAGTTGCAACTAGATTCATGGATCACAACTTGTAATTAGAACTTGAGTTTTGAATACTTTTATGTTATGTTGATATTGGTTGCTCAAATGAAACACAAGTTATGAGTTAATTATATTCCTTCTTTATGTTAGAAGAGATTGTGTGTAAAGAGTTACTTGAAAGGTGGCCTTTCACTTAGTTTTTCTTTGATTGCATTAGAAGTGATGGGTCTGCATTGGGACCCCAATGTATCATAAATGAAATGTGGAAATATCTTATATTGATTTTATTTACATTAGTACTGTCTACCTTATTTAAAGGACCGAAACTGGCATTACATTTAAAGTCCTTGAGAATATCTCCAAGATGTCAGCAAAAACCCTACCAATAAAAAAAAAAATTCTTCCAATAGGAATTACTTTGGCACCCTGACATTATAAATTAAATGAACAACAATACACTGCTAAACTAGTGATTGAGGAGGAAATCAAGTTTTTGAAGTTACAATAAATCATCAATTAGAAGATACTCAACTATTTTAAATATACTAAAGCTTACTCTTATCCTAGAGGTTACCCAAGCTACAAAAGTGGAACAATACAACCTTATAGCCAATGTAGCATGTCTTGTTAATTTTTGCCAATATTAATGGCTTTAAGGATAAAGCATCACTTTGTTGAGCTGAGAGTGAACACACTCAATTATTCCACCTAGAAAAAAATTTTAAACAATATTGTCACACTAAAGGATCTAATCTATTCTAGGAAATTAAAAAATTCCCCAATTTGTGTTCAAGCTAAATATCCCCAAATCCTTTCATAGACTCATTCCATAACCAATGAATAAAAGTTGAAACTTTTTGGGCATTTTGTTTCAATGAATTGGAAATGAAATGGCTAAATAGTTGCATATGCACAAAGTTACCATTGATGGGGAAATGAGACAATCTATCACCTTCTCTACAAGACTCCAACCAAGAGATCCTTTGAGTCCCTATCCATTTATACTAAGATCAGAGAATATTTATATAGCTTTCCCTCTAGAGCTCCAACCAGAAGATCCCTTGAGCCCCTCATAGGAGAATCTATGTAAAACCTTGTATCAAGCCAAGGAACAAATGAAACATAATGGCATGCCAACAATTGGAGAAGGAATCAAATACTAAAACTGATTCATTCTTGTAGACTTGGCCTGAGTTTAAGACCCGCCTTGATATCTTTAAATCTTTAGATCTGTGTAACCAACAATTCATAAACATTAAACTATGGGTTTTTTTATTTCAATCAGTTAGCAATCAAGTGGATAGACTATTGCACCTACACTCCCACCTACAGAACTAAGCTTAATGGAGAAGTAGGACAATTTTTTCTTTCTTTGAAGAACTCAAAAAAGGATATGTCTAGGCCCATATCTGTTTATAATAATGTGGGAGAAACTATGTAGAAAAATTCTTGAAACTAATGAATAAAAGAAGCAATACAACACCCAACAATTAAAAGAGGAATCAACCACAATAAACCATAACTTTTCTAATAATACTCTCTTGTTCACTACTGTATTCTTGAAACTTCTAAAGAGATGAAACACCTTGACCAAATTCTACAAATTTATAAAATAGATGTACAAAACCAATACAAAAAAATCTATTATCAGTTTTACACAATAAGATGCAAATGGGGATATATAGAATACACCATTAAAAGATACAAATTTAGAACCAATGTGGGTTGGTAGGAGATGTTGTCACATACATGCAAAATATCTCCACCAAACTAGAAAAATACAAGTCAGGTGATAAAAGCAAAACTCCACTAGTCTAAAAAAAACTAAGACACATGATGCAAGTACAACTAAATGAATGTTGTAATTCATAAATTTAGGAGTGATGATTGTTTGTTGATTTAATGTATTTGGAAGTGATGAATGGTAAATGATCATAAAAAAATTTCTTCTTTTATATATTATTCGTGGAAGGTTCAACACTTGTCATAAAAATTGAATCACCACTTTAAATTAATATGTTATTCCCCAACTTTATCTCCCTTGGATGCCCTCCTTAAACAAAACCTCTTCTTTATATCTTACAATGTACGAGTCACTTTTGTTCACCACATGTGCCCCTTGCATTGGTCACAGCCTTTCACAATTACCACCCTTCAAATAAGGTCAAACTCTTCATCATTGTTGACCAAATGAAGGTACTTCCTTACTATCTTCCCCTCCCTTCTTCCATCAATCCTTCCTTAATTCCTATGCTCCCTTTATGCATATCAGAACTATCTTATATCTTAGGCCAAAATTTACTATGGTTATCTTATGATTATCCAATCTTCCATGCCTTCAAAAGAAGTCTTTCCCCGCTGTTTATATCTAAATGAGCCTTTCAGACAATTTAGAAGCATTTTTCTACGTTTAGTTTATCCTCATCCTCTTTTTATTAGTATTGTTGCATTTATTTTATGCATCTTCATTTATTTTGGGGATGATGTGACATGAATAGTGGATGTATATTATTTTGAATTTTACACATGCGATCCGATAGATTTTATTACAGGCATTTTTGAATCTCTGTTTCAGTATAAAGAATGGTGAAAAAGTTGGCAATGACTCTAACATCCCTCTTTGTTATCTAGCGATGGAAAAAATTGGAACCATTCTTAATGAGATTTACAAATTGAGCCAAGAATGGTCCAAGTGTCTACAGGTGGGCGTTGTGAGTAGACTATGCAAATTCAGCTCTATTTCCTTCCTTTTGCTAGTGTTCGGTGCAGGTTTGCATTAATTTAGAATACTACACAGGTAGTGACTGATTGCTATCACTGAGATCCCCTCTCAAGTAATAAAGAACTACACCAAGTTTTCTAGCATACATTTTCATCTACAAGTCACCTATGCCTCGTATAACTCTCAAAGGTTTTGGCATGTTAATTGAAGCCAATCTCTCTAAAATCTTACTTTAATTTTATCTTTCCATTAAGATTCCTTAACATATATAGTTAGAATGTACAAAATTCCTAACCTCTTAGCTGTAGCTCCCTAGAGACTATCAATTCTTTATTCTACTTTAAAACTTTCCATATGTGATCTTGAATCTTCTATAGTTATAGCATGCCCAAGAAGGTATTCATGTCTACATTTTAATTTTACATTCTTCTTGAAATATAAACATTAATAATTCTTCCTATAAGATAATCTTCAAAAAGACTAAACTTTTGAGCCTAGATAGTAACATACACAACCTAGAAATAATAAACCTTGAGAAAATTGTAATGACATCATTTACTAGTATGTTGTATATCCTTTTTGTTAATAAAAAATGGTAGTGCTAATCACCATAGTTTTTAAATAAGAAAACTGACTAAATACTCTAGAAGAAGAAACCATTGCATCAGTTGACAATAGGATGGACAAAACCAAAGAGACTGAATTTAATGTGAAAATAAAATATGTAAATGGAAAAAAAATCATCTGCTATAATATGAAACTATCTTAACAATGAGCTTTGAATTTTTGTGTCTCAAAAGTCAAAGCATATGAAAGTGATACTTTAACAGTCAAAGGACTCTACCAGTAACACAACTAAATTTTGTATGTTCTCTCTCACTTCTAGCATGTAGCATGATGGTAGAAGATATTTCTTCTATTTAGAAAATTATAACACTTTCAACTATTTTATGAATTCTAAATTATCAGATCAAATTTACAAATGGACAAGATGTGGGGCAATTCCAAGTATAGCGACATTTGATCCATTGGAGCCAAGTTTTAAATTACAATTACACTTACCAAACTAATCCATGGAAAAGAATCATTATAATTTATGAGATGATGTTCTTCAGCAGTTGTAATTAGAAGTTAAATTCATGTATCTCTAGGATTCAAATACCAAAGGAGGGAATCTTATTCCTTAGTAACCCCATGATCTAACATGACTTAAGTTCAAGTGGGATAGGATGAGAGGTTAACTTCATAGTTCTGAAATCCTTTGCCTAGGTACACTAGTTCAACTGTAGGACAATCCTAAGATGTTGGATACACCTCTAGTCAAGGGTCACACCAAGATGACAAGAGTTTTAGGATTTGACTGATAAGGTGTAGGACTCTTACGCTAGTGGCATAGTAATAGAAATGGTTAAGTTTATCCTAGTGCCTATGTGGCAATATCATGGTGCCTAAGTAGCATAGTAATTGTAATGTGCGCCAGTCACTTCTAGGAAACTTTACAATGTAGATCTTTACTAACATTTAAGTATACTATAAGTTGATCTCTTGTGATTGTAAAGGCTTTTGGTCTTTTTAAAAAGTTCCCCAAAGGATACAAAAATTGTTTTGTAACTGGAACCTTTAAACTTCTAAATCAAGTAACGGAAAAATGAGATTGACTGTTTCTATCTGTTTATCCATTGTGTAATTTTATATGGAGTATTTTGTTTTCTTCATTATCTAGCAAGCACCCAAAAACTTTTTAATAAATTAATGTCTTTGAATAAATGAATTAATGATGGTACTTCTGATTCTCCAGCTCTAGCTAAATCAAGTTCTATAAACTCAAAAAAGGCAAATGGTTCTGATGCTGTAGCTATAAGTCTTACATTCAAAATCAACAACAAGGTTTCATACATAATAGTACTAAAAGGTGTGTGTCTTTTTGGGGTTCAAGTTTTAAACTGCAAGTGCACATATTTGTATATTAAATTGGCACCTTCTATGCTCAAATGGTTGCTGATCTTTGTTTCATGGCTTTCTATTCCACCACATAGTGTAATTGTGCTGAAAGCAGAAAGTATAGCAGATAAAACATAGTGGGTTAGCAAAATTATGACCTTATTCAACCTTCAAAAGGCATATCAATAGAAGGACCAGTATTATTGTTGTCTTGATCTTATCCATTATTCTATACTAGGTGTGTTTTTTTGGTAGAAGGGTGCTACTACACATTTTGCAAACATCTACGCCTTCTAAAAATTATAGGATCATTTTAGTTACATTTGAAAACATTAATCAAGAAAAACCATATGTGTAGATATAAACATTAATCACATGATGTCCAATTTATTTGTAGATATATTTTCCTGTGAAGAAAGACCATGCCTGACAATATGAATGCTGAACAAAATGAGAAAATGGCTGCATCGTGGGCTTAGTTTTGAAGAAAACCTAATAAATGTTATTGTCCTTGCAAGAAGTGTAAAGGCTTAAAGACTTGAAGAATTCTAATCACAACAGCCCAAAGCCATTGTAGGCAACATGGTCATGTTGAAGGGGGCCACGATTTTTGTCCATTGCTGAATGTGGATTTCCTACTGGAGGAAGATGGAGGTGTGAATATCCAAGTTGAGGATAACACTGTTGGAAATATTCAAGATATGACAAGTTACCGAGAGGGGAGGGGTGAATCAGTAACTTTTAAAATTTCAAACAATAAAACTGCATACTGATATATTCACCATTCATCCAAGTAACCTATTGTAAGCATGAAACAAAATCATTTGCAACACTTGAACACACAGATTTGGTGACCCAGAAACCTTCCAAATAGAAAGTAAAACTGGGGTGGGGATGAAACCCACAAAGCTTCGTTACTGTAGTATGAAGTTGGTCGGTTAAGGCTTACAATGACCACTTCTGGTGATCTGCCCTGTTAGGAGCACAAAGGATTGCTAGATCCACCTTGTTAGAGGATTTACAAACATACAATAAAGTATGCACTCTATTAGGAGATTTACAAAAGACTGTTAAGTCTACCTTGTTAAAGGATTTACAAAAACTGATTCACCTGTTAGAATGAAATAGTGGATCTGATTACAACTGATTGCTGATAAGATCCGCTATGCTCTGATTCACCTTGATGTGATAGATAAAACTTTTCTGCTCCAAAACTTGACCTTGCTGAATACCTTCACAACTCAGCACACATACTTTCGCACGCATGTATTTCTTTCACACTTTCACATTTTCATTCATTACCATTACCATTACCATTACATTTGAATGATACAATACATTGCATATATATACCATCCAAATAAATAATACATGCAAGGTCAGCCAAAACAACAAGTGCAAATCTCTATACAAAGTCGGCCCAAGGTAAAAACTCGGGTTCACTGAACTGACTTGGTGTCCTTCTGATACTCGACATCCACTACGTTACTCAGCATCGTCATGCACTCAGTAGAAGTGAAGGCACGGTCCATACTAAACACTTCGAGTAGTTCTGAACTCGGTAACCACTGGAGACTCGGTAGAAGAGATGTCACTCGGTGAACACTTCTATCTGAACTGTAGCTCGGTGATAGTTAGTTTCCTTGATAACCGTCTGAGCTCGATAAAATTAATTTCCTTGATAACCTCAGGAGCTCGGTTATCACAAAGTTCTCGATCAATACTAAGTACATCTTCACTCAGTCAAAAGTGATTCCTTTCTTTACCTCGAACACTCGGTAAACACTGGCTTCTTTGTTCACCTCGATCACTCGGTAAACACTGACTTCTTTGTTCACCTTGATCACTCGGTAAACACTGAGAACTAGGTAAAGCTTGGCTTACAAAGTAATGTCCGGTGAGAGCTCGGTAAGCATTCAAAATCCAATAAGTGTTGTAACTAATGACAAAAATGTATCATAATGCCAACAATCTCCCCCTTTGGCATTAGTGAGAAAAACACTTATGAGACAAAATTTATCTGACATGCTGATGACTGATTCTGAATATACATAGCTTCGTTATATACAACTCCCCCATAGAATGTACATACAGTATTTACATAAGCTGTATATCTCTTCCTTTGTACAATTTTTCCGAAAACACTTATTCACCCATAGTATACATATCCAACAATAATCTCCCCCTTTTTGACAATAATGCCAAAGAATAAAAGAATATATATACTTATATAGAAACACCAAAATGAGAGATGAACTCTGAATGTACCTGAAGAATAAGCTGGAGAGTCTTATCCCAATTATCTTGCAAAATTTTGTAGGTGGAAAGAGCTACTTGAACTTCAGCCGAAAGTTCAATCACATGGTCTGCAATGGAGAAGTTATTATCATGGATTAATGTCTTTGAATGTGCAATGTGCTTCTACATTGAATCCATGATGGGAAGGATCATGTTTTGGATATCTATCAATGTAGATCAGATCCTTGCCTCTTCTCTCAATAGCTCTGCCTGCTTCTCTAACAAAAATTTGATCCTAAGGTGATGAGATGAGCTTGAACTGGGGTCAAGCTTCAAGTTCTGTGCACTCACCTTCAGATCCTCATCAATTTTATTTAGTTTCTCTCTTATTCCCTTAGTGTACTCGGTAACATCACAAAGCTTAGCAAAAAGAGATGTTACATTATTAAAAGAATTTTTCATATCTGCCAAAACTGAGGCTAATGCAACCTGATTTATTGCAATGTTCTGGGCAATGTGCCACAACACCTTATTATCAAATTTCTTTGTTGCACGCTCAATTAGCTTTTCTTGTCCGGAGGCATCTTCATTAAATTTATTAACTGCCTCTTCCAATTGAATCAAAATGTGTTGAGAAGTATCAACATCAACACCTATAGCCTCAGTAATTATGTTCTGGGCATCCTCAATTATCCTATATTCCTTATCCCTTTCCGATCTTAACTGCATGTGAGTAGCCTTTTTCTCAATAAGTTGACTAGCATACCTCATTTCTTCAATGGTAGCATTATCAAAGTCAATCTTTGGAATTACTATCTCTATGTCCAAGTCAATGTCTTCAAGAATTTCCTTTCCAGTGATCATAAGTCTTAATGGTTGCTTTTGTTTGACTTCTAAGATGACTGGTTTGACCTTTGGAATAGACACAATAGTAGAGACAGAAGGACTAGTAGTAAAAACTGGGATGCTTGAGGGTTGAGTGCCAATAGGAGTATGTACAAGGTCAAAAATTTGAGTACTAGCCAAAAATGGTGATACACTCGGTAATATAGTATCTAAGCTCACTGTGCCTGAAGTAGATGGCGACAAAATTGTAGAACAAATTGGAGTAGTCAAAATTGGAGAACTCATAGCAATACCAATTGATGATGATGGAGTCGAGGAGGCCAACTCGGTAGATGAAGAGGGGTGCAGCTCGGTAGACGAAGTGGTAGTCACTTCCACTGATGATACCTGGAGCTGAGATATGGCAGGTGTAGATGGTAAATCTGGTGTAGATGAACCTGCTGAAGCTGACTCCAACCTTGATGATGTCACAAGTTTAGCTGGGGAGTGAGGAAGGGATGCAATAACTGCTACTGCAAATTTTACCAGATCATCCTCCTTATCTTCCTCTTCAGCTTCTTCCTCTTTGTCTTCTTCCTCTTTCTCTTCCATCATTGCATGCAACTCTCCCGGTGTAACTGTGATGGATGGAGCGCTATCTGATTCATCACTGCTGATGCTGCTGTCATCATCCTTTATTTCTACTAGTTCTACACTAGGCTTATGTAGATGATAGATGTTTTTCCACATGTTTGTAGCATCATTTAAAACATGCTCTATATCTTTGATCAAAATCAAACAAGTTTGGAATCTGATCATCATTTTACCTTCATAGGTTTTCAATTCAGATTTTACCTCTGCTCCAGTGAGACTAGGCCAAAGATTCTTCAGGGATTGCTCATATATATCTTTTACCGTCTTGGTGGCTAACTCCCATCTTGACTATACTCTCTCCAGTAGTTCTTTAGAGATATGAGGAACAATCTGGTCCGGGGAGTATTTCCATTTTCCCATTTTGTTAAGTACCAATTCCTTAATCTGCATTTTCTCTGCATCAGTCCTTGTCTCAAATTTCAATGCCTTGAAATTTGTGATGCCAGCTCCTTCTTCCAATGATTTGAGCCTTTGCTCGAATATAGGTGCAGGCTTGACCAATACAGGTTCCTGAATACCTTTTCTTGTCCTTCGAGTAAATACTGCAGTAGGCTGCTTCTTGGGCTTGGTAATGATTACCTTGCCTTACTTCTTTGCTGGTTGCTCTTCTTCTGATTCTTCTTCTCCTTCTTCTTCTTCTTCTTCACTTTCTTTATCTTCACCTTTTCCCTCAGTGAGCATAAGAGGACCCATTGCAGTTTTTAGTTTGGCCACTTTCCTCTTACCTTTGCTAATGGCCTGTGGAATTTTGATTTCCAATTCAATTCTGGCCTTTGCTTCATCATAAGTACCAAAAATCCATTGCCTTGGGTCTACTGGCTCATTTACCAGTGCTTCAATGATATCCCTTGTTTCATCAATATTTACCTCATATGGAAGAGGTTTCACCCATGCAACTTGGGGTCTAACTGCCTGTATGTACACCTTGTCACAGTCAACCATAAAACATACGTCATCTTTATATTCTTCAACAAGCCTAAGAGGAATTTTGAATCAATTATTCATCCTCTCCTTAAAATCTTCAAAATAGTTATCCATGATACTATCAAAATTTTCTCCCATCTCTGCTATAAACTCTTTAATCTGATACAAAATTGGGACATCTTTTCTCCATTCTACGGTTCCCTTTGATGGAAAGAATTTTTGTACATAAAATAGTAAACATATTAACAGAGATCCAAATTTATAGGGGTTATTCTTTGATGTCCTTATACTATCCATGTTCTTGTTTAACTGCTTCAACATTACTTCTGACAGATCAAACTCAAGATTCTTCTTTACAATTTTCAGGGCCAAATCCACAGCTTCACACGGTACACTATTTAACCTACTGGAACTATATAACTTATATGCAATAATATGTATGCCAAATCTTAGTTTCGGATCTATTACAGTGTTAACCTTCAAACCTCTACCATCCCATTTGGCTAGGGTTTGCCTCTGTAACTCATCCTGTCCTAGGGTTTTGGTGGTTTTGGCTTTGCTGAGCATCGGGAGACCCGTGATTTTGTGAATCATCTTCTTGGTTATCAAAACGGGTTGTTCCAATCACAACTGACCATTATGCACTCGACTCAAGATATACCTAATCCATTTGGTTTGGAAGTTTCTAGGCATATGCGCAATGTGAGTCAAACCTTTAGTTTCCAAATGCTTGTGCTCAATTTTGAGAGAACCATTTACACATAACTCCGCTAGGGCATTATCCATGTCCAATGTCCCTATTTCTTGAATAGCACACTTAAAATGAGTGCGAATGTTGTTCATAAGGAGTACCTTGGTTGAAATCTGTGATTGAGCTCCATTGGGATCGAGCGATTCAGCGATGGCAGGAACGAGCTTGAACATAGGTGCCTTCCATTCCGTTCCCTTCACAAGCATTTCGGAACCCTTCTTCGCCTTGCTGCTGCTGGTGCTTGCGGATGCCATTGCTGCTCGGTGAGTGAAAAGGTTTTATAAGAATACTTCGCTGGAAAATCTCTTCAAATCGCTTGAACTCACTTGAAAGCCCTTTTTTTTGTGTAAATCTGGAATTCGCGATGAAAAATGAGGTTGAAATCTGCCCTTTTGATGAAAAATTTGCCATTAATGTTCAGTACGGAGATAGCTGCGATCGACAGACTATCATCCACTAGCTCGGCTTAAACTTCGCAACTCGGTGACCAAAAGAAAATAGGTTAAACCGACCTTAACTCGGTAAGAGAAGAACCAACCATGCTCGATAAGTGCAATTTGGTGAAAGAAGCCTTATTGCACCTGACTGAGCTCGGTAAGGTCATGTACCAACCATGATCCTGATGTATCTGAAATATTGATTTGATCATATTTTCATTCTAGGACTACTTAGGATATTGCTTTGTAGATACAGTCCTGGTCTTATCCTGATGAGTCTTAATTGGAAATGGTAGAGTCACTCACTTCTTGAGTGACCATTCCATCACTTGAATTATCTGGCTCGGTAGACTTAGGAATCCATTGCTACTTCATTTGCTTCCGAATATTGTCTACTTTGATTTTTTTCTCATCCTCGACTTTCTTTATGTTCATGCAGTTTTTAGATATATGACCAAGTTCTGTACATGTATAACATCTTACAGTGGTATCCCTTTTTCTTAGGTGATGCCTTGCACAGTTTATGCCAGTATGACCATATTCTCCACAATAATGACATCTGCACCAAGTGTTGTAGTCCCAACCAAATATTGCTTTGAGAAGTTGTTCAGCTGGATTAAATGATTTGGATTTGCATTGTGATGCCTTATGACCTTGCTTTTGGCATTTGTGACATTTACCTTCAAATTTTGGTTTCTCTTTGCATTCATTGGCTTTGTGTCCATGCTGATTGCAATTGTAGCACTTTCCATTAAATTTGCCTTTTCCATTGCTCCAACATCTGTTAGATGTATGACCTAACTTACCATAGTGGCTGCAAGTAGGTCTTTGATTCTTTTGAGTACCCTGTTTGGAGGATTCACCTTCTTCCTTGTATCCAAGGCCTGCTTTACCATTTTTTTCTTCATTTTGCAGATTCAATTGATCCATGTCCTTTTGAGATTTTACCATTCTCTCATTGACTTGTTTTTCAGAGATTAGATCACTTTGTAAGCTTGCATTGATTTGCCTTTCAGTAATTAAGTCATTTCTCAAATTCTCATTCTCAGATCTTAGATTCATAATTTCTTCATTTGCATTAGATAATTAAGTTACAAGATTTTCAAGCTGAGAAGATTGATTATTCCTTACCTCTAAGTCTTTAGCTGCCTTGTTTCTTTGCTCCAAGATTTCACATAGCCTGATGGACTGGATTTCTTGTTCCCTTTTGAGCTTTCTTACTTCTTCCTGCAGAGATCCATTCTTTTCTAAAAGTTCTTTGATTGCTTTGTCAGCTTCATCTGAACTACTTAATGGTGAGAGATCTTCAATATTTTCTTGAACATACTGATGGTCATTCATTTGCCTTGCAAGTTCTTTTCTTCTTTTCAAGGATTGTGAAAGATGCTCTTTTCCTTCATTGAGTTGAGCCATGGCCATTTTCAGATCTAGCTGTTCATTCTCAATAGTTTTGTCAAGTTTGAATATTTCCATTGTCCTTGATCTTTGCTCAAGCTGTGAAACTTTTATCTTGAGAACCTTATTTCTCTGATACCAATTGTTGGAAATATTCAAGATATGACAAGTTACTGAGAGGGGAGGGGTGAATCAGTAACTTTTAAAATTTCAAACAATAAAACTGCATACTGATATATTCACCATTCATCCAAGTAACCTACTGTAAGCATGAAACAAAATCATTTGCAACACTTGAACACACAGATTTGGTGACCCAGAAACCTTCCAAATAGAAAGTAAAACTGGGGTGGGGATGAAACCCACAAAGCTTCGTTACTGCAGTATGAAGTTGGCCAGTTAAGGCTTACAATGACCACTTCTGGTGATCTTCCCTGTTAGGAGCACAAAGGATTGCTAGATCCACCTTGTTAGAGGATTTACAAACATACAATAAAGTATGCACTCTGTTAGGATATTTACAAAAGACTATTAAGTCTACCTTGTTAAAGGATTTACAAAAACTGATTCACCTATTAGAATGAAACAGTGGATCTGATTACAACTGATTACTGATAAGATCCACTATGCTCTGATTCACCTTGATGTGATAGATAAAACTTTTCTGCTCCAAAACTTGACCTTGCTGAATACCTTCACAACTCAGCACACATACTTTCGCACGTATGTATTTCTTTCACACTTTCACATTTTCATTCATTACCATTACCATTACCATTACATTTGAATGATACAATACATTGCATATATATACCATCCAAATAAATAATACATGCCAGGTTGGCCAAAATGACAAGTGCAAATCTCTATACAAAGTCGGCCCAAGGTAAAAACTCGGGTTCACTGAACTGACTCGATGTCCTTCTAATACTCGGCATCCACTACGTTACTCGGCATCGTCATGCACTCGGTAGAAGTGAAGGCACGGTCCATACTAAACACTTTGAGTAGTTCTGAACTTGGTAACCACTGGAGACTTGGTAGAAGAGATGTCACTCGGTGAACACTTCTATCTTAACTATAGCTCGGTGATAGTTAGTTTCCTTGATAACCGTCTGAGCTCGGTAAAATTAATTTCCTTGATAACCTCAGGAGCTCAGTTATCACGAAGTTCTCAATAAATACTAAGTACATCTTCACTCGGTCAAAACTGATTCCTTTCTTTACCTCAAACACTCGGTAAACACTGGCTTCTTTGTTCACCTCGATCACTCGGTAAACACTGACTTCTTTGTTCACCTCGATCACTCGATAAACACTGAGAACTAGGTAAAGCGTGGCTTACAAAGGAATGTCCAGTGAGAGCTCGATAAGCATTCAGAATCCAATAAGTGTTGTAACTAATGACAAAAATGTATCATAATGCCAACAAACACTCTCATGGAAGAAGATGATAATGTGCCAGAGGACATGATTGAAGAAGATGGTATTGGGGCAGGTGATGAAGAGGCTCACAATGATGGTACTAGCGAATCTGATAATGATGATGAAGATGGTCTTGATATACCTTTGCTTGAGAAGGCACATGAGCCCTTATACAAAGGCTCCCAAACAACTCTACTCTTGGCTATAGTGTTGTTGGTGAATGTAAATGTTATGAATGGTATATCTAATGTAGCAATGTCACGTATCCTAAGGTATGTCATTTTTGTCATTTTCAATGTTAGCATACAATTACTATTCATTATATTAACAATGCATATTTGTTGTTGTAGCTTGATTAGTGAGTTTTTGTTACCACCATCAAACATTTTGCCTCATTCATACCGAGAATTATCTAACATTATGGATCAGATTGGAATGAAGTATCAAACAATACATGCATGTCCCAATGATCACATTCTATATCATAATCAATATGAATTTGCAGTAGAATGCCTTGATTGTCATAGTAGTAGATATTGGTCAGATCAAATAACAAAAAAAGTGCCTCACAAGGTTCTTCGGTACATTCCCATTATTCCACGTCTTCAATGGTTATTCAGGTGCGCTACCTTGGCATAATTTATGGATTACCATGCACGCAATAGAAGTCAGGATGACATTATGTGAATTCCTACCGATGGTTTTGCATTTAAAGAGATAGAAGAAACATGGCCACACTTTAAAGAAGAACCTCGTAATTTGAAGCTTTCATTGGCAGCGGACGGTGTCGATCCATATGGAGATATGAGATCTGTTTACTCAGTGTGGCCTATTTTTGTTATTAATAATAACATTCCTCCTTGGATGTCCATAAAGAGGGAGCACATAATGTTGTCAATGATTGTGCCAGGTATTTTTATCATTTTATAGTTATCTAAATTAATTTACAAATAGCGCATGAAAATGGTCATAATAATAATGTAATGTTTATGTTCATTCAATTGCTAGGTAAATACCAAGTGAAAGATATGAACGTGTATATTGAGCCCCTGATTGACGAGTTGTTGAAGTTATGGAATGGCATCACTATGTATGACATCTCTAGACCGATAGGACATCGACAATTTCAATTCCATGCAATGCTTGTATGGACAATACATGATGCCCTTGGGTTAACTCATTTTTGTGGTATGTTATATTGTTAATATCACATATTTTTGGTCTGTTATAATGCTTACACATTACTATCAAATGTTTAAGTTGTGCATGATAATTGTACATGATCCACTTCTACATGATCTTGTAGGTCTTCAGACAAAGGGAAAATTTGCATGTCTAGTTTGTGGTCCGAAGATGAAATCTCGTCATTCGAGAACTTTAAGAAAGCAAGTGTTTGATGAGTTTAGACACTTTCTCCATAGTAATCATAGGTATCGAATTGCCAAAAAACATATTTTCAATGGGAAAGAAGAGACATCATCAAGGCCACGAAGAATGACACCTCATTTATGGAAGTTGGAATATGATTGACTAAATTGTCGAGGTAATATCCAATTTGTCGTCCAAAGTTTAAAATTTGTATTTTTATATTATCTTATAGTTACTAATGTTGTAATTGATGCTTGTGAAGGTCATCAAGGCATCAATGACAAACTTCTTAGAGGAATGAAAAGTTATCCTACTCAATTTAGTAGGTTATCGTACTACAAGGATCTCCCAATTGCACATTTGTTTGATACTATGCATATTGGAAAGAATGTAACAGAGACACTATGGAAAATGTTGGATGGAAGGCATGATAGAGAACAAATTGCCAAAATTTGTATTGACATTCATGAATCCAATCATGCACTAAAAGCTTCCATTGAATCAAATAGCAATGGAGATTGCATAAATACAAGCGCCCTTCCTTGGTTATTAACGGAGCAACAGAGCGATGCATTACAATAAGTCATAAAAAAAACAAAATTTCCAACAAGGTTTGCTGCAAATATAAGCACTCTTCTATCAAAGAAAGGTGATTTTGGGCTTGGGTTGAAAACACATGATTGGCATACCTTCCTCAAGGTAAGTCATGTTCTCCATTTACAGTATATTTGTAAGATTAAATGTACTACCTATTGCATTATTTAATAATATATTGAAATGATCATTTTTAATGATTGCAGTTCATCCTACCTCTATCCCTTCCACAACAGTTTGACAATAGTATTAAACAAGTTATATATGATCTTGGAAAATACACGAGGTTAGAAGTGTTTTTTCTTAGATTTGTAGATGTCTCTTAAATCTATTGTATAATTTTATTTCAAATCTCATTTATGTGGTTTTTTGTGTTGAATCTCTTTTAGGTGGTTATCATCTAAAGAAATTGACAAAAAAGACATAAAATACTGGAAGAAAAAAATTCCACAGCTTATGTGTGAAATGCAAAATTGTTTACCTCCAACCTTTTTCAATGCTCAAGAACACTACCTCATACATCAAGTTGAGGAGATTGAACTGTGTGGACCTGTACAAGCTAGATCAATGTGGATGGTTGAGAGGCACTTGAAATTTATGAAGGGCTTGGTTCGACAAAGAGCACATCATGAGGGTTCTATGATAGAGGGATATATGATATACCAGACCATGGTGTACATTACTGAATATCTTCCAAAGTTTGCAGCAGATATCCATGTAGATCGCATTTGGGATCCCAACTCTAATGACAAATTTGAAGGGGAGTACCTGAGGGGGAAAGGTAGATTGAGGAGGGTGACAAGTAATTATAAGTTTTTTTTTTGTAGTTTAATAATTATTATTCATTATCAATATATATAAGTTGTTTCTAACTAGTGTAATTGTCTTCCTTATAGTTGGTCGTGAGTGGGATGCACTGTACTTGTATATTGCAAACAATCTTGATTGGATGACGGTATGGATTGAGCAATCTCAAGAAAATGGTCACTCATTAACATGGGATGGTGTTGTATCATTGGTTAAAGAAGCTCATCATAATGGAGATCCCAATGTTACAGAAATGGTACTTGATCTAATATATGGCTTAAGAATTACAAAGGTATGCATAAGATTAGTAATCATCAGACATAAGTTTAATATCAACTCACAGATCGATGAAAATATTCTTGACATGTTTGAATAATTGCAGGTCAAACACCACAAAGCTATGTACTACCATGGCTATAAATTCCGCACCAAAAAGTCAGATGAAATGAAGAAAACGTGTGATTCCGGGATAAGTGATGTCTTCGCGATCACCAATATTTCATCTAGAACTGACATACATCCTCAATGATCTGAAAATTGATACTATGGTATTTTGGATGATATACTTGAGTGTGACTTTAATTCATTCAAAATAGTTCTATTTGTCGTCAAATGGTTCAGGTTACGACTGAATCGAAATGATCCTGATAGGACTGTTATTGAACATGATAGTGGATTTACTATGATTAATACAAGGTCATTTGAGCCATTCGGAGATGAGCCCTATGTTCTTCCAAGCCAGTGCGAGCAAGTGTTTTATTTTGGTGTTCCATAGAAACCAGGTTGGTCATTTGTTGTTAGACATGACCCAAGAGGAAGGCCAGTAAAGTATAATGTAATCAAAGAAGAAGAAATTGAAAAAGCAAAAGAGGAAGTAAATGATTATCAGGAACAACAGTTACCCAGTGGTGAAGATGAAGAAGATGGTGATGATTTTGGTCATGCTGACGATAATGGTGATAATGATGATGACAATGTTGATGACGATCATGATCATGGCGATAATGGTGATGATGATGATGGTGATGAAGATGATGATGACGATGATGAAGATGGTGATGATGATGATGATGATGCTGATGATGACATGGATGAAGATCATGATGATCAATGAAATGTCCAGCTAGGATCAATGTCAACTATGATGGGGTTTTGTATGACCAAAATTTTCTTTGTAAACCATATGTGCACATATAAACATTAAGTAGAACATGTCAAAGTTTTTTTAGATATACACATCAGTTACACTAAATTTTTAACTTAAGACAAATGATTTACATATACAATCTACTTTATTATTAATTTTTTTTTTTTAGTAAGTCTATTACTTTAATTTCGTTGTTGATTTCTAAGAGTTACTAATTTTTTTCACAGGGCGATATGGATGCACCATCTCAGACACCTTCAATAGAGGTAAACATTAAATATGGTAAATTTAAATGTTAATATAGAAACAAATGCAATATTATTATGTTCTTTTCTTTATGGCTTTGGAGTTGTTTTGATGAAATTTTATTGATATTTAATGTCAAAAATGATAGGAAAAAGCTAGAATGACTGCTGATCAAATGCGATATGAAATACGAGCTTCATATCTACATAGCATTGCCCTTAGTACTGACCCTGTGTTCATCACCTAGAAAATCAAGCAAAGATACACTGATGAACTTGTTAACATTATCATCGAGGGTGACAAAAGTGAGGAGAAAGAGGCACCGAGAATGGAATTGGGCCGTAGAATCCAATCTTTGCAGGTAAGCAGTAATTCGACTAAAGCAATAATAGAAGTTCAATAGATATGAATATTTTATACTATCTTATGGATCTTGATCTATAATTTTATGTCTACTTGTATAGACATTTGTGCCATTTGTGACATCACATGGTGAACATGGTGATGGTCGTTGTGCACAACCTTCGTGTAAGTAGCACTTTGTTTTCATCAACATTATAACACTTACTTTTTTTTTGTGGATATTTCTAGCTAGTATCCGATTTGATCTTTATCCATTGCAAATGTCTTTGCTAACAATATTGTATTCCTCAACTCATTATGATGTGCGGACTCCTCCTTCAGTTTTTGGTCTACTATTGCCTAGTGCATTGTCGGCAACAAGGGCCATGCAAACATCTTCATCTATGCCCACTAGAACTGGTAAAACCTTGTTTTGCTATATTTTCTAATGTATTTGTACAAGTTGATGAACAATGAAGTAGCATATCAGTGCTTAAATGATGTCTACAGAAGCTTGCATACACACAAACACATGCATACACACACCATGCATACATACATACATACATACATTGTACTACGCAGGCAAGATTTTGTGCTACTTTTTGAATTAATGTTTCAGATTCACATGGAAAAAATAGTCTAACCTTTGTATCCATAAGTAAACTGAAACATCATTTAAAAATATATTTTAATTTTGTATTTTATGTTTCTCTACGATGTTTTTGTACGATGTATGTGCATAGATACTTTTATATTCTTGAACTGTCACTGTGATAACAGACCATGGACCATTGAAAGCTATCCTCAACATAGATGATTAAAAATCACACATTATCTTATCATAAACATAAACAACAATATATCATGAATTCTAAAAATATGGTATCTTTAATACACTATTTGATTATCCTAAATTAAATCCTTAATGGAATGCAAGGAAAAAACATTTTTTCTAGTCAATTTCTTCAATTTGATTATATCCATAAGTATGCTTTAATTCATTTGGTGTCTACTTTAATTGTCATGATATTTCAGTTGATAGACTAGCAAAGAGCAGTACTGGTGAAGTTGATCCATTTCCTGGAGCAGTTCGTGTCATTAGTACTGGTTCATATGAAGGGACATTATTGCTGAATAAGAAAACTATGTTTCCATTAAGAGAATGAAAGCTTCCAGGTGCTTTAAAATTGTTTTTATTTAAAGTGTAAAAAAAATCTATTTTTATATTACTCGTTTTGGACTGATAAATCCTTTATGTTTTTGTAGGTAATAATGTTTTCTTTGAACATCTTTTTCATATGACATTGAGACTATTCGGACCCACCATACGTAAAAGGTACATAGTTTCATATCATTTCTACATAATTTTTCTTTTCTTTCATTTACTGTAATATATTAAACCTATTGATATAACAATCTATTTGTTTTTAAAAAGGTGGAATTTACAAACCATGGAATTAAAAAATCAGCTCATTGCATCTTTTGACGATAAATTTGGAAAAGACATGTTTGACAATGGCCTACTTCTCAAAAGAGAAGCAAAGCATATAAAGACTGTGAGGGATCAATATAGAAGGGCTCTTAAGGATAACCCAAAGTACAACCGTCCAGCTATGATTCCACCAATGGAGTGGAATGAAATAGTAGAAGATGCAAAGGAGAAAAGGCAATCTGAAGATAGAGGTAATGAAGCAACACAAGGCCAAAAGAGGTATGTCATGATAGTATTAAGTACATTGTAATCATGCACTAATTATTCATATTTGTAAATATATAATCTAAGATGTTTGAAATTGTTCATAGATTGCAGGACACATCCGTGGCTACAAAAGCAAGAGTAGAAAAGTTTGGCCAACACAAACTTGGCTCTGGTGGCTATATGAATCTCCAGTCTCGAGTTGTAAGTAGGAGCAATGATATGAAATAAATTTTTTTAATATAATGTTGCAAACAATTTTGTTTAGTGAAACCATACATACAAAACTGATGATATTAAGCAAAAAATATAGGGCACAGAATTCAATGTGGAGGTCATAGATGAAGATAGAAAACTTGCCTTAAAGGAAGGCTATAAATTCGTGGCTACATGCCTACTCAAAGAATCTATAAGCCTTGCTCAAGAATCCAGTTCACCAAATGATATCTCATAGGTAAATTGGTTAGATGAAAAGTAAATGAAATTGAATAGTTGATCCTTTTCTTTTTTGGTATTAGTTTTGAACATAAATTGACTACATAACAATGTGCATAACATTTTATTGCAGCCTTCATATCCTACCACAGAACCTACTCATGATGAAGGCCATAATGTGCATTATAGTGGTGAAGGTATTAATTTGCTATTGGAAATTAATTATGCAATCAGAAATATGAAATGTTCTCCTTCCATTTATTGTCCAAGCATGCTCTTATTGAAACATATATTCTATGCTCATTATACAGATCTTTTAGAAAATGTATTGTTTAAAGACTGATATTAGTTTGTGAGCCATTACCACCAGGTCTTCAGATCGTTGAGGCTATTTTACTGTATGATTTGAAAATCCATAACTATAGTTTTCATCACTAGAAGGTGTGTCTGTGTTGCTGCTCAATTCCATTGTAGTGTACATGAGATTTTATTTGTTTGAGCTGAGATTTTTCTCTTGGCTATTTTTTGTTTATTAAATCATAGTAGTTTGCATTTCTTGTATTATGTATTTAGGGTATTCTTGAGCAATGAGAACTAGGTTTATAGATTGGCAAGGCAATTTATTATATGATTTGGATCATTCACATAGTTTTGTTCTTATTTCTCTAACACTACTTTAAAGATTATCTCTGGTTGCTGAAACATATTCATTATTTTAAAATAGGGATCTTTAAGCTTTTGATCAGTAGTTGATAATGATTTCCAACTCTGTACTTTAATAAATCATTTGTTCTAACAAATCTCATAGAGTAAATATTTTGATATTGCTATCATGATTTAACTGTGTAGTATTTGAGTCAAATTTATTGACTCATATTTCATGTGCAGTGCTCAAAATGAATCCATCACTCATGATAATATTTTTTTGAATATTTCAGAGCATGTTGAACATCATGTCGAAGGAGTGGAACATGTTCCAAGTGTTCAACATGTTGATGTGGTGGCAGATCAAAATGTTAATGTACATGACGTGGCATTGTCAGGTAACAAAAATGCATGTTATGTTGTACTACTACTTAATTATAGATTGGTAACAGTTAAAAAAAGAAAAAGAGTATGCCAATTTATCCCATTCACTTGTTCTTGCAATAGAGCCCCCTTTAGTGTAGCAGCCTCCTACTCCTGCAAAGAGAAGGAGCCATCATAATTTGACATTACACGTGCTAGAAGAGGAGGAGAATGATTTAGATATGGATGCTCCTATGAGCACTTTTCTTAAGAGAGCTCATAAAAACAAAAAGAAGAAATGATGTTTTAAAAATCTTCTTTCAAAACCTTGTTGGATAATGAAAGAACTTTGTTTTAAGTAATTATGTATGAATGATGCATATTAATACTAATTTTTATCTTATGTTAATGAATATTGTTATGTCTTAATGAATTCTTGATTAGTATTGTGTATTAATGAATTTTATATCATATTAATGAATGTTATGTGATTGTATTGATTGAATGTTATGGTTCATAAATGGATGAATGAATCAATGAAGTATGTAATTAGATGATAATGGGTACTTTAGATTGATGTTAGGGGGAGGGAGGTGAGGCTAGACGAGCTTCCACCTTCACGTGGTTGGCCTTGTTAAGTAGAGAATATTATAGTATTCTTGAAACCAAGTGAAGCTCAAACTAACATAAAATGGTCACTTCGCATGTGGTAGGTCTATAATGATCCACAACTACTACTACCCATAATATGAATTTGTGAAATACATTTTGATATCACCAATTTCAACACTCTATTCGAAGCATAGGAGTGGCCTATAGTCTTAGCATGAATTTTGAGTAATGCCTCAGTCCAGATTGCCTTAGAAGTGGCTGGAAGAAGCCTGCACAAGTTTGAGACTATGAAGTCTCCCCGCCTTGGCCAAGAAGAACTTGCCAACTCTCTACTATTATGGCAAACTACAGAGTGGTGTGGCTAGTCTGCAACCAACCAATAAGTTCATAATTAAAGGAGTGAGCCTTCCTTCACCAAGGATTTCCAAGAAATGATCTCAAGTGTACCAATTTGATCAATGCTCCAATCCTTATTGAGAATCTTGTCCCAATCAATCTCTAGATGAAACAGGGACACAAAGTGACTAGTCAAATGGTGAATAACACCTAAACATCTGAAACTTTCATCCTTATATCTTCCAAGGTCACTCCAGTGAATCCCAACCAGTTTTGTTGCTTCTTGTTGAGAAATCCCAACATTGACACTGAATCGAGATTGATCCCTAAGACTAGTGCATCACATGAAGAAAGTACATTCCCAAGCGCCATAACAAGTGCAATGCACTCTTACTCTATGATGCAGAGGTGGTGTGTGGTATCCATCTTCTTCATATGAGATAGAAAATCCATTCATTTAGCAACAACTCTTTACTCCAATGTCCCCTCAAGGACTTACCTTCCACGCTACCCCAAGTGCACTTAGAGTTTCCCAAACACCATAACTTCTTCCAAGGCTTCAACCTTCATTCTTCCTTTGTGAATCATCTCCTCGTGGCCTTTCCACCATGTTCCATCCATCCATTCATTTTGGAAAAATAATCTCTTACCCAAAATTCATATCTAGCCTTAAAGCTAGTAGCCCTCACCAGTCACTAATTTGGATTTCTCTCCAATAGTTCCCAAACAACTATGGAAACTAAAACCTGATTAAGATACCCTTTTGGGATCTATACATCCTCCCTAAGTTTCAATATCAACCCTTTTGGACCATACCCAAGATCCGATACCCCTAGCCATAGGCCTCATAATGTTTACATGAAAAATGATGCTTTCACAATGATAGGTGATAGGTGACTGCTAATAAGTAGGTGTTGGGAAGGCTTCTAGGAATATAGTGAAATAAGTATGATGCTATAAGGCTAAGATACCGAGGTGTCTAGTTTTTGGGCGGATGCAAGGGTGCTGATGCGCAGATGCTTTTGGAGGAAGCGCATTCCCTGCCTGAGGATACATGTAGGATTCTTGGGAAAGCAGCCAGAGAGAATCAAGATAGCATATGGGCGAATCTGCAAAGCATCGAGCTTGTTTGAGTGTCTAGTCACTTAAGTGACTTAATAAAACATGTGTTTAATTTTTTTTTAAATTATATTTTTTCTCCTTTTTGCCCCAAAACCATAAAATGGCCCTAATATAGGCCATTCGTTGCTCATTTCTTTGTAGACATAAATTATAGTTTATATATATAGATAGACACACTTAAAATCCTCAAAAAAAAAAATCTCCGCATTATATATATAGATAGATGCACTTAAAATCCTCAAAACAAAAATCCCCACATCCCTGAATCAGAACCAGTATCGGTAACTTAGCTATAAGACATTGATTTCTCTGGCATCTAACCTCTGACAGAGGCCAAATCTGGAGTGACTTGAACTTAAGTCCTTCCACTTGCTGCAGAAGTGCTCTATTGAGCTATTATCCAGCCTTCTATGGACAGCCTATAATTGATCTGGTGTGGATTGCTTGGAGTGAATCTTCTTAGGCTACACAGTAGGTGCTTGGCCCTCCTAACCTTGCCTGACTCTGATACAATGTTGAACTTTCACAGACTAGTTGGGATTCGAACAACTAATCATTAGTCTAGCAGTTGCTTGTTTCTAATATACACACAGGACATTACCTATCCCATCCAGATAGTTTTAGAGGTGTTCCATCTCAAGACAGACTTTCTACACATGCACTTATCTTATGCATTAAGCAAGATATGAGAGAACTATGTTGGTGATAGAAAATTGGAAATCAAAAGCTTCATTCTTTCTAAAATTAAATTTGTGTGTGCCCAGGAGATTTGAGAAATTTGATTATGTTACACACCATGCGAAATTTACTGGTAAATCTATCCAACAATAGAACATGTTGAGAAACATAAAATTTGTTCAATGCTGCTAGTTTGATAGCTTGTGGTGCAAAGAATGTGGGGAAATTGGCATCTGTCTGACCCTTTAAATAGTTGGGATGCCTTGGCAGAAAAAGCACCAAAGAAAATGAGCTCATGGAAGCTTGATAAGTCTTTCCATATTTTCATGAAGTGAAATCTGTTCATTGGAGGACTTGATTCAAGCTCTAAAAAAATGATTTTAAAAGATTCTCTTTACTCCCAAAATCTGTTCCCTGCATATATTGAATGACATGTATGGAAAATGCTTACAAGCCTGTTGATTTCATGTGGAATTGGAAGCTTCTGAGTGGAAATTGACTTGGGTGTAATCTTTATATAGTTTGAACTTTAGATACTCTTTGCCATCAAGAAGAAAGCTTTATGTACTAATGACATATATGGTGTAGTTTTCTTCTGAGTGGAAATTGACTTGGTTGTAATCTTTTTCTTTATATTAAGCAAACAAATTGAACCAAGTAAGGGGTATTAATAATATACTTTTATCTTCACAAGTTTGCATCATTCATATTCATAGTTAGATTGGTGTTCAAGGAATGTGTCCAGTGAACTGCAGCTTCTGTTTAAATTCCCAATTAAGTGTTTATTATTGTTGCTTCCATAATTAGAATGGTGCTTGAATATTTTATGGTTAACTGCTTAATCTGTTAGAATTCGAAACTAAATTATTACTAGTTGTGTTCATAGTTTGAAGAGAGTGTACTATGCTTAGATTAGTATTGACTTCTGTATACTAAACAGTTCTAAACTATTAAATCACTAGTTCTTGAGTTTCCCATCAGAACATTAATTGAAAGAGTGCACACTACTGAGATTAGTAATGAATCTCCACATTTAACATTTTCTTTAACATGACTAGTTCATGCTCATGTTTTTCAAGGTATTAATACTTCTTTGACCTTGTATTATGCTAATCTTCTGATAGGTGACCATTCCAAAAACTAAGAAAACTTTCTACAAAAACAAAGCATGCAGAAAGCACACTTTGCACAAGGTTATTCAGTACAAGAAAGGCAAGGATAGTCTTGCAGTCCAGGGTGAGTCTTTCCTTTTGTATTATCTAGATATAAAAGCCAAATTTTTTCTATTTTTCTTTTTTCTTTTTTGTTTTATTTTGGGGTAAGACAGCGAAATTAGATAACTAGTTTTATTTCATTTTTTCAGGAAAATGTCGGTATGATCGAAAACAATCAGGCTATGGAGGCCAAACAAAACCTGTCTTTCACAAGAAAGTAAGTAGAACTTTATGACTACTAATATGATTTGCCTTTATAATATTATGATCTTCTAATGGTGGACTATTCGACATATAAAGCCCTTAGATTAGTAAATTCACGATTCTATTATTTTGCAAATGTTGTAGGCAAAAACAACAAAGAAGATTGTGTTGAGGTTGCAATGCCAGTCTTGTAAACATGTCTCACAGCATCCAATCAAGGTAAGTAGCTATGAGATTTTCTTTTTCAGTCTCAAATTGGTGTTTGATGGCAAAGAGTATATAAAGTTAAAACTACATTATTTTTACACATGAGTACATGCCTTTATCATATCTTTTTGTTTTGCAGTGATGCAAACACTTTGAGATTGGTGGAGATAAGAAGGGGAAGGGAACATCCCTCTTCTAGATGAGAGGTTATTTCTGCATTTGATTGAGCTGTTTACACTGTTTGTATCTGATACAAAAGCTTTTTGGAGTGTAGTAGTGAGTTATACAGAAGCAATCTATTGAAGATACTATTTAATTTTTAGTGAATTACACGGAAGCAATCTATTAAAGATGACTATTTAATTTTTAGTGAGTTACATGTGAGTAATGTTTTGATGCCAATTAAAAAACTTAGAATTTATTTGCTTATGATTTGTTTGGTTTGTCACTCTGATTAAAATTCCTTTTTCTGTATGGCAACTGAGGACTTGTGCATTTTGTGAGAGGTCTTCTTGTGGAAGTTGAAATTGGCAGTTGGCATATTCAATGTTTGAGTCAAACCGATAAAAATGAACATTTATCTTCCCTTGGACTAGTAATCCATTAATGACATAAAAAATTGCTTCTTTAGATTTTAACTCCACCTTCCACAGTGATTTGGTGAAAAATTGCTATTGATTTGGCTCAGACTATTTTTTCAGGCCATTGTGTCCTTACTTTAGACAATAGACTTGGTTGCACTTATCTGAGAATTCAACTATCAATAATTTTAATAATCAATGTTCTTGTTTTAACCATACTTTTCAGTGCACTCCAAACTACTGTAAATTAGCTTGCATGTGGCTTGCATTCACCACTTTCAATTATAAAACACGTTGACTTGAAAAAGCCACATTTTGCATTATCAAAACATTTTCTTATAACCAAGCTTGAGCAAGGTGCATAGTGATCATATACAATTGTGGTGAATTCTATTATTGAATTTTCTAGTCTCATTGAGAATATAAGGAGTTGAGGATAGATTAATTTTGTTTGTTGTATCAATTTCGAGCTATGGTAAGTTGGAGACTTTTAGATTACTGGATTGCCAAAAACTTAAGGAAAGAACTTTAAGCTGTTCATGTAAACGTTTCAAAAGTACAGTGCCCATAAAAAAATATCTTTGGGCCTTCAAATGAATGAGGGTGTTCAAATGCAAGATCCCAAACCCCCTCAAAGTTGCAACAATGACTTCTTCTTCATTCAATGCCACAGGAGCCTGTGATTTTGAAAGAAAGTTTTCATCAGACGCTTCTTCAAGAATTGTCTTAGTTTCATTTCCTACTTCTCTTCCAAGCTAGTTGGCTTGATGAAAGTCCTTCCCTGCGACCTCTCTTACACTAAGTTTGTAGATTGGACAACATTATTGAGAAATGAAACTATTTCTTCTGATTATGATTCTGTAATCTTGCATGGTGATAATTTCTTAGATGACTGCTTGTACTACCCAACAATGGTTGCCTCATATGTTATGGTGATTTCTCAGTAGGTACAAATGCAATCAATCAAATCATAAGAAAGATATTAATCAAGAGCTCTGATTGATTTGATGCAAAGTTTATTACTTTATATCTCTCCTGGCAACCACCCAATCTACTCCAAATGATCAGCTGAGTCACATAGGTAGCATTCATATCGTGGCTAAGCTATCTACACCAAGCCACCATGAATCTTTATCTTCAATCTAGAGAAGTCAATTATTGCAGAGCTTTGTCATAGCATTGCACATCCACCCAACAAGCCCAATCCCCCAATAGCATATAGATCCATCAAACCCAACGATACATCTCCAGCTCAGCACTATCATGTCATCCCTAAAGTCCATTCAACAAGTGCTTGGAAAGATGAGTATTTCTCTTAAATTTGCATCATCTGCAAGCAACTACCGTGTTCATTGCAAATCCTCATCTTTACATAGGGAGTGCTCAGTATATTCTACCACGCCTTGAAAGAAATCATCTCAATGTTGATTGTACTAGACATTTGATGTGCAGAATGTTCCCAGAACATTGTATCAGTAGATTAAGCACATCATGTGACATTTCCTTGAAGCAACCATATTCAAGCATCATGTGATCCAAACTTTGATTAATCTGTAATGCCAGAAAAAACATCAAACATCGACAGTGCCCACATTTGGTGCTGACTTGAGCACTGACATTAATCAACCATTGGCTTTCTAACATTCCCAAGTCGTGGTGCCCATGAGCATTGACATCGAACACTCTCCAATATCTCTTCTTGGCATTATCCATATTATCTCCCTTTGACGTTCAGCAACATTGAAGTGCAAACAAGAATTTTGAACATGTTTTGCATCTATCACAACATTGATAATTGATTGCCTAACTCGCCTGAGTTTTGTAGTGTTCAACAACCTGAACATGGATTGGGAGCTACAAGTGATCGCAAAATGTGCCACAGATGCTAAGACATCCATGCGAAGAGTGAAGAAGCATTGTATATACATTCATGAGTGACATAGACTTTTGATTCATCATTGAAGCTTTCCATCCTATACTATGACCTACACAAGTACATGTCCAAACAGTGTTCTCACAACACTATGCAGGAGATCTAAAACTTGGGACATGTGCTCTCACTTCCTTGTCTCACCACCTATGCTCCAAATATTCATAATAAGTTCAAGTTTATCAGCAATCCATTTTTTATTCAACTTTAGTCCTTCGAAAGACCCCTAAGATCGAGTGGCTCTAATATTGCAATTTTAAGAAGGTGTTGAAATACTTCCTCTAATGTTAACACCCTTCTTCCATTATCGCTTCATGAAGTTATTTTCATATAGGACAACTAGAATCCTTTTCAACTGCCAATTGACTATCCTACTATAACTTTATGTCTCCCAGATTTTGCTCTAATACCAGCTAAAATGAGACAGTTGATTAAGATGATAAGTATTGTTCTACAAATATGATGATCTGTGAACTGTAGGAAGTATGTCACATTTATTGATTTCAATGTGTATCTTCCCATTAGGAAAGCATATATATATTATATTCAATAGAAACTTTAGGATTGGTCATGGCTCTTAATTGTGAAAGGTCACGATTAGTTGGTTTTCAGTAACTCACTGAATCCAATATAATTGATCCATATACAATATATTGAATATATATATTATGCATATGATTCAACTTACTTAGATATGAAGCTGGTATAGTTTCAGACTTTTTATGAAGATAATCTAACTGAAGCTGTCATATATCAACAAATATGAATATCACAACTAGCATAGATGTCACTTTCAACTTAATGTTCATAATTCTTCCTACATAAATGTCATTACAGTTTTTGTACTCACCCATTATGTTTCTTTATGAAATCAGTTTATTTGCATGCTTCTCAAGTCACCAATGCTGCTCATCAATAATTTATCATGTAAGGCCAAATCCTATGAAATTTTACCCTTTGCCAAACTATATGATTTAAGATCAATGCTGGAGATAGCAACTTTTTAATAATTTCATAGTATCAAAAGATTTCTACGCATCTACATGTTTGTCAATTACACACTCCACTTCTTTATCAATGGTATAGTTAGTTGATTAGTTGCTTCATCATTGATTTCTCTAAAGTCTATATACATGGTGTAGGGAAAGGGCTCTGAGGATATAGGATAAGTCAATTTTTTTGTTTAATATTGATGCTTGTCCAGTTTGAAAATCTCCTGCTTTGAATGGCATGGCTAATGATCATTGAATCGCCTTCCACCCTTACATTGCATACACCAAGTTTTTAATATGCATTAAGACTGAGAAGGGGACATGTCCCTTTTTTGAGCTAAAAATATTATTATATTAGCAATTTAGTTAAGTTGACCAAAAGGTAACTATAATTGGAAAAACTATATTAAACTAGGTTGGCTTTCCTGCTTATTGGACTTACAAAGTAATGAAATGTGAAGTTATGTCATATTTATTGGCTTAAGTCTTACTGGGTTATATGTTCATTATACAATTTAATCTTTCATATTATTATTTTATGTTCTTTATTGATTATTACAATAGCATTTGGGTGCTTTTCCAATATTTCTGTTAGAAAAGTAGAGCACATAACAATTTGCTTGATGCATTGATGTCATCTTTTCTTATTTTAGGAAGTTCAACCATCAACATCAGGAATTGGGCCATTTTTCAGTAGTGCCCTTAACTCTACAAGTACAAAAAAAAATTTAGGCTATACACTTCCTTCAGTCAATGTAAAAGAAGAATCATTTGCAGAGCCTTTGATAGGTCAAGTCAATAGTCCAAGCACAAGCTTTAGTTGGTATAAAAGTAACAAAGCTGGAACAATCAACTTGGTGGTCCATGACTTGGTGGGCTTGGCGAGACGACCTCACGTGCATACTTGAATAGTAGACTTGGTGAGCTAACTTAAAGAGTCAACTCATTGAGGTGACTCAATGGGGGTGGCTTGGTGGGCTGACCTAGAGAGTTGACCTAGGGCAGACTTGGTGAGAAAACTTAAAGAGTTGACTTGGTGAGCATACTTGAATTGTCAACTTGGTGAGCTGACTATGAGAGTCGGCTTGGCAAGCTGATATGGCAAGTCGACTTAAAGTGGAAACTTGGTGGTGCAAGTTAGTGAGCTGACTTATCGAGGCCACTTGGAGAGGCAACTTCACGAAGCAACTTGGTGAGCTGACCTACTAGGTGTACTTAAAGACTAACCTTGATGAGGTGCTTTGGTGGGGTGACTTGATGACAAAACCTAGCATGCCAACCAAGTGAGTTTACATGGTAAGCGAGCTTAGAGAAGAAACTGTATGGGGCAACTTCGTAAGCACATTGAGTGAGCTCACTTGGTGGGGCAAGGTGGTAAAACCATTAGGTGAGTCAACTTTGTGAGCTGACTTAATGAGTCAACTCGTTGAGGTGACTGGGTGGGGGTGACTTGGTGAGTTGACCTAGAGAGTTGGCCTAGGGGGCGGACTTGGTGAGTGAACTTAGAGAGTTGACTTGGTGAGCGTACTTCAATTGTCAGCTTGGTAAGCTGACTTGGCTGGGAGCCGGCCTGGCAATCTAACATGGTGAGTGGGCTTAAAGTGGCAACTTGGTGGGGCAAGTTGGCAAGCCGACTTAGCGAGGCCACTTAGAGATGTGACATGGCGAGCTGACTTGGGGAGTAAGCTCGATGAGAAAACCTAAAGATTGACCTTCTTGAGGCACTTTGGTAGGGTGACTTGATGACCGAACTCAAAGAGTCAACTTGGCGAGCATACTGGTGCATTTGGGTTCATTTTTTGACCTTCATTGATCAAATTTTTGACCAAATTTGACCAACCCATTGGTTAAAATTTATCTGGTCAAAATTTTGACCAACTCATTGGTAAATTTTTTTTTAGGCATTCTATAAAACAGTCACATGTCTTGCATATGATATGACATTTTGCATGTATCCTACACTCTCTCTCATTCGGCTAATGATGGATTACGTAGAGTGATCTGAAACCATGATGCTAAAAAACACACAATCAAATCCAAAATGAACATGCACTACAAATGGATTGTGGAAATCTGATATTGGTAAAATTGCATGCATGTCTACTAGGACAATCACAACTTAAACATATATTTGTCCTGGTAGACATGCATGCAAAATTAACAATATCAGATTTCCACAATCCATTTGTAATGCAAGTTCATTTTGGATTTGATTGTGTGTGTTTTTTAGCATCATGGTTTCAGATCACTCTCCATAATCCATCATCAGCCAGATGAGAGAGTGCAGGATGCATGCAAAATGTCATATCATACGCAAGACATGTGACTATTTTATAGAATGCCTAAAAAAAATTTACACCTTTCTGTTGGTAGAAATTTCTACCTTCGTTGGTCAAAAATTTTGACCTTTATTGGTCGAAATTTCTACTTTTTTTGTTTCAACTTCTTTCACCTTTGTTGGTCAAAATTTCTACCTTTATTGGTCAAAATTTTTGACTTTCACCAGTCAAAATTTTTGACCTTCATTGGTCGAAATTTCTACCTTGCTTGGTCAAAACTTTTGACCTTCATTGGTGGAAATTTCTACCTTTATTGGTCAAAATTTTGACCAATTCCTGTCAGAACTTGCAAATGGCAATTGAGGTTTTTCGACCAACGTATTGGTTGAAATTTTGACCAACATAAGGTTGGTCAAAATTTCGATCGGAAAAATTTCGACCAATGGGTTGGTTGAAGTTGGTTGAAGTTTGGTCAAAAATTGGGTCAAAATTTCGACCATTAATGGTCGAAAAATGGTCTCAAATGTACTAGTGTTATGATGCCCTTTCCTTTGTTGATCTAGTACTTTCAAATAGCAAAGTACCTATAGCAAGTGATTTCATCAAGCAAATCCAAGACATAATAAGGTCCCTCAAGGATAATCTACAACATGCATAGAACCAATAGAAGTTGTATGCTGATATGAAAAGGACCGAAAGATCTTTTAAGGTGGAAGATTTGGTATTTTTCAGGTTAAAACCATATAAGAAAAGCACCTTGAAGAGGAGTGGGGTAGAGAAACTTAAGCCAAGGTTCTATGGGCCTTATAAGATCACTAAGAAGGTAGGAGAGGTAGCTTATGAATTGGAGCTCCCACCAGACAGAAAAATACATAATGTTTTCCATGTATCTTGCTTGAAGAAGGTTCTAGGCTAGCAAACCATAGTATCTACAGAATTACCACCTCTTGATAATGAAGGGAACTTAATTTTGATACCAGAAGAGATTTTGGATACAAAAGAGAAAAGATTGAGAAATAGGAGCATCATAGAGCATTTGGTCAAATGAAAAGGATTACCACTAGAGGATGCAACTTGGGAAGGAGCACATATTCTTGAGCACTCCAACCTTCATTTCTTGAGGACAAGCAATATTTGGAAGGGGAGGACTTGTCATGTTCCCTTTTCAAATAATTAAAAATAATAATGTTTGCTAAGGCAGGCGGGCCCAAAAAGGTGAAGTTTCAGAAAAAGGGGCTAATCTTTAGAAACCAATGGACTAATAAATAAAAATTATTATTAAAATATGTTTTATTAACCCCTCTTGGATGTGAGTTAGGGTTATGCTCTCTTTTAAGGGATTTGGAGGCATTTTGGGCTTATTCCAAAACTTGATTTTTTCTTATTGCTTTGTTATTTTTTAGAGGCTGCCAAACCTGTGGAGAAGGAGACCCAAGGATGGGAGTTTAAAGCCATTCCATGTGCAAGCTCATGCAGATTTTTCCCTTGTGCTAAACCATGCAAATTTGTGAGTTTTCGGGTGTGTTTTAATAAGAGTTCAGTGTTTCTGGTTGAGTATTTCTTATTAGTTTGGGTTGCTATTGTATTTCAAAAATTTAGATGTTAAAATAGAGCTAAATATATTTATTTGGTCATGGTTATACTTCTGTGATAGATTATTAGTGGTTTTGTGATATTTTTGAGCTATTTTGTGTTATTTTTGTGAGCCCAATAAGCATTGTTTTTGTCCTCCACTTGGGAGATGTTTTGTAAATGCTATATAGATTTAGAAATGTCATTTTTTAGGCTGTTATGCTAGTGAAATTTCTGTAAAAATTTCCACTTTTTAAATTTATTAATAATATGTGAAGCAGTGAAGTTTTTGACATTATTTTGGGTGTACCCGATTTGAGTTTTATTGAGAAATTGGTGAATTTTTGAAATATTGGTTGTTTGATTCTAAAAACTTGATTAGAGGCTTCAAATATCATATAAAATTAGAAAAGGTACATCTCATACAGTGGATCCACGATGCTACTTCTGACAGAGGCAACACTTGGGTGGTGAAAGGGCAGGGCCATGATGGTGCGGTGGTGGCCACTTGGTGGCCCTACAAAAAAATAAATTAATTTTTTTTTTGTCCATATAGTCTGTGTAGCTACATGGACCAAAAAAATTGCCTCCTAAAGTGAATTTCTCCAAATTTAGAAAATTTTATATGGATTTTGACTATAACGAGCCTTCTAAAGTCAATGACAACATTTGTTTAGGCCCACAGTGCTCCAAAAAAATGCTCTTCCCCCGATTGAAGAAAAAATCATAAACAAAATAGGGTTTGTGTCTCTGAGTCATGGTTTCAAAAATCCTTCAGCTAAGAAACAGTTGGGAGACTCTAATGCCATGTAGAAGTTGATGAAAGCCAACTCCACATCTCACCAAGATCTCTTGCATTCAAATAACCTATCGAAGGGAAACCAAAGAAGGAAGAGGTGGAGCTTGAAAAAACTAAACGGACTGAGAGGGAAGATATTGCAAAAAAAAATGTATTTCTATAAAATATGTCTTGAAAATGAGTTATAAGTTATGAAAATACAATAAGAGAGCCCAAATATAAAGGCCTCAAGGAAGCTTGTAAAACAAGTTGGAAAGTGCTAGAAGATAATGTTGACAACTAAGCATAAATCTACAAAAGGTGGAATATCATTGATCAAGGTGAGAGGATAAGTATGAATATATAGGAACAAACTCCTATGTTGTCTACAACTCATCAACTACAATTATTAAATAAATGCACTAACCTAAGTAAACTTAAGTAAAAGAATAAATAATTATTTACTCTAACACTATCAATATATCAAAGAATCTTGTGATGCACACAAAGACTAAGCACATTGCAATGAAGTATCATTACTTGAGAGAATCAGTTCAAGATAAAGAGGTAAAGATGGAATATGTTAACACAAAAGAGAAAATTGATGATATCTTCACAAAAGCATTACCCAAGGATGGTCATGAGTATCTAAGAGGCTAACTAGGGGTGATACCCCTATCAATTAAAGGTTATCTAAGTAACAAAAGGAGTGCCCTGCATCAAATAAGCTAATTTCATATGTTACACATTGATGTAGAGGATCTTACTTTAGGAGCTACCTAAAGTAATTAAAGAGCTGAAACTACAAATCAGTCACAAGTAAGGTGATAGAGGGAGAAACTGAAGAAGCTCATATCTACATGTTAAGATTACAAGTCTTTGGCATTTTTGTCAAAGAGGGAGATAATTTGATGTAGGAGCATCCAGTGGTGTAAGGGCAATCCTATATCACCAAAAAATATGCTTAGTGTTAGTTTTTGTTTAATGTGTTTTAATTTCTAGATATCCATTTGGGTCAAATAGAGATTTCAACTCTCATAGTTCCACTATTCATTTTTGGGTTAGATTTTTTGAGCACCTTAGAATATGTGTCAATGTACAAAATAGGTTATTTCATAATTGAACCATAATTATGATAAGTTAGAGGGTTTAAGTTGGAGGGATGATTAAAATTATAAGTTTTAAGTTGCCCGAAGACCCCCTAAGAGCACTTCAAAGTCAGATTTGAGGCACTAAAAAACCTTGTACAAGCCTAAAAAATTGGAGATGAGTAGAGATGGTCCATAAGCCTATAGGACACTTGGAGAGCTTTCCAAAAATGTAAACAGTTTTTCAATTAGAGTCCCAGATCAAAAGTTATGCCTCCTAAAAGTTGGACTACCATTTTTTAATTCTTCTAATTTTACACCGACTTCTAGTGTGATTTTTAGAGCCTTTTGTATTGGTGGTGGATGTCAAATGAAATATTCTAAAATGTATTCCTAACCCTAAACCTACTTGGGGGTTACTTGAAAACATTTATAGCATTGTAAAGGAAGTTTTTGGTAGAGTTTGGGAGAAGATATTAGAGGAGGGTTTTTCTCCAAGTTTAGACTACATTGTAAGCCCATAGGGAACATCTTTGAGTCTATCCTCATTTTAATAAATGTAATAGAATATCACTTTTGATAATAATATTCCACTTTTTCTTTTGTTTTCATTTTGGAGTTGAATTGTGCCCTCATCAAGTGGTTTCAGAGTAGATTTTCTTGAGTGTGTAGACAGAGCACCGATTGTGAGGTAATTTGCACTAGGACTATGTGGTTGTTGGTTTTGATAAAAGAAGATGCCTCTACAAAGGGAGCATGGTGGATGGGTCAAAGTTATTACTCTTGAGGTTAGAGCCCTTTAAAAAAAGTCTAGGCATTGTAGGAGGAGATCTGCAAATGGATGAATGTTGTTGTAGGCAACAAAAGTGAGGAAGAAAATGAAGAAGGGCAAAATATTGGATAGGAAGGGGAAGGAGATGCAGAATTCTTAAACTAGGTAGAGGAGAATCTTTTTAGGGCCATTTCTAAGCTTGGAAAAATACCTAAAATTGATGTCAACATGTTTTCGAGAAATCTAAACCTAGATGAGTTGATCAACTAGATCAATGAGCTAGAGAAATATTTTAAGTATGAGGATATCAAGGACCCTAATAGGGTTAAGTTTGCAAAGGCCAAAATGAAAGTCCATGCCAAAATCTAGTGGTAGGAGATTTCGTTGGAAAGAAATAAAAGAGGAAAGGAGAAAATCATAAGATGAGATCACGTGGTGGAAAAACTAAAGAAGTAGTTTATTCTTGTTGATTATGAGCTTGATTTGTTAAAGAAGATGCAAGACTTAAAGCAAGCGAGAAAATTTGTCTAGAAATACGTAAAGGAGTTTTATCGATTCCTTATTAGGGTAGGGCATGCAAAATCAAACAAGGAGAAGGTTGCCCATTACTCTAGTGGGTTAAGCCCAAGCATTCAAGAGGAGTTAAGTCTGGTTAGAATTACTAGCATTGAAGAGGCATACCAAATTTCCTTGTGACTTGAGGAGAAGATAAACAAAAAGTTTGATGGAAGACAAGGAGATCACAATCAAGGAGGAAGGGGGGGTGACAGGTCACTTGGAGGTTGAAATGAGACCTAGAAGAAAAATGAAGCTATGGGTACTAGCTAAAACTAGAGGAATAAGGGTTTTAACCTCTCCTATAATAAAAACTTTAGAGATTAGAGAGGAAGAGGTAGAGGACATAGACAAGGTTTAGGAAGAGGAGGCTTCTATGATACCTATTTTCAATGCAATTAAGAAAGTCATCATGCTTTCGAATGCCCTTAATTCCAAGGAAGGATAGATAGGAGAGTTGATGGTCAAGTAAGAGTTGATCATGTGGATGGTGATGCATAGTTATCTGTAAGAAAAAGTGATTGAAATCATAAAATATAATAAAATTAAATAGCATGAAATAATAGATTTAATCCAAGAGAGCAAGAAGAGTTTTACCATACAAATGATACAAGATCAATGGAGCAATACCAAAGAGGAAGCAACACAAGAGACAAGGATTTGATAAGGGGAAAGCAAAGAAAACCTCTTGTGAGTATTATGAATGAGGCAAAAGCCTAAGAATGAGAGAGAGAGAGAGAGAGAGAGAGAGAGAGAGAGAGAGAGAGAGAGACAGAGAGAGACAGAGAGACAGAGAGAGAATGTGAGAGAGAGAGAGAGAGAGAGAGAGAGAGAGAGAGAATGGAGCAAAATAGCTCATTTTCAATAGCATCAAAAACTTGATGTGAATAATTGAGACTAGATGAAAATGAGAGAGAGAAGCACCTCTTTTAAAGAGATGAGAAAGGAGTTGCATGTCTTTGCATGTGTAACTCCCATTTCTATGAATGCCACATTCATAAAAGGTGTGTGCAAAGTGTCAAGTTCCTCTTAAGGAGGAATATCTATTTTCCTTATTAAAAGAAATAAAAAAATGAATTGTCCTCACAAGTGGACAATAGGACAAGAATGACATGTCCTTTACATGTGGACTAGAGGACAAATAATTAATACATAAGGGATACCTTGGTTTATCCCAATAAATAAATAAATACAACTAAGGAAAGATTATTAATTCTAACACCCCCCTTTAATCTTTACTTGGGGAGATGTTTTCAAAACCAAATTTACAATATTACAACTTGATTTTTTGAAATATCTTCATTGTGCAAGAGGTCTCTTATTCTCATGGGTACATCATTGGAGAGCCAAGACAAGTGGATAATTCTTCAAGTGTGTTACATCTTCAAGTGGATTCATGTGGCATAGGATCTGTACAACAAATAATGATATCTTGTATGTGCCTTGATGGATTACCTAAAACATAGAAACAAAGGCAACTATCCACAAGGATAATTTCATCTTATATTCAAGTTAGAAACTTTTTATGTATAAGTAAATTTTCATAGAGTAAATATAAGTGTAACTTGGTACCACAAAGAAATCAAGATAAATCATATCCTGCAAAGAACAAATATGTTATCAAAACTTTCAAGAAAAGACCATAGAAAAGGCTAGCTAATGAATCCAACATCAACAATGCTTTAACCACGTGGATATAGAAAGTCCACTAATAAGTTATTTTACTGCAAATTAATGGGTGATCAATCCATAACCTGCATGACTCATGATTTAAGCAAAGAAGTATACATAACATTATATAGCATGTTTTCAAAGATATCAAAGGGGAGGAGTATGAGTATTAATAATTCAATACCTTCAAATAAGTGTAAAATACCTTCAATATGGGTCAAATTAACTAAAATTGGAGGGAAACTCGAATAATAAATAGTATTAACCATAAAGTGCCAATATGGCAATAGAATGATGCTAGAAAAACATAAACTGCACTTATGTGCCAATCAATAGAACAAAATAAATGTTGAAGGCAATAGTGTATAATAACTCATAATCCCAAGGAATAAGAAAAATAAATAAAATAAATTTACTTATGTGAAATAAAGAATGCACTCATATTTGATATGTCACAAAAGACACAATAATTTGTATATTTATCAGGATATATATGTGGGCCCCCATATATACACATGAATAAATATACCTAAACTATCATGGTATGAAATCATGCAAATAGAATTAAGATCATATATAGAACATAATTTCTAGAAAAAATACTGAAGAGAAATAAAAAAGATGATGAAAGATAATTATTAACATCAAACAATATTTGCAATAATTAATCCTCCTAGGTTGAAGTCCACCCATTCTAAAAATTGATCTCTTTTACTAAGCACTTTTTGAAATCATTTATTTTTTCTCTTAACAAATTTATCACTAGAGGAAGAGGCATGATGTATGAATGCATCATTTGTTTCAACATTAGCATTATTACCATTATCAATATTAGCATTATTACCATGATCTATAAATGCATCATTACCGTTACCATTGTAAGAAAGAATAGGAGGAATAAAGGTAGATATATGAGGAGTAGGGTTTAGAGAAGGAGGTTGGTCCTCCACTAACACAATTTTGCTTCCATGAACTTGTTCATTTTGAACATTAGAAGAATCATGCACACCATTTCTTGCAAGACAAACATTTCGTGCTATGTGCACTTTGTTAGTAATAGGATTATAAGCTTGATAACCTTTGGTATTTTGCATGTTTTCACTCATGTACTTTTTACATGCCATCTTAGATGAAGCAATAGGAGGTAAATTTTTAACTATATTAGATGAGATATGCTCATTTTTCAAATGAGCAAGCCTTTCATCCTCCATATTAAAAGTAATATCTTTGTGCAAAGAGTGTCTAGAAGAGGTGAACTCAGAAAATTTAAATAAGTTATCATGGCCTAACTTAGAATTAGCAACAACTTCATTAGTGTTAGGATCAATAACAGAGAACATGTCCCTATGAAACTCAACTTTGTAATTTTGACATAATTTTACAACAGAAAGAAGATTGTATTTCAACTCAGGAACATAAAGGACATCATGTAATTTTCCATTTGAAATACTAACATTACCAAATCTTTCAACTTTGCAACTATGATTATCAGCTAATTGAATTGGAATATTAGAAGGATCAGATTTTAAATAATCAAACACTTCTTTATGAAAAGTAACATGTTGAGACGCACCAGTATCAATAATCCATTCTAAATTTTTAGGAACATTGTAACTAACAGTAAAAGCATGAAAAGATGGATGAGAGTTTTGATTATTGTTATTCATAAGTTGCTTATCTTTTTATTTTTTTAAAAAATTATTAGTTACATGACCATCTTTCCCACAATAAGTATAGTGAGGTTTTTTATTATATTGATTAGGATGAGCATTATTACGATGAGTGTTTGGATGATTATTGTGATTATTATTATTATAAGTATTGGGAGAATCATTATTAGAAGATTTGAAATTTTAATTTTGACTTTTAGACACAAAAGCATGTTCATTAGATCTAAGAGTACCAAATTGTAACAATTTAGTTTCCTCTTGACATAACAAATTTTGAAAAATACTATAAGTTAATTGAGTAGACAAAGTAGGAATAGCAAGTTCAGAATGAACATTAGTAATAAATTGTTGAAATTGTTTAGGAAGACATTTCTTTAAAATAATGGTAATTAATCTAATATCAGTGAGAGTAACACTTAATCCAATTAGTTGATTTTTAATATAATCAAATTTAAGTGAAAATTCATCCATGAATTTGAAATCAATATACCTCAAGTCTTCCAAATTGTCTTGCAATTGAATCTTGCGTGATTCAGATGGCTTGTCATACATTTGCTTTAAAATATCCAAAGCTTCGTGGGCATTAGTGAAATGAGAAATTAAAACATATAAATCTGGGTTAAGAGATATACCAATAAGGCCAAGGGCTTCCTCATTTTTAGTATTCCATGCATTTTTTTCATTTTGGGTAGCTGAGGTACCAAGAACTACATAAGGGTCAGTAGCAACATCTAAAATATGCTTAAAACGAAATATAAATGAAAGATGAGTTTTCCAAGCATGATAGTTTGAGTTATTTAACTTGATTTTTGGAATTAAAGTCAACATGATTTAAAAATTACGTTTAAAATTTAAATAATAGATTTGAAATAAAAAAGTGAGACTTATTATCCACAAGAATGTTAAATAATTATTAAGAGATTTAGAGAGTCAAAATTAAAAACTAAAATGTTCCCTGCAAAACCACTGGTCAAATTGAAGAAATAGGAAAAATAAAAATTTGAAAAACTGAAAAAATGTGTTACACATAGAGAACGATAACTTTTTTAATTTAACTCTATTTTCAATAAAATTTATAGAGTTTTTTCATTTTTATGTCTTCTAAAAGTTGTTCAAATTTCAGCCAAACCTAGATCATGGATTGAGAGATATCATAAAAATACGAACTGTTGTCTTAAAACTTAAAAAATAAATAATACTGCACATATAGTATAATAACTTTTGCAATACTATTCTGATACAAATAAAATTTAAAGAGTTTTTTTATTTTTATATTTTCTAAATTCTTTTAAAATTTTAACCAAACCCAGGTCATAGATTATGAGATATAAGAAAAATACGAACTGCTATGCTTTCCTTTCTAAAACAAAAACAGAAAAAAAACTTGAATTTCAAAAACTTAAAAAGCCTACAACAGAAATAGGGTTAGATATAATTAAAAAAATTAAAAATAAAGAATCCTTTGGTAGCAAGTTTTTCAAAGGAGGTTATAAAAAATAAAAAATAAAGAACTCTTTGGCAGAAAGCCTTCCAAAGAGGGTTAGAATGAATAAGAAAGAAGAAAATCTGCAAAAGAATAAGATAAGACTTTCAATATTTCAAACTTCAAGATCTTCACAATATCAAGCTCTTCTAATGAACCCTTCACACAAGCTCAAAAAAAGGATTAGTAGCTCTAATACCATGTAAGAAAAAGTGATTGAAATGATAAAATATAATAAAATGAAATAGCATGAAATAATAGATTTAATCCAAGAGAGCAAGAAGAGTTTTACCATACAAATGATACAAGATCAATGGAGCAATACCAAAGAGGAAGCAACACAAGAGACAATGATTTGATAAGGAAAAAGCAAAGAAAACCCTTTGTGAGTATTATGAATGAGGCAAAAGCCTCTGAGAGAGAGAGAGAGAGAGAGAGAGAGAGAGAGAGAGAGAGAGAAGAAATGGAGCAAAATAGCTCATTTACAATAGCATCAAAAACTTGATGTGAATAATGGAGACTATATGAAAATGAGAGAGAGAGAGAGAGAGAGAGAGAGAGAGAGAGAGAGAGAGAGAAGCACCTCTTTTAAAGAGATGAGAAAGGAGTTGCACGTCTTTGCATGTGTAACTCTCATTTCTATGAATGCCACATTCATAAAAGGTGTGCGCAAAGTGTCAAGTTCCTCTTAAGGAGGAATATCTATTTTTTTTATTAAAAGAAATACAAAAATGAGTTCTCCTCACAAGTGGACAATAGGACAAGAATGACATGTCCTTTACATGTGGACTAGAGGACAAATAAATAATATATAAGGGATACCTTGGTTTATCCCAATAAATAAATAATTACAACCAAGGAAAGATTATTAATTCTAACATTATCACATTCAGAGGATGCAAAAAGAGGAGATGTTCTAGTTAATGAAAGGGTCTTGTTGAGTGGTGAGACTAAACCTAGACAAAGGAGGAGTCTGTTTCATGCTAGGTGCAAGTGCGAGGGTAAATTTTGTAATGTGATTGTTGATGGTGGAAGTAATGAAAACTTGGTGTCAGAGGAGATGGTCTCAAAGCTAAAGATCAAGAGGGAGAAACACCCCCAACCCTATCACATTGCTTGGGTGCAGGATGATTATAAGGTCCTAGTTAGTGAGAAATGTTTAATAAAGTTCAAGATTGGGAGATACCATGATGAGGTTCTCTATGAAATCATTCCAAAGGATGTCTTCCATTTATTGTTGGTAAGGTTGTGGAAATTTGATAGGTTTGCTGCACATTATGGTCATGCAAATACATACTGTTCGACAAAGCATGGAGTTTGCTACAAACTGAAGCCCTTGATAAAGGAGGGTGAAGAGGTATGCAATATTTCTAGGGTATGTCTTGTTGATGGAAGAAAATTTATGGATGGCATGAAACATCAGCATATGTGTTATGCTTTGATTCCTAGAAAAGATAAGGGAGGTAGTAGTGAAGTTCTACTTGAAGTTTTAGGTCTATTAAGTGAGTATGGAGATGTCATCTCTGATAATGTTCTAGAAGGGTTGTTGTTAGTAAGGAAAATCAATCATCAAATAGATTTAGTACTTGGAGCTAGTTTTCCTAACAAGACTTCTTGTAGGATGACTTCTACTAAGACTAAGGAGCTAAACAGATAATTTTAGGAGCTGTTTCGAAAGGCATTGATTTGAGAGAGCTTGAGTCCATGTGTAGTACCGATAGTGTTGGCACCAAAGAAGGATGGAGAGTGGAGAATGTGTATAGACTCTTGGACTATAAATAGAAATTCCATCAAGTATTAGTTTCCTTTTTCAAGAATGGATGATCTTATGGACTATTTGAGTGGAGCTTAGTACTTCATAAAGATAGATCTCAAGAGTGGCTATCACCAAATATGTATATGAGAGGGAGATGAGGGGAAGATTGCATTCAAGACCAAGGATGGTCTATATGAGTGGTTAGTCATGTTCTTTGGACTGACCAATGTGCCAAGCACCTTCATGCGGCTTATGAATGAGTTACTCAAGAATTTTTTTGGGAAAATTTGTTAGTCTATTTTAATGATATCTTGATTTTTAGTAAATCTTTGGATGAACATTTGTTGCACATTTGTAGTGTCCTTGAAAGGTTGAGGAAAGAGAAATTGTTATTAATTTGAAGAAGTGTAGCTTTGTCAAAAGGAAGTTAGTTTATTTGGGGTTTTTTGTATCAACTAAGGGTCTCATAATGGACCCAAAGAAGTTGAAGGTCATCTTGGAAAGGACAACTCCATGGTCTATCATTGAGATGAGGTCATTGCATGGTCTGGCTAGTTTTTATAGGAAGTTTGTTAGGAATTTTAGTAGCATATGTGCACCCCTAATTGAAACAATGAGGGGGGATAGAAAAGAGTTCAAGTGGACTACAAAAGTTGTAAGGAGTTTTGAACTACTAAAGAAGAAGGTGATAGAGCAACCTATGTTGGCACTTTCTAATTTTAACAAAGAGTTCCAATTAGATTGTGATGCTAGTGGTAGTGCTATTGGGGCTATACTAAGCCAAGAAGGTAAATATATTGCCTATTTTACTAAAAGATTGAATGATGCAAAGAAGTACTCTGTTTATGATTAGGAGTTTTATGCAATAGTTCAAGCCTTAAAGAAATGGAGCCATTATTTGCTGTCAAAAGAATTTGTCTTGTATACTGATCACTAGGCATTATAGTACCTAAATAGCCAGGTAAATTGAATTAGAGATATTTAAAATGGGTAGAGTTTATGTAAAGCTATACATTTGCATTGAAACATAGAAGTGAAAGGTTTAATAGGGTTGTAGATGCATTAAGTAGGAGAGAGTTGTTGATGAAAATAATGCAGGTTGAAGTGGTTACATTTGATGAACTCAAGAATCTATACCTTGAGGATCTTGACTTTTTAGAGGCTTGAAAGGCTTGTAAAGAACTAGTTACTCTAGATAAGACCAGGTTGCTAGATTACATGATTTAAGATGACATGTTGTTCAAGGGAAGTCAATTGTGTATTTCAAGGAGTTCTATGAGGGAAAACTTGATCAAGGAGAAACACAATGGAGGGATGGAAGGACACTTTGGTTAAGATAAGACTAATGTTATTATTAGAGAAAATTAATTTTGGCCTCAATTGTCATAGGATGTGAAGAAGTTTATGCAGAGTTGTCATGTATGTCAAACAACCAAAGGATTTAGTCACTATATTAGACTCTATCAACCATTGCCTATTCCATCAAAGCCTTGGGAGAACATGAGTATGGATTTTGTTCTTGGATTGCCAAGGACACAAAGGGATAATGACTCAATATTTGTGGTGGTTGATAGGTTCTCCAAGATGGCATATTTAATTTCATGCCACAAGACTCATGGCGTAGTGCATATTGCAGATTTATTTTTTAGAGAGGTGGTGAGGTTCCATGGGCTCCCAAAAAGTATTGTTTCTAATACAGATACTAAATTTGTGGGGTATTTCTAGAGGCCTTAGTGGAAGAAGTTGAAGACAGAATCGAAGTTCAGTTCTACACATCATCCACAACCTGATGGACAAACAAAAGTAGTAAATAGAAGTCTGGGCAATTTGCTGAGGTTTTTAATAGGAGATAAGCCCAGGGGATGGGATTTGATTCTACCACAAGCATAATTTTCTTACAATAATTCTGTGAATAAGAGTACTAGTAGATCACCATTCCAAATTGTGCATGGGAGTAGTCCAAGGATTGCACCAAAGCTGAGGAAGATGGAGAAAGGGGAGAGGACAAGTACTAAGGCAAAACACTTTGCTAAACATGTCAAGAAATTACATGAGGATTTTTTTTAGCACATATTACCAAGATGAACCTACAGTATAAGGCTAGTGCAGATCAAAAGAGGAGACATAAGGAGTTTCGAGTTGGGGATCTAGTTATGGTATACTTGAGAAAGGAATGATTTCTAGTGAGTACCTACAACAAACTGAAGATGAAGAAATTTGGCCCTTGCAAAATTTTGAAGAAACATGATTCAGGGAATGCATATGAGGTGGAGTTTCTAGATGGGATTCACATTTCTCCTATTTTCAATATTGTAGACTTAATAGAATATCATGATGATGGTGTAGATGAGAAGTCGATGCTAAAGCCATGTCCAATTCCTACTTCTGAGAAGGATGAGATAGAAGAAATTTTGGATAGTCATGTGGACCAATATACCAGAAACATGCAATATGAAGAATATCGAGAGAAGTAGAAAGGATGACCAGTAGAAGATCCAACTTGGATATTCATAATGGAGGTTTCCCATTAGGGTTTACCTCTACCAATATAAAGTGACAGGTTCACTTTTCCATCTACCCTGGGTGTTTGATGTTGGAGCATCCAATGGTGTAAGAGCAATCCTGTATCACCCAAAAATATGTTTAATTTTAGTTTCTATTTAATGTGTTTTCATTTCTAGATACCCATTTGGGTCGAATAGAGATTCCAACTCTCACATTTCCACCATTGGTTTTCTAGGTTAGAGTTTTTGAGCACCTTAGGATATGTCATTGCAAAAAATAGTTTATTTTGTAATTGATCCATAATTATGATGAGTTAGAGGGTTTAAGTTGGAGGGATGATTAAAAATCTAATTGAAAAGCATTCTAGAAAATGAATTAGATCAAAAGGCTTTATGGTATTGAAAGTTATTGTAGTTTTAAGTTGTCTAGAGACCCCCTAAGAGTACTTCAAAGTCAAATTTAAGGCACTAAATGACCTCGTATGGGCCCAAAAAATGGGGGATGATCAAAGTTGGTTGTTAGGCCTATAGAGCACTTGGAGAGACTTCCAAAAATATAAACAATTTGTTAATTGGAGTCCTAGATCAAAAGTTATACCTCCTAGAAGTTGGACTACCATTTATGGATTCTTCTAATTTTACACCAACTTCTGACATGATTTCTAGAACCTTCTTTTTTGGAAGTGGATGCCAAATGGCATATTCTAAAATGTATTCCTAACCCTAAACCTAATTGGGGGTTACTTAAAAACATTTCTGGCATTGTAAAGGCAATTTTTGGTGGAGTTTGGGAGAAGGTACTAGAGGAGGGTTTTTCTCCAGGTTCAGACTACATTGTAAGCCCATAGGGAATGTCTTTGAGTCTATCATCATTGCACTAAATGTAATAGCATATCACTTCTGATAATAATACTCCTCTTTTCTTATTGTGTTCATTTTGTTCTTGGATCGTGCCATCATCATAATTGTTGATCAAGGAAAATACAAGAAAGAGAAATAGAGGGAGATAATTTGCATAGAGGGAGATAATTATTGATCAAGTAGTATACACATGAAAGAGGAAGATAGTTATTGATTAGGAGAAAAAAAGAAAGAGAAATCCTAACATCTACCTAGTAAGAGGGAGATACAAGAATAAATTTACAGAGAGTTATAAGGAATAGTTTTGTGACCTATTTGAAAGATGGAAGTTGTTGATAGAGGGAGAGATTTTAATCCAAAGAATTATTTTTTTTTTTAGTATTGTCTTACTATTTTGACCTAGTTAGTTTGGTTAATCAGTTTGATTTGCCATCAATGCCAAAGAGGGAGATTGTTGAGAATAGATTGAAGAAGATTATTGATGAAGTATAATCAATATGTTTCAATCATTATTTTTTCACTGATGTCAAACTTGCTATTTTCTAGTAAGACAATTGCTTATATCATTTAGGTACTATCACTTATTTGATTGATGAATGTAAGAAAATATGCAATAAAGAATATAACCATTTCCACATAACCTATAATAGATTTTAAATAAATATGCAATTAAAATCCACATGCAATAGAATAGACAACATACCCACAAAAATGTGACACAAGAAATACCCAGGTAAACCCTCATTGAGGAAAAAACCTAGTGTCCAAAAGCATCCATCACCATGTATTATTCAGAAAAAATACCTTTGCAATAGAAGCATGGAAGCCTTCAAACCTATAGCCACTACCAAACAATCTATGTGAACACGCATGGATCCACACATCACATGTCATACTTCCAACCTTCACAAATTCTCCCTTGGCTATCCTGTCAAGCCTTGTCCCACTAGAATCTTACTTTTTCCCTTTTGTCTTCTCTTTTTCTCACACCAACAACTACCCTTGTGGCTATTTATATAGTAGCAAGTTCCACAAAACTACCAAGTGGTATTAGATAAACCATGTGCTAAAACTATGTGCTACCTAACCCATTGACCCGACATTTAATATAAGAAATTTAATTCTTTTCTCCAATATTTAATAATTACATGAAATATTTTCACAATGTCACAATACAACTCATCAAGTATATCCCATGGGAATCTTTACATATTGCACATCCACCTAGGTGCTCCTAGATACAATATTACATAATAAAATAAAATAATACAATATAACAATATCATGGAATGTATGCAACACCCATTATCTCAAAAATCTCCCACTTGTTGTATACATTGCATAGTGTCAATCTGTAGCCACATAAATGAACAAGGGAATAATACCTCTCAACACATGCACCATCATGGATCAAATTACATAAAGTGCTCCATCTTGGTACCTGCAACAAAATCAAAGTATCCAGCATCTCAAACATAAATGAAGCCACCTCCTATTATGCCACTGCCATTGGACATACATAGAAGCCATCCAAAGAGAAAGCCACCCAACTTGTTGCACTAGAAGATCATAAAATATTGTACCAACTAAAATTCCAGGTACAAAAAATCTATTCCAAAGATAATCACATGTATCCGTAGATATCAAAATATCCATAGCTGAAATAATACCCACAGTATCCAGCTATCCATACCTCCAAAGGTATACCAAATGAATCTCACATCATCAACATATTCAATATGTAACCTACAATCACAAGCCTTAAGAACAATACCTGTCACATATATACCAAGAAGCTCTCATTGCAAAAGATAATGTTAAATCTATAACCAATCCACTCACAACATCTCAAAGAAGTGAATCCATGTAATCTCAAGGACATCCACAACACATAAACCAATAAACTGCAAGAATAACTCTCATAAGAAATCTCTAACACTCTCCCAAGTTCTCTACAACCAATAGAGGAAAGAGATAAAGGAATAACAACGTCATCTCTCACATGACATACATGAGCACAAACTAGTGATCACAATCTCTAACCAATCTCAAATCCAATGTAAGTGAAACTAAACATCCAAGAAAATAACCAAAACCAAAGAGAAACCATGTAAATCATAACCTATATCATGTCCTACACAGACCTCTAGATATAAACTATGCAAGTATGATCTCCTCCATAAAACCCCAACAAGAAGCCACAACAAAACCCAAACCATATGACCAATCATGAATGTAAGCCTCTCACAAGAAAATGAAACTCATAAATTATTCCTAATCCAAGGAATATGCCCAATATAAAATCATCTACCAAACTCAACCAACATAACATATGCAAACAGAGATAACCAATGCTAAACCATCTCTCAAATGAACCCTTTAGAGCTAACTCATGTACCATAGCTCAAGATCCATATCCATGAAAGACAAGCATAAATAAAATAAACCTAAGAGAAATAATAGGCTATACCTCTCAAGTAGCAAACTACTGAGTAAATCAAGAGTGGGGAATGAGAGTGCTAATAAAGATATCCAAGTCTCCAACCAAGATTCATCTAAGAAAAATTTCCTCTCAAGTCCATATCAAGTGAATGCCCCTTGGACTTTCTACTGAAACCATTAATCATTCCAACAAATAATCCTCTAATCCAAGATAAATCAACATTACCATCATCTCTAAGTATTCATGAGCACCTGTAACCAATCAATCCATACCAACTCCAAATGTAACATAAGAATATCATGAAGTATCCAACTTATGATAAGTGTACTCAATACCAAGAAACTAAACCAAGATCATTGTCAAAGTTCCAACCATGGCCTCAGGAACATAAATATGACAACATGATCTAACCATATCAACCAAAGAAAAAATATGCTCCATATGAACATACTATAACATGTCAAAACTCAAAATGTGTATCAAGATTGTACCATGACATAAAAATAAAACCATCCTCACACCAAGGATAATGTTGGCCTAGTTTTTCACCACTCTTGTTTTATTGTATTTTGCATTGAAAAAACCCTAAATGTGTACCCCAAATAATTTGAAATTCAGTCAAAACTCTAAGAAAAATTCACTAAGTAACCTTGTACCTAGCCCTATTTGGCCCTAGCCTTTGAAAACCTTAGAAAGTATCATTTCAAATAAATTTTGGTGGGACATTTTATCCTAAAGGTTTATTTATGTAAGAATGACCTTTTAATCTTTTTGATAAACCTTATAAAGCTTGTCTTAATTGCAATTTATTTTGAGCATCATAGATCCTTTTGAGATCGAGGGTTGAGGCTTGTCCGCAATATGGAGCTACAAGGTCTTTAAATATTGTGGGCAAGCGTCTTTTTGCCACGTAGCCCCTGTTGACGTTCAAACCTTAGTGCATCACAAAAGTTCTTAAGTTGTCAGAAGTAGTCAGACCTTTTGCAGAGTTGTTAGTGTTCCCTGTGCATGTTTTGAATTTCCTATGATGTCATTGGTTAGTCTTTTAATGATATTGATATTTGCAGTTCAAATTTTGTGATAGTTGATTTAGCAAGCATCAAGGGTTGGCGCTTGCCCGCAGTATGAAAATGCATGAGTTTTAAGCAATGCCGGCAAGGCCCTTCATGACGCATTGCACAAAGTGACATCATGGGGCTGCCTTTCTTAGAGGGTAACAACACCTTGTTATACGTGGAAAATTGTTAGGTGAGTTGGAATACAAAGGAAGCATCTCATTGGTCTATCTAGCTAACTAAGTATATAGCCACAAAAGATTTTTTATCACCGTTGATCTTTTGAAGATTGACGACTGGCTCAAGCTCGCAATTTGAAGATACTTGTCAATTATGGAAAGTAGGAATGTGCCAGCTTAACACGTGGAAAGAATGACGTCAAGCACCTACTCGCTCAAAAAAAGATATGGGACCCACTGGCATGGAAGTTGTCAAGAGGCAAAAACTCATATAAAGGATTCCTATTGGTTATTATAGCTGACTAGACTTTGTTTAAATAATAAACTAATCTGATCGTTGATCTAGTCTTGATCTACAACCGACACTTACCCATTATTTTAAGATGCAAGAAATTTAAGGAATGCGGGTAAGTAGTAATGTGACATGTGGTGTCTGGTCAGTTAACCCTAAAATTAAAGGATAAAGGGAAAATGAAAATGTTTAAAATATCAATTTTTTAATCATTTATCCAAATATGTTATATGCATGTTGAGAATTTTAAATTTAAAGGGGGATTTTTTCTAAAGTTTTAACTTTAGAACTTTTAAATTTTTTCAAAATTTAAAATCAGAGTTGTAGACTCAACTGAGTGTTCTATCAGAGGAGTATTTTTCAAACTAAGATTTAGAGGGTTCCTATATGTAAATATAGCAATATTATACATCGCCGAAATTGGGAGAATCTGAATTTTTTGACTATGCAATTAGTTTCTGCATAGGAAGAAGTTTGTTCAAGCTATAAGAGGTTTTCTATCAGATTCATAACTTGTAACCACATTCATGTATCAAATTTTAATTTTGATTTTTAGTAGGGTAATGACCTAAATATCGGTAAAAGATAGTGAAAATACAGTTTGGGTCAAATTCTGATCACATTCACTCAATAAAAACTCAATTTTCACCAGAATTTCATAAAGTTTTTAGATATTTTGGTTGTAGAATGATTTTCATCATAGAGCAGAGATATTTACAAGTTTTTTACAAGTAATGATGAAATCAAAATTAGATCAAAATGGGAAGAAAGAAGAGAGAGGTTATTCAGTTAAAAGAGATTGAATTCCAAGTGGACACATGTTAAGCATAAATCAGATCTAGGAATTCACTTCTTGCTATATCTTTCTGTCTTTCATTCATTGTAGTAAAGGGGAAATTTTGAAAAGTTTCTCTAGAATGAAAAAACTTAGCAGAATTAGCTCTGAAATTGGTGAAATCTGAATGGAAAGATCTGGGATATGCTAGTTCCAGACCATGAAGCTTTTGCTTTGGTTGTGATACCCCCTTTCCATCCCATCAGTTTCTCATTCTCACCATTTTCTCTCTTGTATGATAGTGGTTTATTAGGTTTTTTATGAGTCAATTTCATGCATTTTCATGTATTATTTCAAGGAAATCAATACAAAGAATAGTAGTGTTTAGTTTCAGTTTAAATCTTGTCTCCTTTCTCAGTTGAGTTAGGATGTTTTATGGTCTTTGAACAAAGAACTTAGATCATAAGTGCAGTCCCTTAAGGTTGTATGTTGCTTCATTGTTTCTTGTAATTCAAGGAATTATGTAAATTATTCAGAGATTCAACAAGGTTGTAGGTTTGTTGAGGAGCATATTAGGTAAGAATGAGATTTAAGTTGAACATTGATGTCTATTTACAAGGTGAATGGATAGATCATATATTTGAATATATCAATTAGTATCAGATATCCAAAATGCATGAGGGAGATTCATGAATTGCACAATGGATGAGGCTCTATTTTGTTACAGGATCATAAGTTTTTTGTTCATACCTAGTTTTCATCTACTTTCCCCACCCACATAAAATCAAATCAAAATTCAAATCATCTTTACATTTTATGTTGAAGAACTTAAATATAATGCTCTCACTCAGCTTGTGAATATCATAGAGTTGCAATTTGCTACTGTAGATTTGTGTTATTACATGAGTTAATAGGAGAAATAAGGGTTTTATCTTCTTTATATTAGATTCAGTATATGCATTGATAACTGGTACCATATAAAGAATCTATAGGTCCACCTGCCTTGGCTTTGCAAAGCCTGAAGAAGAAGAAGGGTCTAGCCTTATAGTTGGCCCAAGATTGTAGTCAAGTGTATCTATCATAGGAATTTGCTAGCCTTAGATGCATCTGTATGGTTTCTTGGTCATTTTCAAAATTGTTAAATTAGGAGCCAACAAAATGACGACTCTGCTGGGGACTTGTATTGAGATTCATGATAAACAAACCTTGAGAATTTAAAAGAATTCAACACAATAGAAGGAATGACATGGAGAAATTTTTTATACAGCAGTAAGTGATGTGTTCAGTCCATTTCCTTACTATATTTTCATGTTCCCCAGTATGTTTTATTCTCTTACAATAGTAGTTCTTGAATTTGTTGTAATTTGTGTTGAGAAATGAGTATACCTTCAATCAATTTAGTTCTGTGAGTTGCTGTTGTCAAAATCAGAGTCAAGAATCTAAAAATGAAGTGTATCCTCTTTCCAAGGTGTTAGCGATCTGCAAGTTTTCCATATTGAAAGTCTAGTTTAGAATCTACAAATGGTAAAATTGTTTCAAATCTTTTCTCACTAAGTGTGAGTGGTGACTCTAAAGTAAATCTCTGTACTAGTGCATTTTTTGTCTTAATGTCAGAGGCTTTTAGTATTTTTGGGTAGATATAGTTTGTTGGGAAAGAGAAATTATAAGTTTCTTGATTAATGGTTTATGTGGTTTCTTGTATTTGCTAAAGAAATTCATTCCAAAGGGTGAATCACTGTTGTGATTCCATTTTCCTCTTCAAGGAGATGGCGACTCTACAAAAGGACTTTATCTACGGTGTGAAGGATTTCATATTTGCACCCTATGCCAATCAGTAGATCTGAGGTTTCAGACATCAACACATAAAGGTATTTTAGTTTTCATGTCTTTGTCATTCATGAAAGTTAAATTGTAGAAATGGATGCCTCCATCTAGTGGTTTCAGCATTAGGAAAATAGAGGTAGGAATTTTAAAATTTCAAGAGATGGATTTTGAGTTTAGATCTAAAAATGATATACCAACTCTTGAAAGTATTCATGAAGATATTGCTTGGCTGAAAAGAGAAATTCATAATGAGACCGTCATTGACATAAGAAATACAATTGGTGATATCATGGGTCTTAATGGATTTCAAACTTACATGAAGTTTAAATCAGTAGTTATGAAGCTTGATGAATCCTTTAGACTGGAGAAGGCTTCATGGCCAATGGTGCTCTTAGAAGTTTTTATTCCGTATTTAGTTGATTGGTCAGCCAAGTCAAGATCAAAAAAGATTATTGAATTCCAAGATTTTATCATGGAGGTTGAAAGTGCTTTGAAGGCTAATGAGTCTAATAGTAGTGAATGCAATGAGTCTATTGAAAGTCATAATGAATATAAGGAGTCTTAGTTTTATAAATTAGAGGATAATAATCAGTAGATTGATGATGTGCATAAAGTGGATTCATCTTTTTGTGATGATGAGTGTAAAGAAGAGGAAAAGTGCAACAACAATAATAGTCTTTCTTCTAGTGATGAATGTGAATGTGTCACAATACTGATTGTTGAGGTATTGTCTAAAGAAGAAGATGTATGTGATGATTAGAATGTTGATTTTTCAGAATATGTTACTAATAAGTCTGCTATTGTAAATGTGCCAAGCCATCTAGATAACAATCATAGCTAAGGAGAAGAAACTAGTAGTGAAATCTTATTAAGTGTTGATGACATTTCTGACTTGTTGGCTCATGATTTTGAAAGGTATGATAATCTATTTAAGGATGCTTGTGTTTTACCACATTTTTCATTTCCATATGATGAAGTCATTTCCCCTAAATTTGATGTTGAAGAAGATGTAGTTTCAGAATATGCTCTATCAAGTTTGGGAGGTGTATGTGATGGTAATTCGTACATCAATGCACATGATGACTTCTATGTTGACGATGAAAATGTAGAGATAGGGTCTGTTGCTGGTTCATTGTCTTTTTATTTTCATGAGGCTGAGATACATTCAAATTGTTCATATGACAAGGAAAGAAATAGCAATGAATTAGTTTATCCTGGTGAGCTATTTGAAGAAAAATTTGATATGGATCAACATATTGTTAGAAGGAATTTTCATGATGATTCTTATGAATTGGGATCTAATCATTTTTTGGAATATAAAGAAAATGCAATGTTTGTTCAATCTAGTTTATGGTGTACTAATGTTGCAAGTAAAGAGAAATTAGATTTTTCATACTCTTCATATCCAGATGCACAAGGTGAGTTACAATCTGATTCATGTAACTCGTTGAATGAAGTAAAATACCAAGCTTTTGTGTTTCAAGTTAAAGGAATCCATCATTCAATCAGTAGTGATCAGTTTTAGTTTAATGTCAGTTGTTATGGTCATGCTGATTCATATTTTCATAGTGAGTAAGGTGAAGAAAGTATGTATGATTTTTATATGCACTGTGAAGATAATAATAGTAGTTTCTTTTTGCCTAATGAGCTGATTGAAAGTGTTCATGTGTTGGGTGAAACAAATGGGAATAAAAATTTTAGTTTGCCTCAAGAGAATGTAAATGAAAATTAGGTATATGACAGAGGTAAGAATTTTTGAAAACTTTTCGGTGGCCTGGGGCCATCGCTTGTACATAGTACTATAGTTTCCCTTTTTTCAATAAAGTTGTTTAGGAGAGTTTTTGAAGTTCAGGTGTGTGGTCTACTTCTTCTAGAGATCTAAAATCTTGCCATGCCTGCAAGGGGCATCCATCACCAGACAAAGCAACTGTTGGCCTAGTTTTTCACCATCCTTGTTTTGTTGTATTTTGCAGTGAAAAAACCCTAAATGTGTACCACAAATAATTTGAAATTTGGTCAAAACCCTACGCAAAATTCATTAAGTAACCTTGTACCTAGCCCTATTTGACCCTAGCCTTTGAAAACCTTAGAAAGTATCATTTCAAATAAATTTTTGTGGGACATTTTATCCTAAAGGTTTATTTACGTAAGAATGACCTTTTAATCTTTTTGATAAACCTTATAAAGCTTGTCTTAATTGCAATTTCTTTCAAGCATCATAGATCCTTTTGAGATTAAGGGTTGAGGCATGCCTGCAATATGGAGCTGCAAGGTCTTTAAATATTGCGAGCAAGCACCTTTTTGACACGTAGCCCCTATTGACGTTCAAACCTTAGTGCATCACAAAAGTTCTTAAGTTGTCAAAAGTAGATCTTTTGTAGAGTTGTCAGTGTTCCTTGTGCACATTTTGAATTTCCTGTGATGTCATTGGTTGGTCTTTTAATGATATTAATACTTTGCAGTTCAAATTTTGTGATCATTGATTTAGCAAGCATCAAGGGCTAGTGCTTGCCCACAATATGAAAATGCACAAGTTTTAAGCAATGTGGGCAAGCCCCTTCATGACGCATGGCACATAGTGACATCATGGGGCCACCTTTTTCAAAGGGTAATAACACCTTGTCATACATGGCAAATTGTTAGGTGAGTTGGAATACAAAGGAAGCACCTCATTGGTCCATCTAGCTAACTAAGTATATAGTCACAGAAGATTTATGATCACCATTGATCTTTCAAAGATTGACAACTGGCTCAAGCTCGCAATTTGAAGATACTTGTCAAATAAGGAAGACAGGAATGTGGTAGCTTGACACATGGAAAGAATGACGTCAAGTACCTACTCACTCAGAAAAAAAATATTGGACCCACTAGCATGGAAGTTGTCAAGAGGCGCAAACTCATATAAAGGTTTCTTATTGGTTAGTATAGCTGACCAGACTTTGTTTAAATAATAAACTGATCTGATCATTGATCTAGTCTTGATCAACGATCGATGCTTACCCGCTATTTTAAGATGCAAGAAATTTATGGAATGCGGGTAAGCGGTAATGTGACATGTGGCACTTGGTCAGTTGACCCCAAAATATAAGGATAAAGGGAAAATGAAAATGTTTAAAATATCAATTTTTTTATCATTTATCCAAATATGTTATATGCACGTTGAGAATTTTAAATTCAAAAGGGGGTTTTTTCTAAAGTTTTAACTTTAGAACTTTTAAATTTTTTCAAAATTTAAAATCAAAGTTGCAAACTCAGCTGAGTATTCTATCAAAGGATTATTTTTCAAACTAAGATTTAGAGGGTTCCTAGTATGAAAATATAGCAACATTATATATCATTGGAACCGGGAGAATCTAAATTTTTTTACTATGCAGTTAGTTTTTGCACAAGAAGCAGTCTGTTCGAGCTATAAAAGGTTTTTTTCATCAGATTCTTAACTTGCAACTAAATTTAGGTATCAGAGTTCAATTTTGATTTTTAGCAGGGTATAACTTGAATATCAGTAAAAGACAGAGAAAATGTATTTTGGGTCGAATTCTAATCACATTCACTCAGTAAAAACTCAATTTTCACCAAAATTTCATAAAGTTTTCAGATATTTTGGTTGCAAAATGATTTTCATCATTGAGGAGAGATATTTACAAGTTTGTTACAAGTATTGATGAAAAAAAAATCAAATCAAAATGTGAAGAAAGAAGAGAGAGGTTATTCAGTTACAAGAGATTGAATTCCAAGTGGACACATGTTAGGCATAGATCAGATCTAGGAATTCACTTCTTGCTATATCTTTCTTTCTTTCATTCATTGTAGTAAAGGGGAAATTTTGGAAAGTTTCTCTAGACTGAAAATACTTAGTAGAATTGGCTCTGGAATTGGTGAAACATGAATGGAAAGATCTAGGATGTGCTGGTTCTAGACCATGAAGCTTCTTTTTTTGCTGTGATACCCCCTTTCCATCCCATCAGTTTCTTATTCCTACCATTTTCTCTCTTGTATGACAACATTTTCTCATTGTATAGTTTGGTTTATTAGGTTGTTTATGAGTCAATTTCATGTGTTTTCATGTATTATTTCAAGGAAATCAATAAAAAGAATAGCAGTGTTTAGTTTCAGTTTAAATCTTGTCTCCTTTCTTAGTTGAGCTATAATATTTTATGGTCTTTGAACAAAGAGGTTAGATCATAAGTGCAGTCCCTTAAGATTGTATGCTACTTCATTGTTGATTGTAATTCAAGGAATTATGTAAATGCTTCAAAGATTCAACAGGGTTGTAGGTTTGTTGAGGAGGATATCAGGTAAGAATGAGATTTAAGTTGAACATTGATGTCTATTTACAAGGTGAATGGATAGATCATATATCTAAATATATGAATTAGTATCAGATATCCAAAATGCATGAGGGAGATTCATGAATTGCCCAATGGATGAGGCAGTGATATGTTACAGGATCATAAGTTTGTTGTTCATACCTATTTTTCATCCGCTTTCCCCACCCACATAAAATAAAATCAAAATTCAAATCATCTTTACATTTTATGTTGAAGAACCTAAATGTAATTTCCTCACTCAGCTTGTGAATATCATAGAGTTGCAATTTTCTATTGTAGATCTGTGTTATTACATGAGTTAATAGGAGAAATAAGAGTTTTATCTACTTTATATTAGATTCAATATATGCTTTGATAACTGGTACCATATAAAGAATCTATAGGTCCACCTGCCTAGGTTTTGCAGAGCCTAAAGAAGAAGAAGGGTCTAGCCTTATAGTTGGCCCAAGACTACAGTCAATTATATCTGTCATAGGAATTTTCTAGACTTAGATGCATCTGTCTAGTGTCTTAGTCATTTTCAAAACTATTAAATTAGGAGCCAATAGATAACATTTTAAATTAAAGCATAAGCCACACCTTTACCAAGAACGTCGTGAGTCCTCAAGATGCAACCATCTCCACACATTATGAAGAAAAAAATCTCCACATACCATGAAGAGCCATCTTCACACACCATAAAGATAACCAAGAACCCAACGAGTCCTCAAGATCTATCCATCTTCACACACCATAAAAATAACAAGTGCACCATGAAATGTTAAAGATGCTTTTGTATCAATAGGATCTAAGAAAAACCTCCAAAATTTGCAAAAACTCAATAAATATATAGATTCCAACAACTCCCACTCAACCATGGTACTAAGTCACCTATGGCATCATAAAATCCTTCTCCTACATGAAGATTCTCTAGGTCTACACACACAATCAAAAGTGTTAGTACCAAGTGAAACCAAGATCTCCAAACCCAAGAAAATGTAAACTAAGCCAAGAACTAATCCTTTACTATCACAAGCTCCCACCAAATCATGTATCCAAGCTATCCATGACATCATGACAAAAAACTATACTTTAACCATGCGAATCAACCAAGGCATCAAACCATCAAAGAACTCAAAGTGCACATCATGAACTCCTTAATGAAACCAAATAATAATGATCCTAAACCAAGAAGATATACCACTATAACCAAATCAAGAATCCAAACTAGTGAATATCAAGGATGTACCTATATATACAATCATGTCATGCCAAAATTTATGGCACCATGATCACATCCATAAACTAAGCACTTGACTCTCAATGTGCTTAACTTGTCAGCATAAAATAGTCAACCACAATCCTCTACCATGACTATACCTAGTAATTACATCTCATCCCTTCTATATGAAGAAAAATAAGAAAATTATGTGACTTAGGGCATAGACAACCCAAATCCAAGCCACCAATTTGAATATGCATGAATAATGAAAGATCAATGGGAAACAATAACCCATAACCAAGCCATAAATGCAACCTATAAGTATATACTGCTTACAAAACTATGCAACTTGTAGACCCAACAAGTCATCATACATATCCAAATAAAATACTGATAATCATATCATCATGAGACCAATCTGAAATATAAACTGAGTATACAATGACATCAAATCCAAATCTCCAAACATACAATGTCATAAACTCACAATGTTACCATAGTCAATATATACCATAACTTATTCATACTAATATATCATTAAATAAACCATGCCAAACCTGCACTAAATCTAAACCAATGTGTAGAGCTCTCTAAGAGTTTTTCATTAACTACTCAAAGTCCAAAATTTGACTCCATATGGCCCAGTTATGCCCTAATCTATGCTCAAAATAAACAACATCTAACTTTGAGTATTTAAAACTTAACAAAATGAATAAATAAAAAAACTAAGCCTACACCAAATCATAGTGCTTTGAATTAGCTTTCCAATTCCAATTAGAAGTGTGAAATTCGATATTGTGAGAGAAAGTTATGGTTGTTTTATTAAGATAGTCTTTTTACCATTTTCACTGCGATTTTTTTTTGTGACAAAAATTTTGACAGGATTAAATTTGATGGCCATCATGGGCTGAAACAAAAAAACTCTTTCATTTCCTCTAAACATGGACAAACTAGGGCATGTTATGTATCAAAATTTAAGGAAACTTCAACCCAAATCCAATGGTGAGGTATGTTTTTACCCAGGAGGTCATTTTTGTAAGCTCCCCCCTAAAACCCTCATTTAAATGAAACATCGAAAAGAATCCATTTGTCCAACAATTTCACATGCCCAAAATCTACCAACACCCCATCACAACAGCAAACCCAAAATCCTCAGATATGTAATAAAAACACATATATCTTGCCCTTTCTTTTATCCTCTCATGCATTCCCATGGATTCAATCTAGGGTTATAATAATAAAAGCGTAGCTCTGATACCACTTGTAAGGAAACCTACAACAAAGAATATAATCATTTCCACATAACTTATAACAGATTTAAAATAAATATGCAATTGAAATCCACATGTAAGAGAATAGACAATATACCCACAAAAATCTGACACAAGATATACCTTGGGAAACCCTCATTGAGGAAAAAACCTAGCCTCCAAAAAATTCCATCGCCATGTATTATTCAACAATGACACCATTGCAATACAAGCATGGAAGTCTTCAATGCCATAGCCACTACCAAACAATCTATGTGAAGAAGAATGGATCCACACATCTCATGCCATGCTTCCAACCTTCACAAATTCTCTCTTGGCTAACCTATCAAGCCTTGTCTCACTCAACTCTTGCTTTTTCCCTTCTGTCTTCTCTTTTTCTCACACCAACAACTACCCTTGTGGTTGCTTAGATTCAATAATCACATGAAATATTTTCATAATGTTACAATACAACTCATCAAGTATATCCCATGGCAATCTTTACATATTGCACATGCATCTAAGTGCTCCTACATACAACATTACATAATAAAATAAAATAATACAATATAACAATATCATGCAATGTGTGCAACACCCATTATCTCAACCATGAAAAGGATTTGATCAAAAGATGTGACAATAGCACCTAGATGAAAGATTGAATTATGATTATGTAAAAGAGAACAAGAATCAGTTAAGATAGTGATAATATGATGTATTGATAATCTACTTAAGTTACAAAGGTTGGTTAGACTAAGAAATTTTAGAAGAACAAGTTAAATAAAGTTTGTCTACTAAGCTTGACCGAGTGGATAGTAGGTGTCGAGAAAAGTTAGTGCAAGCCAAGCAAAAAATCTGTTTCAGCCAAGTAAAAGTATATTCTAGTGTATGCTAAGAAAAATAGTGGATGTCGAGTGAAGTTTAGTTGATGCTGAGCACGAGTGAACTTTAGTTCATGCCTAGTGATTTTACAGAGGATGCAAAGAAATGCAGTATGTGTTGAGCATCAAACACAAGTTAATGACGAGTGGCTACATTATTTGAAAGATTGTGAATTGAATGGATTTGAGCTGAAATGTTTGTTTTGTTGGATTGTGTAAACTAGGTAGAAGATAAGATTAATGAGTTGGTGGCACACAATTCAAGGTAAACCATTTTTTAGATGAATTCAAAGAGAATTATAGGAGAAGTCTCTAGAAGATATATGAAATATGGGGTAGATTCATTATATCCTACCTAATCTATCCTAACCATAAATTAGATGATGGAGAATGCACATAAAATGATCTTAATTTTCTATTTATAGGAATGGTTAGTCAGAAGCAAGAGTCATCATGTGCGACAACCTAAGGAAGACAAGGAGTCAAGGGCTTTTCTTCATCAAGTGACCTAAGAGAAGAGTTTGCAATGGCATGCTAAGCAAGAAGGCTTAAGGGTATGAATTCTTGAAGGGAAAACAAGCTAACAAAGCTGAAACATGTGAAGACCAAGAAAAATGGAGGATTGGAATAGAGATCTATAGTCTACAAATGGAGTTCAAGCCTTACTATTACTCTCTAATAATTGTATTTGTCTAGGGTAAATCTTTTGGATTAAGGTTGAACTAAATATCATTTGTAAATCCTATAACTAGGTGACATTCCAAGTGAATGGTCTAAAGTCCTCTAACAAGGCTAACTCCTAATAGGGTGATTGAAATCCTTTAACAGAGTCACATATAATAGTGTGTATTGTAACTTTTAATAGGGTTGGCCTTTCACAAGGCATCACTTTAGAAGAGTGAAAAAGAGTAGCATGTTACTGATAGTTTTTCTCAAATTACTCTACATAAATCATTGTGTCAAGTGTATTGATGAATCTATTATGTTTCATGTTTACATTTCTACAAGTTGATTTGACAGTAACCTACAAATTTTTAAGTGATTGCATAATCTAATGGATACGTGCATGATGATAAATGTTTATTGGTTCACTAAGCTATGAAATTTTTAATTTATACATTTGGACCGTGGATAACTGATTTTCCCCTGCCCTCTTAGTTATTCTAAAGTATTTTAATAGTATGATAGATCAAAATCCATTTTTTTCACAAAATCGTAGGTTTGTGAGGGTTTCAAACCAATTGAGAAAGATTCAATTGCCAAATGTATTAGAAATAACTTAAAACTTTAATACTAATTGAAAAGAAAAAGCTAACTCTCATAGGAATTTGGATCTATAGATTGAATGTCTACCAATCTAATGAGTGCGACCAATTTACAAAATGCACAAGAATATACAAAATATTCCAATATTTATTTGCCCCAAAAAATTCAAAACTCAATAGCAACCATCCTCCTCTATTCCAAGACATATTTCAAAAATTTATAGACCATACAACAATGTTTCCCAACCAAATTTAGAGTTAGGTGACTGTAATCAACAAAGTTGCTAATGGGTGCTTAAAAATTGTAAAGTTCTCATGACAAGTTCTTGACAACTTTACAATGTTTTTTAAAACTTGCGCTTGCAATTATTCTAGAGCCTCAAAACCATTAAATTTAATGTTTCTAACATGAGAATGAATCAATTAACATGTTTTGAATGTGGTCTTCAACATTTGAACCCCTCGACTAGTATTTCACCAAAAATTCCTTTTAGGTCCTAAATCTCGATTCGTGCCCAACTTTGGCTCACAATATCTTTGTGTCCTTACATCACAAATCCATGTGACCCCTAGGGACTTGTTAAAAAATCCCTATACTACTTGCATCATATGTGCCCTTAGGCTTACATCAATTTAAAGGTGCTCCTACACCATCTATGTGCCTTAAATCTTTGTTTGATGGATACAATTTATCTATTCTCCCAAAAGAATGCAAATTGGAATAATTCCCCATTCAATTGAAGACTCATCCAACTATAAAGAAAAAAAATTCCTCTTTCTCTCATGGTATATGAATGTAAAGAGTTTGAGAAAAATTGTCTTTTGCCTCCCTTGGTGAGGATATTTGAGCTGCAAGGATTAAGCTTTTTCTTTATTCGTTCAGTGTGTATGATCTAAAAAGTAGACAACTTCATCATGACATTAAAATTTTCATTGTTCAAAACATTTATGTCTCCTTTATTTAACTAAAATTTAAAAAATGTTTCTTTAAACCTTTGAAAAGTATTTCTTCAACATTTTGTGCCAAAATGGTGCAAAAGATATCAACAATACCTTGGTCTATCATTGATATAAATCATATATGTCCTTCATTACATTATTGCATCCCTTTTCACTATAAATATAAGTAACCATTTTTTAACTGTCATGATCATGTATTATTACAATCTTCATGATTGGTATTCATGATGTCTATCATATTTCTCTTTTTGTCACTATTCAAGAGATGTAATTTCATTAATAAAAATAATTATTCAAAAGTGAATGAAAAATGTGAAGAGACTCCTTCAAACCTTTTGAATAACCTTTACTTTGTTTGAAATGTACCTTGTCTTTGGATGATCTACAGAGAGTTCTAACCTCTATTAATTATGACATTCTTTTGCTTCAGATGTTCATGGGGTATTAAGTGCTCTCCATTCAATATCAATGCTTTCCATCTCTATATCAGTCATCCATATCTATGAAAGTTGTAATTCTATCCTTTGTTATAACAACAATATCCTCTAAACTTCATTACAAATCTTTCATTTTCAATAACAATTTCATGACAAATTTGGTCTTTTCTTTTCATGGAATAGTGACTTGATTACTACTAGCTATTCTCTAGGCCATTGTACTACATGGTCAACCCCACTTTTGGATTTTATTTAATTCATCAAAAATAGTGACTTGATTACAGTGGGTCCCTACTCTTCAAACATCTACCATCTTTTCTCTTTATTAGTGTCTTCATCATCACTATTTTGTAACAATGCTCTTCATGAAAATTTTCAACCATTTCTCTGATCTAATCCATAATAGTTAAGAATTCCCTTTATTTATTGTCCTTGATTCTTTTATGAAACCCTAATATTCATTATGGGTTCCAAGATTCATGACTTCTTGTTTTCACTGTCATGTTACTATGATCCCTTGATGGTCTCATTCATATCACTATCATTCATAATAGTGATTTTACAATGTTGCATATTATGAAATTGTTCTTTAGCAATCATCTATTTTTCTTCATGCTCTAAGATCATGACATGTTGATCCATCTGACTCACTATTTTATGTATATTATCTTTATTGCTAAATGGGTCATTGTTTCATAGTACAACATTGTGACAATAGATGTGATTTCTTTTTGCATTGTAATAAATGTTTTTAGGCATTCCTTTTACATATTAATTCCTTTCACTATCTTTGCAACAGTCTATATCGCATGCTCAAGGAAAACAACCATGTCTTGAGGTTTTCAAGTTGGGATAATCAACTTCTCCATGACTAGGATTTGTCCCTTTAGCTTCTTCCTCCAATGTGAATCTCCTAAGAGTGGATATCTCATATAAAACCACAAATGTTTCTCTCTTAAAATAGAAAATAAAAGTACCTAACAACCAAAGGACTTGATAAAAACATCAAAAACAAAGAAATCCCTCCAGAAGACAATGATTGTTCCTTTTATAGGACAGTCAATAATTGTTGATCTCTGCAACCTTTAAAATCTTGTCTATTTTTCTACCTTATACAAGTACATACATCCTGCCAATGATAGTGCTTTCAAACTTTTGCATCAATTTTTTTTTCTCTATACATGAAGTGTTAGAAAGTGAGGTCCACTAAGATAAGTAAGAGTAGGGATGAATGAGTTATCCAACTAATAAAACACTTATTAAAAAAGTATTAATCCTTAACCATGTGAAAAATATAACTATCAACCATAAGAAGATACACATACACAATAACACCAAATATGTTAACTAGGGAAACCCTTGATCAGAGGGAAAACCCTCGTGGGGATGGTACCCACAAAATGATGTAATAATATAAAATCTCCTTGCAAGAGGATCGACCCTATTAGGAGTTTGTGAAATTCATTCAATACATATCAGTCCTTGTTAAGAGACTTTGAATCCCTGTTAGGAGATTCCAACCCTGTTAGGAGTTGTCCCAACCTTATTAGGAGTTGTAGAAGGTAGAAGGACCCACTATCCAAATTGTTTCATGGAAAGACCATCAAACTCATTGTTCAACTAGCCTATGTATTATTTTGTATTCCTTGTAGAATAATAGAATGAATAGTAACTTGAACTCTTTTTCTATCCTTTTGACTAGACCAAACACTCTTCGGATCTCAATAGCGTATCATATCCCCACATCTAATAATCTCTTAGATCGCTTACTCGCATTACTAATCTTCTTCACATATCACACTTCTTTCTTACTCAACTAAACCACAACACATCTTACAAACAATGAAAATAACCTTCTTTTATACCAAGTCCTCAAAAAAATTCCTTGAGTTGGCCTTGTGGCTTTCCCAATTAATTATAATAGGACCTCATTAAGATAAACTCTTTTTAATAATTATTTAACACTAGCATCTCACAATCTTTGTTGTGCCTACCCTCATTCAGATCTTTTCTGGACATTGTTGTTGTTATTATCAGACTATGTTAGACTAGCTTTATGTTGATGGATTAGTGGTATTGTTTTGAGACTATCAGACATTATGTCATGGATTCAGTGGTTATATGATGAGATCATTTAGACTTTACATTTCATGTATGCATGATGATCATTACATTGCTTTCAGTTATTGTTGATGATTAGTTAGATGGTTTATTATCTCGTGTGCTTTATTATGGATACTTACCCCATACTTGCATGTGTATGGTGTGCGTGTTTTCTTATTGTATGGCATTTTTGATATGGTTAAGGAAGGGAGTCATAGTCACATGCTAGTCGGGATCTACATGATGCACCACTTCTTGTCATGGTCTGTTTAGCTTAGCTTTATATATAAGGTATTTACATGCATGGTTTTTTTGCAGGTTGCAGGTACCGGGTATCAACTTCCCTAAATTGCAAGGATGAGCGTACCCTATTACATTATCTCAATGATAAGAGAAGGGGGATAAATTCTCAAGTCCAAATCTCAAACCCTTAAACCATTTGTCCTAGTGAGGTAGGACAAGTATCTAGATATTTTACCCACCAAATGTGTCGGATGACATAATTCGTGATTTTTAACCCTTTAGACTGATTTTGTGTGAATTACTCTATGATGGGTTTTCATATTTTATCTTGGAGGTCCATGGTGAATTTTCTATTAATTAAGTTTTAATAAATAGATTTAATTAATAAATTAATTATTTGAGAAAATTAATACAAAATATCATGATCTTTGATATTTTGATTATAATTAATTAAATGAGGATTAATTAAGAATTAAATAAAAGAAAATTAGAAATTAAAATTAATAATAATTATAAAATAATAATAAAGTAATAAATAAATAATAATAATAATAAAAGTTATAAAAATTAAAAATAAAAGTTATAAAAATTTAAATAGAAATTATATAAAAAGTAAATTAGAGTTATAAGCTTGTCTAGGAGTTAACGCACCTTTTGAAATGTCCCTTTTCTGATTTTGTATGATGTTTTCAACCTTTGATCAGATCTTTAAGATCAAACAACTAATATCACAAAGATCCTCCAAATTTCTCAAGAAACCCCAAATCGGGTATGCCAGAAATTGTGCCAAAAGCTTCACAGCTTCACCAATTATTAATAAATCTAAAAGTGGACATTTTTACAAAAATTTCAGCAGCATAATAGATTACAAAATGACATTTCTAGATCCGTATAACCTTTACACAAGAGTTCTCAAATGTAGGACAAAAACTATGCTCATCGGGCTCTCGAAATTAACACAAAAATGCCTGAAAACACCACACAAACACTAATAAACTATCTCAGAAGTTTAATCACGTCCCAATACATATATTCAGCTCTATTTTAATAGCTTAAAGTCTGAAATACAGCAGCAACCAAAACTGATATGAAATACTCAACTGAAAACACCAAACTCATGCAAAAAACACACCCAAAAACCCACAAATCTACACTGTTCAGCACAAATGCAAACTCTGTATGAGCATGCACATGGAATGGCTTCAAACTCCCATCCTTAGCCTTCCTAGAAACCTACAAACTCCCATTCTTGGGTCTCCCTGGAAACTTGCAAACTCCCATTCTTGGGTCTCCCTGGAAACTTGCAAACTCCTGTTCTGGAAATTTATAATTGGAAGATGGTTTTTAGGCCTATTAAGGAAAAGTTTTGCCCATCCAAAACAATACATGTGATAAGAAGAACGTACAAAATGGTCCTCCATTTATTCTCCAAACTTGGAAACGTAAATTGAGACCTCTACATTTAATTTAAGTATGTAACTTTAGCAAAATCAAAACATGTGTTTGCATTGAGTATTCTTTATGCTATTGTTTTGGGTTTTGGGTTGACTAGTGTTGACCAGTTATAGGACGTCTACCAGAGGCTTGGGAGTTATGTGATTGTGATGTCATGATGTTGTTTTTAATCTCGATCTTTATAAACCCAACCATGGTTATGTGATGGAATGCTCTATATAATGTTTGTAAATTATTGATTGTTATAGTTGAGATTCTTATGTATGAGACACTTGACTTAACCATTTTTGGTTCATCGATTAGTTATCCTTGGTTTATTTTCTAGTTCCTATGATGGGACTGAAATGTGATTTATGATGTCATGTTGACATGCTTTGACTCAACCATTTTGGAGTCTTCGATCAGTATGATTGAGATATATTTTATTTATTGAGAACCAATGGATACTTTCAATTATCAGTGATGCTTCAGTTGCCAATAGAGAGCTATTGTGATCATGATTTTCTATGGATGCTTGCTCATTGAGATTTGATGCTTTTATGCATATTTGATAATTGTATTATGGATTATCTTTTGTAATTTTGATATTTTATGATTCCATGAGCTTAGGGTAGGATATCTACATGTAGTGTTGGGAAGTGGCTTGCAATGGGGGTCGGGGCCCTAAGAGGCTTCCAGGGTAACTCATTGTAAGTTGGTTAATAAGTGAAAACATTCACACCTAATACTAACTAAATAAACCTAAAAAGATAATTGTTTTGTTCTCGCCCATGCCTTGAGTGCTTGTATAGACTAGGATGGGAGTAGAGAGAATGCATGGTTGTGACCTTGCATTCCATAATATGCCTCGTCAGTATGAGAGGATACTAGTGGCCGCATTAGGATTAGTATGGACCCGTGGAGTTTAGCTAACTGCCAGGGTAACTTGTACATGATATATGCAATGACACTTTCCTGCTTGCATAGTAGGTTCCTACATGTCTTTGTGTGCCTCTAGGATTAGATGTCGGTTTTGTGATTAGAACCTTTGAGTTAGTATACTTTTAGGATTCCTAGACTTATGGAGATTTGTGCTATGTGTTTTAGATAGCCTGTTTGGGACTTGAGATTATCTCCTCAGCATGGTGGGAGTGGACCACTTAGGTACCACACGGTCGGGTGGTAGTGTTTTTCCACTCTTATCATTTGAGATTTATTGAGACATCGTGGCTAATGCATCCTTCATGATGGTGGATATGTATTCTTTCATTGATGATTAGCATATGTTAGATGATGTTATCTTATGCTTGTATTTGCATGTTAGATTACTTTCTGCATATGATATAGTGTATGTTAGGAGTGACATTCCTACTATGTTAATACCGATGATCTCTTCGATAATTTGGAATGTTATGCATGGAGGGATGGCTAGAGCCCACGATGGTCTGATGATGCTATTAATAGTTGGGAGGAACTGTGCACTTAGTTTATTGTGTTTGATCTTTATGATGGATGTATATGTCTTCTATGATGGTGTATCATGTATGACATGTGATTATCTTTACTTTGATGTATCATGGATTAGAATAGGATGATGTACCATATTTCACATATGTATATTCTTTTAAGCTTTTCATACCCTATGACATGTACAGTGGATGATTGAGTAATTGAAATGTAATGTATAAACATTGGACTTATCATTATTATTTCATGTGGCGATATTAGATGGATTCAATAATGTTAGTTGATTTAGATGTAATTCAACGTTAAGGGATCCTTAAAGAATGTAATCTATTATGTATGTTATGTTTATTTTTAGATGGACATTGCTATTGCTTCCATTATGGTGCTTAAGTTATATGTGGTATTTACTTTCATGGTTAACAAAAACAAAACAAAAATGCTACCAAACTTAGTGAAATTCTAGGTTAATTTTTTGGATCCCTAGGCGGGACATTACAATCTTCTCAAATCTTCCACACGTGGGATCTTAGACCTTGTGCACTTACTGAGATCATCATCAGGATGTCTTCTTCCTCTATCTAACCTTGCTTATCCAAATTTTATATTTGCCAAAAGATATAACTCAATTATTGGAAACTACTTTCCAGAAACTCTGTCTTCGAACTATCTCCACTAAATCTCACATATCTAAATCCAATATTTGATTTTTCATACACACACTTAATTACTTAATCAAGACACATTTCAGAACATGTCCTTAACCTCACATATCCTCATCTATCAAACATGAACCATACTACCTCATTCTCTGTCTGCTACTGTACCAATATTTACATAAATAATGCTATGTTGACATCAATGACAAATATAGTCATGAATGCAATGTCGATCATGCTAACAATCTCTCATCTGCTCTAGCAATTCTTAGGATACTCCCCCAAAGGAATACCATCAAAATTCATGCTAACATGAAGGTCTTAGGATTATAATGCATCTTCTTGAATATAAGACTTCATCTACCATTGAAAATTCTGCAAAAATAGAGAAACTCCCCAAAAGAAATGGAAATTACCTTTTGCAATACATCCCAATGCATGGATAGTGACTATATTCTCATGAAAATGGTTAATAGAGTAAAAAAGAGAGTAAAAACTCTATGTATCCTAGTCAAAAACTCTTCACAAAACATAAACATTTAAAAATAAACACTAATCTCAAGAAAATCTCTAGGAAAACATTGAGGAACAACATAAAATCTCTTGAAAAATAGTGATACTTCCTTGAAGATTGATGTAAATGCTTGAACCCAAAAAAGAACATATGAATGTATTAGCTCCTGTGAATTTTCTTAAACTCTACTTGAAGAAAAATCCATGTCAACTGTCATTCATCATTACAAAAGTGTCTTCCATTCCTTCAACACCTTATGTTCATTATTGTAGCTCTACCCTTATTCACTAGATTCTCGCAGCTTTTATTACATTAATTGTTGTTGCATTGCCTAGATATGTTGTTCTTTGATGAAAGACAATTGCTCTTGCTTGAGACTCTACTATTATTAATCAAAATTACTTTCTTTTCTCCTTGTTGTTCCTCATTAAAACCACATGGATCCTCTCTTTTCACTTGCTCTTAGTCTTGAAACCTTTCTCCCTTTTATAAATTATGTTATTGTTCACCTTGAACCTTTTCTACTTCCAACAACCACGAAAGACCAAGGCATGAACCAAGGGCCATATTTCTCTTTCCACTCTCCTTTGACCACGAGTTAGGGCTTTGAGTTAAACAAATATGAACAAAAGGAAAATAAAATTCACTCCCAAAACAAACCATGTGACCTATTCATATATTTTGTTCTCAAATTAGATTTTACAAGGAAATGAAAGCTTAATGTTGATACACTTGACATTTTGGATAAGTAATAAAAACATTTTTGACATATTTAAATATACTCTTAACTTCTCTAAGGATATGAAGCTTTTTGAAAACAAGGGAAACCTGTTCTACACTTAGGCCAGAATTGGGAGAAAACATCCCAAGAATATGACCAAATAAAAAGCCAAGGTAAAAAGTGGAGCTTTAAATACAATTAAGTCCTAGGCACCAAATGGGATAACATTAATAATATAATCTCAAGTACCAAGAATACAAATGAAATATATGAATACAAAAATATAAAATTCATAGGTTTATAGTTCAAAAAATAATGCATTTCCCTAAACCAATTAATTGGTTAACAATTTTTTGTACAAGTGAAATGTTTTGTCTGGGTACACAATAAAATGAGCACATCGAGATTTATACACTATTTATCAGTTAATGTTATTGTGTGATTATTTTCTTTTCAAAATAAACTCTACATTGGTACCAATTTGATTGCCACGAATTTTTTTCTCATTAATCTTTTGTATTTTTGTAGATACCTTTTACATAGTTTTTGGATCATGACTGATTGCATATCGAAGCAGTCTGAATTGGATGAACCTACTATCACTCTTGATGGGGAACAGATTGAAAGAGGAAACCATGGAGCTATAGTACAGATTGGAAGACATTGTTTTAGAAAAGATGTTGCTATAAAGCTTATCCAAATGAAGAATTACGAGCCATTCATACGAGAAGTAAAAATATTATCCAATGTAGATGCTCATACTAATATTATTAGTCATTATGGCTATGGAAAATACAAAAAATGTTTTTATATCGCATTGGAAAATGTGATTGTACTTTACGAGATTTTGTTTTTGTCCAAACAAAATTCATGTTTCAACAAAAAAGTTTACAGATTGAAACAAAAAATGAGATTGAAAGAAAAAAATTTCAGCATATTAAAGATTTTTTTTAGCATAATGGTATAGAAATGTGGAACAAAAAGAAGTTTCCAGTGAGGATCCCTACAGATCACACACTGAAATTGTTGAGGTTGGTTGGAACAACGTTATTATTTTTATGATTCTTATACGATTTCTCTAAAGTTATTATTTTTTATTAAGTTATTTTTAGTAATCTTTAGTATTATTTTAAAATAAAAGGTACTAATAGAATTTTTTTCTTTAATGCAGGGCCATTTTGCATGGTATTTCTGCTCTACATGAACAAAACATCTACCATAGAGATTTGATACCTGAGAATATCCTGTTAAAATTTGACAAAAATCATGTATGCGTGAGAATTTGCGATTTCAATATAAGTAAGCCAATAATATATGATCGCAACTTCAACTACAACAACATTGGTAAGGTGTTTGTTAGAAATGGAAAAAGAAATATGTAAATAAAAAATACTAGGAAAGAATCTAAGTGAGTAAATGCATGAAAAGATATTACCATAAAATAGGAGAGAGAAAGCTTCAAGCTCCAACACCATGAGACAAGATATTTGGAAAGGGGAAAGCAAAGAAAACCCCTTGTGACATTATGAATGAGGCATGAAAAGCCTAAGAAGGAAGAGAGAGAGAGAGAGAGAGAGAGAGAGAGAACAATGCTCATACAATAATTAAGAAGAGGAAGAAACCTCATTGTTGTTGAATGAGAGAGGAGGGTCATCTCTTAAATAGAGATGAGAGAGAGGAGTTAGAATGTAACTCCCATGTCTATGAATGCCACCATTCATATGTGTGTGAGGCCAAGTGTGAGATTCCTCTTAAGGAGGAATAATCTAAAATTAGAAATTACAATACATATTTGTCCTCACATATTCCACTAGATGACAAAATAAGATGTAGTGGAAAAAGGACAAAAAAGAAATATATTAGGATACCTTGGCTTATATCCTAATATATTATAACAATAAAGAACGGAGTTCTAACCTTGGTTTATAAATACACCAAGGAAAGATTACAACTTCTAACAGTGTTTTAAATATTTTTTAATAATTTTTTTTATTATTTCTCCTTATTTTGGATAGGAAACCTTTTATAATTGTTTGTTGAGTTAGTATCATGATACGATGCAAGGCTATAAGATAGCTCACTAAAAATAAAGAGTAGCAGTACCATTATAATACCTTTTAGAAAAGGTTGTCATAGAAGTGACGCTAAGTAAAGAAGCTTTGTATTTTGGAGACTTGATTCTTGACTTGTCACAATGAAATACATTAAACACATGTGACACCCAGCAAGCTTCATGGAAGACTCAATTTCTTCTGAGAAATATCATCATTGGATATGATTCTAGATAATAAAAGTTTTTGAGGTAGATGAATTTGTTGCGAGATCTAGTCTCTTTTCTTCATCTTCTTCATTAGAATTGAACTTAGTTGCTTCTTCTACAAATGTCGAGCTAATTTGCTTCATTCAGCTCACAATAAACAAAATGAAAGCTTTCAGCTACTTAGTGCCAAAAGGGTTTGCATAATTGTAAAAATGAAAATTGTCACACTGTAAACAAGGCAAGTGAGCTTCTAGAATACCGCCCATCGATCCAGGAAGGACGCATGCTCACTGTAGGAGAAGAAATAAATTCTCGCCATTTTTTATCTGACAATATAATTTCTCCTAAATTTGGAATCAGATAAGGTGAAAGACTGTTAGGTAAATAACACAAACCAATCAAAAAATAGAACAAAGCAAAAACAAACAAAAAATGTAATGAAATCTATAGAAACCATAAGATAAAACACCACACATGATTCTTGAGGAGTGAACTAATTGCAAAACAACACGGTGAAACATAAGTCTTAGGCAGGAACTAACAATTTAGATAAAAAAATTGTGATGTCAATACTTATATAAAATAAATTATATTCTAATTTTTTTTCTATCAATCGCCTTAAATCAGGGATGAGAAATTAATTTGATCTTATGCTATCTATTCTAACAAAACGTAGTAGTGGCAGTGGTCTAGATTAATTATTTTATCTCTAGATTTGTAAAAATTATCATGTTTATTGTACAGTACATATTGAATTGTATAATTATATAAGGTTATGTCAACTTAGCAAATGATCATATTTTGAGCGGTGCTTTAAACATCACACACTAAGGCTTGATTCCTAGATTAAAAGTGTTATATGATCAAAGTTGACTTATTTTTCCAATCTTAATTTCTTACAGTGATGTTTAAGGGTGGCCTATTTTAAGTTCAATTCTTTTTTAGATGTTAGTTAAAAATATTTTCAATAATTTCTAAATATCAAAAAAATTGAATATAAGAAATTATTGTAACAAATGAAATTTCTAATAGATCAGATGGTGTATTGTTATAATTTTTGTGCAATTAATTATTATTGATATATATTAATATTCTATAATTATTTAATATGATTTTATTATAGGTGATGAAACTCTCTGGATGGAAAGCTCCTAAATCAAATCAAGGGAAAAGAAGTAGACACATTTAACTTTGGATGCATCATTTTCTTCTGCCTTACAGGGGGAGACCATCCTTTTCGTCATTTTCCAACGTGTCAAAATGGAATGAAAATTGGTCGACATGATATCTCAGCTATGAGTCATATTCCTGAGGCCTTTGACCTTGTGATTTCACTAATATGAGCTTCTCAAAGGTATGAATTTTTTTATAAGATTTATTATTAAACCTGTATTAATATATATGGATAGATAGATATAAGAGTCCTATTTTGCACTTTGTACTCATTCCAGGCCTGGAGTACGTGATATAGAGGTACATCCATTTTTTTGGATCTCAAAGAAACGTATACATTTTCTTCACATTGCAAGTGATCGCGTAGAATTGGAAAAGCGTACCACGAATACAAAACATTCTGCGATAATAAAAGGATTTACTAATGCTAGATGGCAAGTTGTTCCAGCAGGCAACTGGGACAGTATGATAGATCAAATGATAATATCTCACATAAATTTGCAACGAGGACATCCGTATGACGTTAATGACTTATGCGAACTGCTTAGAGCTTTCCGAAATCTACATTTTCATTATATAGATCATCCTCAAGATATACAGGTTTGTAATAATCTGAAAAAAAAATTTTGAAAATTTATTAAATATATGTAGATGACATTTTTAAAAGATAATAATATGTCAATAGTGGCATGTTGTGATGGTTAAGTTGTTGCGTTGTTATCCTTGTCAGCAAGATTCAAATCTCATGGGAATGAGGTCTCCCGTTTGTGGCCTCACTGGTTCATAGCTCCAGGTCAAAGCGTTTACCCCTCTTAAAATAAAAAGATAATAATATTTATTAGAATGGTTATGAATTTAATTATTTTATAGTTTAAATATATTTACCACAAAATAAATTCTAATATATAAATGTATGACAGGCCTTCTTTGATAGCAGACCTGATGGAGTATTGGAGTACTTCCAGAATAGCTTTCCAGATTTTTTTTTTGAAGTTTTCAAGATTATTATTAGGTCTCCTTGCTTCCAAGAAGATGCTTTTAATGATTTTGTAAAATAAATTAAGGCATCTTTCTTTGAAATATTAACAGCAGGTTTGATATACACAATGTTTTATGAAATTTTAAAATAATTCTTCTAACTGCTACAGCTACTCCAATATTCATTTCTCAGTAGTATAAACATTTATTCTATGCCCTCACTGCAATTTCTATAATTCTGAATATTCTGTATCAGAGGCATTTTAGCACACAAATAGTTCAATTACCATGTCAGTGCTTGCATTTTTTTTTTTGATGTGCACCAGGATGGTTGCATTTGTCACATATAACAGGTTTCTGTGTAGAGAGGATGTTGGCAGTATAGTTATAGTTCTTACTGATCAAATTCATAAGGTTAACCCATCTATATTCTTCAGTTGTAAAGATTGGTCCAAACCATTTTTATGTTATTTATTGTAAACTTTTTCCCTCATTTTACAATAATGTCTTCCAATCTTTTCAAGATTATTTTCTTGGCAATTGCTTGTCTGAAGGTTTCTAAAGCTCTTTTAAACAAATGCATTTCATGGACATTCTGTAACCCTGGCATTGCATAAAATGATTGAATATCTGTATTAAACACAAACATATTTTTAAAAATTGATGCCTCTTCTCAGTTTTTTATCTCTTCCATGGGGACAAGATATGCATTGTGTTGGCAGGTGATGCTCCAGTTTCACAGACAGTTCACAGGCATAGTAAAATAAAATGAAAGACATATCAATCTTGAAATTAATCGTCATGCTGTGTGTGTGCCTCCATATGCAGAGTTCTTGTTAGCCTACTTATAAATTGCATGTAATATCCCCATATCAGATTTTTTTTAAATTCTGATTTTCCCACTATTTTCTGATTTGCCAATATTGCTTGTAGTGGAAGGAAATGAACATCATATCGATCTTGAAACTCATTGCCATGCCGTGTCTGCCTCCATATGCAGAGTTCTTGTTAGCTTATTTATAGATTGTGTGAACTGTTTATTATTCAATTTAACTCTAGTTAGCAGACATTTTGTAGTCCATATGTCAGTTTGAAATAGTTGTGAATGCATGATTGTTGCCAAGAACTGAAACTACAACTTCTATAAAAAAATGCCTTAATATATGTTGAGAAATATGTGTTATTTGAAAATATGAAATGCACTATCTATTATGAGAATCGAGGAAGTAACGTGATTAAAGTTGTTCCTATGACAAAGAATAGGATGTTTCTTTTAAAGTTTGGTGAAAATGATAATCATCTTGTCAATATGGTTCATGAGGATAAAAGTTGCTTATGGCATCTCAGGTATGGCCATCTGAATTTTAATAGTTTGAAGCTTCTAAGATCAAATGCCTTGGTTCTTGGATTTCCTAAGGTTGAAGAGGATAAACAGATTTGTGAAGGATGTGCAAAAGCGAAGCATGCAAAGGAACCATTCCCAAAAGGCAATGCATGGAAGGCCCATCACCCACTTTAGCTTATTCATTTAGATATTTGTGGTCCTATGCAAACACAAAGCTTGGGTAAGTCATCATATTTTGTTACCTTAATTGATGATTACTCATGCAAATATTGAGTGTATTTTTTGAAGACTAAGGATGAAGCCCTTGATACATTCAATAGGTTTAAAGCTTGTTTAGAGAATGAGAAAGGCAACATAATCAGATGTTTCAGAATACATTGTGGAGGAGAGTATTGCTCCAAATATTTTTCAAAGTTTTTATGAGATGAATGGGATCAAGAGACAACTCACAACTGTCTATCCTAAGTGCATCCCTGTCCCCATGTTACTATGTATGAAGAAGATACAAATAAATATAAAGGAAATATCTCCTGAATAGTCACAATATAAACAAGAGTATCAAGGAGAGACACATGAAGATAGCTAAAATTAAAGAATGATGAGCCACTACTCAGTGAGAAACAATAAAAGAACCAAAACATCCTCACAATTCTAGAGAAAGAATCAATACTATCCATATTCATAGAGATATATTTCTAAGAACTTCAAAGAAGATAATCACGGGTATGAAATCGGTCTATTGCAGCTACAAAACAATAATAGTTAAAGACTCACCAGACCATCAATAGTATTCTATAGTGTTAGAGTTGACCTAGTGGCTAATCTTCTACACCCAATTCTTTTTGCAATTTGTTACATTAGAAGTAGTTGAAGAGTAATCAATGCTAAACCATTCACATTTGCAAAGTTGATGTTTATTGAATGAACTATTGGGATTATGGTGTCTCAACCATAGAGTCCTAACATGTTAAATTATTGATTTATCTTACTTTATTAATTTCCTAAGCCGTCATTCACTTTGTGGGACCTCTTAGTGACATGGTATCCTACATGGAAAGTGACGAGATGACATATTCTTACTTTTAGGATGCTGGTACTCACTTGGAAGATTCTAATTAATGGGAAGATATTATCATATATTTTCATTTGGTGTGGAATTTATTTTGGAAATTTCCTTTGTAGACTAAAGAGTCTTGGTTGGAAATTTCTATTGTGTATTGAAATTGCATTTTTACAACAACCATTTATGGCAGAGTTCACTTTTGACAAGTGGTGTGAGCTAAGGAAGGTGTCTTATCCTAGTCATGGTAATTTCTATGTTGTACTTAAATTACATTTAGATGACTATTATAAATGAGATAGGTTTTGTTGCCTTGGAAGTTTCTATGAGCAACATGTCAAATAATTAGCAAGTTTCTTGTATTGTGACACAATTTGCCTCTTATCTATTGAAGATGTTTTTGGAAACTATGGGAACATACCTCTTGGGTTGAGCTCTATATATGTTGGTGTCTTTTCTAATTTACAAAGAGAGAGAGAGAGAGAGAGAGAGAGAGAGAGAGAGAGAGAGAGAGAGAGAGTTTATTTCACAAGATTGTGCTACCAGATATTCTTTAGGATGGAACAAGATGTAAATATCCATGTGAAGGCTTAGAACCTGAAAGTGTATTGTAACTTATTGCTGAATAATACAATGGATTGATGTTTTGGAGTGTGGGGTTTTTTTACCCAGAAGGGCTTTCCCCACCTATATCTGTGTTTTCTATTTTGTCTCATTCTCCTATTTATATGCTTCTAGAATATTAATTATATGTGTTGTAATGCTACTAAAATCTGTTAGATCTATAAATTGCAATCACTTTCCTTTAAGTTTTTAATTGTGGGAAATCCACTATGTTTTTTCTACTTTTATGGCGTTATAGTGTGTACTTGTATTTTTTTATTTGAAGCAATTCAAGAAATCATTGGATACAAGATGTGTATACTGATATCAGATGTCTTTCTAGAATGTTCTCATTTCCCTTCAATTGGTATCAGAGCTCACTTTTGTGAATTACATGTTGCTTGCATGTGAGGATTTATAATGTTTCTAGTGTTGATTATTTCTTCTATTAAGATTTCTTAGCTTGCAAAGCTTGAAGAAATTTTTTTTGAAGGAATTGGCTAATAATTAATCCTTTGATGAGTGGAAGCCTTGTAGTTGGTTTAGTTTTTTAGAAGAAAGAATACATTTTTTGAAGGATGTCAAAGATAGAGAAAATAGAGTTGGTCATGTTGAAAAGACATAGATCTGGAGCTCTTTGTCGATAATAGAATAATTCCAAATGCATGGGTATTGGAAGATGTCTCTTTTGTTACCTGAATGTATAGAGACCATGGAGTTGATCATTAGATGATTTTGAAGCTTCTAGGTAGTCTATCTCTCTCAAATGCATTTATTAGTGGTGGTTGTAGAGTTGGTCTACAAGTGGACCTAGAGTTCCCGTACTACTTTTTGCTTTTGGATGATTGTACATGCATGGCTTGGATTATTGTTCATTGGATTTGAGGGGTTTATAGAATTTCCTCAAAATCTATTGTAACACTCATATAAGACAATCCATTATTCTTGGTTTGGTTGTTTGGTGTTTTTTGAATTTTGAGTCTTGCTGATGAGAAGTGGGTTTGGTTGTGAATAAGTGTTCTTGAACACAATGGTTTTGCAAGTTTTGCATGCTCAAGGAAATACTTGTGATTTTTGTGGACATATTGAAGAGCTATTTTCTAGACCCTGGTTCCTTAAGGGTGTTTTTGATTAAGGATAAAATGGGTTTTTTTAATAGAGGACCCAAAAGACCAAAAGACTTATAAAAATATTTAGACAAGTCCCAAAATGAAACAATGTCAAATACTTAAAACACATCCACTGCCAAAACTAGAGCCAAAAACCTGAACAAAATAAAACACTAACAAACAAACAAACAACAATAGAGAAAAAATAAAAAACCCTTACGTGGAAGAAATAAACTAACTCTTCCACCTTATCTTTCAGCTCCTATTGTATGGCTTTGAACTTAGCAGTGACCTCTTTGATGTCTATTTTTTTTTTTAATCTAGGTTCCTTCAGGGTGTTACTAGATGAGGTAGTTGTAGTCATACATGCATGAATGCTTTGTGCATGGTGAGAAGTCCAATTATTTCTCTATATGGGGATGTTGGTATGTGATTAGGAACTCAACATTTATGTGGTAATGTCTTTTTGGAATCTTCTAGACTATGGTGCTTAATGTGGACATAATTGGAAAATCAAATCTGTAATTGATTTGGTGTTTAAGTCATGTTGTCTACATAATTTTTCTCTTTGAGGTCTCTTTTTAACATGTCACTAATGTGATAGTGGGTTTGCATGTTGTAGTGATTGGATCTACAAGTTATGTAATTAGGTAGGTAGGCCACCCATTTGACTGCAGAGGGATAACTTGGATGTGGACTATCTATATCCACAAAATTTGATTTAGTGTTGGTGCAGACTTGTTAGCTAGCCTTGTTTGTAATCACTTGTGCATTGGAGTGGTTGCTTTGGGATGAGAGGATGGATGTTATGTGAGTACTTGGATATTCAATTATGGTGTCCTATAGCATGGTGAATTTCCTTAGTTTAGAAGTCATGGTTTCACTTGGTGTGATGCATTGGCCTCAATGATTTTCAAATTTGAGGGATGGTGCGTCATAGGCTTGGAGAGCTCGATATCACATGATTTTAGTGGGAGATTTAAAAATGATTATTTTTTCATCACATGGTGATGGATGGTATTCTTCAGTGTTGCAGATGTTGGAGGATGCCCTAGATTCTATTTGTGCAAAAGAGTCTTTCACATTTGTTAGTTCACAAGTTAGAGATGGTCTCTTCATGTGATTGGAGATGCTGACATCTTTAAATTCAAGGAGTCCTTGGTAGAGATGTTCTTTATGCTTTCATTTAATATGATCATATGGAGCATGGCATTTCTTTGGAGGAGATGGTTTAGATCATGTTTTCATTTTTATGTTCCCAATTCCATTGTTGGAGCTTTGACATTGATCTTGGTTTAGTTTCTTGGTATTGAGTACTTCAATCATTTTCCTGATACTGCATGATAGTGTTACATCACATACAAAGGCTGGCATGGGCTAATTGATTATTCCCATGGATAATTGGAGACATCAGAGATCATAGAGTTCTCTTGATATGAGAGACTTGAACTGTTGAGATGTATACTCTTGATGAGATTTCAATAGAAAGTTCGAGGAGCCTACCTTGGTTGGACACAAGTTTAATGAAGACCTTTGAGGAAATTCTTATCGGATACGTCATGATGACTTGCATTTATTGGAGGAGTATTCTCATCCCCCACTCTTGGTCTACTTGATAGTTTATCACTTGAGAGGTATTGCCCAATGTTACTTTTAGGTGCATTATATTTTCTTTCATAATCATGGATCTTGAGCTGCAATTAGTTGGTTCTATAGGATTCATTATGAAAGATGGATAGAATGGTGACCTCCTTGATTATTTCTATTTATGTTGATAGTAGGAGATGGTAAAGGGTTGATTTCTTAAAATGAGAAATGGAGTAGTTGATCTTCTTTGAGAGGCTTACATCCATGTAAATTCGTGATATCATGCTATGTTTGATCTCTTGAGGTTGAATGGTTTTGGATGTTGTTGTGGCTTTTCAATTGGGGTTGTAAATGAGATCATACTTGTCATAGTTGACATTTAGAGATGTTTGTAAAAGGACATGCTACACGCTTATGATTTGTAGGTTCTCTCTTTGGTCTTAGTTATCTTCTTGGATATTTTAGTTTATATAACATTATTTTTTGAGATCTATTGGAGCTATGGAATTACTCTTTTTTGGTCATGTGTTATCACTTGTACTTAATTTTTTTTGGTGATGACATGATAGGTTCCTTTATCTCTTTTCTTTGTTGGATGTGGAAAACATGGGAGAGTTGTGGAGACTGGATGAGAGAGATGTTTCTTGTAGAAATTTTTCTATAGGATTTTACATATCATTTGGATGGTCCTTGATACTATGTAGTTATAATTTCCTTGTGTTGTCATTGGTAGACTCAATATGCCTTTGATTTTTTAGATTTGACAGTACACATGTAGTGGGAGTTCTTTTATGTCTTGTTCTTCATTGACTAGTTTTCACATATAGCTTGAGATTTCAGTCAATGAGTTGGTTATGTTGCTGGCATGAATTTTTTGATGTTGGATGCCTTTGAGGTATGAGATATTTGATCGGTTAGCATTTTCTTTGTTGGATGTGGAAAACATGGGAGAGTTGTGGAGATTCGATGAGAAAGATGTTTCTTGCATCAATTTTGCTATAGGATTTTGGATATCATTTGGATGGTCCTTGATACTATGTAGTTATACTTTCCTTGTGTTCTTGTTGGTAGACTCAGTATACCTTTGATTTTTCAAATTTTCTAGTACCCATGCAGTGGGAGTTCTTGTATGTTTTGTTCTTCATCGAGTGGTTTTTACATAAAGCTCAAGATTTTAGTCAATGGGTTGGTTATGTTGCTGGCATGATTTTGCTAATGTTGAATACCTTTAAGGTATGAGATTATTTGATGGGTTAGATGGAATTTATATGCAATCTCATGGGTTTATCAATTGGGTTGGAGTAATCAGTTTGGTTCTTGTTTTGGCTGATGTTTTATCTTGTTTTCTAGAGGAGTACTTTGCTATTGGGTTGTGATAAGAAGTTGATATTGTTGATTCTTTTATATAGCTCATGATTGCAATGGAGTGGTGGTAGTATTATGTATCCTCTTTAATCATATGGATCTTATGCTTGTGTTGTTTGGACATGTGTCTAGCTAAAGCATGACATAATGTGTTTAGATTTGTTTGTTTTCATGGATGGCTATGATGATATAGTTTCATCAGTTTGACTTCTTCTAATGTTGATGTTATAGACACTTGACAAGTCTTCGACAAGTGGGAGAATGTTGGGATTATGGTGTCTTAACCTTAGAGTCCTAACATGTTGATTTATTGATTTATCTTTATTTTTTAATTTCTTAATTTTCCATTCACTTTTTGAGACCTCTTGCTGAGATAGTATCCTACATGAAAAGTGATAAGATGGAATATTTCTTTTTTTTAGGAAGTTGGTACTCAGTTGGAAGATTCTAATTTATAGGAATATATTGTCATATATTTCCATTTGGTGTGGATGTTATTTTGCATATTTCCTATGCAGATTAAATAGTCTTGGTTGGAAATTTCCATTGTGTATTGGAGTTGTATTTTGGAAACAACCATATATGGTGGAATTCATTTTGAAAAGAGGTGTGAGGTAAGGAAGGTGCCTAATCCTACTCATGGTAATTTCTATGTTGTACTTGAATTAAATTTAGCAAGATGACTATTATAGATGAGATAGGTAATCATGGGAACATACCTCTTGTGTTGAGCTCTATATATGTTGGTGCCTTTTTTGATTTACAAAGTGAGAGAGAGTGAAGAGTTTATTTCAAAGAGTTGTGCTACCAGATACTCTCTAGGATGGAACAATATGTAATTCTCTATGTGAAGGCTTAAAGCCCAAAAATGTATTGTAACTTATTGCCGAATAATACATTGGTTTGATGTTTTGGAGTGTGTGTTTTTTTACCTAGAAGGGTTTTCCCCAAGTATATTTGTGTTTCTATTTTATTTGATTAGTCTAGTTTTTTTTTATACAATATCAATTCTACATGTCATAATGCTGCTGAAATTTGTTCGATTTGTATATTGCAGTCACTTTTGTTTAAGATTTTAAATGTAGGAAATCAATTGTTTGTTTTTGCTTTTATGACATAGTAGTGTGTACTTGTATTTGGTCATTTGAAGCTATTGAAGAAATCACTGGATACTGGATGTGTGTGCTAATCTCAAATGGCTTTATGGGATGTTCTCATTTTAATCACCAGTGCATTGTTTAGCACCAAAGTGTCTTTATTTAAGAGAGGATTAGAAATTTGGTGTTTCATCCTAGTATACCAAGTGGTTCATCCTACATGATGAAGTGGTCAAAAAATTTGCATCAATACCTACCAATATTTTTTTTAATTAAATGATAATAAATATAATTGCTAATAAATATTAATTATTAAGTAATTGAATAAGTTGGTTGGGCCAGTCAAACATAAAGATTGTTAGGAAAGCTACATGCAATAACAACTTCCTAATGCTAGTTTATAGGGGCAATAAGAAAGATTTCAAATCTAATTTAGAACATTGAGATAAGAAAAAGAAACAAGAACATAAGAAATACAATGCAAATAAGATAAATAAAGGAGACTAGATTTAACATGGGAAACCCTTTTTTGAAAAAATCCACCAACCAAGAACCAAGCAACTTCTTTGTATTACAGTAATCAATAGTACAGGCTCACAAGCTCATATTGTGTTACGATCAACCCAACTTTCAATGTGCATATCCCAACAAAACCTGCAAAAATTTATACACTTTACAATTCATTATGCAGTTTGGTGCATTAACTATCATAAAACAAAATGCTTAGTGGTCGTCAAGTAGCACTCCTCCATTTGACAATCCCAATAGTCACTCATCCATCCAATTTTCACTCCTCTAGTTGATGATCCCGACAGTGACTCTCTTCAAACTTGAACACTCTCTTCAACCTTAGACACTTCCTTCAGCATTGGGTCAAACCCTTCAACTTTAGATACTCCTTTCAACATTGTGGCATTTTCTTCAGATTCAAATTACTCTCTTCATCTTTGGACACTCCCTTTGGCATCAAGTCACTCCCTTTGCAATTAGATACTCCCTTCACCATTAAGCACTCACTTCAACATTGAGACACTCCCTTTGACCTCAAACAACTTTAGTGTACACCATGCAACATCACCATACAGCACACTATTGTAGAATGTCTTAGACATGTGTCTCACCATATTAAGTCTCATTCATGTTACAGGGTCTACATATCCAAAACTGCATTGTAGACCTTCCCTCACCATACTGCAAGCATGATGCATCATAAAGTGGAACCTTGTATAGTAGATTCACATATGTCGAGTCATTGTATTGTACGAAGGCTTCATTGTACATCTTTGTCACATCCCAACAATCTCCCGCTTGATGAAGTACTTACTACTATCTGTTGATTTATTCAACAGGCCATGTGCACCATTCAAACTTAATTTTTCTCTATTTAATACCTCCAAGGCATACAACATGAATTCAAAATCAACAAAATACACAACATGTAATGGATAGTCTCAAGCCTCAAATCCAATCTACCACATATACACTAAGAGGCTCCCTCTACACAAGTAATGTTGATTTGATATGAATCCATTCAACAACATCAATACAATCTCTAAGTATTCATGAGAACCTATAACTCATCAATCCATACCAATTACAAATGCAACATTTCAATATCATGAAGTATCCGTCAAATAATTAATAGAATCAATACAAAAAAATTAAACCAAGATCAATTTCAAAATTCCAATAATTGCCTTAGGAACATAAACATGACAACATGATCTAAAACATCCCAACCAAGGAGATAACATGCTCCAAATGAACATACCATAATATACACCTTTATCAAAGACTCAGTTAAGCCTTTAGGATGTCAACATCTTCAATCACATAAAGATTAATATCTCCAAACAACACTTCAAAAAATGTGAAAAGATCATTCTGCAATATCAAGATCCCATACCCCCAATAATACTAATGATTATTCACTATGTCACTACCAACAACTCCCACTAAACTACCGTATCATTTTTCACATGGCATCTACATCACTGTCAACAACTTCCACTGTACGATGGAGTTGAGTCACACATAGCATCGTGACAAACATCTTCCACACATCACTATGAACAACTCCCACTATATGGTGTTGTCGAGTCACACATAGCATTGTGGAAAACATCTTCCACATGAAGATTGAATTAATCTAACTATTCATCATTACATGACTGACTAGCCAAAGATGCACTAGTACATTTGGCCTCTATTTTTTATGAAAGTTTTTGACGATAGTCAAAATTGGCTTGTGAACTACTTTTTTCCTCTTGTGTTCATCGAAATAGCCAGAAACATGGGATGTCAAAATAGTGCCAAAAATAGAATTATATTTGAAAAAAGAAGAAGTGAATTTTAAAACACATTTTTCATTGTTCGTGGTAGGAGGTAGTTTCACATACAGAGGCAGGTTCACATACAAAGGTTGTAAGTTTTTTTGAGGTAATGCATTGCAATGCATGAAAAAGTTAAGAGACCCATTTTGTATATACTTAGAATCAAGAATTCTTCAAAATCCATACACAGAAACACCATAGCCTAATTTAGGTGATTTATTTTCTAAATTATGCTTATTTTATAGATGGAATATCTTTCCTCCTTACACAAAACCCTCTAATTTTTTTATGGGGACACAAGTGTATTATTTGGTAGGGGATCCGTTGAAGACAGACCCAAATGCTAACCTTCCCAACTCATGGGTGAACTTGTCCATCACAATTGTGAGTTCTCTTCAGTTAAATGTTGTCAGTGGTCAAAGTATGTGATCATACTCGACCTTTCAAAGGGCTCCATGCCTACTTCTCTCCACTTCTTCCTGCCCTATGGTGTGGTTTATGCAAATCTGAAGAAACCAATCATTGGAGTAGTGATGCAAGAAGAACAAAATCCCTTCAAAATTGTAGTAGTAAACCATCACCAAAGTAGAATCTCCACAAAATTGTTCCTCTTAAACATGAATAGGGTAACCCGAGAGAATTCCTTTGAAGATTAACTAGCAAACTTTTAATCCAAGGTAACCCGAGAGCATTCCAATGTAATATTTTGCATGATTTCAATTGAATAAAGCCTGACATTTGGTAAATAACTTGGAGAGGTTTAAATAAAACAATTTCCAAGTAATTTTTAGCAACCCATGCAAGGAAAGAATGTGCATTTGATTACTAGAACGTGACTAGTAAATTGTCATAGGGTAAGGTTTTTGAGTGTTGGAAGTTGCTGCAGGGCTTTGTCCATTAGATGGGCAGTTGAAATATGGATATAGTATTGTGAAAATAGTATAATAAGATATATTGATGTGTGAAAGATCTATATTAAGTCTTAAAACAAGATTTTTGGATTGGATACAAGAAATTGTAGATTTGGAGTAGACTGTCATAACACTATATCAAGGTATGAAACTTTTTTTTTAATTTCATTTGATTAAAGATATTTAGTGTGTCAAGATGGTTGTAGTTTTGGAAAATCAATAGAGATGTTTGAAAGTGTCTTTAATGGTAGGGGTAAGGAAGATACTATATGTTAAGGTTACTAGATGGTTGCGTTAACCTATATGCTAATAGGAAAGTGAAAACTTGTCAAGTTTGGGTTACGGGCAATGTAAATGCTAATCACATCATGATTCCTTGTAAAGTATTCCAAAGGTGTAGCTTTTCATCAAAATGAACTTGTGGAAGGGCTTAGTATCCTCATTAAGTCATGCAAACCCTGATTAGATTTGTCATTTTTTGTTGTGAAGGATGATTGGCCTAAAATAGGATAGTGTTTTGGTAGGTTAGACAAATATAGTCATGATGAATGCAAATAATTAAATAGGGAGAGAGATAATGAACTATGAAAGAGTTTTCAAATGATATGTTAATGATGTTTTAGGTGTATATATGTGAAGATTGAGAACTAATCTTGTGATAGGGAATATGTATGAACACAAAATCATTCAACCAAGTGAGAATAATGTTCTCATGCAAGTTTTTGGTTGGTGGATACAATGTTAAGGTTTGGTAATCCCATGGTCTTGATTGCAAGATTTATGGATGATATTGTAAGAAGATAATGTTTAAAATTGCTTATGTAAAATTATTATCCATATTTTTATCAAGGGTTGTAATTTATGTCAAAGTTTTTTGATTGATATTGGGATTATTCTTTTTTTTTTTTCATTTTGATAATGGATCATTAAATGTGGTTGATTGAAAAATGCAAACGTTTAAAAGTAAAAACAATCATATTCTAGTTTATAGATTGTGAAAAACTAATTTGAAGAATCATTTAAAAAGAAATCAATAGTCCTCTTTCTTTGAATGTATTTACCATCCAAGTTCAAAATCTTGTGCTCTCTGAGTAGCATCTTTGATCTTCAAATAAATCCAACATTGATTTAAACCAGATAGCATGAAGAGTTATACCGATACACCCTCTTTGTTTCTCCTACATGCAAGAAACATCATTTAACTTATAAGATTGTCTAAAAAATTTATACTTAGATTTGTACATGATTGAAGTACTCTGAACTAGCTTTCTAATGACTATGAATTTGGTGCTTTTCAAATTTTTTAGGTATATATTTTTTTAACATGAATTAAATATAGGTTTATTGTAAAAAATAAACTAAGACATTCAATGCTCATGGAAAAATAGTAAATATAAAAATAAATTTTTTGAAAAATAAGTACGGTCTCCGTATTTGAGTCACCTTTCAATAAAATTTTACTTTTTAAAAATTGGGTAAATATATAATAAGTTACATGTGTCAAAAGCCACGTATGTCTAAATTAGTCTTATGCCAACTTTAAACTACAATAAAATATGAAATACTAATGATAAAGATATAAGACCAACTCTATAGTTTAGGTATGGATGTTAACAAACTAAGTTCAAAATAATCACATTGATATCTATTGTAGAAAAAAAGTTATGTGTGTCAAAAACAGTGTCACTCTTTAAAAATCAGGTTTTTGATATCATACAATTTTTCGTAGGAGAAAAAATAATTCAATAAAATAATTTTTTTTTCAAAAAAAAAAATAGATTTAGAATCTAGACACAAAATCCTAAAAGACTCTAGTTTACTTCATCTTCAAATTCCTAACCGTTAAACATGAATTTGCATTTGAAAGTGAACGTTTTCTTAAAAATTCAGAGTTCAGTGTCAGTTTAGGCAAAAAAGTGTAACCCACTATTGTGGGTTCACCATTGATGCAATATTCCATGGGTGCCTCTAGTCAATTTATATTACTAATCACTAACCTTCTTTCTTTATAGATGTGTGCATGTCCTACTCTTTTAGAAACCTCCATATAATCTCCCACTTGTCTTGGTAGAGATGATTGTTATGTGAATCAAGATGCCTATACATTAGAGTCTTTGCTACTAGAGACGTTGATTTTTATCATCAATATTGCTATTTATTAATATTTTCCCTGTTCTCATTATAGATCTATTTGTTTCGTGTATTGCTAATTGATATCGGTCCCTACCATAATTAAAGATTATATTATTACTGGTGATGGAAAGATATCCGTAACTAGTCTTGTAAAATAACTGAGGAGAGATAATGCAAGGTTAGATAATATATGAGTGGTTTATAATGTGAATATTAATGAGTGTTAAATATTAATAGATTTGTATATTGTTTTCAATCCAACTATCACCCTACAAAGGAAATCTTGATTATTAATGTTGTATGTTCTTTTAATACACTTACTATAGAATCTGCAAGTTGCAAACAAATCATCCTTCTTCCACCAATGATTCATTCCATTCAAGAAAGACCATGTCTGATGATATCAACGCACAACAAAATAGGGAGATAATTGCTAGACTGTGGTCTAACTTAAAAAGAAAAGGTGATGGAAAATTTTATTGTCCTTGAAAAAATTGTAAAGTCTTAAAGACTAGAAGATATCTAATCAAAATAGTTGAGGAACATTGTAGGCAGCATGGTTAGGTTGAAGGGAGAAATTTTTTTTTTCCATTGGTATGCATTTTAATAATTTATAAAATACATAGGACATGATTTGATGGTGACATTGAATGGTCATGGTTAATATAAGGTCATCATTTTGATATAGGCCAACCACCTTGGGTATCATGTTATGGACCATGACAATTTGGAGAATGTGGATTTCAAAATGAGGGAACATGGAGGTGTAAATATAGAAGTAGAAGGTAATGATCCAATTGAAGAAGAACACAATGATAAAGATGATGATGATGATGATGATGATGATGATATTGATGTAGACCTTGAAGTACCTAAACTTGAGAAGGTACATGAGCCCTTATACAAAGACTCCCAAACAACTCTTCTTGTCATTGTATTGATGTTGGTCAACTTGAAGGTTATGAATGGTTTATCCAACGTAGAAATGACACATATGTTAAGGTATGTTATCTTTTTTCATTTTTTAGTTGTAATTCCCTTACAATTAACATTAGATGAATTGTGTAGCAATTAATATTATTTATATTAAAAAATTATGTTTTTTTTCATAGGTTGATAGGTGAGTGTTTGTTTGCACCATCAAACATTCTACCTCGTTATGAAAGATAGTGGAATGGAGTATCAAACAATACATGCATGTCCGAATGATCATATTATATATCATAAACAACATGAATTTACAACACAATGCCCTATTTTTCATATTAGTAGATATTGATTAGATCAAATAACAAAAAAGGTGCCTCACAAGGTTCTTCAAGTTATTCCCATTATTCCAAATCTGCAACAATTATTCAAGTGTAATAGCTTGGCACATTTTATGGATAACCATGCACACAATAGAAGTCGAGATGATATTATGGGAATGCCTATGGATGGTTCAACATTTAAGGAAATAGAGGAAAAATGGCCACACTTTAAGGAAGAAACTCGTAATCTCAAGCTTTCATTGGTAGTAGACAGTGTCAATCTATTTGGACAGATGAGATCTCCTTACTTGGTGTGGCTTGTTTTTGTTATCAACAATAACATTGTTCCTTGAATGACCATAAAGAGGGAGCACATAATGTTGGCACTGATTATTCTAGGTATTTTTTCATTTAATAGTCATCTAAAAAAGTAATCCATCAAAAAGGTCATAATAATTATGTAATGATTATGCAATTTTTTTGTTCTTTCAACTAGTTAAGTACCAAGTTACAGATAGCCCCTTGTTGATGAGTTGATGGTTTTATGAAATGGGATCACTATGTATGATGTCTCTAGACCAATAAGATAGAGACAATTTCAATTTCATGCAATGCTTGTATGGACAATACATGATGGCCCTGGGCTAACACATTTTTGTGGTATGTTCTTTTTTTAACACCTCTTTTTTGGTATGTTATAGTGCTAACACAAAGTTAACATATTTAATTCAATTATACATGATCTTGTAGGTCTTTAAACAAAGGGAAAATTTGCATGTCCAATTTGTGGTCCAAAGATGAAATCTCATCGTTCAAAAAATTTAGGAAAATAAGTGTTCAATGAGAATAGACACTTTCTCCACAGAAATCATAAGCACCGAATTATGTAAAAACATATTTTCAATGGGAAAGATGAGACTACATCAAATCCATGGAGAGTGATGTCTCAGCTATGGAAGTTGGAATACAATCGCAGAGGTAATATCATTCCATTTGATGGTTTTTTGTTTGATATTCATATTTTGATTTTGTTTACTGTCGATGTAATTGATGCTCATGAAGGTCATCAAGGCATTAATGACCAACTTTCAAAAGGAGTAAAAATTTATCCTATGCAATTTAGTAGATTTTCATACTAAGAGAAACTCCAAATCATGCATTTGTTTGATCATATGCGTATTGGAAAGAATGTAATAGAGACATTATGGAAAATCTTGGATGGAAGGCATGACAATGACAAAATTGTCAAAATTTGTAGTGACATTGAAGAATCCAACCATGCAATGAAACATTTCATTTGATTAACTAACAATTGAGATCAGATTGATACAAGTGTCCTTAGTTGGTTATTTTTGGAGCAACAAAGAAATGCTATAAAAGAAGTCATAAAAAAATACAATTTCCCACAAGATTTGCTGCGAACATAAAAAATCTCATATCAAAGAAATTTGAATTTGGGCTAGGGATGAAAACACATGATTGGCATACATTTATTAAGATAATTCATGTTATTTTTTATTCACTATATATTTGTATACTGCACATAGTTTTCACTGCATTCTTTTACAAAATATTGATAATCTCATTTTACAAATATTACAGTACGTTCTACCTCTATCTCTCCCACACCACTTTAAGAACTGTGTCAAACAAGTTATATATGATCTTGGAAAATACATGAGGTGGTTTTCATCAAAAGAAATCAATAAAGAAGATATCAAATATTGGAAGAGATAAATTCCTCATCTTATGTGTGAAATGCAAAAGTGTCTACCTCCAACTTTTTTCAATGCATAAGAACACTACCTCATACATCAAGTTGAGGAGATTGAATTGTGTGGACATACACCAACTAGGTCAATGTGGATGGTTGAGAGGCACTTGAAATTATTGAAAGGCTTGGTTCGACAGAGAGCACATCCTGAGGGTTCTATGGTGAAGGGATATATGGTATATGAGACCATGGTGTACATTAGTGAATATCTTCCTAAGTTTGCAGTAAAGATCTACGTAGATTGTATTTGGGATCCAAACTCCATTTACAAATTCGAAGGGGAGTACTTGATGGGTAAATGTAGATTGAGGAAAGTGAAAAGTAAATATAAGATGTTATTGTATTTAATTAATTCTTAAAAATCTTCAATATAAGTTATTTATAATTGGTGTATTTTTTAATACAACTGGTTGAGAGTGGGATGCAATAGATTTGTACATTGTGAACAATCTTGATTGGATGATGGTATGGATTGAACGATGTTAAAAAAATTATTTCTCATTAACATGAGAAGGTGTTGCTGCATTGGTTATAAAAGCTCATCATAATAGAGATTCCAATGTTACGTCGACGGTAGTTGATCTAATAAAGGGTTTAAGAGGTGGATATGTACGTACAAATTTATTAATGATCATCACTCATATATTTCATATCAACTCACAATGAAAATAATTGTCACACACTTCAAGAATTGTAGGTCAAGCACCACAAAGCTATTTATTATCATGGGCACAAATTTTGCATAAAAAATTTGGATGACACTAAGAAAACTTGTGATTATGAGATAACTGATGTTTTCAAGGTCACTAATATATCATCTAGAAATGACATACATCCTCAAAAATCTCAAAATTGATACTATGGCATCTTGGATGATCTAATTGAGTGTAACTTTCACTCCTTCAAAGTAGTTCTATTCATCATCAAATGGTACAGGGTATGACTGAATCAAAATGATCCAGATATAATTGTTATTTAACATGATAATGGATTTACAATGATTAATACAAGGTCATTTGAGCTACTTGGAGATGAGCCCTATGTTCTTCCAAGCCATTGTGAGCAGGTGTTTTACTCAGAGCTTCCACATAAATAGGGTTGGTCATTTTTGTTAGACATGAACCAAGAGGAAGGCCAATAAAGTGATGTTATGGAAGAAGAAGATGCTAAAGATGATGAAGATCAAGATGGTGGTGATGATGATGACAATTTTGGTGGTGGTGGTGATGATGATGATGATGATGGTGATGATGATGATGATGATGATAATGGTGATGATGATGATGATGACGATGATGATTGTGATGATGATGACTACGACGACGAAGATGATGATGATGATGATGAGATAGATGAAGAATATGACTAATGACATGATTGAAATGTACAAGGTATGTGATTAATGACTCCTACTAAGCTGTGATCACTAAGTACAACATACACCAATTTTTTTTACAAAACCATATGTGTAGATATAAACATTAAGTACAACATGTCCAAATTTTTTAAGATGTACATGACTCCTAATAAGCTTTGATTGTTAAGTACAATATGCACAAAATTTTTCTTTCATAACCATATGTACAGATATAAACATTAAGTATAACATGTCCAAATTTTCTAAGATATACATAACTCCTAGTAAGCTCTGATCATTTCACACGAAGGTGTCCTAAAATAAATTGAGTGAAATATTCATGCTTCTAAGTTATTTTTAGATAACTTAAGATAAATTATTAACATATGTAGGAAATTTAACTCCTTTAGTGAGGATTGTGCACAGTGACATGGATCAGCAGGTATAAGTCAATAAATAGACATAATTTTCTAATAATTTTCTTTTTTAAATAGACAAATAAGAAACATATAGACATGTAATTATATCTCATTTGATGGATTTTAGGGAACACCAAATAGGTACTTGTCAGATCTATCTACATTGAATGAGGGAAATGAGGGAATGGTAGATGAAAGTTCTACATGTACTGTGGTTGAAATGGGGAGATCAACTAGAGGTCAAAAGATTAAAAAAAAAATTCAATAAACACATGCAATCTTTCCTTGCTAAAGGGGGGTCATGCTCTTATGATGATGAGAGGAAAGGCAAAATCAATGTGCCCTTTCGATACACACATATTGAGAAAGAATGAGTACCTAATGAGCTACCTCAAATTAACACTAATTTCTATGTTAATGAGAGGATATATCACATAGCGCCATCCTCATTGCATGGTTTGGGCCTATTTTCAATGAATGGGATAAAGGTATGTCACAAAAAAGTTGTTGAATTGATGAAGTATGTTGGTCCTTGTTACAATTACAATGATTAGATGTGGATTGTTCAATATAAAAAAGGTATGCGTAGGTATGCACTATCAACAAATTATATACAATGGAAATAAAATTATCAAAGTAAAACAATTTCTATGTACATTGATGGGAGACCAAAAGAAACAAGTAATATTATGGGTTTTATAAATAGTATGTGGCCTTCCTCAACTAATAAGCAACCCAAATGCATTTTTGAGGCATGTGATGGGAATCAAGTTTTTCTATGCGCAATAATATCAGTAAGTGTAGGGGAAGAACTGCTAATAGATTACCATTTAAATCACATAGATAAAAATAAATTTACTATCATGAGGTTGGTAAGTACTATATACCATTGTATTAATAAGTTTTTTTGCTAAGATTTGTGGGCTGAAGTTTTTATATTTAATCTTTGTCACAGGAAAATATGGATCAAACATGGGATAGAGGCCATGAAGATGCTCCTTTTACCCATTCTTTAGCCATAGTAAACCTCATTGAAATTGTGCCAATTAGATAGTTGAAGAATATTATATTATTATCAAGGTTGCACAAGGATGGGGGTACTTTGGATACTTAGGGTACCAGTACTAATACTAGTAGGACTATTTTTCATAATAGGTACTTGGTTATCAAACTTTATTTTTTTAATTATACTTTTATATTCATGTAAAATCTGAAATTATGAGTTATGAAAGTTTTTTTAAAATAATAATAGTGATAAAGTTTGCTAATGTAATGTATTGTTTTTAGTTTTAGATTGTTGTATATTTGTAATAATAATATATGATAACTGTTTAGATGCATAACAGAAAAGGCAGACTTTAAAAATTAGCAAGAAAATCATAACTGGTAGAGAACTAGTTTAAACTTGAAATGTTAAAGCCCAGTAGGACGAGAAATCACTGGTGTTTGAATCACGCATAAATGCTTTCAAAATTTTATTATACAAATAATAATTTCATCCCCCTAGTTAATAATTCATCATAATAACAACCCTTTATTAGAACTCTCTTGTCAAATGAACACCGTAGTAATGCAAATAGAACTTTCTTTCCATATAACATAGAATTGCAAAACTAAATTATTATGCAAACAAATCATTTCATTCTTTGGACCTTTCATAGTGTGAGAAAATAGAACATGTCATTTTAATCAATTATCCATCTAATTGATAGAGGACATCTAATGGCCTCAAAATGTTAACTGCTATATAGAAAATCTTAAATTAGGAGTCATGAAAAGCTTTTTTAAAACAAGAACAGTGATAAAGTTTGCTAATGTAATGTATTGTTTTCAGTTTCAGATTGTTGTATGTTTGTAATAATATATGATAACTATTTAGATGCATAATAGAGAAGGCAAATGTTAAACATGAATAGGAAGATCATAAATCATATGACAATGACATATTACAAATGATAAAATTTTGACTTGAACAGTGATAAAGTTTATTGTTAATCAATATTGTATCAAAGTTTCAAACCGATTAGGTATTGAATTAAGCTTGATAAATGACAAGCTAATACGTAAAGAAAAAATTGAAAAAATAATCAAAAATCTTAATAAACATCCTTAGCTATGATTTTGGAGTTTTAATGATATTTTTGTCACAATTTGATGTTCAGGATTAAGGAAGAGCACCTACAAGAACAGAGGAAACTAATAACCGTTCTAATGAGGATATTGCAAATGTCCCTAATTTAACATACAAGATGAATAAAAAAAATTTAAAAATATCAATATAGAAATAATGAGCATTTTTTATGATCATTGTAGTTCTTATATTTAATCTTTGTCATAGGAAAATATTGACCCCCCATAGGATAGAGGCCACGAGGATGCTCTAGCTCCCACCCATTCCTCAGCAATGGTAAGCCTTATTGAAATTGTACAAATTAGATAGTTGAAAAATGTTATATTATTATGTTATTTTATTTAGGGTTTTGGAGTTTTTATGAAAGTTTTACTTATGTTCAAGAAAGGGGAAAAACTCCTGCAACAATAGAGGCATCTACCCCTTCTGATGATGATATCATAGAGGTGCCTAATTTATCATATATGATGAGGAAAAATTTGAAAAAAATCAATTTAGAAATTATGAGCATTTTTGAATATCCAAATCCAATGAAGGACCTACTAAAGAGGCAACATGATTTGATGGCCACAACACATCATTTTGAAGTAAACAGTAATGAATTTTTAATTATAAAAAAAGTTCAATAAAGGTTAATTTTATATTGTCAACTAAAATATTTATGTAGTCTTGTTATAGGATTTTTTGTAAAATCAAGTGTCTGGTCCAGGACATCATGATGAGGCTAGTATTAGTGGAGCTCTAACTACCTTAGGTAAAATAATCCTTAAGTTGACAAGTTACAAGGAATTTTTTCTTTGATCAAACATTCAAAAACTTCTTAAGTTAACTCTTACTTTTATTATATCAAAATGTCTTTGTTAGCAAATGTACTATTCACTAGGTCATCAAGTGTAGGAGACTCCTAGGAGGTTGACAGAGGTCCATTAGAGATTGCCAACTATAGTGTCAGCAACAAGGGCCATGCAAACATTGACATCTTCATAGTCTATGCCTGGTAAATCCTTGTTTTTCTATATTTGGTTTTGTGTTAATTATGGTTTGATAATTTTTACTTTAATCATGGGTGCATCTACTAGTACATTCATTGTCGAGGTTTGTGACACCAGATATAGATCATAGTACATGTATTCGTGATAATTCACCATCATTTCCTAGATCTACCCATGTTTCTAGCATGGGAGCTATGTAGATGTCATTGTTGATTGACGACAATGAATCAATGCCTTTGAAATGTCCTAAGCTTCTTGGAACTTTTAAATTATTATTTTTTATATTGTAATATGTATTTACCTATTCTAACAAGTTTTGGATTGAGGATCCCATGGCATTTTTTGTAGGAAATAATTTCTTTTATAAGATGCTTTATGACTATGCACTGAAGATATTTATGCCCACCATACATGTAAGGTACACAACTTTTCTTTTAGTATATTCAAGGTACACAACTTTAGTTAATTTTTCTATCTAACAATTTTGTGTTTTTTCTTGAAAGGTGGAACTTGCAAGATAAAAAATTAAAAGATTAGTTCATTGCATATTTAGAGCACAAGTTTGGTAAAAAAATTAAGGAGAAGAAAATTTTGGAAAAAGATGCAAAACATCTAAGTACTATGAGGGAATCCTATAGAAGGAGTCTCATCCACAATCCAAAGTATGAGCATCCCCCAATTATTTTAGTGAGGGATTGGAATGAATTCATTTTGGATGCAAAGGAAAAAGGGATGTTAAAAGAGGAGTTATATCTGCAAATGAGAGAAGAAGGTATGCAATAGTATTAACTAGTAGTACAATGTAACAGTGCACTAATTAGGCATCTTTATATCTATATCATCTAACATATTTCAAACCTTTGATAGGCTATAGGATACATCAAAGGCAACAAAGGCCTTGGGCTGGAAAAGATTGGGTAGTGCAAACTTGGCTCTGGTGGATATTTGAAAATTAAAGCATGAATTGTAAGTAGGTGTAAATAAATTCCTAAAAAAAAACTATTTATAGAATAAAAATAGTTTTGTTTGATCAAAAAATACAAGACTATGAATTTAATTTAGAGGTCACGAGAGAACACGAAATCAGGCCATGGTTGAATGCCTATGCCAAGCTTTTGCTGGGCCAACCCAAGAGCCCCCTGCATCATGTGAATAGGTAAATATGCAAAAAAAAAATGTTATAAATTGAACACTTGAGCAAAAATCTATTTGACAATAATGTATGCATGGCATTGCAATGCAACCTCCTAATTGGAACACAGATCCTTATTATATGCTACATGATGAAGCCTAATGTGCATCATGGTGTCGATGGAGGTGTTCATTTTCTAGATAAAAATAATTATGTAATTATTAATACAATTTAACATCTTAAATTGAACTTAGTCTAACCATTTTTTTGTATATTTTAGAGGATACAAAATGTCGTGTTGAATGAGTTCTAGAGGATCTTTAGACTGATCACCATGTAGATCATGTGGCACATTCAAGTAAAAAATAAAAATGTTTTGTTCATTTAAATATATTTTTTGATTTATAGTTTTTTACCTTAATTAAATACATGTAATTCACTTCTATAAATGGTTTAAATTTAACTCATGATGCAATTATTTTTGTAGTAGACTCCCCTTTGCCACAATGGCCACCTCACCCTGAACAAATGAGGAGGAGACATGCATTGGCATTAGAATCAATCTTAGAAGATACTTAAAAATAATAATATTAAAAATCCCAAACGGAAATGATGTTAACAAATTTTATGTGTTAATGAAATATTCATGAACGTTGTGTGTTAATGAATTTTATGTTTGAATGTTATATTTTGAAAATGGTTGAATGAGTGAATCAATGAATGTTATAAGATGCTAATGAATTTTATGTGTTAATGAATGTTATCATGTGATTATAATGATTGAATGAATGTTATTAGATGTTAATGGGGAATTTAGAATGATGTTAGGGGGGGGAAGGAACCAAATGAGCTTCCACCTTCACATGGTTGGCCTTGCTAAGTAGATAATATTAAACTATTCTTGAAACCAAGTGAAGCTCAGACTAAACTAAATAGAAATCAAATTTCTAAGGCCATGTATATATAATCATCTATGCCTTATTTGATAGAGGATGTTGATTATCTTCTACACATGTACTTTGTAGCTTATAATTAACCACTAAACTCTTTTCTTCTAGTTAATTACCATTCTCATCAAATTTAGGTGCATACATGGCATGACAAGAAAATGGATTGTTGCATTGTCTAATTTAGATTTATGGATATAAGATTAATGATTTCTTTCTCACACAATTCTTGCTCTTTTCTTTTTAACAAGAAATAGTTGGTTTTTCTTCTTGGAAGAACTAGCATCCCATTAGGCTATAGTTTAGTGGTAACTACCTTCAAGATTTCTCTTATATTTGTGAAGGTATTTAGTTAAACTGTTTCAAAGAAATCCTGCTTAGTTTTTCCTAATTTTGATTGTACTTCATTTTGTTAGTTCAATAACTCGATCTGCTTCACCGAGGTGGAAGAAACTCTGCAAGGTTGCAAAGGAAAGTATAGGAGAACAAGCATAGGCTTCATTGAATTGTGGGATTGCACCAACAACAAACATTATTTTGGTACCCCAAGGTCCTATGGCATAATGTTTGAAGTTCCATAGTTACCCTTATATTCTTCTTTTTCTTCTTAATATTTGTTTACAAAGTGCAATGATAAATGTTGAAATTTGTAAACCATTAGAGTTATTTTCAAATGGGGATTACATGTTTCTTAATGCTCCAAGTAAGAAAATTCTATCTATGATTTTCCAGTGATCTATCTAATAATAGTTTAAATGAAACAATACTTGAATCACTCACTAGTCTGACAAACTTGAAAAAACTATTAGTATCTCCTTCAAATTTTAAAATTGTGCACTGTCTATTTTTCTAGTTGTTGTTTTCCTAGTTTTCCTAGTTGTCATCGGTTTGGTTTTTTGTTGTTTTAAAATATTAGAGTACATTTCTTATACTAAAATTTGTGAGAATCCTACATTTGGAATCTTTGAATATCGTATTAAGCAGATTTTGTTATTCCTCCATCAGAGTGAAAGGCTATCAAAACACGTACCTTCTTTCTTTTGGACATTGTCATTGTTAGAGTTGAAAGTGCACATGTCACTACTTCTCAAACCACTATTAAAAAATGATGTAAATATTGTCAGCACTTTCAAGTATTTGCTTCATTTTTTTTCTTTTATTATGGTAAAGCTAGTATTTTTCCAACAGTTCTTATTTATTAAACTTGGAGGATACATAGGATTAGATCCTTGATTTGAAGAGGTCTCTTTTTGGCCTTTCTTTTCTAGTTTTATATGCAGACTACTTCAATTCTATACTATTTGGTCACTGTAGGAGTTTTCAATCTTGTGCATGCAATTTGCAAGTGTCAGATACTATTTTGACACAATCAGAAGAGGCTACTGATGTTGCAAGAATAATGGAGGAGCTTGGATATGGCTGTGCAATCGTTGTTGCACATTGCAAAGATGTTGTGTGATTATTTTGCCCACTTATAGAGTAGACTATTTCCAAGATTATTAGTATTGTTGTTCACACTCACATAGGCCTTGTTGATGCTCATGGCACACATGAAACATTTTATTCTTCACTTTCTAGTAGTTCCACAATTGACTATTCATGGTTAACCTTCTGGAATATAGACATTCTTTTAGGTTATATTAAGGAATTGGTGAGGGTAAAAGCATAGATCTGTGTCACCATTTGTGATACAAAAACCTGTTTTGGTCAAATCTCATTTCTCTATCAAAACTCAATTTAAAAAAAAAACAAAAAATACCCTTTTATAGATTTCAAATTCAATATCATCATTATATAAATTTTTGAGTGTTTTGATTAGTTATAATATGTTATAATCTAAAAATATTATAAGTCGATATTTCAACATTTCAGAAGATACTCTCTCAAAAAATGAAAAAAAACAATAAATCATATCAAAAAAATAAAAAAAATATATTTATCACTAGAGGAGAGAATCCTCTTCATGAATATGTAATTTTTTTTCAAGAAGGTATAGATTTGATAGGGAAGTTTTGACGGGAGGAAAAAACTATTGGATTCTGACAAGGTCGAACTTGAGTACTTATAACGAAGAAAATATACATCAAAAATAATTATTTCTTTTTTTGTGCACTAGCTATACATGTCATCTATAAAATATTTTCAAATCATAACAAAAAATGATGATTTGCACATACTGGTTTGACGGGAACTACATCCTATATTTTTTACAGTTAAAAAAGGGACTTCAAAATAAAATAAAATGAATAAATTCTTAGTCAAAAAAATAAAAAAATTATAGGGATAAAATTCATAGAATTCTACACATTTCATCAGTTTACATCATCTTCATATTTTAAACGCAAATACTATTTTTTTTTGTCATTAATATTGAACTGTCACATTCTGATATCACTTTTCTTTATAAAAGGTGACACAGGTTTGTGCTTTTACCCGTGAGTCTTCTACAATTTACTTAACTTATCGCAAAGCTAATATTTTATTTGTTTCATGCTTTAAGGAGCTTTGGATGAAGTTGATGCTGGTTGTTATTACAAGCCCCAGACATTATTGGGTTAAAGTAATGGAGAATTTAGATCATGAAGGGTTTTATATACCAAATCAATAGTCATTCTCAATGCTGATGTCAACCTATACAAAAATTTGCTGGGTAAACATGGCAGAGTTCTATATATCACTAGATCCTATTTGCATGCTTATATATTTTATGCATTTCTATAATGCTCCCTAAGTAGGGACAAAAGGGGTTTTCTAACCATAAATGATGAACATAATATAATTAGTTTTGGATTTTAATTTCTTGTAGGATCCACTTCCTATTCAGACATTTTGTGGAAGTCTATGGAAGAATGATGAAGGTCAGCTATCGTTCTTGAGATTTGTTGTATCTGCATCAGCTGAAATTTTGACATTTACAAATTCAAGAAGGCTACAAGTGATGACTTAGCTTACAAGTTCATCTATTTTTTTATGGATATTCTAATGGTGGAGTGACCTTTACCTTTCAATGTTAAGAGTGAGAGTCATCTCTTCATTCAATTTCTCCATGACTTGCACGAAGCATTGCCCAATGGAGTACACCATACTAAGAGTTGGATGTAGTGGTTTACCTAGTTTAAAGTTCATCTTTGATTCCAAACAAACATATATTTTTGTTTTTTTTGGGATCTGAACACAAATCTCCACTATGAAAGGTTCAATGATTTAACATTGTATCCCATCTCATTTGACACAACCTTCTTAATTAGTTGTTATGCTATTTTTTGATTTTTTATTAATTAAAAAAATCCCACTTTGATAGGCATCATTTGAAGGTCCACATGGAAATAAACTTCCATTTGGTAATATGAATCAGGCATGGTTGTTTATTGATCTGATAGAGGTACTATGCCATTTGGTAGAGATGGGGCATGGGGCTGTTGTGCACTCAATGTTTGAGTATCCTTATATTAATCAATGTCCAAAGATTTTTCTCATCATTGTTGCCCAAGTCAAAGTTAGTTGCCTATTGCACTTTTGTTTCATTTCTTTTCTATGTTTGTGACAATTTATGTTGACTAATCAGAATGCAACACCACTTGTGTAGACCAACTTCAACATGCTTCAGTGTGATATATTTTCTACTCTTTTTTCCTTATGCCTTGGGGGAAATCTTAGTAGTAGCATTGTACTTAACCAACATTGGCATATTAATCCTCAAATTGTCCTCTAGAGTATGATGGACATCCATTCAAAAGATCCTAGTAGCATCTCAAAAATTGCAGATGCATGCCAAGAGATAAAGGTAAGACAGTGAATTCATTATAGTACAATTATGTATGCATATTTTTATTATTATGTATGTAGGAATGAAGCTATATTGTTTGCTCACATTACACCACAGACTATTTATGCATATTGTGTCTCACTAATGCGCCATTAAGAAAAAACAAAGTGTTGCAATTATTGGTAATTTTAGGTAAAAGTCAGTATTAGAAACATTAGTCATGTTGTTGCTCAGGATTGTGTACTGGGGATAGCTGGGGAACTCCATGTTTTCCTTACCCTCCAGTAACTTTCAAAGAAACAACTAGAGAGAGACCCTATAATTCACATTTTATTATTTTTGAGATGCTTTTGGTTTAATATTTAGGTTATTATCATCATTATTAAACACATAGTTGCAATTTTCAGGCATTATCTCTTGTGTTGGACATGACACCCTTTTCTTTTGCAATTGGACTTGCCGCTTTTGCATCCAGAAGGGAGTATTTAAATTTGGAAACCTGGCTAAATGATAATTTGAGCACTCATAGGAATGCCTTATTTTAGGTAAAGGTTTTGAATTATGCTTATCCTTGTCAAATTGGTTACAATGAGCAATGTTGTATCCTTTTTTTAGTGACATGGATTTTATTTTTTTAAGCAAGCTCTGCCTTGGGGGCAGTACCCATTATATTGATCACCAAAAAATAGATACATATGTTACAGAGAAGATCCTCCAATGCATCCTCAATGATAAAGGTATCCAATACCCTCACCAATTGAGGACAACCTAGCTACAACATCCTCTAAAAAAGGGTTGTCATTAACTTCATAGAATAACAAAAACTTTTCCATAACATTAACTTTAGCAACACAATTCTTGAAGATCTTCCAAGATTTTTTTCATAATCTTTTTCTTTTCCTGATCTTTAGGAGCAAAAAATGACTTTAGTAGCCCACTTGAGAGATTACCATCCATCAGGTCTAAGGCCATGGTCACTTGGTGAAAGAGTTCATCTGCAAGAATTCTTCTGACCATATTGTTGACAAGTGTTGGGTGGCCTATAACTATAATAATGGGCAAGAAAAGGTCGTGAATAAATTTTCCATCATGAACATGATGGCCAAACTAGTAATCTACCCCAGAAGTGCAATCATGTCCACCTTCCTTTTATTGGCTTTGTTGAAGATGTGTTGCAACTGCTCTCCTAGTGATTCCCTCAACTCCACTTCTTATAGGCACTTACAAGTGATTCTCATCATCTGTGCCATTGCCTCCCTTATCTCTATAAACTATAAGTCCTACAACCAAAAAATTAGAGACATATGGCCTATTAAGGGGTTTTTTTTTCAAAAACCCGGTAGTGTCACAGAAAATGGAAAAAAATTTAGACACTACTACATTTAACCTCATTTTTCTACCAAAAATTTTGACCCTCAACTAAATAAGTTTAGGTTGGTCAGAATGTTAAGGTAAAAATTTTCTTTTTTTACATGTAAGCCCCGTGTTGGTCAAAATTTCGACCAACACAGGGGTGGTGGTCAAAAATTTTGACCAACATGGGGCATATACATCTATAAAAAGTAAAAAAATTCTCACTTGCCTACGAAGGCCACAAATACTCCAAACTTTCCTATGGAGGCCGCCATTGCAAAGCTCAAAGGACTCTACAATAGTCATGTGAGATAATAAGGAGGTTGTCCTTCCTACCCACGCTAGCAACATTTCCTATCGTATCCCTACACATTGTCAATACATTTGATATGTATTTTGATTTGAAAGGTATTTCATATTTTAATTGATAATATAATTTATTTTTTTAAATAGAACCAGATGTCGCAATTTCCACGAAAGGGACTACAATATTTCCATGAGGATGTTATGTGTGACAAAAGTTTTGGAAACTATTCATCCCCATTTCGATGAGACAGAGCATAGCATTTTGACGAGGATGCTATCCATTTGACATGAGTTTCAATAAGAATTTGTAACAATAATGACAATAAGGAGCATAACATTTTGACAAGGATGCTTTCAATGCTTGAGGGTTAAGGAAGATATCCCAAAAATAGTTTTGTCAATATATCTACAATAGTAATGTCTAAAATTCAACTAACATTTTGGGTGTCGTAAGCTCAACAAAAATATTTTGATGATAGTGTTTATCAGTTGATCGACATGGTGGTGTTGAAATTGTGATGAATCCTTGTCAAAAATTGGGTCTAAATTTACTAGTGATGCATTGCCAACATCTTCACCATCACTTTGAAAAGACTTAGAAATTGGAAAAACTCTTCATTTTCTTCTTCTTCTCCTTAATCTTTTTAATCATCTTAGATATGACCAGCCTCCCCAAAGTTCCAACACTTCACTTTGGACTTCTTTTGATCTACTAGATCCCAATCTTCATGCTTCATGCATGAAAGCTTGTTTCGAGACACAACCTACTTGAAGGTTTGTTTTGAGATATAGTGGTCCATAGATCTCAGCCAACCAACATATCTTCAAATTTAAATTTCCACAACTAAAAGTTTATGTCATTAAAATTTCCAATGTCTTTTCTCCCATCTCAATTTCTAGATGAACACTTTGCAAACTCCCACTGAAACCAAGTTGGCACAAGTGACCAAACCCTACCCAAAAAGGATAACACAACTGACCAAGCTCTGATACCACTTGTTAGGAAAGCTACAATGCAGAAATGTCTTCCTAATACCAACTTTATAGGGGAAACAAGAAAAATAAATATAAATATAGAAATGTGCATAAAAATGAGAATATGAAAATATCATGCACACTAGATAAATAAAGGAGACCATATTTAATGTGGGAAACCCTTTTGGGAAAAAATTCATCACCCAAGAACCTGAGCAACTTCTTTGTATAATAGTAATCAATATTACATACAATGAACTACAAATTCTTGCATAGGCTCACAAGCTTAGGCTGTGTTACAATCAACCCTACTTCCACCATGCATATCCCAACGAAACATGCAACAATTTACAAATTTTGTAATTCATTATGCAATCTAGTGCATTAATTGTCATAAAAAAAAAATTACTGATAGCCTTGGTACGAGCCTCCATTTAAAAATCACAATAGTCATTCCTTCAGTTGTCAGTCTCGATAGTCACCCCCTTTTGCATCGGGTCTTTCACTTCAAGTTCAGACACTCCCTTCAGCATCGGGTCACTCCCTTCAACTTTGGGTCACTCCCTTCGGCTTTGGACACTCCCTTCCACCTCAGACACTCCCTTCAACCTCAAGAATACCCTTCAACCTTGGATACTCCCTTCAACATCAAGACACTCCCTTCGGCATTGAGACACTCCCTTCGGCCTCAGACAACTTCACTATACACTATGCAACATCACTGTACACCACACCATTATAGAAAGTGTGTCTCACTCTACTAAGTCGCACTCATGTTGCATGGTCAACATGCCCCACATCGCATTGTAGGTATTCCTTTGTCATACTGCAAGCATGACACATTGTATGGTGGGACCCTATATGGTAGACTCATGTGAGTCACTGCACCATACGATGGCTTCACCGTACATCTTCATCACATACCAACAAAGCTCACTTTGATGAATATGATACTTTATATATATAATTTTGTGTCATATGGGGCCAACTTCCAACGCTTATTCCTCCTTTGTCTAGGTTGACCTATTTGGTTCATTCCTTAAGGGACCGTTTGGTTAGTGGAATAGGATATGAATAGGATTAGAAAATTAGAATATATTTCTAATTCTTTGTTTGCTACACAAAATGGGATTGGAGAATAGGATTTCAAATTCCTATTTTAGCCCAAAATGAGCTTTTATCCATTCTTAAAAAAACTTGTAAGTGGAATGGGCCAGTCCCATTCCCAATCTCACTATGACAAAATCTATAATCCATTGGGTCCGCCAATCTCACTTTCCCAACATATTGTGAATTGCGTATTTCTCCGTAGAAAAACTCCTGCTTATGTTACTGCATTTCATGCCACCATTTTAGGAGATCGATTTCAGTCAAAGGTCCTGCATTTCATTATTGAAAGGTATGTTCTTGCATTTTGCAACCCCATTGTATGTTTCTAAAATATCATTTTACTGCTGCAATTAAAAATCTGGCAGAGGAAACAAGATGGGTAAAAGAAAAATGAATCTTATGCAACTTCCTTATACATTTACCTGCTTGTGTCCATTTGGAGACTGGCTTTAAATTTCTTGAGCATTTTGTAGCAGTAACATCATTGAGGAAAATAATGTGCATCTCTGGTCGAAGCCTTGGCATTCTATAGAGCTTTCATCACCTGGAAGAGTTGTGCATCGAATCTCCTCTTCATGGTCCAGACGTAAGTATTATACATTTTGGTGTTAAAATTCACGAGTATAATTGTGAATGGAGAGGCATGAATCTTTAGTTTTTGTGGGTTGTATATATGCTCGCAAAGCTCCCAGTACTTCATAGTTCACACATGGTTTTTCTATTCAAGAGAACTAGTTTGAGTTTTTGCTTTTTTCGCCTCGGGAAGCCATTTTTGTTTGCAGGTTTTGTGTTTTTTATTTTTTGCCTCGGGAAGCCATTTTTGTTTGTAGGGTTAGGGATTTTGTTTTATTGCCTCGAGAAGCCATTTTTGTTTGTAGGGTTTGAGTTTTGGTTTTTTTGCCTCAGGATGCCATTTTTGTTTGCAGGGTTTGGGTTAACTTCTTTGTATTTCACTAAAAATAAATAAATTGCATCTAATTCGAAGAAGGTCATTTCATGTTGGTCAAAGCAATCAGTTATGCTGTAAAAAATGTGTGTGTTGCTTCTTCTAGACGATGAAACAGGAAGAACATATTTCTCATTTGCTTCTTTTTCATGTTGGATCAAGTGATTTGAAACTCAAATTTTCTTCTTTATAATGATGAATCCTTTATCCTGATAATGAATTGTGAGGTGTCAACATGGGTTTCATGTTCAATTTTTCTTGGCTCTGCTACTCTCTGTGCTCAGGTACGTTCAAATAGAAGCATTATTTATGACGCCTATTTGCTGGGCTAAGATGTGTAGTTGATTCAATTTGCATAAATAGAAAATATTTTCTGGTTGTTTCTTATTTTGAACCATCCTTTAATGATTTGTTACAATTTTTCTGATAATTTTGTCATATTTAATTCAATTGACTTTTTCATTATATACAATCAGAGTTTGTTGAAAATAAACAGTCAATACAATGGTTTTAATTTTATTTATTAACATTCTGTTTACAAAATCACAACTTGTTGAGTAATTTACCAAACCTAATTCAGTTGATTGGAAGTGACCATTTTGTTTGCAACGTCCTCATATGAGAACAATTACAACTCCCATGCTATTTTAGCTCTACTCAATCAAACCCAGCATGAAGAACAGTAATCCCAGCATCTGGTATTTCATTATCTCTCCCCATTAGACTTATGATGATTTCTTGATTCAGAAGCAAAGCAATATCTTTCTCAAATTAAGTCATCAATTAACTCTAAATAAAGCATGCACCCATTGTCAGCATCCAGGCCACTATTTCTCTATCGTATTCAACTATTGAATCTTGGTAGCACTCCCTGATTACTCCTCAATTTATGCTGTCAACATATAGATTCCATATTATTGAGCCTTTTCAATGTTCTCTCTACTGCTTCTAGCTTGTGGTCGTCCATTACAGATAGTTGTTCCCCTTTCTTGTGATGATAAAATCCAAAGGACACAAGCAGAGGAACATAATTAAGCTTGTAGTTTTGAAGCCACCATAGATTCAGACACCTCATAAATACACACATTCGAAGATGGTTGTAACATTTTATATTGATGGGATTCAGCTCCATCTTTTCCTTCCACAAATCCTTTGGCACTCTAACTGTGAGGGATATCTGGTTTAGTCGTTTCTTTTTTCTATCCATTATCCGCACGCATGAGAAATTACTACTGGCTATTTATTGACCAAAACAGGAAAAGAACATAAACAAATTATATTGCATGCTCTTGTGGCAAACCAGTTGTTGAATGCAATAGTTTGTTCACATAGCAATTTAATTTTCAGCTTTCATCCTTATTTTTCATGTCTGTAATGCTGCCTTTTATCATTAAATAACATTATAAATGTTTATGAAACATACCCTTTCTATTTTAGGTTAATGGTTTTAGATTTATGTTATGCGCTTCTACATATTTGATCTGCTTGTTTTGATGCATGTTAATATTTGGTTCATTTGTGTGTATTTTGAAGAACTGTTTATGTTTTGTGTAGTGGCTGAAAGTGATCGAGCTTCTTGTGGAGTTTGAGCATGTTTTTTATGTAAACGGAGGACTTACATCTTCTTTTTGTGGCTCAATCGATTAAGGCAGGATATCATCAGTAGTGGGCTGGTCCAACTGTAGCACCGGATTCACATTATCCTTCTCAAAACTCTTTTGACAAGGTATCCTTAATCCACTCCTTATTTTAATTACAAAACTATATCTGCTTAATTATTGTGTTTCTAAATTGTTCCTATATGTTCTTGCTCTTGTGATTATTGTATGTTTAATGATATTTTTATTGTGTTAGCCATCCCTGAATCCTGATAAATAGAGCATTTCTGCATATTTGAAAAAGCCTTCATTTTTCAGGGTTCGATATGCTATGTTTTTGGGCCACTTCTTTTGTATTAAGTATTCTTCACATTAAATTTATTCCCACCACATTTGGGTTTCTTGCCACTTTCCTGCTTACTCGAAATATATAAGTCCAAGGAGCCATAGTTAGGAAAGATCGTGGTGCGCAAGAGAAGATAAAAAATGAAAACTAGGGAAGATAAACAAGGTGGATTGGGAAGGTCGCATTATACTTAGCCTTCAATCAATACATCTCAAACTTCTTCTACTGAAATAATTAATTTGTTAAAGCCTCACATGAGAAGTTCAAATTTTCTATGATCGATATTCAAAAACTATGGGAGAGACATTATAGATAAAAATCTTAACCATTTCTTAGACTAGTCATGGTTTATGCAACAGTAATAACAGTCATTTTGTCAAATTCAAAAAAAATTCATGGATGTCATGCTTCAAGCAAGCTAGATCATGAACTTGTCGCTATCTAGCCAGCTAAAACACATAACACATAATGAGAGTTTAAAAAAAGACCAAGTGTCTCATTTGTATGTCACGTGTTTTAGCTTTTTGTATGTCATGTGTTTTAAGGAGATGCAACTCATCATGTCATTCTCTACAACTATTTTCTATGGATTAATCCAGTGAGTATGATCATAATTACTCAAAATTTGTTTATAATATTTGTCAATATGAATGCATGAAATTTGTCTATAATATTTGTCTTATATAATATAAAGCTACCATCACTCCCTGAGATGGACAATTGTCTTCTCTCATCTCAATTTTTTTGCATACTTACATTGGTAACAACTATCACAGCTATAGTTGTACTATCCTTTTTTGCTCAATTGTTACTTTTTTTGCTCACATATAGCTGCAATATCCTTTTTTTCTTGCAAAACATGGTGTAGCTCTTTGTTTGACCATTTTCATTGTATGTGTATATTCTTCATTATTGGGTTCCAAAGTAGATGAAGATTGTGTTTTTCTATAGGAATGTTTTCTTTAGATGTCACTATCTTTATGACTAGTGTTCCATTTCAGCTCTTTTGCAGATTTGACATATAGAACTATTGGGTCCTGTTGAAATACATGTTGTGCCCTCAAAACCTTCTATAAATTGGATTAGTAATTGCTGCCCCCATTTTTATCTTCTCCATATATTCTCTTTAATACAATTTAAGCTAGAAGTTGCCTCTTCCATATTGTCTAGAGATCTTATGAGGTAAGAAAAGTGTCTATGTGTTGATGTACTCTCGGCAGTTTTAAGTAATTATTATTTATATTTTGTTTATATAACTCTTAACAATAGTAAGATTCATGTGACCTTGTTTTCATTGTACGTCATTCGATGGATCTTACTCCAAATATAGAAGTCCAAGGAGCCATAGTTAAGAAGATCAAGGTCATGCGCATACTCGTTGTTTTGTTGGCCAGCCTTGCAATATTGATAGTAGTATCTTCCCAAGATGCTGGAAGACATAGGGATAAGTGAAGAAGAGTTGCGTGTCCTTTTTATAAGTGTATTATCCATTCCACTAACACAGATTGCCATGAACAAATACACATGAGTAGAGTAGCCTTCTTTCACTTGGCCAAAATTCTAAGACAAAAAGGGAGCATCCAAGATATGGGTAACATAACATTGGAAGAACAACTAGTGATATTTCTCCACACTCTTGGCCATAACTTTGGTCACTCAGGAGAGACAATGAGTCGACACTTCCACAAGGTCTTGAAGGCCATATTAGCACTTCATAACGATTATCTGTTACCCCCTCTTGCAACAACTCCTCCAGAAATTGTTGGGAATGACCATTTTGATCCATATTTCAAGGTAAATACTCAAGTGACATTTCTTTCTTTGTTGGAAATAATAATATTAATTTATATTTGATAATAATATTTCTTTTTATAGGATTGTATTGGTGCAATGGATGGAACCCATATGTCTGTTACTGTCGATGTGGACATCCAAGAAAAATATCGTGATAGAAAAGGTAATTTGTCACAAAATGTTTTGGGTCTCTATTCATTTCACTACAAGTTTCAATATATTCTTGTTGGTTGGGAAGGGTCTACTATAGATAGTTGGGTGCTCTCTTTAGCTTTGTTTAGAGTAGATCCACTGGTGGTTCCTCCTAGTATATTAATTCATATTTAATATAATAATATAATTGTTATATTAAATCAAAACTTGTATGCTCAATTTTGATTATAACTTTATTTCCATTTGTGTAGGAAAATTCTATTTAGTTAATGTTGGGTATCCAAATGTACCAAGTTTTCTTGCCCCTTGTTGGTGTACATGTTACCACCTAAAAGAGTTTTGTAGAGAAAACCCGATCAGCACTCCCAAAGAGTTATTTAACCACCAACACTTCTCTCTTAGGAATGTGATTGAGTGAACATTTGGTATATTAAAGCAACATTTTCCTATCCTAGAGCATGCAAAATCCTATAGTATATTTACCCAAACAAAGATTGTTTTGGCATGCAGCATACTACACAACTTCATTACCATGGAGGATGGTCTTCCATCTGAAGTGGATATTGAAGAGGATGATCATCGTGTTGGGATAAATTTGCTCATTCTTGAGACTTATGGAATGAATCAAAGAGATAGAGATGAATAGGGGAATTTTTGAGATTAAATAGCCCAAAGGATGTGGGAAGACTACAACTCTCAAACTTAGCTGTATTGCAAAACATGAACATATATTTGCACTTTGTAGTAATGACATATTTATGTACAACTCATTATATAATAGTTATGACATATATATATATATATATATATATACTTGGGTATTTCTATGAATATAGTTTTTTGGCTTTCGTACATGTCTGGTACAATATGACTTTCTATGAATATTTGTTATGATTGATCTCATTTATTTTGAGATTGTTGATTACAATAGAAACTTCACTGTATGCACCTTTATAGTTCTGCAGTCTTGTACATTACATAGTAAAGCCAAGAGGGACATATTGAGGTTTTACACAATATGCATTGAATAAAGGTCAATTTATCTAAATCAACTTAAATAGACTTTGTATTTGAAAAAAGCATTTGACTGAAACTAATTTGATGATATAACTATATGTGTGTGTGTTAATGGAAAATAAATATGTTTTTGTCATTTTTTTTTATTCTGGCCTCTTTTTTCTAGGTATCATTGGGCAAGTCCTTTACTAGGTGACTTGAGAAAGTAGGATGGGTCAGAAGAGACTCATCAACATCACCAATCATAATACAAGTTGCCCATACTCTATTTGGGGTCTTCTATTTTAACATACTAGGGCATCAACACATCCAACAATGCAAGAGTTGTCATAGTTTTTAATTTTCCAAAATACATAGAGTTTAATAGATCCATTAAAGGCTTCTCCTGCTGCAATTACCCAAAATTTACTATATATTAGCAATTTGAACACCTTTTTAATTGCTCATATTTTAGAGAAAGTTGAGTTGAAGTAAACATACCTACAATATTTAAATGAAGAGTGATAACTCTTTGCATAGACTCAACTGTACCTTTCAAAAAAATATTCATTTCACAAGATCTTTGATAAAAGTAACAAAAAGATATGTATAGTAGTATTAAAACAAAACAGACCAGGTGCCTTATTCGAACAATGTTGAGAAACCAATGTTTTGATCAAATCTTTTTTCCTTATGTCTTCATTTTTTCAAGTAATTTGATGAACAATAAACCTGTGTAACAATCTACCTTGGGCTATAATTGATCAATCCCATGTATTTCTTTGATGCTATTCATGGCAAAATTTCTTTGAGGAATTTGTATTTGGGAAAACCCATTTACATTATGACTGAGGTGTACAGTTTCACTATATTTGTTAGTCTTTAGAATTTTTTGGTAATTGTTTCTTTATATCACATGTCATTGTCGCATGGTTTTTGAACTCTTGCATAAGAAGATAGGGTAGTCTAATCTAAGATGGAATTACAACTAAAAGGGTAGTCAATATAGATAAGTTTCCTTATACCATCATTTGAAAGCTATTGTATAAACTTGAGCTTATGAACTAGAGGCTTTCTGTATGAGAAATATTTTTATTATTTAAATTTTGTCACTTGTTTTAGATCCTAGGTTTCTTTACTACCTTTACATTTCTCTATTGCAACTAGAAACATCTTTGGACCTATTTACATTAGCTGGGTTGATATTCAGCTCAAAGAACATCATCACAATACAATGGCTTGCTGATAAGACTTATAATGCCTATCATCCTAATCCCTTTCTTATATTGTACATACAAGATTATTTCAGCCATTATCGAATTAGATCATGGCCTCTCAACCTGTGTATCCACCATTGCATGTCCCAAATTAGAGCAAGATCCTCATCAATGGTTCATCTGTAAATAAGTCTGAGTTGAGATCTTTCTTGCAAGAATATAAATATTATCCTACTGTAACATCTATATGCCCTACAACAAGGAGAATAGATGTTATCACCATATGCTATCTCCCCCTGAAGTCTCCTTCATGTTTTTTTGAAGTAGAGAACAGATGGTGGAACCTTAAAAGCAAAGGTCTTGTCTGCAAGAAAAAGGGAGCCTAAGATGTCAACTTTGCAAAACTATCTCAACAAGAGGGTAAAAATAGAAAGCATGGACTACTAATCTTTAACATAAAAAAGAGTTAATTCATCTAATCTTTTCAAGGATACAACAACAGATAAAATTGGGTGTGTACATGTAACATCCACATTGGTAGCCATTCTTCTATTTTGCTACACATCAGGTTAGTGAAAACAAAAGCTTCCTTTATGTTAACTCGATTAACATTTCACAACTACTAATCATGTAACTTATCTTGAAACAAATTCAAACATATTTCTATTCAAGAAAAGGGCTCATGTACACAATTCTTTCTAGTTCTTGGAGTCACTATCCTCCACAGTTACAAAAAGAAATGTAAATGAGTGGTGGACATTGTGAGCATAGAAGGGAGGCAGAGGTATAGAATAAACAGAAGATTAAAAAATTTACAGCTATGCCCCAAAAGGACCTACTAACAATGAAAAATAATCCTCAATGCTCATGTAGTGATAGGAAAGGATATTGATCTCAACCAATAGACATATTTTTCATAGGATATTTCAATAGCATCCATCACAACCTAAAGAGAAAAACAATGACTCTAAATTCAACCAAAAAATTCTTGCAACTTTTCATCAATAAAAATTCTAATGGAAATGGAGTTCTACAATTTACTTGTGAAGTTATTGAAAGAGTCTCAAAATCATAGCTGTAAAACTCAACTACTGAATGGAATTGGATAGGGGTATAGGTACAAGAGTAAATTATATTAGTATGACATTTTTCTAGGCTGAATATGTTTTAATATGGCATTGCTTTGATGAAGGAAAAAGGAAAAAATTTCACTAAAAAAGATAAAAAGAGTTGTTTCACAAAATTGCCCAGACTGTATGAATATCTTCTAAAATCTCCTTCATAGTGAATGGGCATGGAAAACATGAATAATCCATAAAAAAGCACAGTTTCTATGGAGTCTAGTTGTACTTCCATCTTTGGCTACTTCTTATTATCCAGCTTCTTTGATAATGGAAGAGAGGCTTACAATTTTGTATAAACATTCCAAAAAATAGAATCAATGACATGGGAAATGTAGTTGTAGGTATGGATGTTATGACGTCGAAAATAAAATATGCTTGGATGTTATGCATATTGTATGACATTGAAAAAACACACATGCTTTTATGTTGAGTGATAGTGAATAGTTGTTGATTCTAGCTATGGCCATGTGAATTTTCACAAGGTGATTTTGTATCCCCTAGCCTTTTTTTTGACAAATTTGTAACAAGCATATTATTAATTTTTTAATAGAAAAGGACTATTCATCAAAAAAAATCTTCGAACCCCACACTATGTTTTTGTCCATTTTAACATTTTGTTCCATTTAACTTAATTTCTTATCTTTCAATTTATTTCCTCAAATGATATGCGCACACAACAAAAAATAAATTGTTCTAAGTGGTTGAAATGTTCTTAAGGCCCCACACTATGTTGTATCCCTTTTAACATTTACATCTTCACATTTTGAGTGCTCCATTAAATTTAATTCCTTATCTTTGAATTTATTTCCTCACACTACATGTGTACACATATGAGAACAAGGGGTACATATGATAAAGTTCCCACCTTCATGTTTTTTATGGTTGACTGAAGTAGTATTGCATCAAGGGGAAATTAAATTAGTTACAATTTTTAGCAAAAAGTTGTTGACGATAAACTTTTTCAGCTACTTAAATAAAATTAAAAAATTGTTGATTATTTAAATCAAAGTGCCAAATTATGTAGTATACTTGAGGGGTAGTATTAGTGGTATAAAAAAAATTAAGCTAAATTGTAAAATAGTAGCTAGTAAAACATAATCTAAACTTTAAAAAATAAACATTTTACAATTGTCAAAAAACAACATCAACGTAAAACTAATAAGAATTGTATATAAAATAAGAAATAAAAAATATTTAACTCTATATTTGAACTTGGTAAGATAGCTAGTAAAATATAGTGTAAACTTAAAGAAATAACATTTTACAAATTACAAAAATAAACATCAATGTAAAACTAATAATAAATATATTTAAAATAAGAAATATAAAATATTTAACTCTATATTTGATTAAAGTATCTAAATTATAAAACTTAAAAAGCATTTAACTCGATAAATTCATATGACTTCTTCTTCATAAACTATCTTAAATAATAAATGTATTATAATACGAAATATAAAACATTTAACTCTATATTCAATTAAAATATCTATATTTGAATAACATTAAATTACAAATTAAAAAAATAAACATCAATGCAAAACTAATAATAAATATATTTAAAATAAGAAATGTTAAACATTTAACTCTATATTTGAACTTGGTAAGGAAAATAGATAGGGATAATTAATATTGATTAGGCATTCATTTGTGAGGTGGAAGATAAAAATGAGTATTTATTAAAAAAGTTAATCCACTTGTCACAAATGTGGAAAAGATAAAGTTGTAATTAATGCATTCATTAATAGAGTTCTTAGAAAATATTTGTATCTTTGTTGGAGAAAATCATATTTTTCAATTTCAAAAAAATTGCAAATTAATATAGCTTTTGCAAACATTAGTATATCTTCAAATTTTTAGATTTATGTAACTAATATAGAATCTCATATTTCCATTAGTTTTCTGCCAAAGATAGATTTGAAAATACCTTAACTCTATCTGCAAACCTATGAACGCCACATAATACGTTTACCTAAAAACTTGTGAATGTCACAAATTACTATACTCGCAAAATCTACTGTCACTCGTCAAAGACCCACAACAATGCTACACCATGCATCATAAATCCTAGTAGTTTTGATATTAATAGCTAGTGCCTTTGGATATATCAAGTGGTTTATCTTGCACCAACCCATCAATGTGAGATAAATTCTCTAGAGCAAGACACTTTGTCAATAATCACAACCTGAATCTCTTTATTTTAATTATTTGCACAAATTAGATGCTTTTCCTAGGTGCATAAACATATATAAGAATTCAATATACAACTCTTGTAGGCTTGATAAACTAAGAATAAAAATAGATAACAGAGAACAACAGCAAAAAAATAGAGAAAAAATTTGGCAGCAGAGTCAGAATAAAATGAACAGATATGGACACTAGAAGAGATAGAATTTTATTAACAAGAACACTACAATATTTTTTTGTTACATCCATATGTGAGGAGTCTTTTCTTTTATAGACTTCCAATAGACTTCTAGAGAGTTTTGCAGAAGCTATGGAGAGAAGGAGAAAAAGATCTAGAGCTGAGTAAATATTTCTAGAATTTTGAATAAATGTTCAGCTGCCAATCATTGTTAATAACCATTATTTTGACACCCCCCATAATGTTTATTTGGAGAGGATAGGAACTTCCTTGAGTTGTAATAGATCTTTGAATTTAATAAATTTTACAAAAGACAATGCTTTTGTAAATATATTAGCAACGTGATCTTCTATTCCACAAAATTGAAGTTCCACCTCTTGACTTTCAATTAGATCTCGAACAAAATGATGATGCACTTCTATATGCTTGGACCTTGCATCATATAACAGATTCTTTGCCAACTTGATAGTACTTTGGTTGTCACAAAATATTGTAGTTGGAGCATTTTTTGGATGGTACAATTGTTCAAGTAATCGCCTAAGCCACAATGCTTCTTGAGATGCCTTTGATGAGCCAATATATTCAGCTTCTGTAGATGATAGTGACACCATTGATTACTTCTTGATACTCCATGAATTTGGTCCTAATCCAAGATGGAAGATATATCCTGAAGTTGACTCTATCATCAATTTCACCTACATAATTAGAATCTATATATCCAACTAAAATAGGCTCTCCTACATATTTGTATTCAATGCCAAGCTGGTAAGTGCAGTTAGTGTATCTTAATATTATTTTGGTGGCTTTCCAATGTTCAATGTGTGGATCTACCATGTACCTAGATATAATACCAACTGCATATGCAATATCTATTCTAGTTATAGTAAGATACAAAAGATTTCCAACAAGTTGCCTATACAATTTTCTATCTGCCTTCTTTTGAGTAGAGTTAGTACTCAACTTCAATCCTACTTCACATGGTGTATTACATGGTTTACAAGCACTCATATTGATTTTTTTAAGTGCATCAAGAGCATGCTTAGTTTGAGAAAGCATGATCCTTCCTTCTTCTTGCCATACTTGCATACCCAAAATGTAGTGCATTAGTCCTAAATTAGTTATTTCAAAAACTTGTTTGAGTTGATCTTTAATTTTCTCAATATCATGTGTGTTATCTCCTATAATAATCAAGTCATCCACATACAATACAATGATAACAACTTTATTAGCGCTATATTTTATATACACATCTGGATCAACTTTACTTCTTTTAAATACAACATCTAGAAAGTACTTATTTATTTTTGAGTACCATGTCCTTGGTGCTTGCTTAAGACCATAGAGTGATTTTCTTAATCTACACACTAAATTTTCTTCACCATATTTAATAAATCCTAGTGTTTTTTGCATGTAAAATTCTTCCCTTAAATCACCATGCAAAAATGCACTTTTTACATCCATTTGAAAAAATTTCCAACCAAACTTTGCAGTGCAAGCAACTATTTTACGAATGAGAGTCATCTTAACTACTAGAGAAAAGGTTTCTGTATAGTCTATACCTTCATCTTGTGAGAAACCTTTAGCCACTAACCTTGCTTTATATTTTTCAATAGCTCAATCTGATGTGAACTTGGTTCTATAGGTCCACTTGCAACCAACCATATTTTTTCCTTCTAGAAGTGTTGTTAGTTCCCACATGCCATTCTTTATCAAAGAATTGTATTCTTCTTGCATAGCCACTTCCTATACATTTTTTCCTTTTGCTTCTTCATACATGCTTGGAGTGTCAACCTACATCACCTTAGTCATAAGAGCATAGTTAACAAATATATTTCTAGTACTTTCTTGATAAATTTCTTGGATGCTTCTAAATTTCCTTGGATTTTTATTATCACTTTCACTTGATTCTTCAACTTGAGTCTCTTCCCATGTAGTAGTTTGCACACCTTGACTTTGACTATTGGTAGAAGTAGAATAGTCTTCATCAATCGAAATTGGAAAGAAAGACAATGTTGGAGATTTGTCATTCTTAACATCTTCATCAAACCATACATTTCTTTTAATATAGATTTAATTAGTTCTAGGATTGTATAACCTATATCCTTTTGATTTCTCACTATATCCAACCATTATGCACTTCTCACTCTTCCTTTCAAGCTTGTTCCTTCTTTCGTCAGGAATGTGAGCATATGCTTTACAACCAAAAATTCTAAAATGAGATACTATAGGCTTTATTCCACTCCATACCTCTTCTAGTGTTATGTTCAAAACTACCCTAGTACCCTAGTAGGTGTTCTATTCAAGATATATACGGTAGTAAGAACTACTTTAGCCCAAAATTTAGCTTCTAGTTTTTTAGAATGAAGCATGCACCTAGCCATTTCTATTATAGTTCTACTTTTCCTTTCAGAAACCCCATTTTTTTGGCCTGAATAAGAGATAGTTGATTCCTTCTTTATGCCATGTTCTTTACAAAAATCTTAAAAAGTCTTATTCATGTATTCAGTCCCTCTATCAATTCTTAGTATCTTTGAGTACTTTCTATTTTGTTTTTCAATCAAAGCTTTAAACTCCTTAAACTTTTGAAACACTTCATCTTTATTTTGTAGAAAATACACCCAAATTATTCTACATATAATCATCTATAAAGGTGAGAGCATACCTTTATCCTCCAATTGAAGGTGTTTTAAAAGGACCCATTACATCACTGTGGACTAAATGTAGAGGAGTTTTTGCTCTCCATGATTTACGTTGTGGGACACTTTCCACATGGTGTTTTCCCATTGCACACCCTTCACATACCTTGGGACTCAATGATATCTTTGGTGGCCCATGCACCATTTACAATCTCTCCATAAGCTTAAGACTTTGAAAATTGGCATGCCCCACACACTCATGTCACAACCTACTCATATCATCATATTAGGCAATAGCACACATATGTTTATCTCCACATTTAGAAAAAAAAAATTCAAACTTATATAATCCATTCTCCATTTTACCAATTGCAATAACTCTATAACTATCATTGACATCCTTGATTAAACACTTATCATTGTAGAATTCTATTTTATGTCCTTGACTTGCAATTTGAGATACCAAAAGTAGATTTGTTTTTAATTTAGGGACTAACTTCACATTTTTGAACAAACCATTATCAACTTTGGCATTATCAGTCCCTTTAACTTTAAATCACTATTATCTCCCAAATATATTTTCTCTTTAGTATTTTCACTTATTGATTCAAATTGATTCTCATTATGAGACGTGTTGTGCAGCACCAAAATCAATAACCCAATCATCTTTGAAAGTATTATTTTCTTTAAGTGCAACAGAAAATGCAATTCTTTTAGAATCACCAAATTTTGGAGAATTATTTATCTTTTTTTCTATATCTTTATTCTTCCTGAAACATTCATTCACCTTATGATCCATTTTATCACAATAATCATGTTTCCATTTACTTATGTTATGATCTATGGATGAAGAACCTTTATTTTTGTACTTCAGATTTCTTTCTTTAAATTCATTATCTTGTGACTTCTTATAATATTGTCTTCCTTTCATTACAAATGTTTGAGATTCACATCAAATGATTCTTTTTCTTTAACTTGTCTTTTCTCTTCTTGAACTAACTTAGCACATAATTTTTCAGATTTAATACCTTTTAATTTATCCATGGTATCTAAACCCCTTATAAATTATTGATAAGATCTTGAAAGACTTTGTAATATAATTTTCAAAAAATCTCTATCATCCATATCTTTTCCAAGAGAAGCAAGCTCATTTTTCTTTTCCTTTAACTTACTTAAATGTGGGACTATCTATTGTGAACTTGATAATTTCATATTCTATAACTTAGAAGTGAGAGATAAAATCCATACATCACCTAAATTTTTATATAGATCCTTCAAAATCTTCCATACTTTGACTCCACTTCTCTCATTACGAGCTTCCAAAAAAACCTCTTCTAAAAGTGTAAGCTTGATTAGTGTTGTTGCCTTCTTTTCCCTTTTATCCCAATTATCTTGATCCTTTCCTAGATTTGTACACCTTTGTTCACTACCAGTTACAATATCATAATAATTTTCAAGAGTTATAGTGATTTCAACATGAGATACCCAGTCATAATAATTTTTCCCATTTAATTTAACTGTGGGCAGAGTAACACCAAGTGATTCCATTTTGGATGAGAATGAAAGAGACTTCAAAAGAACTTAATACCTAGATTGAGGTTGAAAAATTTCTCACCAATTTGTTGAACAATGTCTTTTTAGTTTGTTGTTGTATTGATCTTTTTACCACAAGAATTGTTGGTTTTGCTTAATCCCAGATTTTACACCTGCAAGTATAAACATTCATACCAAAAGCACCATATAGACACAGCCCAAAGAACTAAAAAAACTCTAATACCATGATAAACTAAGAATAAAGATAGAGCACAAAGAACATCAATAGAAAAATAGAGAAAAAATTTGGCAGCAAAGTCAGAATAAAATGTACAGATATGGACACTAGAAGAGACAAAATTTTATTAACAAGCACACTGCAATATTGTTTTGTTACATCCATATGTGATATGTGAGGAGTCTTATCTTTTATAGACTTCCAATAGACTTCTAGAGAATTTTGTAGAAGATATAGAGAGAAGGAGAGAAAGATCTAGAGCTAAGTAAATATTTCTAGAATTTGCAATAAATGTTCAGCTATGTTAATAAACATTATTCTAACAAGGCTCCATCCATGCTTTTGAGAAAAAGGTGGCATGGCTTTGGAAAGTTAAAAACAATGGAAGCTTTTGTAAAAAATCAATTTTCTTGTGTTCTTTAGTGAGAAAATTTGGGATGGGGATCCAAATAATAAAATATATCCAGCCTTGGTCTCAATCATGGCACCAAAGCCTTCCTCATGCATTAATCTTGACTATCTTTTCCCATTCAAGCTTCTTCTCTATGATGAAAAGAAAGGAATCCTCTATTGCATTTGCAAGACATTTTGGAAAGGAATGACCTTGTTTATCTTCACACATGCACATATAGTTAACAAAATTGATTTCAAAGTAACAATGGGACTCAACTATGTACATCTTTGAGTCGAGCCTCACCAATCTAGCAAAATCAACACAACATTCCTCCATATGTGAACCTTCAAACATGCCCAGATGCCCCATGTACTCCCTTATAAATTCAATCAAAGTATCTCCTTGCGTAACCTATTGATGAGATATTTTGAAGCATGACATGAGCATCAAGAATATTGGGTGCCTCACTTAGAAATGATCCACTAACCTTTTTATATGTTATGGCAGATTGGGGAATTAAATTTGAAAAATATTCAAATTAAATTCATTCATATCAGTCTTTTATTATTGCACCCTACATTTAACATGAAAGGACATTTCCTTGAGAGAATCACAAAAACCATTAAAATATTTGTCATTGTATCCTTTGTTTATATAGAAAGAACAACATGCTTCAAATTGATATCCAATCTAAGAGGCATAGAGAAGCTTTAGGCAAGTCTGGTCCCAAGTGGACCTAACTAAAAAAATCACACTTCAAAAACTTTCCTTTTTACATTTATTTGAATAAAACCCATACTTTGATTGAAATCAAAATTGGATCACCAGCTAATCAATGGTAAACTTTTCACCTTTTCCTGCAAACTTTCAACTTCATGCTAAGAGACCCTTAAATTGGTCTTAAAAACTAACAAAAGCACATGATCAGGCTTTAACACTTTGCACTCATGCTCTCTAGTCCACACACTATTACCCTACAAGATTTCATCTCATGAAAACATCAGGGTTGAAAGTTACTAACTATCAAATTTGCCTATTTCAAATTATCATGTAAGTGACATGTTAGAAAATAATAAAGTGCATTTGGATTTGACTTTGAAAATTACTCAAATGGCCAATTAGGAATTTGCAACTTAGGGAATTGCTAGAATTTTATATGAAGAGTATAATTCTATAATTGGGGCTCATGATGAATAACTGGATGCATTTGAAAAGTTGTCAAATCTAGCTACTTGGATTTGCAGAACTAAGAATACTAATAAAGTAATAGTTCTTGCAAATGGAATCAGCTTGGCAAACTTATCAAATGGATTAATCAAAACTTAAAATCGCAAAGATAGGATGCAATTTGTGACTAGAATATAGTGTCATAACCATTTTTTCAAAATACTCAATGGTTCATGAAATATTCACTGTCAAAAAGGGCTTCCCAGATTTATGTGCAAAGTGCAAAATAATGACTAAGATAAATACCAAACTTTGAGAAACTCAAAACCCTATTGAAATATATCAAAAAAACTTGAAATATGGATCATAGTTTCTTTGATATGCATACTAAATGCTATTGAAGTGGTGAGTCATGAAATCTCATTGGGTGCAAGATATCAAAATGCAAACTAGCCCTCTAAACACTATTTGGCGCTCAGGTAAAAATACAGATTCCTCAAATGCTCAAAATGATACATCACGAAATGACTTAGAATTGTAACTAATCATCATGAGACACATAAATATACTAAATGAAAGGTGAGAAACACCTGTAACACATCATAGTCTTCAAAATGACATCCAAACAAATATGCATAAAAGGCATTTATAGGGGCACTTTCAAAAAAGTTTTCAAATATAGTACTCAAAATTTTCTTGCAATTTTGAGTCCCAACAGTAGGGTTGAGCATGTGGATAGAAAATTATGTCATGGGATAACATTTGGTTAAAGATAATATCAAGGGGTTCTCCCAAGGGGGTGAATAGTTATCACATGTTACCTTGACTCATTGACCAATTTTGTTGGGAAGGAATTCAGACAAAATTTATTCATTTGGTTTGTGCATTATAAGGTTGTACTTGAGGATCAAGATATGCTTATTTGTGTTGATTGACTTGTTGGAGTGGTGGATAAACATGCATTTGTACATGAGGAGGAACATATGTTTGTGTAGGTGATAACTTGGCAACTAGCTTCATTTGGACAACCTTGGAATCTATAACACCATCTCCTACAAAATTATTGATTTAGTTCTTCTAGGTTGTGCTTTATTATTCTTAAGATCACTATAATAGTCTTTGGATGATTTGATAATGCCCTTGTTAATCAAAGTTTTCTCAACAGATGACCCACAAGATTGTATATCTTGGAAAGTGCTCATACAATTTGTAAGGACCACTATTCCCAAAAAAATGCCAAGTCATCAAAATAATTAAAATATTGCAATCAAACATACGAGCCTTAATTGTTCCTTTGCCAAGAAAAACCAAACATTGATTTTCTATTCAATTGGATAATATAATACAAGATTTGACTAAACTGTCAAAATAAAGACTATGTGACAATTTAAGCATACAATTTTTTGTAAGATACTAACATTTTCACAAATAAATTTTGAACTAAATAACGAAAATTTCCTAAAAGCCAATAAAGATTGATATTATAAAAGAAAAAAATATACAATAGAATTCTCTCATATAGGAGATAATACACCAAAATTATAATAACATTGACCTACTCATGATATACACATAATAATGATACAAATACACCACTAAAGGGTCAATACATCATGTGAACATAAATAATATTAAAATTATCTCGCCTCCTTTAGCCATTGGGCTTCTCTCTATCTACTATGATTGAGGACGAGAGTGAGGTCCGAGCACTTTCTCCACCTAGCCATAGAGTGGTTAGCTCATTGGAGGTATTAGCTCCCCCAGTTCTCAATATGAAAGGTTGAACCCCTAATGTTGTATGAAGAACCTAGCAAGCTGGTATCGACATGTCTAATGGAATCTAGTGCAATATTGTGTCCTAACTAACATTTAATAACATAATGTAACATCTATACAATGACATGGTAGGGAATAAAACCATAGCATTCACTAGTATCACATGGATGCACACAATAACTTTGGCCAAAGCATAACTTTTGCTAGTGCTCTTGGAAGATATATCAGAAAAATAAACACATATCCTTCCCTATAGCCTCATATTCGACACTCATCCATAAAATACATCACAAATGAAATAGAAGTAAATTGCAATTTTTTTTACTCTACTTATGATTGATCTTGTAAAGTACTACCCTTCCCTTTCAATAATAGACTTTGGGATTTAATAATGTAAATATGGAAATGACAAACATATTAATGATCAATAAATCTCTCAAACAACTTGCATCAATGGTACGACAACACAACTAATTATGTAAAATAAATTTTATTTACATAAAATTTCCCTTGTCAATGACAAATTTATATCTCCTTTAAAACTTTGTAAACTTTTTTTTTAAAAAAATCTACAATTTACATGTTATTTGATTTTTTTATAAGCAAGAGGTTGAAGCCATTGAATAAATAGTAAAAAATTACAACCCAACTTGAGAGGTGCTCAGAGGATGGAGTTGGGTAGAAGTCCTTCAATTTTTCCTATCATTTGAAAGATAGAAAAGAGAGATACAATATGTGAATCATAATTTTCTTCCCACTTTCAATTGTCCATTCAAATTCCCTTCATCTAATTAAGTCCTAAAATAACACAACTAAACCACCAAACAACTACTTCTCTATTTTGTTAATCTATTAGTTTGTAATATAATATAACCAAAAATATGGAAATTCTTATTTTTAAAAACCATATAGCTTAGAAGGAGATAAGGAGACTAATAACTATAATTAACAAAATAAATATGAGGTACAAAAAATATATATGGACATAAGAAGGATTTTTTTATTTAAAAATTGAATTCAAAGTACATAGCCCAAATAAAAAGTCAATCGATATGCATAAATGAAGGGGATTGAGGTTCTTCCTCTTTTGAGATCCCTTCATCCTCTGTTGCTAAGTTATCCAAACATCATCACAAAAATAAATTGTTTTTTAGCAAAATAACACTCTCACTAATACCATATTTGTCAACATATTTATCCCTTTAATGACTTCCTATCTTCATTAATATATAAATATTATCTATTTTAGCTTATTGAAAGATTGATTCCCTGATTAGCTAACTCATCTTCCCTCTTATTTCCTTCATGATATATATGTTTGATTATAAGTTTTTCAAAATAATTACAAAGAACTAGGGCCTTGGATAACTGGGCATCTAATGTTTGGTTAGTAAAGGAGCCTTTCCTGAGGGCATTGGTTATTATGGATGAGTCGTCTTATATTTCTAGTATATTAAGTCCCAATTCCTTACAAAAATCAAAACTCCACATTAAAGTGGAAATTTCTACCCAATTAATGGTAGCTTCCCCAATTTCTTCGGCTATACATGTCATCTCTATCCCTTCATCATTATGAATGTTGCATCCGATACCAACCTTACCAAGATCCCCCTAGATGCTTCATCAAAATTTAGCTTATACCATCCTCTCTTAGGAGCCTTCCAAACACATTATTTCCTTCTTATTTTTCTTTGAAGGTGCCCCTTCCCCAAGAGAGGGGTGGTGGGGGGGCAATTTTCAATTCAGTCCATCTACCATGCATCTTCTCATGCCAATGAGACATGTTTTCCCCTTTTACGGATCATAGACATTGATCGATTATTTGTTAATTCAATGATTATGGCTTCAATTTTATTGACAAGATGATCGACCTCCATCTTCTTGTCCTAAAATATTCTTCTATTTTGATCCCTCCATAAACTAGAGGAAAGTTGATAGATAGGTAAGCTTCATTGAACTAAAGTAACTCTTCTTTCAAATGAGAGTCATTTTCCTTTCCATCTTGCCACTATTTTTTGAAGTTTCTCTAAAATAGGATCCCATAATTTTATTTTTCGTATACCATATTTTAAAGGTATCCCTATGTTTTTATAGGCATGGGATCCCTTTTCAAAGTAAAAAAATCACAAATCTAATCTTCTACACTTGGTTGGGTGTTAAAGAAAAAGATGTATGATAATTTATCTTCGTTGATCTCTTCACCATATGTCAAAGAGTATGACATTAAGATTCCATTTAGAGAAGTAGTCTCCTCAATTGTGTTATGACCATAAAGCATGGTACCATCCACAAAATTTTGTTTCATAGTTAGTTCTAAATCACCAATAGTAGAAATATCTCTAATTTGGCCTAAAGATCTAGCATTAGGAAAGGTTCTACTAAAAGCATCAACCATAAGGATACACAAAAAAGGGGAGATTGGATACCCCTACCTTAAACCTCTTGAAATAATAAATAATCCCTCTAGAGATCTATTAATCATGATAGATAATTTTGGTGTCGAGATGCATTCAAAGATCAAGTTTATCCATTGCTTTGATAAACCATAAGCTTCCAAATATTTACATAGGAATCTATAATCTACTCTATCACATACCTTATTCATGTCCAGTTTGATCAACATACTTGGTTTTTTGTTGACTTGGATAGAGTGTAACTCTTCCTATACTATTGTTAGTGCTTATATTTTTCTTGCACTCTAGTATGTTTCGGTCCCAAGTTTTCTTTTCTGGAAGTTGAACTTGAAGTTTTAGTTTACTTCAACTTCAAGTTTAGGTCTGCCTCAGTCTTCTTGTGTCAAGTCTAATCTCTTTCCTCGAGTTAGCCTTAGTAAAGTCAAAGTTGAAGTTGAAACCTGATCACCCAAATCTTCAACTTCAACTTCAGTGTCAATTTTGCACACTAACGAAAGTTGTATGCAAGTTTCAAATCTTTGAACCAAATCAAGGTGGGTCCCACTATAGCATTTCCAAAGACATGTGAAGTTATGAATGGAAGGATTTAAGGCAATATGTGTTTGGCTACAGCAAGATTTGATTGAGGGATAAAATTGTTAGGTCATGATCACTTAACATAACAGCATATGTGCAGATTTGATGGATTATTTAAAACAAAGCACACATGGCATATTTTACAATACATGCCACATGAATGAGTAATTATTGCACTTACTTGCCAAATCTATCATGCAATCTCCTGCACAAGTCATTACTTCAATGCATTCATTTTAGCTCTTTCCCACTCATTCCACTTTCTCCGAAGAAATTCTAGCATTATCGGGTAAGAAGGGCAAGTTGCAGGCTCTGTCTCTATCAAACTGTAAGTGCATTTCCATAACCCTTTGCATTTCAAATTGTGTTTGCTTTGTTTTGAGATATTTCAAGACATATCTTGTAAACCTGTCTTTATTAGCAATCATGACACTTTTCTGCCCAAAATTGCCTAAGTCAGAGAAGCCATCTTTGCTCAGTTCACTACTTGAAATTTGTGACACATTTTTGGTAAATAAAAACTTATCTGAGGTGATTAAACGAGCCAAGAATACCAAGTCAAGTCCTATTTACCATAGGCTAGTTGATAGTGGATTATTAGAAGCCATCACTTTTCCTGCTACTATCACATACCCTAAACTCATCCTTGAATGTGCGAGCCATTATGACCCTATTTTCAAGTGTTTTAAGAAAGCCTTAGGGGAAGTGATTGTTAGAATCAATAGAAATAGTGTCCATTTGGCCTTTAGGATGACTCACAAGGAACCCTATGAGCCATGGACATTCAAAGAGGCCGAGTGCCTGTATGCCCAAAAAAAATAGCTATGACAACAAGATAGCTTAGTCCTAGCTTTTGAAACTAGCAGAGGGAGGTTCTAGACTACCTAAGCCATTAACTATTGAGCATTTTATAAAGCAAATTGCAAATATTGTTCTTTTGTTGAATAGGGTTAAGGGAAATGAGCATGCATTCCACTGGGAGTCATGGATGTACTTTTTCATACAGAAGATCATGGAAGGGGTGAAGTTCATTGATTGGTCTAACCTGATAGCAAAAAACTTACATAGGGGTTTAATAACTGTTAACAATTGTGGTCCATTTTTCCTATCTTCTTATCTAATTTACATCCTAGTGGCATCTAAAGAATGTGACTATCTTCCACATGCACCCTGGGTCAAGGACATGCCCATCTACCAATATTATGGTGATCTTCAAGAGAATACATTATGCAAAGAGTTTAAATGGGTAAATGATGTCTTTCTAGGAAAATTGGTATTTGAACTCCAAGGTCGGTAGAATGATAGGATGTCAGAAGAAGCTATGCAGGTTGTGCAAATCTATGGTTGCTATTACATTCAATTCCCTAGATACACATATATCAGATTGGGTGGTTTTTCTGAGGAACCTTTAAAGCTACCACATTATTGTTCAGACTCTATTGTGTTATTTGAGATGTGTAGGCTATTTGTTTATGTGATTGAGTCTTTTTAGATTTCAAAAAGATCCTCTTCAGTATTCTTCCCAATTGAGATTGGACACTATAGATGCCCCAGTCTGAAAGAAGCCATATTGTCAAAAAAATTGTTAACCCACTTATGCTTTAAGCCTTTCATTTCTTGGTTAGATTTTGACTATATTGGCTTTGTCAAAAATAATGTTAAGAATACAGTATCCCTGATTCATTCCCCACAATTAGAATATTTTTGGGCAAACTGCCTTAATGAATTTTAGGTAAGGAAAAGGCTATGATCATGATTAACCATTAAATAGATCACTATGTTTAATGTGGAGTTGGATACATATGGGTTAAAGGATGATGATCTTGAAGAAGTGCTTGATCAGTTTTATATTGACCAAATTGAATGCATGCCCATTCTTGAAATCGATTGGGAAAAGAGAGAAGAAAATGATGTCTATGCCTGTACTAAAGATGTAATAGCTAGAACCACCAAGTGGATAAAGCTAAAGGTAGTGGCTACTCTACACCTTTTTGGGAAGTTTTCAAAAAGCAAAGATAAAAGGACTACCAAAAAGCAAACTAATCGAGGTGTTCCTGATTCTATTGTAGGTCTAATCAAAGTTAAAGTTGAAGCAATTCCTGAAACACTTCAACTTCAAGTTCAAGAGGTAACTCCAAAGGGCAAGAGGATAACCCGTTCAAGCACAACGAAGGCATCAATCATCAAAAGTAAGAACACCATAACCGTGGACCCAGAGGTAGAAAAAGACCCACCTATGGTAGATAATGTACCTAAATCCCAGAGTTTTCCAGTAACTACCAAGGGCTAGGAGAGTAGTCTCTCCCTGGTCAAATGCTTCCCTACTACCATAAAAGATCAGGCTATGCCTAAATGGCTAGAGATGTCAATGGAGAAGAAAAGGAGCAGAGTCCCAATATCCATGCCTATTGATGATTTGGTTAGTAAGTGTCTTGGTAAGGCACCTAAAGTAAAGAAAGCAAGAATCGAGGCAAGGATCAATTTTGATAAGAATTTAGAGTGATGGGAAGCAGAGATAGCTACACCACCAGATGGAAGCTCTCATGATTTTGTGATTCCTCTAGACTACCATATAACAAAGGTTGATCTCGGAAAAGGGAACCACAAAATAGACATGGAATTCTTTGAAGTATCTAATAAAAAGATCATGCATAGAGTATGGAAAGATGGACATGATAAGTAGGAAATGAAGGAAATAATAAAAAACATGGCACAATATATCAATGCTATCCTGCGCCCTGAAGCAAAGCCAATCCATGAGATGTTAGCCATCATTGATGTGTCCTCTATGACCAATTAGAAATCATTAGATAATCTACATAAGTGCAAAGTGATAGCTAAAGCAACCGATGAATGGGTTTAGGATGTTCTACATGATACCATAAAACACATAGGTCACTTGGATCATGCCTTAAAGGAAATATTGAACATTACTAAAAAGGTGGAGTCAAGAAATGAAGGATATGAAAAAGAGAAGAATAACTGGGAAAAGGTGGTGATGTGGTTGGAAGATGTACAGGAACTTGGCCTACAGAAATTATAGGCTAAATGCCCCGTAGCTGGTCTAGACAAAAAGGCCCTATATATCATCAAAGATTGCATCGAATGGAGGAATGAAGCACTGACACAAGGAGTAACTGAAATTAGAGAAGCATTGCAAAGCTTAAGGTTATACAACAGATTATTCAAAATAACCTTAAGTGGTTTGCCAAAAAATTCATGGGAAAAAAAGATGACTCTATTGCCCAATCAGATGAAATAATCAAAGAGGTTCAGAAGAAGTTCTAGGAGTGGAAAGACAAGAAGGCACCAGCTAAGCAAGACTTTTCTAACATTGCACATATTGAGGCTATGTTAATCATCAATCTAAAACACTTGGAAATGCATGAAGAAAAGGTTTTTTAACTGAAGAAGATGAAAGAAATCTAGAAGCAAAGGTTCGCCTATATTGGTTTGCCAGATCAATCTGTTATCTCAGCCTTTTTGACTGCCTATGAAATGTGGAAAACAGTGAAAGGAGTGGCAAGTGGAGATAGTGCTACTTGATCAAGACAAGTGTTTACACTTAATCGCTTGGTTATATTTTCTTTTTCTAGTTTCATTTTTCTTGCATTTCAATTGGCAATTACTTTAGCAAAAGACAATTAACTCCTGGCGGGGTAATTTTGGCGATAGTCCAGCCCCATGCCTATATATATGTAATAATTAGTATGGTAGAGTGGTTAGAATTCTCCAGCAAATCAATAGACAAAACTATTTTTGTTTGTGGTTTTATTCCAAGTTAGAAGTAGCATTTACGAATTTTTGCAGATACATGAAACTCTACAGTTTGATTTATGGTTAAAACCTTTGTAAGTGGATACTATTATCTGCCTATTTAAATCAGTATTTCTAAAGATACTATTTAAGCTTTTAGCTGTGTCTGTTATTTGTTTTGAAATTGTCAGTTCAAGACTTGGGATGCTATGAGAAGTTAGTTTTATCGAATTTGACTACTCAATAGTTTTAATTTTCAAATATGTGGATCATATTGATAATTAAAATCAAGTGGTTCTTTTCCATTAAATTTTATTTTGTATTGATGAGATAAAATAAGTTGATTCAACACTTTCAGCAGATCATTTTCCTAAAAAGGTCATTCTGTTGAGTTTATTAGATCAAAAATTCTCATTATAATAAAGGTAGTTGTGCCTATTTTTAGTGAAGAAACATTAAGCAGAGAATTCCTGAGTCTCTTCTATAGAAATTCATTTGTTAGTTTACATGATTTTCTCTATTTTTACAAATGAACATTTATGAGGAAAACTGTTTACTAATAGTTTTTGGCAACTCCACTGGGGAACAATAAAATGGTTTTTCCTCATTATGAAGTTTTCTCGGTACTTCAACCAGGCTTAGGGTTTGATAATACACAAGAGGATATCATTTCTAATTTAAGTGTACAAGCCTGGAAACATAGAATAAGCCTAGAGCAATTTACACAAGTGAACCAAGTTCTTGAAAGAGAACAAGAAAGAGCCAAACTCATTAGAGGTGTACCTATTGCTAATGAAGAAGCAATAGTTGATAGACTAATCCCAAGTCCTTTCTAAGTGTTCAATTTTAGTTTATATAGTGATAAACTGGCTAGTAGAAAGAATACTCGAAGTGAAGAAAGAAAGGGGTTCATTGACGAGTCTTATGAATTTGTAAAAAAGCTCAATTTTGCCCCTGATCTCTCCTAGAAATAGAAGAAGCCTGTCAAGAGTAAAAGTAGGCCAACTTCCCCTAAGAAATCCACCCCAATAGATGTGAACCTTCAAGCCTTAATATTACTAAGGACATTAATACCTTCTCATTTAAACATCCAACCTTTGAATTTCATTCTCCCTAGGATGGCTGCTAATATGTGGGGTGCACAAGTGTGTCCCTTGGCTCTTAGGGGTAATCTTAATCCACTTCCTAAAGGTGCTAGAAAAGTGTTGCCCAAGTTTCTATTGTGATGGAAATAAATCAACTGATGAGCACCTTAATGCCTTTAATATTGCATGTTTCATCCCTGCTATTGCACATGAGGATGTGGCTGTGAGGTTATTTGTGAAGACTTTGATTGATGATGCAGCAGACTGGTTTCATCATCTTCCTCAAGGGTCCATTACTGACTGGAATCATATGCATACTACTTTTGAAGATAGATTTAAATCCTCTGAAGATGAACATACCTCGCTATTCCAGTTAACTCAATTGAAAAAGGAAGTACAAGAACCCATGAGAGATTTTGTAGAAAAATTCAATAAGATAATTCATAAAATCCCTACTACCAAGAGACCTAAAGATGAAAATCGTAAAGTATTCTTTGTTAATGCAATGCCTCCAAATATCAATTTTCACTTAAGAAGAAATAGAGTAGCAGATGTTGAAGTTGCCCAAAGACTAGCAATTGAACTAGAAGATGACCTTTTGGTTGCGGGTAAATGGAAGAAATAGATGCATAATTCTAAAACTCAACCACCTTCATCTAAAAAATAAAACCAATTGGTTCAGAAGCTCATTAATGATGTGATGTCTATTAAGACACAACTCCCTAAAATTAAGACTCATTATCAAGATATTCCAAGGAAATACCCAGGCCAAAGTAGTTTTTAGAGAAAACAACTTACATTACCCTCAAGTCAACAAAGATTGCAAATTGAAGCTCCGCCTAGCAAAAAAAACATGTGTGTTTTTCATCTTACAAATGATCATGAGGAAACTTCTTTCCTTGAAAATATTAGATATCAGCAGCTTGAAGCAGGAAAAGTGGCTTCCACTAATGTAATAATAGAAGAATAATCTTCTGAGGAACTTGGCGACTCTGTAAACTATTACCTTGAGTATGAATCTGATTTTGACAGGGGTAATGACATCTTATTGACCTTAGAAGAGGCTTCATGTCCGGTCTTTACACAAGGGCAAAGAACTGGAGTAGCTGATACTCATGATAAAAATAAATCAACTTCTACTCAGGCCAAGGAACAGAGGATGAAAGGAGAAAGCAAAGGTAAGTCATCACCTATTGTAACAACTATTCCTCAAATCTTAAAGAAAGTTGCTAACTCTAATTCTACATTTGACATTGTTGAGTTTTGTAAGACATCAAGGATACAAATTTCTCCTGCAAAATATTTGGGAATGAATCCTGGTGAACTTAATAAGTTGATTGAGTATGTTAATTAGTCATCTCCTGACAAAGTAGCCAAACAGATCAATAAGTTCAAAGTCTCAGAAGGAAATGAAACAGTTGCTTAGCAGAAGAAAGAATTTTCAAAGGGTAGGAAATCAAAAATAATAAAATCCCATAGTCAAGAAGAGGTAATTCAACTGGACCCAGTCAATCCTGAACCCTCTTATAACCACAAGCCTAATCCATTTTATGTCTCCCTCTTTTTACATGGCTTTAAGCTGAATAATTGCATCATATATTTAGGGGCTTCAGATAATATAATGCCAGCAGTAGTAGCAAAAGCTTTGGATCTTCCTTTAACCAAAACATTTGGCAAATGTTATTCCATGGATTCAAAACAAGTACCCTTAGTGGGTCAAATTAAAAATGCCCAAGTGTCATTAGCTACTTACCCTAAGAAAAGAATTAAACTCACCATCCTTGTAGTAGATATCCCCATAAGCTATGGCATGCTTCTTAGTCGGACTTTCTATCAAGATCTAAGAGGGGAAGTTAAGATGGATTAGTCTCAATTTGTGATACCTATTGGGAAGGAGAAGGTAACCTTACTACCTAAAAAAAAATCCAAATACACAGTGTTTCCATCTGATGACCCTAAATCTCAAATTCTTTATCAAGAAACTAATTTTGCTAATTATTTGATTCTGTCTGAAAATGAGAAAACAGGTGAGAAATCATTAGAAGAAAACCTACTATGGACCCTTGAGTTTGATGGGAGCTATTGTTCAAATGGATCTGGAGCCAGTATAGTTCTCATATCACCTGACAATCAGAAATTCCCCTGTTCTTATAAGCTTGCCTTTGAAAATACTAACAATACAACTAAATATGAAGCCCTACTTCTAGGCATAGAAGAAGCCAATAGAAGGAACATCAAGCTATTAAAAGAAAAAGGAGATGTTGAGTTAACAGTGAAACAAGTTAAAGGTATGTTTTTAGTTAAAAACCAGAGACTAAAGTATTACAGGAACTGCATATGGGATGAAATTAAAGGTTTTGATGCCTTTGCAATTGAAGCAATCCCTCAAGAATTGAATGACAAGGCAGACTCCTTGGTAGTATCAGCTTCTTTGTTAATTCCCCATTCTGATTTCATAAACAAGAAATATTCAGTGGAAATCATTCACAGACCAACTATTCCTGATAATAATAGTTCTTGGCAAGTGTTTAAAGATGATTCTCATATTAATGCCTTCTTGCAAAATATTGAGAAGTTTTCTATGACCTACTTTGAAGGCTCAAATGTAGAATGTAGGGAATTTTGTCTTGATTTGCGTGATGAAAGTGATGTGTTATAGTTAAAAGGAAATGTAATACCCAAAGGCCTGGTTGAGCTTGAAAAACTTTTTAATAGGTGAGATACCTTCCTATCTCAAGATCCAACACCTAAAGATAATCTAAATGCTAATTATGAAAAGGTGAATCTGGGAGATAAACATAATCCCAGAATTATCAATTTTGGAACTTGATGTGATGAAGGTGAGAAAGCTAGATTCACTAAGCTCCTGTTAGAATATGTTGATGTCTTTGCTTGGTCTTATGATGATTTGAAGACTTTCAAAAATGGTAAATTCAAACATCATATTACTTTGAAACCAAGTACCTCCCCTTTTAGGCAAAAATTTTAGGACATATAATCCAAAAGTTTATGATGCAATATTCAGAGAGATAGATAAGATGCTAAAAGCTCGCATTAATTTTCCAATCCATCATTCCACATGGGTGGCAAACATAGTGCTAGTCAGAAAAATGAATGGAGAGATAAGGATTTGTGTTGATTTTAGAAACCTTAATCAAGCAAAGTTTGAAAGACAATTTCACTTTGCCAATAATGGATCAAGTTCTTCAAACAATTGTTGGTTTAGAAATGATGTCTTTTCTAGATGGTTTCTCAAGTTATAACCAAATAGAAGTTGCTGAAGATGATCAACATGAAATAGCATTTACAACACCATGGGGAACCTTTGCCTACAAAAGAATTCCTTTTGGCTTGATAAATGTTGGCACCACCTTCCAGTGAGCTATGAATTCAACCTTTGGTAACTTATTGGATGGATGCATCACAGTGTACCTCAATGATATGATAGTGTTTTCCAGAAGAAAAAACAAACACCTAAAAGATTTGAGAAAAGTACTTCAGAAATGTAGATATCACAAAATTTCATTGAATCCCAAGAAATCAATTTTTGTCGTGACTAAAGGAAAGTTACTTGAACACATGGTCTCAAAAGAAGGTATCAAAATCGACCCAAAAAGAGTGAAATCCATCCAGTAGCTATGTCTTCCTATCAATCGAAATGGCATTAAATCCTTCTTTGGACAAATCAATTTCCTGAGAAAATTCGTGCCTAATATTGCAAAAACTGTTAAACCTATGGCCAAGCTACTCAGTGAAAAATAGAATTTCAAGTGAGATGAGCTAGTGTCAAAAGAATTCAAGGAGGTAAAAGAAGCTATTGCTAAAGCCCCAACACTTTTTCATCCTGATTTTAAAAAAATATTTTATAATGTATTGTTATGCATCTGAGCATACCATGTCAGGCATATTGCTCCAAAAGAACGATAAAGGGGGAGAGATGCCTATCTCTTTTATGAGCGTACCTCTGAAGAAACATGAGCTTAACTATTCTCTATCTAAAAAGAAAGCTTTTGCTATTGTAAAAGTAGTAAAATACTTTAGATACTATATCTTGCACTCTCACTCTATAGTGTATGTGTCATCCACTGCGATCAAGAGCATTCTCACACAGCAGGATGTAGCAGTCAACAATAGGGTAACATGGGTAGCAAAAGTCCAAGAATTTGATTTGGATATTCAACCAACTAAATTGGTTCAAGGATAGGGGTTATGTAAACTTATTGCAGAAGGTGAAAAGAAGAATCATATCCCACCTACTTGTTTGTAAGTTTAAAAGATGAATGGTATTCAGATATTGCTTATTTCCTGACATACAGAATATGTCCTGATTACTAGAAACAAAAATATCGGCATAACCTTCAACTTAGAGCAGCCAAATTTGTTATAATTGATGATATTTTATATAAAATGGGTTTAGATGGTATGTTTTTAAGATGTGTTGATACTGACCAACAAGATAAGTTATTGAGAACCTTCCATGATGGAGCCTGCGGAGGTCATTTTTCATCAACAGTAACAACATTCAAGATCCTAAGAAGTGGGTACTATTGGCCAAGAATGTTTAAAGCTACTTATCATTGGGTTAGGAATTGTGAAAAGTGTCAACTGTTTATCGAGAAACCATAATTAGCCGCTCTACCCCTGAAACCAGTGATCATAGAAGAACCATTTCAACAGTAGGGATTGGATTTTATCGGGCCTATTAATCCAAGTTCAAGTGCAGGACATACACACATCCTTACTACTACTTATTGTTTTACTAAATGGGTAGAGGTAGTTCCTATTAAAGCAACAAATTTGCAAGTGGTGTGCAAATTTTTTAGTCAGTCTGAAAATTTTTGTGTAGTTTCCTTTCTTTTTTTATTCTTTGTGTTGTCTCCTCATCTTTTGAGTTAGTCTGCAAAGCCTAATATCCTAGGTTAATCCATGATCCTTTTAGTCTCATTACCCAATAGGAACCGATTGTTAGTGCTTATATTTTTCTTGCACTCTAGTATGTTTTGCAAGGTAAACTTTAAGCAACCCCCCTCAAAAAAGAGATATAAAAATATTGGCGAATCTTACATTATTTTGAAAAATAAAAATAATTTCTATTATTAATTGGTGAATCTTTAAGGATATAAGTTTTTTTTACAACTAAATTTAATAAAAATGTGGCGATTTTAAATATTATTAAGAACTAAATTATTAGCCAAATTTTCCATAAATTAGCCAATTGGCGAATATTAGCGACTAAAAAATACCCTGATATTTTGGTCCCAAGTTTTCTTTTCTGGAAGTTGAACTTGAAGTTTTAGTTTACTTCAACTTCAAGTTTAGGTTTGCCTCAGTCTTCTTGTGTCAAGTCCGATATCTTTCCTCAAGTTAGCCTTAGTAAAGTCAAAGTTGAAGTTGAAACCCGATCACCCAAATCTTCAACTTCAACTTTAGTGTCAGTTTTGCACACTAATGAAAGTTATATGCAAGTTTCAAATCTTTGAACCAAATCAAGGTGGGTCCCAGTATAGCATTTCTCTAGACATGCGAAGTTATGAATGGAAGGATTTAAGTTAGTACGTGTTTGGCTATGGTGAGATTTGATTGAGGGATAAAATTGTCATGTCATGAATCCTTAACATAACAGCATACATTTGGATTTGATGGAGTATTTAAAACAAAGCACACACGATGTATTTTCCAATACATGCCACATGAATGAGTAATTATTGCACTTACTTGCAAAATCTTTCCTCTCATCTCCCGCACAAATAATTCCTTAAATGCATTCATTTTAGCCCTTTCCCACTCATTCCACTTTCTCTGAAGAAATTCTAACATTATCGAGTAAGAAGGGCGAGTTGCAAGTTTTGTCTCTGTTAAATTGTAAGTGCATTTCCATAACCCTTTGCATTTCAAATTGTGTTTGATTTGTTTTGAGATATTTCAAGCTGTATCTTGTAAACCTGTGTTTATTAGCAATCATGATGCTTTTCCATCCAAAATTGCCTAAGTTAGAGAAGCCATCTTTGCTCAGTTCACTGCCTGAAATTCATGACATGTTTCTAGTCCTAAAACTAGTTTAACTTTAGATACAAATAAAATAAAGGAGGAAGAAAAATCCTCTTGAATGAAGATCCTATCAAGATTTTGAACAATATTACTAAAACCCTTTCTCCTATTATTCCTAGTGGATGAGGATAAGGAATATTTAATTTCCAACAGACCAACCCTATGGATTAAGTATACATTTTTTTTGGATGCTGAGGGGAGATAGATACTACCACCCCATTCTCTAAAGTTCTAAGGACACCATTAAAAATCCTCCTAAAATAGAAATCTATGACCCCCAGATTAGTCTTATCTTTTATTTCCTTCCACACCCATATTGTATCCTCATTTCTTGTTGGACCATAAATGTTGAAGAGGTTTTAAAAGGCATTAAATCTAATGCCCTTTACTAGCCCACACATCCAATTCCTCTAAAACTCTAAGGAAGCTATTAAAAATTCATGGGATCCCATAAAATAGAAATCCCCCTTGAAGTGCCCTCTTCTGGGTAGTCCTTAATTTCCTTCCAACCTAGGGATCTTTTAAATTTATCCTATTGATCTCGGATTGGTTTTGAAAAATGAGCGTCAACAAACTTAAGCTATTTACTTAGTTCATGTTGAATAAGTAGTACATGTTGAGCATAACATGTATATATTAGACCACGTTGAGTCATAGTGAGTGTCGAGCCACTCATGTACTGAGTCATTGAAGTGTCAAACAAACAAACTCTACCAAGTGATTTAGGTGCTGAATAAACATTGGATGCCAAGCAATACAAATGCCAAGTCACAGTATATATATTAGTGCATGTCAAGTGTTATTAAATAGTTTTTCCCAAGATCTTTGACAATTTTTGAATAGGGGAAAAAATTGTAAACTAATAAATTGAATTCCTATTTATTGATAAGGAATTCTCTACTTAAGAAATTTTCTTTGTATTATTCAAGGGGCAACTAACATTTATGAAAAGATAATTGTTGTTTCCTCTATCAAGGGAAAATCTTCCCAATAAGTATTTTATTGAAAATACTTAAAAGCTCAAAATTACCTCATAAACACAAGGTAAATGCTAATACTAAAAAACTATTTGATTTTAACAATCAGTATCATACACATGATTGAATGCTAAAACAAAGGATGGATGATGAAATAATACAAATTCAACTTCCCAGAACCTTCAAGATTTGAAAAATAGATAATTCTAGAATATGCAACAAAATAAAACTTCACCTCCACATGTAACATACACCCTCAAGAATGAAAATTATCATAAATAAGACAGTAGTATCTACCTCAAGAAGTTTTAGTATATAAAATTGTAGAATTTTATTTCAATTGATGCTAACCCAAGAAATATTCTATTCAAAATTAAAAGTGCAAAGTATCAAAACAAAAGTATTTTTGCTTTAGTCTATGGAGAGATTAACTCTATCAAATAATATCTATTACATATATATAGGGCATAGGGTTGGATAGTTATCCAAAATAACCCTGCCAAGAGTAAATTGTCTCTTATTTAACAAAATGGTTAACTAAAATGAATTAAATAAATAAACAAGAGAAAAATGAAAATGTAGCTACCCAATGAATGTGTGCCATGTTTGGAGGAACTACCCACACTGGTCATGATTCTAGTGGCCTTCCATGTTTCATAAGTTATGGTAAATGCGAAGATAACTAACTGATGAGGTAAGTTGATGTATGCCATCCTTTGCTTTCAAACTTCATTTTCCTTTTTCAACTATGTTACCTTTTCTCCATGCATCTCCAAATGTTTCAAGTTTATTATCAGCATAGCTTTAGTGTGGGAAATATTTGAAAAATCTTGTCTACATGGAATTTTCTTCTCTTTAATCTCTTGGAACTTCTTTTGGACTTCAACTATTAACTCTTCCACTAGGGCTACGAGGTCACTTTCTTTACTTGTGTAGTGCTTACTAAACTACCTCATATCACCTTGGATTATTTCATCTACAAGCTTAAGGCTATCCAAGATTTCTTTAATTACACTTACTACATGGACTAGTGCCTCATTTCTCCATTCGATATAGTCTTTAATAACATACAAAGTTTTCTCATCCAAGCTAGTTACTAGGAATTTAGCCTAAAACTTTTGCAGTCCAAATCCTTGGATATCCTCTATCCAGAGCATGACTTTCATCTAGTTATTTATTTCTTTTTCAAAGCCTTCATTGTGGGACTCCACCTTCTTAATGAAAACAATAATTTATTTTGAAGCTTTTTTCAAAAGTCTTATCTACTTTTTAGTTTCAATCAAGACAAACTGCAGCCATTCCTCATATGTTCTTGTAATAGACTTACATTTCTACAAATTGTCAAGAAACTACTAGTTGGCTGAAGAGGATACATCTACCATTGTCGACATCTCATTTAGAGGTTTGGGTTTTGGGTACAGGATAGCATTGATGTATTGCACCATGCTCTTCATTGCTTCTTTCATATTTTGCTTATCTTGAGCATCTTTCCAAACTCTGCCTACAATCTTTTTGTTTGAAGCTTCAAAAATCTTCATATCTACCATGCGGATCCCTTTTCCAAGGTCAATTATTGAAATCTGATAGTCTAGAGTGGCAAGGTCTTCATGTGCATTGCCTTTTGGTGGTTTAGTTATTTTGGTTGACCAATGTCTTGACTTCTTGTTGAACCTTATCCTGGATTAAGTTCTTGCCTTCTGCTTTTGAAGGCTTTCCCAGGAACTTGCTAACCAAGTCATCAATAGGTATAGATAATGCTATCAAACTCTTTTTCTTGCCGATAGAATTTTCCAACCACTTGGGAGTAGTAGGTTATTTTCCTGTCATGGGGGGAACTTTAGTTAAGGTGAGGGTGCCATATTGAGTATCAGTTCTTTTAGGATACTTTTAAGGATCTGGAGTATTTTCAGCCATGGGAGGAATGGGAGATTGTTCTGAACTTGTCTTTATTTTGGTAGGATTTAGATCAACTATAATTGTCCCATTTTCTTTGCTTGGTTTTTCTTTCTTAGTGTTGGAGCAAGTTACCCTTCTAACCTTCAAAACATTCTTATGAACTTGAAGTTGAAGTGGTTGTGGAGTTACTTCAGCTTCAACTTTAGGAGAACCTACAATAGGTTTAGTGATATCAAGGTTAGTAATGGCTTTGGATTTGATTGTACCTTTTTTTATTAGGCTCTTGAATATTTCTTTAGGACTTTAGGGGTGGGTGATTTGACACTCTTTAATGACTTCAACCATTTCTCAGTTCTTCTCAATACATTTGAAGTATAGGAGAATAGATCATCCTCTTCCCTCCTAGTCCAATCAATTTCAGAGATGAGCATGCATTCAACTTGATTAACATAAAATGGGTCAATGACATCTTCATCTTCATCTTTTTTTATCCCTTGGGTGCTAAGGTTAATCTTAAACATATTAATCTGGCTAATTGTCAACCTAGACCATAATATTTTTCATACTTCAAATTCATCAGGACAATTAGCTCAATAATCCTCTAAATGTGTAACATGAACTAGTGTAGATGCATGTTTGAAATTATCCTTATCAAAACATGCATAATCAAAATCTTCTCTAGGAGAATAGGGCTTAAAGCATAAATGAGACAATGCATTTTTTGCTATCACAGCTTACTTAAAGTTTGAACACCTATAGTGACCAATCTCAATGGGAAATAGAAAAGAAGATGACCTTTTAATGCCCTCAAGAGGCTCAAACATAGAAAAAAACTACCTACATATCTCTAATAAGATAATGTTGTCTAGACAATAGCACGGAAGCCTAATAGGTTCACCCGAAAAACCTCTAACTCTTAGATATGTAAATTTAGGAAACTAAAGATAGAAACAACCATAAATATTGATGGCTGACATTGATTCTTTTTAAAGACTATGATTCTCATGTCCTTGTAGCTCAAATACTAACCTCCTAAGGAAAATATCATTAACCCTCCTAACTTCCTTGCAAAATTTAGTTGCCTGGAGATCTTTGTAGTATTGATATATGGTCATTTCATCAGTCTAGGGCATATGTGGAAGTCCATCCCATTCCTTAGATGCCGCTAAAAGATAGATTAAGAAGGAGGATAGAAAGAATGAACTAAAACTATTCATAGTTATGAGGCCCTCATGCAAATTTCTAGTTATTAAATCAGCCCACTCAATGAATTTTTCACCTTCGACAATCTTTTCAATAAAGAGGCACATCTAGTTCTCCTAATGGAAGGCATGGTCAATACCCTTGACTCTATTTAAAATTCATTTGTAAACATAGGATCACTGATTGTGCAAATCAACTTTAAATAGACTGAAACTAAAGAGGCAAAAAAATAGGAAAGACAGAACAAAACAACAGGAGGGGAAACAAAGTAAGGAAAATGGTTATTTACAATGAAGATGACAAGTAGACCTAAAACTTGAAAAGTTTAAGATCTTTTCCATTATATGTCAAGGTTAAATCATCACCATTGAGGTACTTAAGTTTGAATGCATTGGAACCTAACTTAGATGACATGAAAAATGGTCCTTTCTAAAGGCTTTCAAACTTAGTATGAGCTCCTTTTGGCTCTCTTCTTTTATCCCATAGTAATATTGGATCTCCTTCCATGAGCTTCTAAGGCTTTTCTCTCTGATCAAAAATCTTCTTTACCCTTGCTTGATGATTGGTGATGTGATCCACTTTTTCCCTCCTCTCCTCTTCGATCTTTTGAAGGTACAATATCCATTTTTCAATAGAGGTATAGAACACCTCATCTTCAATTGCCTTTTGTAGATTAAGAGCACCAAGTTCTAGAGGTAAGGAAAACTATGCTTCAACTCTGTATACTAACTCAAATGGGGTCATACCAATGGTTCTTCTAGGAGAGGTCCTATCTGCCCACACTACTTCGTACAACCATTTATGCCAATCTCTCCCCTTTTCATCTACCAATTTTTTCATGATATTAATCAAATTTTTATTAGTTGACTCAGCCTACCCATTGCCTTGGGGAAAGTAATTAGAAGAATGTGATAGCCTAACACCACAATCATAACAAAATATCTGAATTTCACAGGATGAATTTTTTTTAGCATTATTGATTACTATCTTTCTTTGCACCCCAAAGCATGTCAGAATGTTTTCTACCAAGAATTTGTAGACCACCTCAAATGTTATGGATTTCACAAGAATTTTTACAACCCATTTGATGAAGTAGTAAATAGTAGTGAGAATATGGGTGTGACCAGCATTGGAGTTGGGATTGATTGGGCCAATAAAGTCCAATCCCCATTACTGGAAGGGCTCTTCTATAACAACTGATTTCAAAGGTAGGACAGCTAGTTGTGGTTTACCCATAAACAATTTGCATTTTTCACAATTACCTACCCATTTATAAGTAGATTTAAACATACCCTACCAATAATACCCACTCCTTAATATCTTAAAGGCAGTCACTATGGATGAAAAATGTCCTCTGCAAGCTCCATTGCAAAAGTTTTGAGTAGTTTCTCTTGCTGATCAATATTCACACATCTCAGGAACATACCATCTAGTTATCTTTTACACAAGATATCATCTAAGATCACAAACTTCACTGCTCTAAGATAAAGGCTTCTCTAGTCTTTTCCTTTTAGATGGTCAGGGAATTTCCCATAGGTTAGAAAATATGTTATATCTAAAAACCATTCATCTTTCAAACCTACTAGTAAGCAGTTAGGGTAAGCTTCTTCTTCTTTATTTCCTAACATAAGCTTGCAAAGGCCTTAACCACGAACTAGTTTTGATGGTTTGATATCTAGGTCAAATTCATGTACTTTTGATACCCAGGTAGCCCTATTTTTTACTACTACATCTTGTTATGTAAGAATACTTTTAACTATTGTAGATGGTACATATACTATAGAATGTGAGTGTAGAATGTAGTATCAGAAATGTTTCACATCTTTCACAATAGAAAATGCTTATTTCTTAGCCAGAGAATAGTGTAGTTCATGTTTCTTTAGAGGGATACTCACAAAATAAATATGTACTTCTTGTCCTTTTTTATTTTTCTAGAGTAGCATAACTAGCATAGTATGATCTAATGTGTAGCAAAACATTACAAAGTCTTTCTTAAAATCTAGATGAATAAGAGTGGATGCCTTTGCAATTTCTTCTTTTACTTCTTCAAATGCTCTAACTACTGAGTCATCCCATTTGAAAAAAAATTTCTCACTTAAATGTTTTGCCATAGGTTTTATGGTTTTGGAAAAGTCAAGTATAAATTTTCTAAGAAAATTGATCTAGCAAAAGAAAGATCTAATGCCATTGCGATTTATAGGGAGACATAAGTGTTGGATAGTTTTTACCCTTTCAGAATCAATCTTGATTCCTTCCTTTGAAACTATATGTCCTAATAGTTTTCCTTCTATCACAATAAAGATTGATTTCTTAGGATTTAACGAGATGCCATGTTCTCTACATTTTTCAAGTACTTTCTTCAAATATTTCAAATGTTTCTTTTGTCTCCTGGAGAATACAATCATATCATCAAGATATACCATGATACATTTATCAAGAAGATGTTTGAAAGTTGAACGCATTGCATGTTGAAAAGTTGCATTTGCACTTCTTAAACTAAATGACATTCTCTTATAGGAAAAGGTGCCCCAAGGAGTTGTGAACATTGTCTTATGTTGATATTCTTTCACAACTCTTATCTGATTATAACCAAATAAACTATCAAGAAATGACATTCCAAGCTAACTACTATTTGGAGAATCTAATCCATTATGGGCAAAGAAAAGTTATCTTTTAGACTTGCTTGATTCAAGTTGTTGAAGTCTATGCAGATTCTTATTTATCCATTATTTTTTCTCACTGGCACTATGTTGGCCACCCATATGGAGTGATGTATGGGGAAAATTATACGAGCTTTCAGCATTTTATCAATCTCCTTGGATATAGCATCAAAAACCTTTGGCTTATAGGTTCTTAACTTCTATATGAAAGGAGAAGTACCTAGGTTCAGGGTAATGTGGTGTTTGAACTACCCTCTTCTAAAAGTCTTTAAATCTTCATATGACTAGGCAAATACATTAATATACTCTCTATGTAGTTTAATGAATCTTGCTTTCTCATTTGCTTCACAATAGGTCCCTTTTTTTACCACATTAGGGTTATGTTTATCCCCTAAGTTGACCTTCTCATACTTAGCACTTTCAACCTCTTTAGGGAGAAAAATTTGAGCCAAGAAAGCATCTCATCTATCAAAAAGCTTCTCAAGCTCAACTAGACCTTTAGTTATTATGTTTCCTTTCAATTTTACTACAACTTCTATCTATTTATCTATTGAGTCAAGACAAAACTTCATGCATTCTAACTCAAAGCCTTCAAAATAATTCATGGAAAAATTTTCCATACTTTGCAGGAAATCATTGATGTGTGCATCATCTTTGAATACCTGAAATGAGTTATTATTGTGTGGGACAATTGGTCTATGAATGATCTATATAGAATACTTATCAATCATAAAATTAGAATGTGGGATTAATAAAGAAGCCGATACAGCTAAGGAATCTACCCTACTATTGAGCTCTCTAGGAATTGATTTGATTGAGAAGGCTTTAAAATATTTGATTTCATCCCATACCTAATTTCTATAGTTCTTCAATCTTTCATTCTTCACTAAAAATAGATTCCTAACCTTCTTTACTATCAATTTTGCATCACCTTTGGCTATTAACAAATTGAATTTCTTCTTTTTCACCTCTTCTAGTCCTAGGAGTAAAGCTTCATATTTAGTTGTATTATTTATATTTTCAAAAGCAATCTTGAAAGAAGGAAAAGTTTGACATGTAGGGAATATCAATACAACACTAGCCCCTGACCTGCTTGAGTAATAGCTTCCATCAAATTCCAACATTCAAGGTAAATCCAAAACTTTTGATTGATTACCTGCTTCTTCATTTCCGAACATAATCAAGTAATTAGAAAAATTAGTTTCTTGGTAAAGGATTTGAGATTTTGGTTCATCATATAGGAAAACTATATATTTAGACTTGGCTTTAATGAGCTAGGTTACTTTTTCTTTACCTATAGGTATGATTGCTTAGGAGCAATCCATTTTGACTTCTCCTCCTAAATATTGGTAGAAATTTTAGCTAAGGAGCATGTCATAATTGGTAAAAATATCAGCTACTAGGATAGTAAGCTTTTTCCTCTTTTCTAAGAAGGCTACTAGAGAAACTTGGGCATCTTTGTTTTGACCTACTAAGGGTACCTACTTAGAATCCATTGAATACCATTTGTAGAAAGTCTTAGTTAGAGAAAGATCAAGGTCTTTTGCTACTGCAGCTGACATTATGTTATTAGAAGCACTAGAGTCTATTATATACAATTGCTTAATTTAAAACCATGAAGGTAAAAGAGATACATAGAATGGATCTAACTTTTCTTGATAGGGCAACTCTGGGCTAACTTTACTAGGTTGGATTAAGTCTTTGTTATGATCAAGCTTTTGAGCCTTGGTTTCCTCTTTGAGAGAGACTTTTTTGGTCTATTTAGCCAATACATCCAGTGAAGGTTGGTGAACATATTCAATTAGCTCAATGAGTTCACTAGGGTTCATTCTCAAATACTCAGTAGAAGATATTTGAATCTTAGATGTTTTACAAAATTGAACTATATCGAATGTAGAGTTAGAATCATACCTTTTCATAACTTGAGAAATATGAGGCTATGACTATGGTGACTTTCTTTCGCCTTCTTCTCTAGTTTTGGAATCCTTTGCTTGAGTTGGACTTGCAACATTCTTAGACTGAAAATCAGCTTTTGACATCTTCTATCCTCTAGTTAGCACTAAACAAGAAGCTTCTTCCAAATTTAAAAGAATGTCACCACCTCTGTTAGAGTTAGATTCCTACTCAAGGTAGCAATTCATAGAATCACCAAGTCCTTCAAAAGGTTCTTCCTCTATTATTATGTTCACCGCTACTACCTTTTTGGCTTCAAGCTGTTGATGTCTTACATTCTTAAGACATGTAGTCCCTTCATGATCATTAGTTAGGTAAAAGACACACATGTTATTTTTGTTGTGAGGAGGCTCAATTTTTAATCTTTGTTGGCTAGGCAGTAAAGTAAATTGTCTCCCTTCAAAAGCAATATTTTGATTAGGATACTTTCTTGAAATATATTTATAGGGAAATGAATCTTTGGGGAGTTCCTTCTTTACTACTATAAGATCATTCACCAGCTTCTAGACAAGTGCATCATTGGAAGAAGATGACATAAAGGCTTTAGAATTTGGGATTTTCACCTCCTTCTTCCACTTACCCAATATAATTAGATAATCTTCTAACTCTATAGCAAGGGTTTCAAATATTACAAGTGTTTGAGGATTAGATCTTTTTAATGGGAAAGCAATGTCTAGAGTTATTGTGTTTAAAAAGAAACCTTTTTTATTTTTATCATTTGGTATACTGGTTGCGGGTATCTAATGCAATGCTTTATTGAATTGGGATCCAAACTCTCACACGGGTACATGCATCTCCTTTTTCATCTAACTTAATTGCATGAGCAAAGAATTTACATCTTCAATTGCTTTAAATCTAGCCTCAAAAGAATTCTTCATAGTATTCTAGTAAGTAATGGATGCATTGGGTAAATGATGAAACCAATTTGCTCCTCAATTTGTCAAGGTTTGAATAAACAACCTTACAACAACATCTTCTATTGCTATAACCAAAAATCCACATGTTGTATTAAAAGCATTCAAATATTCTTTGGGTGATTTCTTCCCATCCCTACTAAAGCTAGGGAGGATTTATCATGCCCTTTTAGGTAATCTTCCCAAATTTCCTACAAGTTGTAGATGTCCTGTCACAGCACCCTAGGGTTGATTGTGAGCCATTACTAGTAATCTATAGTTGATAGGGAGGATTGTGATAGTAGAAGGAATTAAAGTTCCAAGGATGAATAGGGATTGCAAAGAAGTAATAGTACTCCCACCTTTAGGAGGAGATGATGGTCTACTAATAGTCTTGGCTTTGTTCCTTTTCAAAGAAAGGTTAGGCTTGAAGTTGATTCTAGCTAGAGCTTTGAAATCTTCATCTACTAGGCCTAAAAATCTATCAGTCCATCTGTACCATTTTGTAGCCAGGGTGGGATTTCAACTTGACCTAATCAATTATTTGCATGGACAACTCTTTCCACCACTACTTCTTATTTTATTACTGGCGAACCCCTAATCCTATTAGCTATTTCTTCTTTTCTTTATAATACCAATTATACTTGGAAATATTGTTGATTATTGACTTGGTTAACCTAAGCACAAGCATTAAGGTCAGAGACAATATCTTCTTTTGTATCTTGAAACCCTAGGTTAGGTTACAAATAAAGAAACTAATTGTGATTAGGAAGTACCATTTCACAAAACCATGGAAACTTACAAGAACTTCAAAGAAAAGCTTTATCTTTTGATTCCCAGTGGAGTTGCCATAATTTGTTAGTAAACCATTTTTCCCAAGATCTTTGATAATTTTTTAATAGGGGAGAAAATTCTAAACTAACAAATTGAATTCCTATTTACTGATAAGGAATTCTCTGCTTAAGAAATTTTCTTTGTATTATTCAAGGTGCAACTAACCTTTATGAAAAAATAATCATTGTTTCCTCTATTGAGGGAAAATCTTCCCAATAAGTATTTTACTGAAAATACTTAAAAGCTCAAAATTAACTCATAAACACAAGGTAAATGCTAATATTAAATTACCATTTGATTTAACAATCAATATCATACACATGATTGAATGTTAAAACAAAGGATAGATGATGAAATAATATAGATTCAACCTCCCACAACCTTCAAGATTTGAAAAATAGATAATTCCTGAATACACAACAAAATACAACTTCACCTCCAAATATAACATACACCCTCAAGAATGGAAATTATCATAAAGCGGATAGTAGTATCTACCTCAAGAAAATTTAGTATATAAAATTATATAATTTTATTTCAATTGTTTCTCAACTAGGAAATATTCTATTCAAAATTTAAAATGTAGAGTATCAAAACAAAAGTATTTTTGCTTCAATCTACGGAAAGATTAACCCTATCAGATAATATCTATAGATATAGGGCACAGGGCTAGATAGTTATCCAAAATTACCCTACCAGGAGTAAATTGTCTCAAAGTTAACACAATGGTTAATTGAAATGCATAAAAGAAATAAATAAGATAAAACTAAAAATGCAGTTGCCCGATGAACATATGCCATGTTAGGAGGAACTATCAACACTAGTCATGATTCTAGTGGCCTTTCATGTTTCATAAGATGTGCTAAATGTGGAGATAAATGATTGATGAGGTAAGCCGATGTATGTCATCCTTTGCTTCTAGACTTCCTTTTCCTTTTTAAGTTCTGTTACCTTTTCTCCATGCATCTCCAAATTCTTCAATTTTATTATCAACATAGCTTCAGTGTAGGCAATATTTAAAAAATCTTTTCTACATGGCATTTTCTTCTCCTGAATCTCTTGGAACTTCTTTCAGACTTTACCTATTAACTCTTCTAGTAGGGCTACAAAGTCACTTTCTTTACCCTCATAGTGCTTGCTAAACCACCTCAAATCAGATTGGATTATTTCATCTACAAGCTTAAGGCTATCCATGATTTCTATAATTTCACATACTGTGTAGACCAGTGCCTCATTTCTCCATTTGATATAGTCTTTAATAACATACAAAGTTTTATCATCCAAGCCAACTATCAAGCATTCAACCTGAAAAAATTTCCTTGGATTTCCTTCATCTAGAGCATGAATTTAACCTATACCTAACGAGACTTGCAATGTCATTTGTAGTTAATACTCATCAAATTAATATGCAGCTCAACATTTCATTATGTCACAAAATCTGTACGCCACCTTTTTCTATAAAAGTAACCATACTTTAGCATGATTTCTCATAGTTGTCATAATTATTTCCCTTCACATCTTCAAGATCACCATAAGGTGGGACCCATTTCTTTGCCTCACAAAAATGAGTTCATAATCTCTTTATACATATCCTATGAGAAAAAAGGCAAACATCAAAAAACCTCAAAGTCAAGGTTGAAGTTGAAGTTTTGAATCAACTCATACTTCAACTTCAACTTCAAGAATATGTAAATGTAGGTTGATGGGGAAATACTTTTCTAGGATGACGGGAGGTGAGTAAAGCCAAACTTGAAATTGAACTAAGTTAAAACTTCAACTTCAACTTCAAGTTATGAAAAGGACTCTTGGCTAGTGAAATTATACATTGCAAAAAATTGCAGGGTAAAACTAAGCATCAAAGACTTCAGATCCCAAGTGAAATAGTTTTGACATATTTGTTTATAAAGGAAAAAACAACTATATAAACCATTTTTGAGCTGAATTAAGAGTGAATTACAATATTTTGGAGATAAGAAAGAATATCTAGTTGGATTCACTATGCAATTACATGTAGCCAATCAAAAAATGGGAAGAATTAAGTGACAAAATGGATGAATCTCAACTATAGATTCATACCTAACACTAAGTCACCAAAGTATTTTTAAGGAGGACAAACTCTAAACTATCAATGTTATGAAGAGAGAAGTTTGTATGAGAAAATAGAGCATTCATGGTGATTTAGGAGTCATTAAGTAAGATTACATTATAGAATTAGTTAGAACAAAATAGAGGAAAGGAAAAACATAAATCAAAGAGACATTTGATCAAGAAGGATCAAAGATACATCTATTTAGAGTTAATCTATTATAGAGAAATCAAGTTCTAACTATAGGATCAAAGCTAAGACATTCTAACAGGTGATTTGAGTCAAAATCTCTTAATAGAGTAGTCCTAATAGGCTATATGAAATCCTCTAACAAGGTTGTTACTTAATTGTAAGTTAAAGTCCTTTAACCAAGCACACTTCTAACAGAGTGTTGAAATCCTCTTACAAGGTCAGACCTAATAGTCTTTGTAAGCCTTTAATAGGGTAGATCATGTCTCATGATCAAAATATTGTAAGCTTCATTAGATATACTTTATTACTATAGTAGTGAAGATTTTTGGGTGTCATCCCCACCCTAGTTTTACCTTCTCATTGGAGGGTTTCTGGGTAATCATATTTGGTGTCATATGTGTGTGATTGCTTATATGTTTACATGTTATTTTAGTTTATTCATTGAATACATGAGATGAATATGTGGTGAAAGTTTTATGGGTCCAAGTTTAAGCTACTAATTCACCCCTCCCCCCCAAAAAAAAAAAAAGTTTACCTTTGCTATTGTAATTCCAAAAATTGGTATAAGAGCCTAGTTCTCTATAAGAGAATCTTTAAAACTTTGAGAAAGTATCTTGAAATGGAAGTGTATAAATTGGGAAAGATTATTGAGAAGTAGGGAATTGAGATACAACTCATTCTACATCAGTTGGATGAAGCAAGAGAAGAACTAAAGAAGTCTTTGAAGAGAAGGAAAGAAATTTCTATTGCAAAGAATGACACACAATACAAATAGATAGACACTACTAAGTTATTTGATAATGGTGACTATTGTGGTGTCCACAATACATGTCCCATTGCTTACTAGGAATTGGGACCCCCTACTTTTTTTTGACTCCTGGACTCATAGTTCAAGAGTCAAGAGAAGAAAGTTTTTGTTAGAGTTATAATTTTAGAGTCAAAATTTGGAAATAATTACAAAAAAATTAGAAATTGAAAAAGACCCAAAAAAATTGGAAAGATTGAAAAAAAAAAAACAAGAAGAAAAAAAAAAGAAGAAAAGAAAGAGAGAGAGAGAGAGAGAGAGAGAGAGAGAGAGAGAGAGAGAGAGAGCATGAAACAAAAGAGTTGTGTGCACTACGACACCAAAAAAGGTTCCACGTGTGCCATGGAACCAGAAATGGCCATACACCATGGCACCACAAAGGGCCTTGTGCACACACCAAAGGGTGACACACACTGCGGCATCACAAAAGGTGCCATGCGTGCCATGACACGACAAAGGGCCACGTGCCATGGAACCATTAAAGGGTGTCACATGCACCGTGGCCCCATAAAGGGCCACACATGCATGCCAAAGGGCTTTGTGTACCATGGCACCACAAAGGGCCGCACATGCACCAAAGGCCCACATGCGTGCGTTGAAGCATCTCGCACCATGGCACCATTCACACACATGCAGTAAATTGCACCATTCACACCATCTAACACTATGCCCACACCTTGCCACAATGCACTTGGATGTGCACACACCACCAAGCTCATTTCGTGCCCGTGTCGCCCCTTCTATTCATCTTTAGTTTTATCTGAGTAACTAGTTTTTGGGGATTTTTGTTCGGGTGTCATTAGGTGTGTCTTATTTAAGTATTTTTTAACCCTATGAACTAATATTTGCTTCTTTTTGTAGGTAAAAAAGGTATCCTTAACTTGTTAGGGTCATAATTTTTGACTTGGAGCTCAAAATTTTGAACCATTTACACCGTTAGAAACAAGAACTAAAGATCTAATTTCAGTCCCTAAAATAGTGCACCTTTAGTTGCCCAATTTTAGGGATTGAAAAAGGTCTTGACTTGAAATTTTGAGTAGAAGACCTCCGAAAAAGCCATTTAAAAATGCCTAAAAAAATTTGTGAAAAAATATTAAAAAGTTTCAAACATTTGATCATTTTGGATAATCTAGATCACTTGGTTTCTCGTCGGGAAGGATAGGGCAGTTGGAGAGAAGACAAAGGTCAAAGATATAGAGGTTGGACACATGAAGTATAATAGGTTCCTCATCTTATGCATCTATTACTGACAAGATTCAATGCAGGTGCCTTGGGATTTTAGATCGGAGAAGTAGAAGGAGTTCAAGTTTATGAAAGTGATTGGCTATAAAGAGGGTATAAATCATCAAAGAGGGGTAAAGAATGTACACAAAAAGTGATCTAAAACCCCATATGAGAAAAACTCAAAAACTATTTTCAAAATTGAGAACTTGATTTTTGGGTGAATTGAGCTTTCAAGGTGCGCAGGTCCATAGCTCCACATTTTCATGGAGCTCTGCAAGTCTTCATTTTCATGTAGCTTTGCAGGTCTGTAGCTCTATAGGTCCATAGGTATGCAGCTCTACAATTTAGATGAGCACCGATAGTTAACTACTAGTTCCAAAAATAACACTTTTCATGCATCGAGAATGTGTTTTGACAACAAGTTAACTTCAAAACATGCCTAGTGAAGGACTAGCTTCTATTTTTGGCACCTCCATGCACTTCCACTTCAACTGATGGCTTCCTCCTACTTTCTCTCTCATTTCTTCTTTTTTTTTGACATGTAAAGGGCTCATGCATCCAATTAATGAATAAAATATGGATGGAGTCCCTCTAAGCACTAGATTAATGGTTAGTTTGTATATATTTAGTTTTTTTTTAGTTTTTTAAAAACATTTTATATCATGAAGATATCTCTCACTCTCAACACAAATTGAGGAGATGATTTCTTATAATACCCTATTGTAAAATGTAACAAGGGTCGTCATTATTATGTAATCAAATTATGCTTTTGGTGCTAGCATTCAGAGTGTATTTATTCTTTCCTGAATGTGTCATATTTTTGTGAATTCTATTCATGAGATTGTGATTGAGCCAAAGGATTATTATGTTGTTTTTGGTTGTGTGATCTTTTAGTTCTAGTGTTTGCTACAGATATACGAATTCTGCTAATGTAACAAGCTTGAGAAGAGATCACCCAATTATGTCTACATAGCTTTTTATCTTGCATGAGCGCAATTTCTATGGCCTTATAATTTGATGAAGAGTGAAACATCATTCAATTTGTTAAATATTCTCACCAACAATTGCATCAGTGGATTCTAGGAAGCGTTGCTCCTATTTTCATTGGTTTCCTATTGATTTCTTCGAAGGTTTAACTCAAAACATGTTGTGTTCTATAGCTTATGTCCATTTAGGAATTTCAATTTCAAGTCATTTGATTTCATGTTATTTTCTTTTAGTTTCATTATTTTCTTTGCTAACCCCTTGTTAGAATAGGAATGCATTTTAGTTGCATTGGTAGTTGCATGCATTGAAAAATAGAAAATAGAAAATATTGTTCTTTTGGTGTGATATTTTGAGATAGCAAATAGATTTACTTTGATTTTGAGATAAAAGAGTCTGTGGTACCAGCAAAGGCCTCCTTGTAAACACTCATATTTATCTTCTATTGAGTGGATTTTGGTATGTTGCAAGACAAATACTGAACATTGAAGTGGATCCTTAAAAAGATTTTCTTTTCAAGAGAGCAATTACGCAATGGATTCCTACTATTGACCTCATGTAAAATGAATGCCCAACAATGACTCCAACAAATTTGATGTAGTAATTGTAGATCAAATGAAAAAGAATAGAGTCCAAGCTATGGAAATTAGAAATCTCAAATGAGAGCAAGAATCACAAGCCATACTGCTATCTAAGGTAACTAAATAGAATAAGAAAGTCATGGAAGACAAAGCCATGATTAAAAAAAGACAAAAAAATTTTGGCCAAAAGATTGGAATAGAAGTCAATAGAGATAACCAAGATTTCCAACATGCAATTAGATACTCTATGTCAAATTATGAATACCAACTATGAATTGAATATCAAGGACATTGAGATAACTACATTAAAATTGCAGAGTGATCTAAAAAGAGAAAAGGAATCTACTGAGACTTTCATCAAGCCAAATGAAGCCATCAAATACTTTGAGCAATTATTGAGATCCCCTAGATCCAATAATGACACATATGTACTAGGATACGCAAGCACTGAAGAAGGAGAATCATCCAAGAGTCTATAAGAAAGGAACATCAAATGTAAGAACTGCAAACCTACTTTTCATAATTGCGGTAAGAAAGGACATACTGCTAATTTGTGTAGGAGCAAGACTACAAATCAAAATATCAAGCCTAAGAACATGGTCACTACCACAAGTGCAATGAGAAAGGTCATCAGGAACATGAATGTAGAACCAAGACCATCAATACACAAAGTTTTGAAGGATATTGCTACAGCTGTTAGAAGTATGGACATAGAGCTTTTGAATGCAGATCCAAACTCATGTGGTCATAAAATAGGCAAATAAAGGTAAGGACGAATGAAAACTCTTATAACTAGGATTATAATACAAGGTATAGCTATATTTATCATCAAAAATATGGACATGTTCTAGAGAATTGTATTAGGACACACTTTAGAGTTGATTACAAAAGGTGGTTAAGTCAAACCACATGTTTTAATTGTTTAAAGACTAGTCACATTAGTATATATAGTCCAACTAGGTCAAAGGCACCAAGTGGTGAATTTGATAAAGGCAAAGGCAAGGCAAATGTTGAACACATTGTAGTGCCTACCCTAGTTTACATTTTTTCTAGATACATTGTTGAAATCATGGCCGAACTCTATTAGGCCAGTTTTATGTTGATGGTTAGTAGCATTGTTTTGAGACTATCAGATATTGTGCTATGGATTCAGTGATATATGATGAGATTACTTAGACTCTACATTTCATGTTTACATGATGATTATTACATTATTTTTTGTTATTGATGATGATTAGTTAGATGGTTTATTATCACATTTGTTTTCTTATGGATACTTACCCCATACTTGCATGTGTATCATGTGTGTGTTTGTTCTCTTTATGTATGGCATTTCTGATGTGGTTAAGAAAGGGAGTCGTAGTCACCTACTAGTCAGGATCTACATAATGCACCACTTCATGTTATTGCCTGTTTAGCTTAGCATATATATATTGTATGTACATGCATAGATTTTATGTAGGTTGCAGGTATCGGGTATCGACTTCCCTAAATTGTCAGGATGAGCGTTGCTTGTCGCACTATCTCAATGGTAAGAGAGAGGAGATAAATTCTTAGGTCCAAATCCTAAACCCTTAAACCATTTGTCCTAGAAAGGTAGGACAAGTATCTAAGATGTGTTACCTATGGAATGTGTTAGATGACGTAATTCGTGGTTTTAACCCCTTAGATTGATTTTGTGTGGATTGTTCTATGATGGGTTTTCATATTTTATTTTAGAGGTCTTTCGTGAATTTTCCATTAATTAAGTCTAAAATTAAAGGATTTAATTAATAATTTAATTATTGTGGAAAAATTAATATAATATTATGATATGTTGATATTTTGTTTTTAACTAATTAAATGGAAAATAAATTGAGTAAAAGGATTAAATTAAAGAAATTAAAATTAATAATAATAAAAATAATAATAAAATAATAATAATAATAAATAATAAAAGAATTAAAATAAAAGTCATAAGTCTACCTAGGAGTAAGCGCACCTCTTGAATGCACGTGTATCTACAACACAAGAGTTAGCGCACCACTTAAGCACATGGTGTCTAGAACCTTGTGACTCATCTAGAAGGTTGGAAAAAGCTCGTGCTTAGTTGTCAATGCTTATCTCATCTTCTGGTTGATTCTAGAGACATTCTAGGTGCTTCCTGAGAGGTCCTTATATTCATGTACTCCTAGAAGCTCGGAGAGCATGTTTGGGGTGGATTCACAAATGTTGGAGAAGGAAGGACCTTGCTCTGTAGTTTCTGAGGAGAAGTGATTTAGCATCAATGTCCAAGTAGACACTCGTGATTTTGCATATGATATTTTGCTTGTTGCACTTCCTGTCTTCTTCATGTCTTCTGAATGCTTTCTGAAGATTCCATGTGTTGAATATCTTGGTCGTATGAATTCTTGTCTTGGGTGTTTAAAGTCCTGTATGAGAAACCCCACATGCATAGATCTGAAGAATATATGGGATTAGGATTTAAATGCTTGGACAAACCTATTTTTTTTTAAAAATAAATTGGTGAATCTAAATGGGATACATTCTATTCATGCATTGATTTGATCTTAACACACATGGATATGTGTGTGTGTGTGTGTGTGTGTGTGTGTGTGTGTGTGTGTGTGTGTGTGTGTGTAAGCTCTTTTAAAATAAACTTGGAAACATTTTTAAAAATATATATAAAGTCTAAAACGTTCTAAAAATGTTTTGAATTCGTTATTGTAAAAAAAATTTATTAAAAAAAAAAAATTAAAAAAATTAATAAGTAATGGGAGGGGCGGGTTATACCCACTCCCTACCCCCTACATGCCTTATGAAATTGGCGACACCATACTTGTAGTCGCAGGTACTGCGACTACTATTGAAAGCCTACAACGTCAGGCAAGGGGTTGCACGGCCTTTTAAAGAGCTGCCAGTGATTTAAATCACTTTAAAAACCTTTAAAATATCTTCTTTTATTTTTATATATATTTTGTAGTTTTAAATTTTATTAAGTTATAATAATATGTTATTTTAAAGGTACGATTCAGATTTGCATTATTGTTATAAGATAAGTTTTAGATTTATATATATAGTTTTAATAATCATTTTTATTAATTAGTATATGTATTTACTGATTAACACTAATACATGTTTTAATGTTATTTAATATAAATTATTGTTAATGTTCTATAAGTATTGATAAATATGAATTATTAAATTATTAATAATTCATTAATTATTATTAAAGAAAATGAGATATTAATAAAGTTAGTTAGTTATTAATTAGTTTAATTAATTATAGAATTAATTAAATTTAAATAATAATTAAATTATGGAATGGAGATTTTTAATTGATATGATTATCGATAATATTGATTTTAAGGAAATTGTAAACTATTTATTTGAAAGTTGATAAGTTTTTTTCTAACGACTTGGATAATGGGAACACTTCTTGGAATTAAGGAAGTTTTATTTAATCATTAGTAACATTGACTTTTGTAACATAATGCAAATGATTTTTGGTAAAATTCGATGGGAACTAGTTCGATGATTTATACAAGTAAATAATTATCTTATGATCATTTTAGAAAATTGTTTTAAAATAATGGAGGGATAATTCTATGTTTTATTTAAAGAGATAAATGTGATGACTTGTAGTTTAAATGAAGAATCTTATACACTTGAAATATACTTGAAATGGAAATTGAAACCTCATATTTGGCATAACCTTGTGATTGCAAAAGCAAACTAAAACATGTGTTTCAATATTGTTTTCTTTTGCTATCCATGGTTTGGGGATTTGGATTGACTAGATTGTTGACCAGTTATAGGACGTCTACCAAAGGCTCGAAGGTTATGATTTGTGATGTCATGATGATGTCTTTTGATTTCGATCTTTATAAACCCAACCATGGTTATGAGATGGTATGCTGATTGATATTGTTTTCAGTCTTCTTGTGTAAGCTGTGATATATGTAACTGTTTATGAGTTATCGATCAGTTGTATTTGGATTACTTTCTAGCCACCTTCATGGGACTAAAGTGTTTATCTAATCTTGATGATGCCTGACTTGACCATTTTGAAGTCTTTGATCAGTATTATTTATTTTGAGATTCCTTACGATTGTTTGTTGAGAACCGATGGATATTGTGATTATCATTGATACCTTTAGTTTCCAATAGAGAACTGTTGTGGTCATGATTATCAATGGATTCTTTTTAGTTGCTCATGGAGATTTGATGTTCTTATTGTGGATTTTCTTTTGGTATTTTTCCAGTCGCTTGTATAGGACTGTGGTGATTTTTTGATTTATGATTCCATGACCCTAAGGTAGGATATCTACTTGTAGTGTTAGGAAGTGGCTGGTAATGGGGGTCAGGGCCCTAAGTGGCTGCCAAGGTAACTCATTGTAAGTTGTTTAATAAGTGAAAACATTACACTTAATACTAACTTAAATGAACTAATAAGATAATTGTATGTTCTCGCCCATGCCTTGAGTGCTAGTACAGACTAGGATGGGAGTAGAGAGAATGCTTGGTTGCAACCTTGCATTCCATAGTATGCCTCGTTAGTATGAGAGGATACTAGTGGCCACATAGGGATCACTAGGGGGCCAGAGTCTACTGAGAGACTACCAGGGTAACTCTAGCATGATTCATGCAATGACACTTTCCCACTTACATAGTAGAATCCTACATGTCCTTGTTGTGCCTCTGGGATTAGATGTCAGTTTATGTTGGAACCTTTGAGTTAGTATACTTTGAGGATTTCTGGACTTAGAAGAAACTTGTGCTATGTGATTTGATATCCTATTTGGGACTTGAGATTATCTCCTCAGTGTGGTGGGAGTGGGTCATTTAGGTTCCACATGGTCAAGTGGTAGTGCTTTTTCACTCTTACCATTTGAGATCCGTCTGAGACACCGTGGCTAAAGCATTCTTTGTTGGCATCTATCTTCATTCTGTTCTTGGATTATAATGGAGGACATGTATACTTATATTGATGATTAGCATATGAGAGATGATGTTATTTTCTTACCTTATGCTTTATTTTGCATGATTAGATTTCTTATGCATATGTTGTAGCATGTTAGATTTCTTTCTGCATATGATGTAGTACGTTTTAGGAGTTCCTACTATGATAATATTGATGATCTCTTCGATAACTGGGGATGTTATCCATGGAGGGATGGCTAGGACCCATGATGGTCTAATGATGCTATTTACAGTTGGGAGGAACTGTGCACTTAGATAATTATGTGTTGTGATTATTGGTTATTTGTTACGATGGATGTTTATATTTTCTATGATGATGTATCATATATGACATGTGGTTTCATTTACTTTATTACACTTGCATCATGGATTAGAATAGGATGATGTACTTTATTTTCACACATGTATATTCTTTTATGTCTTTCATACCCTGTGGCATGTATAGTGGATGATTGAGCATTTTGAATGTAATTTGTGAAGGGACATTTGGAACCAAAGTATATTGTTTAAGAACATTAGACTTTTCATTATTACTTCATGTGGATGTGGTATTAGATGGAATTAATATTAGTTGATTTAATTGTGATTCAATGTTAAGGGATCCTTAACGAATGTAACCTGTTATGTATACTTTCAGTTGAATGTTGTTATTACTTCTATTACTATGTGTATGTTGTGAATAGTTTAACTTTCATGTGTCAAAAAAAAAAATGCTACCAAACTTAGTGAAACTTTAGGTTAATTCTTTTGGATCCCTTGGCAGGGCATTACACACATCAAAGATTATATAAATAAGACATGGAAAAAGAAAGATAATTGCAACACATCAAATGGAGAAGGGATCACTTCACCCAATGGATCAGGTGATCACACCTCATCAAACCAGGCAATCAAGAGGTATATGGGACTAATATTTAAAGGTTAGTGTAGACACCTAAAAATCCTTTAGAAAATAAAGTATTTTTATTTTCTAAAAAAGTTCTGATGACATCATCATTTATTAATTAATTAATTATTTAATTAATTAATTAATTTTTATGCCATTAAATCCCTTTATCTTAATTAAAAATATTTAATTAAGGAATCCCTCCCAAAAATGTTTAAATCTTATTTAAACATTATTTCCTTATTTATTAATTATTTAATTAATAAATTGACCAAAAATCCTAAAATAAATAAAAAATTTATTTTTTGCCCAAAAATTGGCCAATTTCCTTATGACCAATAACCTCTTCCAAAATCTTCTAATCCTTCTTTAATTTCGATTAAAGGCTAATCTCATCATTTCCTACCCCTAACCCCAACTCAAAATATTTAATTAAAATTAAATATTAATCCTCATGTTTATTAAAAAAGTTTTAATAAATATCTCCTCAACCCAAACCCTTGAAATAAATAAAACTTTATTTATTTCCTAAAAATCTAATTTATCCTCACCCTAAGAAGTTCTAGACTCTTCTAGAAAGTCTTCATCCTCATCCTAGGAAATTCTAGACTATTCTAGAAAGTCTTTATCCTCATCCAAAATCTAGACTCTTCTAGAAGATGTCTTTAAACCTAATCCTAATCCCCTCCTAACCTTGTCACATTCCCTAAACATGGGTTAAAACTTACTAACCCAAGCCAAAGTTAACAAATATCTCTTCCTTCACCCACCCTCATTAAATGCCATCCACTTGCCTATCCTTAAGCTAATCCTAAACCATCCTAATCCATCCTCTAATCATTTGCACAAGCCTAAACAAGCTTAAAACATTTCTAATCAAGTCCAAGTCGAATTTGCTCTCATCACCCTCAAAATATCTCAACCATAAAACTTTATGAAGTCCACTAGGTCATAAATGACTCTTACAAGCCCTTTTATTGCTCTTACAAGTCATTATGAGGGTCTTTATGAAGATTTTATCTCTTGAGCCTCCTTTGTTGACTCATCCTTGCCCTTTCCTCCATCCTCTCACCATGTGACATGTGTCACTCCTTGATTGGCTATAAGAAAGCACAATCCATGTGCTCTCCTCTCATGCAATCTGAGCCTTCCATAAGCTTTTTCCCATCCTTGCATCTTAGCCCTCAATCCCTCAAGCCTCTTGCCTATAAATTGGATCCTTCCCCTTTGCAAAAGAACACAATCCATGAAGTAAAGTTATAATGCTATTTTGAGAGCCAAATCCATACTAAAGCCGTCTATCCACACCAAAAATCTACAATCATCCATTGAAGCCCTTTTTGAAGCATAAAAGCTTGAGCATACATCCTATCTATTTAGACAAAACTACTCAACAAGAGAGCTTCTTATTGAGAGAGCCCATTAATGGCTCATATTCTCAATTAAGAGCTCATCTTAGTCTATCTTGAAGTTTATGAATTTTGTTTAGTTTGTAGAAGCTTTATTTAAATTTGGTTTCTATTAGCATACTAACATTTCTCATATACATTTTGGCACGCCCGGTGGGACCCCGCATGGGTCATCTTCATTAGCTTTTTTAGTCAAGTTTTGTATGTTATTTGCTGATTTTGGCTAATTTTTCTTGTTTTTGTGATTGGTAGGATTGTATAAATTGGTTTTGTAGGTCCACATGAGCATGAAGAAGACAAAGGAACTCATAATCTATCTCATAGTGTTTGCAGATTTTTCAAGCTTATAGGTGGACAAAGAACTTGAAATTCTTCTTCCTCTTCTTTTCTATATTCTTCTTATTCCATCTACTTCTTCTTCTTCTTCTTGTGGGAGATCTTGGCCATTTTTTTTTTAAGGAAGCCAAATCATACACACTTCTTTTTAGTGCTTAAAATGAACCCCCAAATCATACTTAAATCCATTGAAAAATTAAAAATTTGCAAGAAAGAAAAAATCTTTTAACAAGTGAAACTAAACCAATCTAATCATTTGCATCCTTGCAACATCAAGGTTTTAGATGCATTCATGCAAAATTAGGAACACTTCATTTTTGGGAATTTAAAAAGAACTTCAAGTTTCCATTTCAAAAGGTTCAAAATCAACACTAAGTGCACACTAAAGTTCTTTTAAAAAATCTCATGAAAACTAAGAGTCCTAAATGGTTGCCAAAATTGTCCTAAAAAGCTTTGTTATTTATTCCAAACAAATGTCTTGTTGCAAAATCTTGAATGTTTCTTAGGTTTTTTATGCATCAAAACAATCTAGGAATATCATTTTTGGGCTTAAAACATGCAAACTAGAACACAAAATCTTGAATGAAAAGCAAAGTCCAAAGAGTCATTTTCACTTTTGAGTCCAAAAAAATCTTGAATGATCTAAGGTTAAAACAAAGCACTTCAAAGTTCTTAAAACAACACACAAAATCTCAATCTTGAATGCTCAAAGGAAAAAAACTTGAATGTTTAATCACTTGTCTTTGAATGCATGTTGCTAAAATCACTCTTGAATGCCATGGATTAAAATCAAATTTTTCTTGAATGCATGATTAAAACAACAAATCTCAATCTTGAATGCCTAACAATCAATGAACATTGCATGGTTTGGATGCATTTTCAATGACGCTCGCATTTCTTATGTTGACGATCTCTCGACTTTCATTATGCTGACGACGCTGTCAAATTGGAATGAACATTGTATGCCATAATCACAAGTGTCTTCAATCATAGCTTACAAAATCTAAATCATCAATTGGAAAAGAACAAGCGTGTTTTTTAGCCCAAGATCATCCAAGTCTTCTCTCCCCTTGTCGTCTTTCGAGGCCATCTTGGGTGCATAAGATTAGGATCCAAAATCTTGTCTTAGCTTTTTAGGAGGCCTGCTTGGGGATTTCATCACCCCTTGGGACGACCTCAACTCCAGCATTTCGGCGGAGTATAAAGATCGGGAGGTGAATCCAAAGACACCTCTCTTGGGATCAAAATTTTGTCACTCGGGCTAAGCCTCAAGGAACTTTATACCCTTGAGAAGTGAAAGAGGAGAAGTGGGTTACCGCTCCTCTCGGCTGTGTGACATCTTTTTGGTTTCATCTATGGATTTGGGCCTCACGTACCTTGCATATATCGAGGACTCCCTAGCTAAACCAAATTTCATCCTTGTAGAAAGCTTCCTAAGATGTTGGTGTGTTTGATGTGCTTGGTCAAAACTTTTGTCTGCTTGTTTGTTCATAGCTTTTGAATGAATGTTTGCCAATTTTGGTCGAAATCCCAGAAAAGCAAAAATTTCCCAACTCAAGGCATACTTAGCGTAGTCACTGCCTTATCAGAAAATCATCCAAGCTTCCCCGATGCAACCAAATCTATCTAGTTCTTTGCCTTAGAAAAATCCCAAATCCAAAGTCCATCCAAATCATCCCCCCAGCTAGCTAGCAACCCAATCCAAAATCACCCAAGCCTTTAAAGAGTTGTTGTCACTTTGCTAGATTTTGCTATCCAATCAATCCGACCAATCCACCAGCCTCACCAAGGTTATCCCTTTGACAGAGCATTGTCTAGGGTAATCTAGCTTTGTCACTTGCATCCCTCATCACCTTGAGCTAAAGGTTGGGATCCACAAGTGGTCAATCTCGTGTCATGCCCATAGGATCATTAGTCTATCCTTAAGTTGACACAATCTCCACCAATCCAACGCATAGGAAAGCAAAACTCACTTTTTGACAGCATGCCCTTGAAGTCTTCCACCCACAAGAAAGCCAAAAATCTCCAGCCAATCCTCCTTAGGTCTATCATACAGCTTTGACTCTCCCTAGGAAATCTTTCATCAGCCAATGCAAAATCTATGCTTAATCCAAATCCAACCATGAGCTTCCGTGTTCATCCATATGCAAGACCCCATCCCCATCAAACTCATCATCAAAGCATGAAGTACCAATCCTATCATGATGTGTTTGGTCGCATTGTCCTTGCTCCCGCCACCTCCTATTCCAATGATGATGAGAATCTTGTTGACTATGACGGGTATATTGAAAGCCTTAGAAACATTCCCCCAAGTATCCCCCAAAATCCAAGAGTTATTCCAAACTATCTAGTCATGCCATCTGATATTCCAGCTTCCCCTCCATCACCCCATCAACCAAGCTTCCAATCTTCCACCGCCATCACACTAGCCATTCCTATCAATCCACCTCCACCTTCGACACACAAGTCTCCAAGGAATCTCCTAGAGGAAATACAAGAAAAGTTGCCTCCAACAGTCGATAAGCCATGTCATCTAATCCAACCATGTGAAGTAGTCAGTGATGAAGCTTCCCCATCTATAATATCACCTCCATCTCCCATAGCTGTCATCCCCATACCATCCATCAAATTGCTTAAAATCCTTCCACTTCCCGCAAGCATCAAAATCCCACCACCTATCAAATCCCTCCAAATCCTATCCACATTGCCTCCAAGCATTTCCCAAATCTCTTGTAATGACCCTTATGCATCCATCTTCTACTCACCCATCTCCACTACTGAATCTCCCATCTATCCATCCACTACCTTTGAAGAATCCATCCCTTCACCTCCTATCGCAGCATCCACTCCAAACCAATCCTATCAAGATCCTGCCCAAAAGCATGTTGACATCCCCCAAAGCATAAATGAAGATATCATCATACCATGTCTTCCATCCATAGTGCAGTCACCATCTCCTCCATCTCCAAAACCTCGAGCCATATCTCCTCCACTACAAGATATCTTGTCATCCCACCAGCTACATCAAGATCCTATCCTTCCATCTCCCCCGCTCCATGCTTCCATCTTACCACCTATCCAAGCTATTCCACCATCTAGAATCTACCCTCTTGGTTCACTTACATTCATCCACGGTGGCCCTCTCTCAGCAGAAGAATTAAGAACAATATCTCCCCATTGCAATACACCTAATAAATCACTTCTACCATTTTCTGCAAGCAAAAAGTTTCCTCAGCTTGTTCAAATGCTCAATCGATGGCATTATCAAGGTCAAGGTTTAGGACCACAAGAGCAAGGAATCAGAGAGCCTATTATTGCACAAAAAAATCTAGGATTTCATGGTCTTGGATATGTATCCAAAGGCTCACCATCTAAAGGTGTTGGTACACCACACCCCCAAACCAAGCCTATCTCCAAGCCTACCATGCCAGCCTCCCATCACTCCTTCAAGAAATCTTATGTCATCCCCCCTCCACCATCTTTGCAACCCAAAACAACCTACCATATCCCCCCTTCATCCGCTAAATCCATTTTGGGTCCCTATGTCCCAAAATCTACCATCCTCCATCCTCCTATCAGCCATCATAAAAATCCTATTCCATCCATTTCTATGCAAGATCAACAAAGGCACATATCAGGGCACATCATCCATCATCATCCCCCTACATGCTCTTTCATATCCTCTCCATCTCACAAAGCTTCTCCTAACCATCTTCCCAAAGCTTACCACAGCAATGTGAATGCCAACTTCAAAATGCATAAAGCTAAAAATCCACATCCTAGGCAATCATATGTCTATTCTAAAAGACATACTCCAAAAAGGAAAAATTCAATCAAAGAATGCAAAACAATGCAAAAGCCTATGAAAAGAAAATCCAAAACCATGTGGATCCCCAAGAAAAAAGTTGAAACCCAATGCATAATGGCATCCACCATTGCTAATCCCCCATCTAGTGACTCATGTCCCCCATCTCCTAACTCCATCTTGGGTGCCTATATCCGCAAGCACGCTTCCACAAATCCTCCATCATGCCCGCATCTACCATCTATCCCCCATATGCTCTTTTCACACCCATCCCAACATGTGCCAATGTTGCTCTTGCAAGCATCCCCATCTCATTCTCCTTTCCAACATTTTCATCCCTCCATCTTCTACCATCAATCCCATCTAATCCAATCTATTGCATAAATCACACATCCGGTGTACCAATAGCTAGCAACAAAATTGAACATTCCAACAGCTACTGAAAAATCCCAAAAAAGCCAAAATAGCTGAAGAAAGCCAAAATCATTCCAGCTAAGTCCAAAGTCAAAAAAAAAAAAAAAAAAGAAAAGAAAAGAAAAGCGTCCATTGGTGAAAACTTGGCAATTCAAGCGCCTTGGACAAGTACCATGATGAAAACTTGGCAAACAAGCATCATGCGTAATCTAGCCATCCCCAGCTTAGCCTATCATCCTCATGCTTTTGGTCACATCTTGCCATCCAGCTCCATCTTCCAATTTATCCACCTATCTTTCATCCTCCAGCTTTTATCTATCACTATCCACCTATCGTCCATCCTCCAGCTTCCATCTCACACCATCCACTAATCTTATGCAGCTTCAACCAATCATCTCAGCTATCATCCATCTCCCTAGCCCCTTCAGCTTTTTCCATCCTAGCTTCAATCCTATCACATCCATCATAAGACCTCCTTCTGCATGTTATCTTCTGATTGGGGGCACTATATTCCTTGGAGATCTTGTCTTGTCCATCCTCCCTTATCATTGGTATCTAGCTCTAGGCTATCCTCATGAAAACCCAATGTCATCTCTTTATATCCATCATAATCCTAGCTATCTACCATCCTATCCAACCATCTCATCCTGCGCCTCTAGCTATCCTTGGTCACAAAATCTCTCATCATCATTGGATGCATCCTGCTAAATCCATATCTTTCGCTATCACCTCATCCTTAGCTTCTGCCTCTTGCACCAACTTGAGCCATCCCGCTATCCTCTCATCCTGAGCTTTTTATCCATCTGTATCATACCTATCATTGGTCTGTTAGCTTGTACCATATCTTGATTAGCTCACTTGTAAATATCTTGGCCTGTCAGCTTGTACATCCTCTTTAGCTTAGTACCATTGTATCTATCCAGTGTTTAGTCAGTTCGTCCTTGATCAACATCTTGCACCCATCGCACATCTTGGTTAGCTATTCAAATGCATCCTTTAGCTAGATTTCCTGTCACCAAAGTGTTATCTTTCTTAGTTCAGCTTGCCAGACGCATCACTCATCCAAATCCACCAGCTTCGGTGCTCTCCGATAGGTCCTTGCAGGATATAGCTTTCCTCATGTCTGATCTTGGTCCGTTAGTACCTTGTCCTACCCATCTCGTTGGCAAACGGCTCTCTTTTGGATTTTCACTTTCTTTTGATTTGGGATCTTCCCTTTTGGGTCTTGAAGTATCTTTTCCAAGCAATCTCCTTGTTCCCTCCTCAAGGTTGCCACGATCTTCCATATCATGGTATGCTGCGAATGGGGCAATTAGAGCGTAAGGTCTTGATCAGGTCTTTCGTTTGTTTTTCTTTTCTGCTTGTGGGTTCTCCAATGTCGTTTCCACGCTGCTTCCTTTAGGATTCATGTGTGATGTTGGGGCAATCCTTGCGTGTTTGTTTTGAGTTAGTTTGTCAATCCTTTGGACGGTTGGTGAAAAGGCCTTGATGTTCTTGGTAACCTTGGCAATTAACCAATAGTCCTATAGCAAATCTAGTGCTCAACTACATGGTGGTACTTCTCTTTGAAGTATCCCCCCGCTCAAAAAGCTTCAATGGTTTTCCTTCATCTCCATTATCCCCCATCCATATCTAGCATCCATCTCTCCTACTCTAGCTTATGCATCAGTATCTCTTTGAATCACTCATCACTCTTAGCTTTAGGGATCCACAATCCTAGTCTTAGGGATCCACCAATCCAAATCAATCCACCAAGCCTCATCTTTCGAGATCCACAATCCTAGTCCTAGGGATCTCCGAAACCCATCTTCCACCAATCTGACTCTTTGAAATCCTGTTGCATCAGCTTTATAATCCCCTCATCCATCTCCCTATCCTGGATTCTTTTTTATAGTGCTCTGCTCCTTCATCCTCCACCTTCCCTAAGGTCTTAAGCTTGCTTCCTCTTATGCATCTGATTCTCCTTTATCATTCTCCCATAGTGAGAGTTTGAGCTAATTCAGCCCCTTCTCTTTGCCAATTTGAGTCTCCTTGCTCATCCCAGATTCTTGTATTTTTCAAGAAGCCACCAAGCCTCGCTTTCTCTCCCCGCTGCCTTCTTGAGGGGGCATCTCATAGTCCATTCTCTCCTCTTCTGCTCTAGCCTTGGGCATCTTATTTTCTTATCTTTGATGTCATGCCACTTGCGGCATCACATCAAAGAGGGGCAAAATGTAGACACCTAAAAATCCTTTAGAAAATAAAGTATTTTTATTTTCTAAAAAAGTCCTGATGACATCATCATTTATTAATTAATTAATTATTTAATTAATTAATTAATTTTTATGCCATTAAATCCCTTTATCTTAATTAAAAATATTTAATTAAGGAATCCCTCCCAAAAATGTTTAAATCTTATTTAAACATTATTTCCTTATTTATTAATTATTTAATTAATAAATTGACCAAAAATCCTAAAATAAATAAAAAATTTATTTTTTGCCCAAAAATTGGCCAATTTCCTTATGACCAATAACCTCTTCCAAAATCTTCTAATCCTTCTTTAATTTCGATTAAAGGCTAATCTCATCATTTCCTACCCCTAACCCCAACTCAAAATATTTAATTAAAATTAAATATTAATCTTCATGTTTATTAAAAAAGTTTTAATAAATATCTCCTCAACCCAAACCCTTGAAATAAATAAAACTTTATTTATTTCCTAAAAATCTAATTTATCCTCACCCTAAGAAGTTCTAGACTCTTCTAGAAAGTCTTCATCCTCATCCTAGGAAATTCTAGACTATTCTAGAAAGTCTTTATCCTCATCCAAAATCTAGACTCTTCTAGAAGATGTCTTTAAACCTAATCCTAATCCCCTCCTAACCTTGTCACATTCCCTAAACATGGGTTAAAACTTACTAACCCAAGCCAAAGTTAACAAATATCTCTTCCTTCACCCACCCTCATTAAATGCCATCCACTTGCCTATCCTTAAGCTAATCCTAAACCATCCTAATCCATCCTCTAATCATTTGCACAAGCCTAAACAAGCTTAAAACATTTATAATCAAGTCCAAGTCGAATTTTCTCTCATCACCCTCAAAATATCTCAACCATAAAACTTTATGAAGTCCACTAGGTCATAAATGACTCTTACAAGCCCTTTTATTGCTCTTACAAGTCATTATGAGGGTCTTTATGAAGATTTTATCTCTTGAGCCTCCTTTGTTGACTCATCCTTGCCCTTTCCTCCATCCTCTCACCATGTGACATGTGTCACTCCTTGATTGGCTATAAGAAAGCACAATCCATGTGCTCTCCTCTCATGCAATCTGAGCCTTCCATAAGCTTTTTCCCATCCTTGCATCTTAGCCCTCAATCCCTCAAGCCTCTTGCCTATAAATTGGATCCTTCCCCTTTGCAAAAGAACACAATCCATGAAGTAAAGTTATAATACTATTTTGAGAGCCAAATCCATACTAAAGCCGTCTATCCACACCAAAAATCTACAATCATCCATTGAAGCCCTTTTTGAAGCATAAAAGCTTGAGCATACATCCTATCTATTTAGACAAAACTACTCAACAAGAGAGCTTCTTATTGAGAGAGCCCATTAATGGCTCATATTCTCAATTAAGAGCTCATCTTAGTCTATCTTGAAGTTTATGAATTTTGTTTAGTTTGTAGAAGCTTTATTTAAATTTGGTTTCTATTAGCATACTAACATTTCTCATATACAGTTAGATTATACAAAAGTTCCAAAAAGGTTCTAGTACTAAAAGGAATACATTAGCATGAAAAAAGATGCAAGACGTTGATAGGAATTCAAGATAAATATTTAATTTTTTCGTGTTGTTGCCGAACATGAAATATTTCCTATGTGTACCGAGTGAAATGCTAGAAGATGTCGAGCTCATAGTGGCTACTAAATGGTTGAAATGTTAATAGTTTTCGAGTGAGCCAGAAACCAATTTATGCTAAGCTTACAATTGTGTAAGCACTTAGCATTTATTGCAAGGTTTCAAAGGGTATTTTATCAATTTTAGCTCATTTTTCATCATTCCAAATTAAAGAAAGAGTGAGTAGAGAAGAAGGCGATCTAGAAATCCATTCAAAGTAGTTGCAAAATATTTTAGCAATGATCCTACATCATTTCATCAGATTTTATAAGGTATTTATCAAGAGCAAAGCTATGTAGTTTAAATTTTGTAAACCCTAGTTTCTCATTATGGCACTAAGTTCAAAGAATGTAGAAGGAAAGGAATTTTCAAATGCTCAATTAGTAAGTAACAAAGTTAAGCAACCAATTTTCAAATCTATTCTTGATATTGCTTATAAACAAGACCCTCCTTGTGTATTGTTGATGATTCCACTGAATGTGATAATGGTGCACAATGTAAGAAAATGTGACAACTGTAAGATAGGAATCATTAGTGATATGGAGATTAGGGAAGCATATGGAAGACTCTATGATAATGGTGTTTTTAAAGAAGAATTCAAAATTGTTGAAAGAAAGGGATTGACATGAGCCCTAGATTTTCCAAATGTGTTTAAGAAAAAATGAATCAGGATAGTGCTTAGCAGAATTCATGATGGTTCACTATGGTTGGATAATCGGCCATCAGAATTAGTAAGAGGATGATTCATAGGGTTACTGGTTACTCAACCCTATATTGGCCTAAGACACTGATCAATGACTCAAAGGAGGTGATTGAGAAAAATACTGAGCTGTCTGGAACAAGAGAGGCATGAAAATTGACACAATCACTAATCCTTTGATATACTTTGTACTAAGGGTTATATCACATAAGTTATATCAATCTAGTATATTAAATAGTGTTCCCTATATATCTATGGATGTTGGATACAAGATTTTCAAGAAAGATCATACATACAATCTAGCAAAGCTATAGTTACAACAATTGATAGAGAACCTTGGAACAATAAGGAAAACCTAGAGTGCACAATATAAATTTGGTTCCATATTAATATGCATATTCAATTATGTGCAAAACACTTTTCCAACATTTGGAAGAGTTGCATGGAAAACAAACAGATCAGTAGTTGTGCAAATTTGTTAATACATTGAATAGTTAGGTGAGAACTTTGAGTCTTTAATGACTAGCTACTTTGAATATTTCAAATAGTCAATGAAGAAAAGGTTTAGAATACAAGTGTCACTAGTAGAGAAACACTATGATGATGTATTTTTTCTTGTGGATGTTGACTACATTTTTGTACAAGTTGCTACACCAAGGTGAGATGGTTGAGGCCACTTGGTTATGAAATAAATGTGGATGAAGCCTTTGCAACCATTACTACTCTACTATTAGAAGAGGTAGATAAAAGTACAAAGATATTTGGCAATTATGAAGAAGATAGTAAAGAAGTTAAAAGAAAAATTTGGAGAGGGTTTCAAGCAAGAACAAGATGAAGAAGAAAAAGAAGAGGATGAAGAGGAAGAAGAAACCCAAGCACCACTATATTTGATAAAAAACATGGGAGAATATTAGGAAGAGGGGGAAACTAAAAGTGTCAATGGAGAAGAAGTCAAGGAAGCACCTACTCTTGCCAAACCAAAGAAGAGGAAGGCTAAAGCCCAACTAGTGACTAAAGCTAAAAAGGTAGCTAAGACAAGTTAGCCCAAGCCTACTGCACCTACTACAGGCTAGTATACGTTTACTAGCTCAAAAAGCTAAGGAAAAGACCAAATCAATAGAGCAAGGAGGTCAAGAGTAGAAGAGACCAAGAATAAAATCTGTTGTATAAGCTGAGTCTGATTAAGGGAAAACAAAGTTAGATGACATCAACCAATTTAAGGTGTTGAGTCATAATCCTCTTTCAGACTTAGATAATTTATGTGAAAATTTTAGAAATAGTGGAGACTTATCAGGATTTAGTCATGTTGATTTTGACAATCTTGGTAAAGTAGAGAAAAATCAATTAGAAGACGCCATATATGTCATGATTGAAAAATTCAAGACTACCTCATTAGATATTTCCAACTCAATGCAAAATATTTTATATGATAGAGTTGAGAAAAAAATGACACTATTGTCTAGACATGGAGAGACAAATCAGAGAAACATCTCTAGCCCAAGTGATGCTTGAACTTACTAAGGCACAAATTGCTAAGGTTGTAATGAAATATGTAGTTAGGTTCACACCTAAATACAAAGCCTTTATCATTTTGCAAAACAATATTGAGGATGTTGTTAAAAAGTCCACACAGATGTGGAAACTCACTTATGGGTTAACTATAGTGAAGGAAGGAGAAGCAGAACCCATTGAAGTAAAGGATGATGAAAAGGATGATGACCAAGATGACACTATTGAGGAAGGAACTAAAATAAACATAGATGATAAGACAACAACTGAGCTAGAGCAACAAGAAGAATAATAGAGTGTGCAAGACACACAATTGCCAAGAGTCGATCCTCAACATGTCACAAGGGAGACTACTAAAATAGTAACTGTCAAGGATATTTCTAATCTATCAACTCAGAACACCAATCCGCTTATTAAGGAAGATCTTAAGAAGATATTAGATCAGTCTACACTATAGGCTAGACTTTTTGACAATCCTATACTAGTTACTATGGATGAACTATAGAAGAAAGTGACTGATACTACAAGGGAAAAGGTTAATCTACAAGAACCACCTTTTGTCATCCCTCTATCCGCTAATGAAAAACATTTGGTCCAAATACCAAAAGATACAATTGCCAAGGTTGATATAGTAGAGAAGAGAATAGTGTAAACACAAATTACTACTATAGAACAACAAGAAACATGTCAAATAGACTTATCTACACCTACAACACAAGATCAAGGTGCATGTCAAGTTATTGTGATAGAACAAGGCAAGGCTAAAGAGACAGAGTAGACATGTTGAATGAAGAAACAAACAACCATCTAAACATTTGTAAACTTACCAGCATATGGGACTCCTTCCACACAAACTCTTTAGAAGTCTAGCACAGATGTAACTCCATTACAAATCTCAGTATTGAGCCCAAGTTCATCAAAGGCTAAAGAAGTCATACACTATGGAGATGTAAGCCTTGATGAAGAAAACATTTTACCAAAGTATGACTATGGTACAATAACCATAGAGAAAATGGGCATATTGCAAAAAGACATAGCAAGGAATAAGCATTAAGAAATGCTTAGAAAGGAGCATAGGTAGAACTAGGAACTACAAGATATCAAAGACATATTTTTAGATGCATTTAGTTTGCCAACTCGTAATGAGACAAAGCCACCAATAGAACAATTGATAGACATAGTGGATAAGGTCAGCACCAAAGACTTGGATAGAAATGTCAAATTACTTAAATGATCAGAAAAGAAGTTTTAGAGCAAAGTTAATGAAAAGATTGTGATGTGAATATCAGGATTTAACTGTGTGATTTTGAGTCAAACTCATTGACCCATGTTTCATGAGTAGTGATTCAACATGAATCCATCTCTCATGAGAATAAATGGAACACTTAACACTCATTGGATCTAGGTGATGCTCACAGGGGTGAAGCACCGGGACTTCCCGGGAGGTCACCCATCCCAGTACTACTCCAGCCTGAGCATACTTAACTACAGAGGAAACTTTGTAGTTAAGCACGCTCAGGCTGGAGTAGTACTGGGATGGGTGACCTCCCGGGAAGTCCCGGTGCTTCACCCCTGTGAGCATCACCTAGATCCAATGAGTGTTAAGTGTTCCATTTATTCTCATGAGAGATGGATTCATGTTGAATCACTACTCATGAAACATGGGTCAATGAGTTTGACTCAAAATCACACAGTTAAATCCTGATATTCACATCACAATTTGACTTGCTGTGGAAATTATCTCCTACTTATCTAATGAAAAGATAGCAGGTGATATAACACTAACACAAGTTGCATTAGCAACTAAGGTTGAGGATGTGAAGAAGGTACTTGAGAACATATTCTTGTTATACACTAAACTATGGAATCCCTCACTCTTTACGTCAAGAGACTAGAAGTCACATTTTGAGCTTGGAAAGTCAAATTACTTCATCAAGTGCCAAACTACCTATGAATCTAGCTCAGAGTGAGAAACATTTCATAACATTGCTTCAAACCCAAAGTCAGTTAGCTATATTGACAATAGATGAGGCTAATATAAAAGCCAAATTGACTAGAATTCAGGCAACTCTCACCCCCCATATGGAAATTTTTCACAAGGAATTGGGCTATGCTAAAACCCTACTAAAGAAAGACCCAAATATTTCTACCTTAGATGGTCTAGTTCACCTTGCTGCCAAGCTAGAAATCCAAATCAAGTCATTGGATGTAGCATGTGAGAACTGGGATATAGCTCTCATGATGATATTGGATGTCCATAAAAAAATTTTGGACAAACACACTATAAGTGTATATCCCATTGACATAAGTGTCAAAAAGGGGGAGAATAAGATAAAGGGGGAGAAATATCTTGTAAGAGAATAAAATTTTTGGAAAGATATAAGGAGAACAAGTGAAGGGAAGAAAAGCATAAAAAACATGAAGTCAAAGAGTATTAGATTTACTCAGCAAGAGTACCAAATTTTGGATACATAATATACATATCAACTTAGGGGGAGTTATCAAATTTTGAGGTATAAGAGTTATTACAAAATTTTGGCATTTTGAAATTTTTTATATAAGTTGAGGTAAGATATTTTATACTCTTGAGATTAAGGATGTTAATATATACCCAAGTATTTTTAACACTCATGTCAAAGGGGGAGATTGTTGATCTCAGATTGGTTTTGACAAATGTGTATCAACACACTTAAGATATTTACTTAGTTCATGCCAAACAAGTAGTACATGCTGAGAACAACATGTATATATTAGACCATGCTGAGTCATAATGAGTGTTGAGCCACTCATGTGTCAAGTCACTCAAGCTGTGCCAAGAAGACAGACTATGCCAAGTGATTTAGGTGCCAAGTAAATAGTGGATGGAAAGCAATATAAATGTCAAGTCATAGTATAAAGATTAGTGCATGCTGAGTGAAATATTTTTGACATATTTTTTTGTAAAGGCACAAACAACTATGTAAACTATTTTTGGGCCGACTTAAGGATGAATTACAATATTTTGGAGATAAGGACAAATCTCTAGTTGGATTCCTTATGCAATTACATGTAGCCAATTAGAAAATGGGAAGGATTAAGTAGAAAAATGGATGAATCTCAACCATAGATTCATACATAACCCTAAGTCACCAAACTATTTTTAAGGGTGGCAAACCCTAACTATCAATGTTACGAAGAGAGAAATTTACATGCAAAAACAAAGCATTCATGGTGATTTAGGAAATATGAAATAAGATAACATTACAGAATCGGTTAGAAAAAAATAGAGGAAAGAAAAATCATACAACAAAGAGACATTTGATCAAGAAGGATCAAAGATACATCTGTTTAGAGGTGATCTGTTATCAAGCAATCAACTTGATGCAGAGCTAACACAAAGGAAGCAAGAATCAAGCCCAACTCCAACACAACCTTCAATGTGCTCCCAAGGATTGAACAAAATATTTAGTCTACTTCCTCAAGTGAATACTCCTTCTTATAAACACTAAAAAAGGTTTCTAGACTCACCTTCCACAAGTAAGACTTAAAGCAATATGCACCCAACTCAAGCAAATATGACAACCTCCCTGAAAATAGACAAAATGAGGATTTTATTGTTCTACGCTTTTCCACCTCTAGCAAGGGCTTAGAAAAACTTAGTCTCAACACAAATAAGGTAAACCAAACCATTCGTTGTACCCCCAATAAACCACAACTCAACTTGCAATTTTACACCTAGTAGCCTATTAGGTCTCCTAAAACTAAATTTGACCAATAACTCTAAAACTCACCAAAGGACCTAGGAAATAAAATTCTAATTCAAGTACCCTTTTACAATTTCTAACAAACTCCAAAGTTTTAGAGACCAACTCCACTCTAGCATATCCCAACCAACACCAAGTACATAGGCCTAATTAGCCACTTTAGGCTTGGTTTTCAAGGAAAATGGTCAAGAATGGGTGCATGAAATCAAATATCCACTTCTAGGCTATTCTTCAAACTTAACAAGGGCACTTTGTTTTGATACCAATTCCTCAAACTCTTTACATCATTCTATCCACTCTAATCTCTCCAAAACAAGGTCAAATACATGTAGATATTTGACCTAGGGCTTCCTTACAAAATTCACCAACTTGTCCTCCTACTCCAAGACTACAAAAATCAGATAATATGCAAACCTAACTTGCCCCATACTAGAGAAGAAGGAAATCCATTGGTGGAGTCTCAAGTTAGGGGCATTTTAGCGACTAGACCCTCAAAACAAGGGTTTCATAGACCAGCAAGGAACATAATTTGATAACCTTTGCAAAAAAATGATAAAACCTTCAAATCAAAGCCAAAATCTTCTAAATAGGAAACTCCAACTTTTTAGTGCAGAAACTTCATCCTCCAATCAATGGATTCTGTACAACATGTGAAAAAGTAGCAAAAAGTGTTGGAACAATAGGAATTTTATTGATTTTTGGAAGCAAATACAACTGAAACTTCTATATTTTTCATTCCTTGAATGATCAAAGCCTATATAGGCTATTTACAATTGGTTAAACCAACCCTTAGATAGTTTTAGCCATTGGAAGTTATATTTTGAAAAGTTGTCAAGAAAATTGCAAAAATTGCCAAGCAACTTTTTTGCAATTTTGCAATTTTTCCGCTAAGACAAGTATTATTGAAAATATGTTTTCAAATGGACTCTACTAACTCCTAGGGACCTTATTAATGTTCCATACACCTAGACATGCCTAGAAAAAATAGAACTAACCAAAAATCCACTTATTGGACCAATTGATGCCCAAGGCTTATAGTTGCACCATGGGGGCTTGTGTCCATTACAAAGGTGAATGGTCATAGGGAGATGATTAGATCTATCCCTAGAACCTATTACATTATAAAAAGAAAGAGGATTAGGTGCTTTGCACCACAAGTACTAACTACAAGATCAAAGTTGAGACATTCTAATAGGGGATCAATCAAAATCTCTTAACTGAGTAGTCCGAACAGGCTGTATGAAATCCTCTAACAAGTTGCTTACTTAATTTTGAGTTAAATTCCTTTAACTAGGAACACTTCTAACAAGGTGTTGAAATCCTCTAACAAGGTGAGACCTAATAGTATTTGTAAGCCTTTAATCGAACAAACCTTTCATAGGGTAGATCATGTCTCATGATCAAAATATTGTAACCTTCATTGGATACACTTTATTACTATAGTAGTGAAGATTTGTTAGTGTCATCCCCACCCTGGTTTTACCTTCTCATTGGAGGGTTTCTGGGTAATCATATCTGGTGTCATATGTGTGTGATTGCTTATAGGTTTACATGTTATTTTAGTTTATTCATTGAATGCATGAGATGTATGTGTGGTGAAATTTTTATGGGTCCAAGTTTAAACTATTGATTCACCCCCCCACCCAAGAAGTTTAGGTTTCTTATTGTAATTCCAACATATTCATCTATTTCTTAGCTAGTTTGGTTTCTTAGATAAGGATGATATTAACTCTAGTCTACAAGATATGATATTTTACAAGATTTTATTTGTTAGGGGCATTAAGGCCCGAAACATTCCAAGTTAAAATATGCATGATATTATGGGAAGGATCTTTTTCCTCCTAGAATAAAATAAATCCATTACTTTTAATTTCCCATGGGCTACTCCATTTCTAGATCTAAGCTCCTGAATAGATTTGCAACCATATTTCATTAAGGATTTGGAACAATATGAGTTGGCTTGGCTTAGCTGGTGGAAGGAAAGCCCTAGATAATTATGCTCCCTATCTGACACTATATCTTGATAGATAAGAAAATCATCCCATCATCTAGACCTAGGGGCAATCCTCCACACGCTCCTCATTATTTTTAAGAATCAAATGGATAAGAATTATTTTTTTCTTATAAGTTATTCTTCATCACTTATTTCATGTAAAAATTAGTTCATGAGATCATCAACCACCATATTATTCAAGCCTTCTACTAAAATATTAACCCTCTTTCAACTTGGCTTGGAGTCTCCATGGTTTCCTCCCATGGAGGAATTCCAATGTCAGTTTGATTAGCTATGTTAATATTTAATGTACCCTATTCATAGTTGAAACCATGATCAACTTGATCCTTTATCAAGTAGATTTGTACTAAAGCTATATTGGTATTAAAAGGAGAGGATTCTTCCTCTACTGGTTTCTCTATCCTAACAATTATGGATCAGGGATAGGGGGATACGTATTATCCACTTCTCATTCTTCAGCAATATAAAAATGGAAATGGCTCTTCCCAAAAGGGACCCTCAAAAAATCTAGGTTTGATAAAAATGGTTTTACTAATGTTAATTTCTAGTGGTTTAAAATTTAATATGTTACCATTCATATTAGCAATAATAATTGGACTCAAGCACTTAAGATCAGTTTCTACAAATCCTAAAAAATATTGAAGAGTATTGCTTATAAGTTTAAGAGTTTCCTTAACAATTAGCTTGATTAGGAGATTTATAAATATTATTGTACAATCTAGTTTGGAATCTCATGCATTACTTGGATAAAAAAGGGTTCAACTTTGAAGGGATAGCCATTAAAAACTAGAGTTTCCCCTTTAAGAAGAATATTTTTTAAATCTAAAATTGTCACAAGCAATGTAAAGAAACTCATTTTTCATAAGTTCTAAGTCTATGTGATTTCCTAAGAGATTTTTAATCCATTCAACTATAGCATCTATATCCATACTTGAGCCAATCCATTAACAAAAAATCCAAATTAATGGCATTGGTGCTAGATGTATTTCACTGAATGACTTGTCAAATTCAAATCAAGGTGATCATCTACCTTGATCCCAAGTTTTTTACTTTTAGAATTTTCCAAATCTCAAAATGGAGGATGCATTGTTATCAACTTCTTGGAAGTCTATTGTTCACTCGAGAGAATGAAAAAATAATTTAAGTTTGGTATTATTTTTGCCTCAATTCTTACGAGGAACCTTTGCATAGGGTTTCAGGTTCCTTTTTCCTATAATATTGATCTTCTAGCATCATATTTGTATTATCAATGAGATCAAACTACCATCCATTCTCGTTGATCATCCTTCATGATAGTTTGAGGGTTGAGGGCCTAGAGGAAGTGTACTGCATATCATGATCTCCAAAAGACATGGAACTATAAAAGATATCTATTTCATTCTTAATGAAGGTTAAACACTATATTTTTTGGATAATAAATGTACTTCATATTTTTCCATTTTTGTGTAACTCTTTGCCTAGGAAATTTCAAAATACAGTTTCATTCATAGTTTACCAAATTTTCTCGAATATAGACCCTGCAGCAAGAGTAGAGGTTATAAGAAGGGTTTTGTCTTATGCATCTAATAATAATTTCAAATTCTATTAGATGGACATTAAGTTAGCTTTCTTGAATGATGAATTTGAGGAAGAAGTCTGCATTGAACTTCTTGGTGGATTTCTATTAACTAAAGAAAAAGACATAGTATGAAAGTCAAAGAGAACATTGTATGGATTAAAGAAAGAACCTACATCCTAGTATGATGGATTGGATTAAAAATGATTGATTTCAAGTTTTAAGGTAATGTAGATAGTAACATGTATTCAAGATCTAATTATGCTAGATTATTAGTCACTCAAGTATTTTTCTATGATATCATTTTTTGTGTTAATGATGAGGCAAGTAAGAAGTTTTTTGGTGAAATGAAAGTTGAATTTAAGATGTCTTTGATTGGTAAGATGAAAAAATTTATGGGATTACAATTAAAATAGACTAAAGATAAAATTATCATATCTCACTCTAAGTATCCTAAAGATTTATTGGTAAGATTTGGTATGAAAAATTGTAATCATATTGGAATGCCTATGGTAATTGGAATCAAATTGTCTAACAAAGATGATTCACCTAATGCTATGAAAACAATGTACAAATATATGATTGGTGGCTTACAATATTTGACTCATACAAGACTAGATATTGCTATTCTTGTTAAAATTGTAGCAAGATATCAAGAAGATGCTAAAGAAACACACTTTTCAATAATAAAGAGAATTTTTAGATATTTAAAAGGAACATTGAAATTTGGCTTATGATATAAAAAATATATTAATTTCATATTGTATGCATATACTAATGCTCTTTGGGAAAGAAATGCATGTGAAAGAAAGAGTACAAGTGGACAAGTATTCTATCTTGGTGGAAGGTTAGTATCTTGTCCTATTAAGAAAAAAATTGTATTTCTTGGTCCACAAAAAATGCAAAATATGTTACAATAAAAAATATTATAATTGGATAATGCAGAAGAATAAAATAATGAAGTATATTGATATTCCTTTTTCTAAAACTACTATCATGCATTATGACAATAGAAATATATTTTTTGCTTAAGTGAAAATAGGTTTTGAAGGGACCCTAAAATCTAATTACAAAATAAAACTGAAGATGTATATCATTAAATTATAATAAGTAGAACATGACCAAACACAAAATAGGAGAGCACCAAAAAAAATCCAGATGATGAGACAACAACAAAATAGGTTGTTGAGGAAGAGGGTTGCCAGATGGAAACCAAGAAGGATGATAAAATGATGCTTACTACACACAAGAAATATACTATTGTTCCAACCTAGATGATTGATAATGAGGAAAATTATTTTTATTGGGACACAAAATCCTAAGTCAAAAGAGGCTACACTGGAAGAGACCCACATTGATTTTGGCCACCATGAGCTGAAGATTGTGAATGAGGAGACTAGGGTGAAGAATTTGAGTGGAAGGCTTTTGTTTCTTGAAAAAGCTAAAATAAAGGTAGATGTGGCTCTGCAAGTTGATACATGGCTCTATAATGAAATCATTTCATTAAAAATGTTAAAGAGTTATAGAATAATATGGTTTTGGAAAGAAACAAAAGAAATGAGCTTGAAGGGAAAATCAAGAATATTCATGAGAAATTGATGACCTATGAAGCTAGCCTAAGTAAAATGGTCAAGGATAGTGAACAAAAAATGGACATGATAACTAATAGTTTATGTATGGTGGTGGTTAGTTTGGGTAGCATAAGCAATGACAAAATTAACTCTCCTATGCATGCTAAGATGACTGGTGGTCCTAAAAGGACAAGACAGAGTACTAAAAGGGCCATTCAATCTGCCCCCATCTCCATTATTGAGGATCTCCTTCAAGGGATTGTTGATACTACCAAAGATTTGACTAAGGTTATCGAGGATCTCCTATATTAGGGTTTTATAAATTTTTGTTTTTTGGTTGTTATTGCTTGTCTGAGTTTTTGGTTCTGGCTCTATACCTTTGTCTTGGTAGTCCTTTATTGTTATTTTACTTTCTAAATTTTTTTTTGCTAGAATGCTACTTATAGGTTTTAGCTCCTTGTAAAACCTAATTTTTTATAATGTTCTCATTATAGGTTCTTGGTCCTTGTAAAATTTACTAGTCTCTTTACCATTGATCTTTTATTTTTGTATGGCGTTTTAGGTCCCCTCAAAACCTTTTTTAACCTTAATCCAAAATAAAAGGGCCAAGCCTAGAAATCAACACAACACAAGGAACAATAAGAGAAAAGATATGAGCATTCGAGTTAGAGAGACACAAATAAAAATTACATGATATATGAAAATATAAATAATATAAAAAATGGATAAAGTAGACATGAGCAAATAGAATATGCAAAGATTTAATATGGTTCACTCAATCCATGGGTTATGTCCACTAAACAATAAGTCCAATATTATTATCCACTAATTTTAACCTGATTATAATCTATAGTCCCTTGCAACTCAATACCACTATAAGAAGCTACAAAAATCATCATACATTATAAAATTCCTAATCCTAAACCATTTTACACAAGACTTATGCCTCATATAAAATTAGGGCTAGAATATGTCATCCAATAGAAAAAAACTCCACACTTTTTATAATAGTAAATTCACTTAATGGATTTCCAATAGTGGCATGTTGTGATGGTTAAGTTGTTATGTTGTTATCCTTGCCATCAAGGTTCAAATCTCATGGGGATGAGGTCCCCCGTTTGTGGCCTCACTGGTTCATAGCTCCAGGTCAAAGCATTTACCCCTCTTTTAAAAAAAAATTCACTTGATGGATTGAGGACATTATCCCTCAATCCCTCCTTATGTTATGATAGGGAGCACACCGAGGGTGTGGTCCTAGGACCCCGCCTTGGGTGCTACCACTAAACCTTACAAGGGGCATTGTCCCTTGACCCCTATCATAGGAGTACTTTCCCCAAACCCCCATAGGAAAAACTAGGGGGAAACTATTCTACAAAAAGGGGGAAAAAATAACATATGACTCTAATTAAGCTCCATCTAACAACAACAAGCACACCAACACATAGCTAACTTAGACAATTCAACAACTTGAAAACCTACTATTTGAGCTTCATAGAGTAAAGTATTAATTTAATTGTACTAATTAAATAAAATTTACTACCTTCTTAAGATTTCATTTTCATGCATTTTCATTCATCAAATTTAATAATTATATTAATCATTAAAAGCTTTTACCTCTTAGGAATTCCATTTTAGGTTTTTGATCTCCTTTGATAAGGATTGACCTATTGTATACTTTTATTGGTCTTTTCATCCAATAATATAATCTTGCATATTTTTAAAGAAAAATCCTTGTCTTTTTTCTATTTACCTATCTATGAGAGGTTCTTGCATGCAGGTGTTCTTTAGGGTTATGTGAATTTGCACTACTCAAATTCTACATGGTATTAGAGCTATATTTTTTGCAACTTTTTTTATTTTAAAGAAAACATAGAAAGGGTTTGTGTGAGTTAGATACGTGATTCTTCTATTTATTTATATTGCAATTAGGGGGTCATTATTTTTTAGAGTAGTTTGGACTCAAGTAGACCTCTCCGTTGAGCTCGTGATACCCAAAAACCTTTCTTTTGATATAACACATCTTATTTGGATGTATTTCACTTGGAGAGAAAAAAATTTCCCACCAAGTTGTATGACCTCTTGTAAGAAAATAAAAGTGATTTAAAAAAAACTAACAAAAATTAAATATTTTATTTATAATAGCATAGATGGTTATAAAATTTGTGCCACCACTTGGAGAGGAGCGACCATTGTAGAGCCATCGGGTGTCCATCACACTATCATTGTGGGGTCGCCTCTTTGCTTGTGAATCTACTCTACCCAAGTGTTATAGTCACAACACCATCCCTCTTCATCCCCCTATGCATGGTCACATGGTTCCCATGGGTATAATTCTTTATCCCCTAAAGGGGTTTTTTGGTGTTGTTTTCCCTAAAAGGGGCACTATTGGTTTCTTTGTGATATCTTGAGCATATGGTATCAAAATCAGGCAAACAAGATACTATCAAAAAGATAATTTTGATCCTAACCTATTTATGGAGGTTATTCTAGCATTATCTTCAATATTGCTAACTTATTTTTTTATTGAAGCCAGATGATCTTTTTTGCATTTTAGGAGGCATAATTTTATTAAATTAGCTCATTTTTTGAATCTGAGAAAAGCATTAGTGATGAAGTAGCATCTTGGGTTGTCTTTCTATCCTTCTCACCTTTGTGTAGTTCACCTATTAATAGCAAGTTGCACTTATTGTCGAGATCTTGTGGTTGTCGAGCTATAATTGTTGCAAAGTTTAGTATTGACTAAGTTGCTAAGTATCGATTGAGTTCTTGGGTGACTGGGTTCTATTGTTGCCAACTTCATTCATGTGCCAAGTGAACCAAATGTTTGTTGATCCTCAGTTCCTTCTTTGACCAAGTTTATTTGTGATTGGTTCTTAGTATGAGCTGACTTGTGTTAGAATATACAATCCATTGATATAACTAAGAGGGGTGGTGGATGAATCAATTATCCAACTATTATCATAATTATCAACCTTAAACTAACTTAACCATATTAGCAATACAAATTGAAACCACAAAAAGAAACTCATACAAAATAACACTAGATATGTTAACTAGGTACAAATTCTTGGTCAAAGGAAAAACCCCAGTGGGTTTGGTACCCACAAGATGATATACTAAAATAAATGTTCCTTGTTAGAGGATGGACCTTGTTAGGAGTCTATGAATACATTCAATACATATAGGCCCATGTTAGGAGACTTTGAATCCCTATTAAGAGATTCCAACCCTATTAGGAGTTGTGGAAGACACCTAGACCAACTACCCAAACAACTTCAAGGGCAAGACCAATGAACCCACTACCCAAATGATCTCTATATTATTCCTTGCAGAATAATAGATTTGTACTATATTTTCCCTTCCTCTTTCTTTATCCTATCAACCAAACTTTTTCTCTTTATGACCCTATAACCAAATCACAAATCTTGCATCCAATAATCCCTTGGATCTCTTACTTGCATTCACCAAACACTCTGCTCCTTTTTTCACTTCTTGAAAATAATGGATACACATTAAAATCAAGGAAAACATATTTCATTTGTACCATATCTTCATAATAATTTCTTGATTCGGCCTTGAGGCTTTCCCAATTAATTATAATAAGATAATTAATTAATTACAATTATAATAACACTATTAGCTCACAATCTATACAAAACTTCACATGTGCAATATTGGGGCTTGCACACTCATTGACATCACCAATAGACTATCCTCTATCACTACTCAATTTCACATCTCTTCATTACATCTCAGATGTAAGATAGATAACAAACATCAAGAATTATTTTCCTAATAATTTTTCTCTGAAGTGTTCTCTGTAGATTAGGCAATACTTTTGTATGACTTTGACTTAGAATTTTTGCATTCAACCACGTCATTAGGAAATATTTTAGAACATGTCCATGGCTATGCATAACCAAAAAACCAAACTGTGAGGCCTCACCCAATCCGTCATAGTACCAATGAGATAATTATATTACGATGATTTTAATCCTATGTATTGATACACTTCTGAGACTATAGGGTTATGTTATTTTGATATCTGCATTTTGATGATCCATAATTACTTCTACATATTATGACCTAATTGATGCATTTAATGATTATATTCATGTTTTAAGCTATTGACATTTCTTTAATAGAAATTGAATGGTAGAAATGCTTGTAATGTAAGAATGTAATGTTTAAGTGGAAATTAGAGTTAAAAGATTTTAAAAATTATGCATTCAGACCTAACCCGCATACCTAGGGATTCAATAGTTGTGGATTCAACATCTTTTCGCAATGATAAAAATAGACTATGAAGCTATTTAGAATATTTAATTGACCATGTTATGATAAGTAAAGTTTGATGTTATAGTATTTTGAGCATTTTACATGGAAATTATTAGAAAAAGTAATTTAATTAAAAAGAATGAAGTATGGAACTCAAACGCCGAATGTGATATGTAAGTTTTGATATTTTAATATTTTTAAGGTTATATAAAATGATTAAGAAAGGGAAAGTTAATTTCAGATGATGAAATATATGCAAGTCTAATGTTGAATGAGATAATGATTATTTCACTTATGTACTTATTGTTTACATGATTTTCTTGGACTACTGATGCTTGAGTTTGGTGTGCAAGAATTTGACCATGGGTTTAAAGGGGAATTAAGGCTCAAACTACTACAAACATGACATAGCCAAGGTTGAATAAGTGGAAAAGATTCAAACCTCATTGTAATGTCTTTTATTTCATAAATGTGAGTTGTATTGTGTGTGTAGTAGCCTAGTTCATGCATTATTGTAAACAAGTCATTTTAACATAATGTGATATTTTGTGTGTGTCACTTGGCACTTGTGTTGTCCATGTGGAGATGCCATGTCATTCAGAGTTTGTCAAGAAGTAACCTAACCTAAACCTAACCCAAATGAAGAACCCAAGTTAACTTCACATAGAAAAATGTCATGAGGAGTCTCAATCAAAGGAAATTTGAATTTTGACTTGGCTAGGGTTTTTAGGGGTCATTAGGTGGTCCCAAAGTGTCTTTTATGTGAGAATAAGTTATCCATATAATATTACAATAAGTTAGGGGCCTAATTTTGATCATGTGAGTGCCTAGAAAGCCTAGAGGGCCCTTTTACCCATGCATTCTTCCATCAATTCGAATTTGGAGTTGTCATATCTATCTTCTCTCATGTTTTCCACTAAGTCAAAAATAGAAAAGTTAGAGGAGACAAGTTTGTAAGAAGTAGTGGCTTAGTGTTTTTGCTAAAATAAGTTAGTGGGGAGGCTTTATTAGAGAGTCTTGGCCAAACTAGGGGTGTCTACCCACTTTCTAATTTTAGAGACAGTTAGGTTGTGGAGGGAGATTAATGGAGCTCTTCTACAACTATCCTTACCCTAGCTTGGACCAAGTTTGGTGACTTAAACATGTTCTTTGATTCCTTTTCTTTAGTATGGATAATAAAATTTGTAAGTGTGAAAAGTTATCAATGGAGTATGCATTGCATTGTCAATCTTGTGTTATGAGCTTGTCATTGTGTTGGGAAGAAGTGAATGTGTTTTGTGCTTTTGGAGATCCTTTCTTGGTTTTATTTTGTTGTTGTTCTTCATTTTTTGTTATTTTTGTTTCTTTTTTGAATGTGAGTGTTGATTGTGATTATGGGTGTGAAGGCTTCACTCACCCTTGGGAGGGCAGAGAAGCCTTGGGTGAAGGGCATAAGTTGGGCTTGACATTGCAGGTGAGAAAGAAAATTTTGTTTTTACCTCATGATGAGGTTGTTATTATCATGGAGCATGGGCTCCATCATGGCCATGAATCTTGTTGTTTGGGAGGTACAAGGAGGTTTGGTGGATGAGGAGAAGATGGTTATTTTGAAGGCCTTTAGAGGCAATGTAGTGGCAATATTTTTTTTATGTTGTGGTGGCCTTGAGAGGAAAAATGCATTGGCAATATGATATTTATGATGTTAAAATTTTTCCTCCTTAAAGAGCCCACCTTCACCCAATGTTTTATGATTCCAATGGTGAATCATTGTGCAAGCCATGGAAGGGTGTTGATTATTTTTTGTGTTGTGTCTTCATGCAAAATTTTGTGATGTATGTAACCTGGGTCAAGCCTTGTTTCCCTAGCGCGGGGGTGGTCTCTTTGAGACCTATGGTTGGGTGGAAAGCACCCATGGTCCTTGTTGTCTATTTTTGATGTATTTTCAGATTTTGTGCTCAAGGGAGCAATGGAAACAAGCTTGGAATAACCATCTTATGGAAATTGCTTGAAGACAAAACTTGTCATTTTGTTGTAATGGAGAACTCTCCGTTTTGTTCATGTGGTTGCAATGAATGATTACATAAGGGACATGTCATTTGTTTGGAAGGAGATATTGTTTTTTTTTTTTGGCATCAAATATTGTATTTGTAAAAGTATAGTTCTTGTTCCTTTTGTTTTGTGTATTGAGCTATAAAAGAAAATCTCCATTTGTACCACTGTGATGTATGGGTCATGGGCAGAGAAAATAATTTTGGAAGTTCTCTTAACTAAATGCATTATAAGACTCTATCTTTATGTGCTTTATTGGAATAGAAGGAGTTGACTATCTTCTCTGTCATATATGAGATAGTTTCATGATAAGAAATAGTCATAATTATATCTTAGAATAATAAATTGAAGATGCATTCGATTGTGATTATCCATATAAAAAGCTAGAATTCTCACTAAGGTTTCATTATAATGAATACATTGGTAAATTTTGTAAGGGAACTTGTTCAAATGCAAGCTATAAAGTTGATGTAATAGATTAAGACAATAGTATGGAAAAGTCCTTTGGATCCTAGATTTATTTACTCATTGTTTCAAGTGAAGTCTTAGTGTGTATAACATTGGAAACATTCCATGAAATTATTTTAGATAATTTTTCAATAGTAGATAATGTCATCAAGATCAAGCGAATACCTTCTTTAAAATATGCCAGTTGATGTATGAAATGTGATGACTAAAGTGTGCTCATATCATGGTTGATAATGTAGATGATTTCAACAGAGTGATTTAGTTCAATATAGAAAAGTTTCATTGTATAAAGGAAAGATTGAATTAATAGGTTTCATGGTATATCTTGTTCATTTTTTAAAAGAAAGGACTTTAAATCTATTGATAATAAGTGACAAAACATGTGGAAAGACGTCAAGATCATCTTTCAATAGGTTGCTTTGAAATGATTATTGAAATGCATTAATTAAAGTGTTAGTCCTCCATTAAATTTAACACTAAAGTGAGAATTCATGTATATAATATTCCCATTTGAACAAAATCAGATAGGTGAAAAACAATGTAGGAAAGCATAATTGAACTCAAACAAATGGTTAGGAGAGTGTAATTCACTCTCTGGAAAATGTATGGAGAAGGGACAAAAATTCACTCTCCAATTACAGACCAATATAATAATCACAAAGATCTATTCTTAGCCTAGGAGACTAAAATATAGGAAGTACTTATAATATAACCCAAATAAAATAAAATAAATTCAAACAGGGCTAAGCCATAGATTAATTTTGAATGACCCTCTACTGATAAAAATAATAATAGTAAAGGTTTATAAGAGACCCGTGACCTAGAGGAGTCACATCTAAAGAAAACAAATAAAATATATTAACTACCCTATTTACCCACTTTGTTATTTTCATTCCTATATTAACCAAGTTAAAAATTGGGGCCCCATGCATTAGGCATCAAATCCTAAGGATATAAGTAAAAAGGCTACTAGATGAGTCATACTTTAGTGAGGGGCAATGGGGTCCCACCTAAATCTGCCACCATGACTTTTCCAATACTCAAGCACTTGACAGGTGATCTGTACTTCACTAGGATAAAGTCAAATCAGAAAAATAAACACCATAAATGAGTTAATCTCTTTCACCCAAGCAAATTCCATGAGCTGCAGAACCTAGGTGCAATCACAAGGAGGGGACATAAAAAGTCTATTTAAACATATGGCAATTTATAAACTCAAGTGACTTTCCTTCCTTGAGCAGCACATAGACACAGGGAAGAAGGGAATATACCTTGGGAAGAGAGGCCCATTCCAAGAAAAAGATGTATCTTTCTAGGTGCCAAGTGGTGTGAAAGATTAAGTTTTAAAAAAAAGACAAGACATTTCATAACAAGCAATTTTAGACTTGTCACCCCCAACAAATATCTTCGAGGAAATGCCAAAAGGGGACATGCTTTAGAGGGAGCCTCCTAATATCTAAATATTCTTTGTACTACTACAAAATGATACTCATTAGGATTAGCTTGAAATCTAGCTACAATCCCAACTACATTTTCTATATCTAGTTTGGTGTGAGTCATATACTGCAAACCTCCAATCATTAATCATACTTCTTTTGCTATACTGTAGGTGTCTCATCTTTACTGGATAACTTGTGACTAGTTATCATAGGTGTACCAATAGGTTTATTAAGTTTCCAAATCAAACCTTTTCAAAAAATCATTTGAGCACTTATCTTGTGAAATGAAAATATCATCACTATTTTGCACAATCTATAATCCTAGGAAAAACTTCATTTCTCCTATCATGCTAATGTCAAACTCATTCTTCATCTCTTCAGAAAACTTATCACTTTCTTCATCATTACCTCCAAAAATAATGTCATCAACCAATAGTACAATAATTTACAAACCATTCTTAACTTCTTTCAAATATAGGTTATTGTTTGTTGTACCTTTAACAAATCCAAGCTTTTCGTAATAACTATCCGACCTTGCATAACAAGTTCTTGGTGCTTTCTTTAGATCATATAGAGCTTTCTTTAGTCTACATACCATGTATTTTTCTTCTTATAAAGGAAAACCTTCAAGCTTCTCAATAAATACCTCTTCTTCAAGTTCTCCATTCAGAAAGGTTGATTTAACATCCATCTGATAAACCATGAACTTTTTATTTGCTACATAAGCTAGGAACGTCCTTACTACTTCCATTTTGGCTAAAAGTCCATATGTTTCCTCATAGTATATGTCTTCTTGCTATGAATATCCCTTGCATACAAGTCTAGCCTTTTTCCTCACAACTTCACCTTGCTCATTCATCTTGTTTGATATAATTCTACTAGGAGTTCTCAACTCAATTGTTTCTTCTACTCTAGGCTTAGATCTCTTCTATTCAAACTAATTCCCATTCTGAAAATCATTGTTAGTCTCAATTATAACTTCCACATTCTCATCATTAGCCTTTGGATCAACAATAGTTAACAAAGCTATCCCTTCAACTACTTCCTCTTTCTTAACCAATTTAGGCTCATTATCTATATCATCACATTCATTCAAGAAACTTTCCATACTTTCTTTAAATTCTCTATTTTCATTAGAAAGTGAACTCTTTCTATATTTTCTTACTCTCTTAGGAAATCTAGATGGAAAATGACCAAAATCTTTACATGTCCAATAAGTAAAAATTTCCATACCTTCTAGCTCTCTTTTCATGTGTAGATCAATACCTTCTTTGATTTTCTCATCTTCTTCAGATCTGGATCTATCTTTACTTGTGCTTCTATTCCTTTGTATGCAACAAAAGGAATCTAGATATGAAAAATTAATGATCTCTTTTTTATGCAAATCTAAAAAGTCACCAAGAATGTCCATCTTCTAGGTGTCAAAAATTCATCTATTTGACTTAGGACTATCTTTTTTGAAATTGTTTTTCATTGATATCCTAAAGTTGTTAAGCTTATCCTTCAAGGACCTAATGCTTTGATACCAATTGTTAGAATATATAGTCTACTAATATAATTGAGATGAGGGGTAAATTATTTATCCAACTATTGTCACAATTATCAACCTTAAACCAACTTAACCATGTGAGAAATATAAACCAAAACCATAATAGAATACTCATACACAATAATACCAGATATGTTAACTAGGAAAACTATTGATTAGAGGGAAAACCCTGGTGGGGATGGTACCCACAAGATGATGTACTAATAGAAATGTTCCTTAATAGAGTGTGGACCTTGTTAGGAGTCTACTTATACATTCAATACATGTGAGTCTATGCTAGGAAACTTTGAATCCCTGTTAGGAGATTCCAACCTTGTTAGGAGTGGTGCCAACCCTACTAGGAGTTGTGAAAGATAGTTGGACCCACTTCCCAAATAGCTTCAAAGGAAAGACTAATGAACCCACTATCCAAATAATTTATATATTATTCCTTGCAAAATAATAGATTTTTACTATACTATTCCTTCCTCTTTCTCTGTCTTATCAACTAGACTTCTTCTCCTTTTGTTCTTGTAACCATATAATTTTTTTTGCATCCAATAATCCCTTGGATCACTTACTCACATTCATCAAATACTCTACTCCTTTTCACACTTTGCACTTCTTAAAAATAATGGATACATCTTACAATCAAGGAAAACATCTTTCCTTTATAACATATCTTCATAACAGTTCCTTGAGTCAGCCTTGAGGCTTTTCCAATTAATTCTAATAATATAATTAATTAATTACAATAATTAATAGCACTATCAACTCATATTCTATACAAAACTTCACACATACAATACTAGGGATTGCACATTCACTAATATCACCAACAGACTATCCTTTGTCACTACCCAATTTTGTATCTATTCATTAAATCTTAGATGTAATATAGCTACCAAACATCAAGAATTGATTTTCTAATACTCTATCTCTAAACTACTCTTTATAAATTAGGTACAACTTCTGTATGACTTCGACTTAGAGTCTACACACTCAACCACATCATTAGGACATATTATAGAACATGTCCATGATTGTGCATCACTAGAAAATCAAACCTTTATCCATACCATTAAGATCTTTGTCTTCTACACAACTAGTCTTTACAAAAAATGTACTATGTTGACATCAATGACAAAAATAGTCATGAATGCAACATTCAGTACTATACAATGCTTAGGATAATCCCCCAATGTAGTATCATCAACATTGATGCTAACAACTTGTGTATTTAATTTGGATCATTAATTTAATGCAAGGATCTTGTTTTGGGATGTGTGTAGACCATTATGAGGTCAACCATCTATTATATAGTAATCTAGAATCTTTTTTAAGTCATTTTTCTAGTATAAGTAGGGGTGGCTAGGGTGAGGATTAAGATGATGATGAGGATGTGGAGAATGATGATGATATAGGTTGTTGGAGCTTGATAAAGTATTATGGATATAATATGGTGAATTAAATTTTATGTACTTTTGATTATTACATTGACTATAACCTGAACAACCTCATGGTTGGGCATATTTTTCTATTTTTTAATAATTACACTAGTGTGGATGCCTACAATATGGACCTATGTTCTCCTTGTCTTACTGAATTGTTTTTTTTTTCATGTATAACTCTAAGTAGAAGATGATAATAGGTTTGAGTTGAGTTGATTCCATTTGAACCTTCCTTCATCTTACATCATGTGGTATCAAAGCTTCATATTCATCCTTGAGGAGATTGGATCATGTAAAACCCTAGTTGAATCTAATTATAGCATCAAAGATATGTAGATTTGATCAATAACTTGCAAAGAGTTATGATCTTGCAAGAACCTAATTGTTAAAATAGTTTGAGGTAGAGGAAATGTTGATGATACCATAATAGACATGTTAAGATAGATCTCACCAAGATTATATGCTATGGAGAGAACCCAGAGGAGAGGAGCACATCTTGATGATGTGAGTGGTGATGAAGTATTGACACCAAATCCTAATCCAAATCTTGAAGAAGATCAAGAAGAGGAAATATTGTTGCCTATATTGACTAGGGCACATTCAAATCCTATTGTGGAAGTTGTTCCTTATGATGGAAAGTTAGATATCAATGTTGTGTTGGATTGGATCTTTGATATGGAGAAGTTCTTTGAGTTTGAAGGAACTCCTAATAATAGGAAAATGAAAATTGAAGCTACTAGGTTGAAAGGCCATGCCTCACTATGGTGGGAGAATTTTTAGAGTGATAGACAAAGAAGTGGGAAAGAGAAGATTAGAACTTGGTTAAAAATGGTAGGTAAGGTAAAAATTAGTTTCTTCCTACTAATTACAAAGTTAATTTGTTGAGAAAAATGTAGAACCTGGGACAAAAGGACATGACTATGAAAGAGTATATTGAGGAATTATATAAGTTGGACATTAGATATGGACATGTGGATGATGAGGTGGGGAAAATTTCTAGGTGATGGGATCCTAAATTAGCCATCTTTTTCACCATTTTTATCCTCTTTCTAAGACATTTGATTTCACATAAATATATATTTATGGTTTAAGTATATGAACTTATGGTTTCTATGTATATGATTATTTTTTTATGAGCATAAGATGGAATTTGGATATCTCTAAGGACCTAAAATCTACCTAATTTCATGGACAAGAATATAGTTATATATGTTAATATATGCTTTATCTCCTAAGCTATGTTTTGGGTATTTATCTCCTATAGCTGTAGGTTTGTAAGAGTGATCATTAGGACTAACATATTTTCCTAATATTAATGATATGGCTATGTTTTTGTGTGTGTGTGTGTGTGTGTGTGTGTGTGTGTGTGTGTGTGTGTGTGTGTGTGTGTGTGTATACGTATGTACGTATGTACATAAAAGAGTTGCTAACTCCTATATTATCAAAATAAAAACTCAGATGAGTATGCATACTCCTAGGTGACTAACTAATAAATAATAAAATAATGCATAACCTAAGGAAACTTAAGTAAAGTGTAACTAGTGAATACTTATTTACACGAGCATGGTTCTCACTTGGCTTGCTTAGGGCATTACTAAAAAATGGCAAAACTTTCTTTATAGGGCCCAAAATCTTGCATTATCATAGTACACTGAGTCACTTCACACATTCCAAGGTACCATACAGATGCTATGGTGGAAAGGTGATTTATGACCCCATTTTCACAAATTGCCTAGTTAAGGACAACACCAATGAATGAAAAGGAATGAAATGATTCTACAACCTATCTAATCACACATAGCACTAGTTAATATGATCTATAAATACATGAACAAGGTGGAACATGGAATTCAATCCATCCAATATCCTCAAGAAGGGAAAATCCCTTGTTGTGGTAAAATTAACATTGAAATATGCTTGCTCATTACACAAAATTCTTCCACAATGCCATCCAACCCTTGTGTCAAGTTGACGGGGGCCTTATATAGGTCTATCATACCTAATCCAACCACTTAGAGATGCTAACACAACCATCTAATTGAAGTTTCATGTTTTGCAAGAAAAGTTGTCATGACAATTGTTGCAATTTTTTATAATTGTCAAGCAACTTTACAATTTTTGTCCTATTTAGGTCAAACTTGGTTCAAGCCCCATGAAACTCTAACAAGTGCCTAGATATATCACTTATGACATGAAAATATCATTCTACCCCTTAGTTGACTAATATAGCCCTCTAGATGCACAACTACCAATCTTAGCAATGAAAATAATTTGAAGTTCACTCAGCAACTTTCGGTGACTAGTTAACAATGAAGACCCAATTAGAACTCCTAATGGCTAAGTTATACTCTAGGACTCTCTATCCCTATAGGATTGGATAAGACCAATACAAGCCAAAACTCAACTTGGAACCCTAGATTGTTAGATATCCTTACCTAGTTGCTACTGCACCATAAGTTATGACTTCTACAATTAGTATGAGGTATTTCATGATCATTTGAACCTCTGGTTAAGAGCACATATGATTTAGAGATCATATTTGTGTGTACCAAAGAAAAAAAGTTTACAATAATTAAAAAAAACATTTTATGAATTGTGTACTTGTGTAATTAATGTAGAGATTGATTTGGTAAGATTTAAATGATGTTACTGAGATCTTGTGTATCATTTGAGCATGCAAAGAGTAAAGGAGAAATAAAGAGTGACTTGATAGTGAATTGAAGGTGAATTGAAGTGCTATGAATTGAGTTTAGAATTTAATTGTTGAAATGGATAATTCTTTGATTCATAATTTTGAGGAAGAAGGAAGACCTAAGTTGAAAATCAATCCATTGAAACCCTTAGAGGATGATCCCATAGTCATGCTTTCTAAAGTTCTAGAAAGAGTCATTCACTAGGAAGATGTAAGTTGTAGCTACACTAGAAGGAAATTTGAAAGGAACATGTTTCCAAGGAATTCAACCTAATCTATAACTAGGATATGAGTTTTAAGCAAGAGTTTGAACATTTAAAGAATACTAACCTAGTGAAATTTTTGTTTTATTATTAATTTTGGCAGTGAAGAATGAACTAAGGTTATACTTAGCAGGATTCATGCTGGGAAGTTTTCTTAGGGGATAATTTAATAGAAATTTTAGCTAACCTAATTCATGGAGTTAATAGTTTATGCAATGAAGGCAGTATACCTATTAATGATAAGAAAGTTAAGAAGAAAAACAAAAAATTAGTCTATAATGGAAGAGGAATATTGATAAGAAAAATTAAACAAGATTATTTAAGATTTATGAGTAGAATCATTGCAGCTAAGATATGTTCTAGCTCACAATGTGGTGACATGGTAGCTAAATTCGTACATGCAACCTATAAAGTTTGCATTGAGAAAGAAAAAGTTCAGTGAAATTCCAAGAGTGTGGTTGGTTGAGAATCTTGAAAGGATCAAGTGTTGAAAACTTATAATTGGAACAATTTTTTTTTTGTCATTGATGTCAAATCTAGTGATGAGACATATTTCTACTTAATCTAAATGTCAAATCTATTTGATTGATAAAGAGGATTTGAGAAATTTTTCATAACAATAGCACCTAGAGGAAAGGTTGAGTTATAAAAAGGAAGCTACAATGGATATTTGATTATATAGACTTTGATAAAGAAAATTGATTATTTATGTCAAAAAAGGCTAAGACAAGTAGAGTAATAGAGTAAAAGGAAAGGGAATGTCGAGTGATGCTAGTGTCAACCAAGCCATAGTTTTGATTATTTAAAAGAAGTTTTGAAGGGGACCCGAAACCCCCCAAAAAAAGGAACCAAACGAAGGAGTTGGTTTTACAAGGACCAAAAACCCAGAATATCAAAGTAGAATTCAAAAGTTGGCTTTATAGGGACCAAAAACCAAGTCAAGCTGATTTTATAGGGACTAGCAACCAACATAAGTTAATAAAACAAGAGGGACCAAAAGTCTAGAAATAACCTAGTTAAGAAACTTAGACCAAATTTTTAATAACACTAGTAATAGATGTGCCTAAGACAACAATCTCTTTCACAGAATCTTGAATATTCTTCATAGGAAGCTATACATTTACTTTCTTTGTGTTTTTTCTGGTTCTTCTACTTGGACAACCAACTAACAATAGAGCATGACTAGTTGAATTAGCTCCATTCTTAGAAACTTTCCCAATAGAAGTACCAGTAGCCAAGATGGACAAAGTAACATCCTACATACCCATCTCACTATCCTTAATTAACTTTTTAAGGGAAGCTTTATACTACTAGAGTTTGGTTGGGATGTTCCCAACTAAAGATTCCAGCTACCTTCACTTCTTACATTCCTAATCCAATTGAACCTATCAAAATAGGGACATTTCTTGCAAGGAATAACCATTTAAGTGAAGTTTTCAAATTTTATTGTACATCCATTTGTCTATCTCCATCCCAATATTATCTTTGTCTTTGGATTTATTCAAAAATTCCAAAACTTTATCATCACCCTTTAAATTTTGGGCGCACTTAGAATCATCAATTTGTTGAGGCTTTTCCTTAAAGTCTCAAGTTTGTATCATTGGCTCATTACTTGTATTAGGATTAGTTTCTTCATGATTGCATTTAGCCAAAAAATTAGTAGTAGGCACTAGATGGAGGGAAAGGCTAGTATTATGCTCCTAGTCTATTGTTTGGAAATTAGGTTGATTAACCCATATTTGTCATTAGTACTAGTCTCCTTTCTAATTTTGTTATCCTGTAAGACCTCCTTATTGACCATCTTTCCATTATCCTCTTTGATGATAACACCTAGTGTTAATCAAGAATTAGTGTTGACTAAGAAAGCTAGCTGATGCTGAGCTAGAATGTTTTACAACAATAGAATGTTAAGTGATGACCGATTGTAAAATCTTAGTGACTACCGAGTAATAGTGTTGATGATATATTTGAGGAAATCATGATTCTCAACTAACTCATTTGATTCCTTGGGAGATGTAAACCATGTTGAAGATAAGATTGATGAGTTGGATCATTAAATTCAATTATAGAACCACATAAAGACCTAAAAAATGGATTGCAAAGAAATTTCTAGAAGAAGATCGAGAAGATGGACACATAAAGTGAATCATTCTAAAAGTGATCATAAACCCTAATATCTATGGTGATTATAGAAAATAGTAAAGAAATAATTTCCTTTTTAAAGAGGTATAGAGCCAAAAATATTATTAAGAAGTGAAATTATATGCATGAGGAACATATAGATAGAGGTTGATTAGAAATACATAAGCACGTGGATGAATGTGAAGGTAAAAGAGAAAGCTTGCAAAGATGTTGCTAATAGTAATAAGTGAAATGAGCAAGAAGACTTAAGTGTTATTGAAGGGAGAAGGCTGATTTCTTGAAGGATTGTCAAGAAAATCAAGAACAAATATGACAGTGGAGAGCTTATTAGTGAATCAGCACTTGAACCGAAGAGAGATCTAAACTTGCAATGTGAGTTGCAGTCACATAGATCAATGCCTACTATTTTCTTTCTAATCATTTTAAATAGTTTTTATTGAAATGCTTTTAACAAATGTTGACCTAATAGTCATTTTGAAGACTTAATAGTCTATGTAAATCCTTTTAAAAGGTGACATTCTAAATGGAATGATCAAAGTCCTCTGATAAGGCCACTCCTAATAGGGTGATCAGATATTCTAACTAGGTCAAATTTAATAGTGTGTATTGCAACCTTTATTAGAGTTGGCTCCTAACATAAATCACTTTGAAAGAGTGAAAAAAATGGTGACATGTTGGTAATAGTTTTTCCCAAATTGGGTTTCCAAGTGAAATTCTAGTGTCAAACCTATGTTGAATGCTTTATATGTTTTACATTTTATATTCAGAAAAGCATGTTATATTTGGAACAATAAATTTTGTTTATAGTAGAGTTTGAGTAACAATAGAGACTGAGCAATAGCATGATAAGTAGAATAGTAAGAGTTTTATTGTTTAAAAGTTCAAATGGTACTTAAGGACCTTGAATAATTGATTCACCCACTGCTTAGATAGTCTAAATATTTTTAATAGTTAGTAGTAGAGCTCAATGCTTATAGAGTGAAGTTTGAGGGTACTTAAAGCCAAAGATCATGACTCAAAAGACAGATGTATCCAAGTTAAATAAGAAGAACTTTTACGCATGGATAACCTTGATGAGGTTGCAGGGTAAAAGCACAACCCTATGTCACCCTTTTGTAAAGGAAAAAGCTAACAAAAATATAATTCTTCAAATCAGCAATTTCCTTTTGACAAATTTTGCAACTTCTACATGCTTCAGTGATGTTCTTCATGATCTTCTCTTTGTTCATATTTTATGTGACATTTCTCTAGTTGGAGGCTTCTTTATTCCTTCATTAGGTTTTTAGCTATCTCTTTTTAGAGTAGGGTTTTTTCCATTAGGTTTTATCTATTGTCTCTAGTTTATAGAGATTGCATTACATTTCATTGAATTTGTACATGGATACCTAACATGGCCTAGTAGCTGGGACCCATTATGCATTTCGTCATGGCTTTTGTGATCTTAAGTTTATTCCCCTAAGTTGCAATTAAGGGGAGTGTTAGTGTAAATAATAATTATTTACACTTTGCTTAAGTTTACTTAGGGTAAATGCATTATTTATTAGTTATCATCTAGGAGTTAGTATTGACTTGTTCACAACACAATATTTTGTTCATATCTTGTCATATTTATCTCCTCATCTACATGGAGGATAATTCACCTTTTGTGGACATATGCTTTGTTGTCATACTTATCTCCTAGTGCTTTCTAGCTTATTCTAGAAGCTTCCAAGAGGCCTTTATAAACAAGCTCTCCTATTGTATTTTAGTACAATAATTTCATTTTTCATTGTTGGAATATATTTCCTCTCACTCTGTTGAGATTCTCTAAGCCCTACCTTTCCTTCTTTGGTTTCTCTTCAGTAGGTTATTTGCATGCAGGTGATCTTGACAAACTATGAAGTTGGCTTTTACAACTTCTACATAAATAAGGTAAAAGATTTAAATGGTTTCTTTTCTGGAAAGTTGCAATTAATTTAGAATAAAATGAAGGCAATTTCCACAATAACACCAAGTTTTGTGCCCACCATTTTGGACAATAATGGAGGAGTTAAGGATTTGATGGAATATACATCCTCTTTGACAACATTTTGAATCATCCCCAATTTCAAGCCTATTGCAATGATTAAGAAAGTGTGGTGATAGTATATGATTTTATAGATATGCTATACATGTTAGAAGTTGAAATGAAAAAGATAATTGTAGAGGTTAAGGCCATAACAGATGCAAAGTGGAGCAAACGTCTTGAAAAATAAAATTCAGTTAGGGGTGCCACTTATCCTAATGTGGACACTAATATTTCTATTTGGGAAGTTATAGTAGATATAAAGGCCATACCATTTGGTGAAAGTGACTAGGTAGTTCAAGTATGCAGTTAAAGGCATATGAGGCAAAAGGATAAAGAAAGGGAAAGGAAAGCGATAGGTAGTTAAAGACAAACAAAAATATGTTGAAGATGCCTATAGAAAGTGTCACCCACCAACTTTGTAACTGCATCCCAATTTTGATTAAAGTACATGGAATGTTTGTATAAGTAACATGAAAAACATCTTTTTATTTTATTTCCAATAGAATTTTGACATCTATCCTCCTATCTAAACCTTATTGCAATCTTTCTATAAAATGATTTCCAAAGTGTAGAGTGAGGGTCTAAAGTTTGTATAATTTTTAGTCTACATGCTATTTACAATCGGTCTAGTATTTGTGTCAATTGTATATTGTTTCAAATTTGCTTATTGAACATATAATGAAAGATGAACAATAGAATTTGTCATATTTTGAGTTATATTTTTACTTTTACACTAGTGATGTATTAGTTTCAAAGAATATTAATAGAAAGAGTGAGCTCTAAGTATCTATGTCTCTAAATTTTGTCTCCATTTTCATATGCTTGTTATTTGGGATTGAATGAGAAAATTTCATGCAATTTAATACAATTGAGATAGGTTGTATGTCAATTTATTATTTCTTTTAATTCAAAGAATTAAGTAAATACTTCCATAAATTTATAGGGTTTCTAGGTATATGAGAGGGATATCATAAGAATTGGATGTAGGGTTAATAACTAATAATTTTAATTACAAGTTTATTGGTGTAATTAAATATTCACTAATTACACTTACTTAAGCTTACTTAGGATAATGCATTGCATAGTTGTTTGTGATTGAGACACTCAGGAGTTTGCACTCAATTAAACACATGGTGTAGGAGAAATCCACTTTAGGTGATCATAGTTGTTATCTCATTCCACCTTTAGTGCACTTATCACATTATCATCCTCATCATTGCACATACTTCATTGCATAATGGAGGATGATCCCCCTTTCGTGGATATGTGATTCCACCTTGTGTGGGTGATAAATTGTCTTCTCCTTATCATTGTCTCTTATCACCTCTCCTATATAAGGAGGCTTATTATGTACATTTTAAATAAATCCATTGGATGTCAATCAAGTCCATTATCAATGATAGCATTCTTTCATCTTCATGCAACTATCTTTCCAATCTCTTGTGGAAGTTTTCTTGGTCTTCCATTTGATCCTAGGGGTGTTGTAGAGTCACCTAAAACTTCAACATTAGGGACATGGAGACTAGAGATGTCATAGCTATGAGATTTGTTGATCATACATCCCGCTTGTATTCTTTTGCATATTTTTTTGATAATGATGATGATATTTATGATGTACGTAACCTTTTATCAAGGGTTAATAATTCATGTGAGGAGAACATTGGAAACTTGAATCATTTTGTTCTTGAGACAAGTGTTGAATTTCCCACTCCTCCACCTCCTACTTCTTCAAACATAAGCTCTACTATTCAGAAAGATGATCTTTATGCTTCATATCTTGCAGTGTAGGATGAATTCCTAGATGCTCTTTTAGATGAGTCTCATAATGAAAATTTGGTTAATACATCTGAGCAGGTTTCTCATCGAGATACTTCTTCACCTTCTTTGGAGATTGAATTTCCCAAGTCTTCATGTTCTCTTAGTTTTTCATGTCTCATAGGTCAACTTGATGGTGTGACAAAACCTTTGAGCTTGGAGACACCTATTTAGTCTTCAGAGATGTAGACATGGAGACTTTCTTCCTCCTTCCTCTCTTTTTACATGGAGTGGATTCTTCTTCTTTTCATTTATTTATCCCTTCCTATGGATAGACATATTTCTTGCAGGCATTGGATTATCTCTTGTTTGCAGGTACTCTTCATCTACATTGGAGCTTCTTCATTATGAGGGGGATGTCATGTCTCCTTATTTCCTTCCTATGGGACATTCTTTCTTTGTATATACATGATGTATACAATTTTTGGGGGGTTTTGAGTACTCCATCCATCCATGCATCTTATTTTCATCTCACTTTCTGGAGGAGGGTTTTTCCCATGAGGTTTCCTATCTTTCTCCACTTTATGAGAGATTATATTTCATGTATTGCATTGCATATTGTACATGGGTATCTAAAATGGCCTAGTAGCTAGGACCCATCTTGCATTGTGAGTTTAAGTTCATTCCCCTAATTTTTACTTAAGGGGGGGTGTTGGTGTAGTTAAATGTTCACTAATTACACTTACTTAAGGTTACTTAAGACAATGCATTGCATAGTACTTTTTGCACACTTAGGAGTTTACACCTCAATTAAACACATGGTGTAGGAGAATTCCACTCTAGATGGTCATAATTGTTATCTCATTCCACTTTTAGTGTACTTATTTTACATTATCATCCTCATCATTGCACATACTTCATTGCATAATGGAGGATGATCCACCTTTCGTGGACATGTGATTCCAACTTGTGTGGGTGATAGCTTATCTTCTTCTTATCATTGTCTCTTGTCACTTCTCCTATATAAGGAGGCCTATTATGTACATTTTAAATAAATCCATTGTATGTCAATCAAGTCCATTATCAATAATAGCATTCTTGTATCTTCATGCAATTTTCTTTCCAATCTCTTATGGAAGTTTTCTTGGTCTTTCATTTGATCTTGGGGGTGTTGTAGAGTCACCTAAAACTTTAAAAAAGTCAATTAAATAGGTTAGTTATTTACTAGTGTGACTCTGTATAGAAATGGAGACACTAGTCATAATTTTTTATGCAAATTGATGCAATTATTTGGCTACACAAAGAAAATATAGATAAAAATCAATATTTACTTTTTGTAATGAATAACTAAATTGTTGGCGATTACTTATTTGTAAATTTTTCCTCTAAGTTATAGTAGGCTACTATAATCAAGGAGTTAATTATAGATCAGAGAAGATTGTAGACCATTTTCCTCTATAGGGGATAGATCTAAAAGGAAGTGTGAGTGAATAATTTTTGAAGAAGAATATCAAATAAATAGTCATTTCCATCCCTAAGGTGCACCTACCTTGACCTTTTAGAGCCTAAAGTGTAGTCTTTGTGCTCTATTGAAGTTGGTCTAGATCCGAGTTGAATCCAATTGAATAAAAGAATTAGCTAATCCTTAGACTAAGTTTTATCTCCTATATCCTAGTATTGATTTTTTTGCAACTTGGTAGTTTTGAAACACAAACAAAATGGTGACTCTACTAAGGAATTGTCTAAAGAAATGATGATAGGACTATTGAGATTGCTAGAGAAAATTTGTACAAATACTGTGATATGTTAGTTCTTTCTTGTGCTCATGCTGGTATTGGCTCTTTTTTAGAGACAAACCTTGAGGATTTATAAATATCCCAATACCACGAAAGTTGTGTGACATATTATGGACTTTCATAGTGCCTTATTGGCTAAGTAGAGTTTACATTCCTTAAAAATACTATATTAAAGTCATTTGGGTTGGGTCCCTTTGTTAGATCTAGTTTGAAAATTATTTTTCCTGTGTTTTTCTTATCTTGTAGCCATTATAAAAAGTTTCTCCCCTAGTGGGTGGAAACTCAGTGTTAGGTTTTGTTAACTAGTGCTCATTATAAAGTAGAAGATGGTTGATAGAAGGAAATATACAAGATCATATGTTAGGGAAAACCTAGACATCGCTCTATATATAGAGTTACCTAAGGGTGGTAAGAAGAACTAGCCTAAAAAAACAAGAAGAAACTAGTCATGCATGGAAACCTATAGATAATTTTAATTTCTAACCTATAGTTGAGAAAGAAGTCTTATCCCATAGCTTTGAATCTGAAATACCAAGCTTTTGGGTAACCTATTTACTACACCTTTTCATGAGGAGAATCCTTACCAAGAAAAATGGTATCATCCATGGGGGATACTGCTTCTAGGTCTAGTGATTAAGGAGGAATAAATCAACATATTAGACCTAGAAGTGTTCAATCAAGTAGATCTCATCCTCTTCATGTTCCTTTAATTCAGAGAAACATCATTGATTTGACTGAACCTATAGAATCAGAAGCAACTACCACAAATCCTAATGATCTGCTTACTGAAGTAGAAATTCTGAGAAAAAGGTTATTGAAGAAGAGGCCAAACATATGCGCTTGGAGAAGGAGAAGGAGAAGAAACAAACCACTATGAATATTGTCATTGAGAGAGATACATTACTTAGAAGAATAACTACATTATAGGAAAAAAAATAGGAAGTTAGAAGAAAGATCTACTTTACATCCTGATGTATTTGGAGATTTTAACAATTTGAGATCTGAGGTTCAAGAATAATAACACCTTATAGAAGAGAAGGAAGGTATTTTCATCTCTCAAATTCAACCCTACAAACCTATTGAACCTAAGGTTATAGATCTGACTATAAAGAACCCTGATAAAGGGAAGAAAAAGGTTGTAGGGTTACAAATAAATGATCCTCAAATCCCTCCTAAAAAATGCACAAGCCTTGTTATGTCAAAACTAGACTTAAATTTATAAAAGACAAAGAAAGAGAGATAATATTTGGCTAAAGAGTTAGAAAAGGTTGAAAATGAAGCCCAAGCTATAGAGACTAGTTAAGAAACCTGAAGAGGATACAATGGGTCAAGTTTTAAATCTTCTCAAGAATATGAGTCCACCAACATACCATGCAAATAAGACAAATACTAGTGAGAAAACTCCATTGAACAAAAATAATATTAGGTAGAATAGAATGCAAAACTTTCCCTATACCATTCAATGGAAAGATGGAAAGCCCATTGTTCCTTTGGTAAATACTGGTGAGAAAAGTACACCTGATCCTTTACATAAAACATCCATCAGTATGGTTAATGATAGTTAATGGTGCTTAGTCTATCAATTATCTCATGCACCAAAATATTGTGATGTTGCATTATCTTTTGTTGCTGATCAAAATAAAAATGAAGAAAAACCTAGTTATGATGGTGGTGTTGAAGATATTGGATGCAATATGGTTGGATCATATTATGATGATGATTTTGAATGCGATGATAATGATAATGATGTTCATGACATAATACAACTCAATAGTGCAGTACATCAGCATATCTTCTCAAATGAAGATGAAGAAGAGGACACTACCTATAATATGGTGTCATGAAAAAATGAAGTGACCTTAAGGATGCCTACTAAAAAATAAATTGATCAAATCAGTACAAACATCGTTGCTCAATTTTAGACTAGAAGTATGATACACAAGGTTGAAGGAAACAAGATGTCTGGTGTTTTATCAAGAAGACTAATCCAAAGAAAATAGAGATCATTGAGCCAAAGGATAAAATTAAGACAAGGAGTGTGCTACAAAGAAGGATTAGGAGTAGGTATTCTTCCTATTTCTCCTAATGGACATAATTACAAGTTATCATTTACTTTGAACTTTCCATGTACAAATAATATAGTAAAATATCAGGCCTTACTGTTAGGATTGAGGGTAGCTCATAAGCATGGGTATAAGATGTCTACATGTTATAGGAGATTCAAAATTGATTGTTTCTCAAGTAAGGGAAGTGTATGTTTCAAAAAAATAAAAGGCTAAAGTAATATAGGAATGTTGGTTAGGACATGATAGAGATTTTTGATGCCTTTGGAATCACATGGAAGGATAGAAATAATCATAAGATGGCATATCTATTAGAAAATATTGCTATTAAGCCTGGTGATATAACCTTTGTTGGTCTATCAAAAGTGTAGGTAAAAACTAGACCCTTAGTCCCTAATAATATCCAAAATTGGCAAGTCTTTGAAGAAAAAAGAGATATAATAAGATTTTTAAATTATGAAGACCAATTTTGGGGACAATAAATTGAATGTACAACATTGGTAGAAACCATTGATGGTAAGGATACTATTTTTAGTGAGGAAATTATTTAGTTGAAAACAAATAAAATTCCTAAGGCTCTAGTTGTATTGGAGACTATTTTTTATAGTCATGACAGATTCAAGATAAGTGGAAAGGAGAATGATGCAAAGGATTTAGAACAAGTAAAACTTGGAAATATAGAAACACCTAAGAAGGTGTATATAGTGAAGAAACTATCTCCAAAAATCAAGAAAAAATTGATTGAATTATTGAGAAAGTATAAAAATGTGTTTTTGTGGTCTTATTATGATTTTAAGGCTTATAGAGACGATCTCTTTCAACATGAAGTTCCATTGAAAGAAGGAGCTAAGCCTTTTAGACAAAAACAAAGACCTACTAATCCAACACTAGCTCTAAAGATGCAAGAAGAATTGGTAAAGCTAAATGATGCTAGAATTATTAAGCCAATTAGGCATTCTTCTTGGGTGTCAAATCTAGTTACTCTTAGAAAGAAGAATGGTGATATCAAACTTTGTGTTGACTTCAAAAATTTGAACATATCATCATTGAAGGATAACTATGGACTGCCAAACATGGAAGCCATGTTGTAGAGAGTTACTAGATCAAAAATAATGTTTATGATGGATGGTTTCTCTGGCTATAACTAGGTAGTTTTAAAAGAATTAGAACAATATAAAACAATATTTACAACACCTTGGGGGACTTATGTTTAAATAAAAATGCCTTTTTGCCTAGTCAATACTGGAGCCACTTTTCAGAGAGCCATGGATGATGATAAATTCTTAGTAGTATATTAGGATGACTTGATAGCTTAGTTAAAGGGTGAGAATGATCACTGCATGCACCTTAAAAATTTATTCATCAGAGTTCTAAATTTTGGTATCTCTTTGAATCCTAGGAAGTGTGCATTTTTTGTTACTAAGGGAAAATTATTGGGCTACTTGGTTAGAAAGGAAGGAGTCAAAATAGATCTTGTAAGAGTTAAAGCTATAGACAAGATTCAAATTCATTCATTGGGAGAATAAAATTTCTTAGAAGATTTGTCACAAATTTTGTTGAGATAAGTAGACCCATTTCTAAAATGTTGAAGAAATATTCTAAGATCAGATGGGATGAAGAACCAAGCATGGATTTGCACAAGATAAAGTAAGAAATCAAAGATGCTCCTATCTTAAGAGCCCCTAATTATTTCAAGCCCATGCACATATTCTCCTTTTCCTCATTCCATATTGTAGCAGCAGTATTATTAAAGAAAAATGAGGAGAGATATGAAAAATGAATAGCATTTTTCAAAAAATCTTTGCAAGCTTTAGTATTAAAATATAATATAAATGAGAAGTAGGCTTATGCATTGGTCAAGGTTGTAAATGAATTTGGGTGCTAAATGATGGGAGCTACTAAAATTTCATTTGTTCCAACTGTTGTAGTAAAAGATATCTTCTCACAACAAGAAGTCTATAGAAGATGTAGATAGATTGACAGAATCTAAGAGTTTAATATAGATATTCAGATCACTAAGCTAGTCAGAGGTCAAGGACTTTCCAAGCTAATGGAAGAAGCCAACTTTGAAGAAAATAAAATAAATCAACTTGAAGTTGATGGTACATATAGGCTATGTGATATGGATGCCTATGATTGGTATAAGGACATTATATTCTACTTGCAATACATGAAAGCTTCAATAGGATTGAATGATAATCAAGGAAAAACTTTAAAGTTATAGGCTATTAAATATGTCATTATGAGTAGTTAGTTATAGTAGAGAATTATTGAAGGTTTTTTGTTGAAATGTGTTGATGAGAAACATGCATCAACAATTGTTGATGAGATGCATCATGGATTATGTGGAGGCCATTATATGGCTAGTAGTGTTGGAATATTCAAGACTATGCTAGGTTACTAAGAGGGGAGGGGTGAATCAGTAACCTCAAAAAATTTACCAAATTCATATCTTAATTACAATAATTCAATTATCATTTAATTCATTAATATCATCTAACTGCGTACATGAGAAACTGAAAACATAAAACATTCATGACACTAGAACTCAATGATTGGTGACCCAGAAACCTTCCAAATAGAAAGTAAAACTAGGCTGGGGATGATACCCACAAAACTTCAATACTCCAACATAAATTTGGCCTATTAAGGCTCACAATGATAGCTTCTAATAATCTTCTCTATTGGGAGCAATTAGGACTGCTAGGTCCACCTTGTTAGAGGTTTTACAAACACACAATGAAGTATGCACTCGATAAAGAGATTTGACAAAAGGCTATTAAGTCTACCTTGTTAGAGGATTTGGACTGGTTCACCTATTAGGATGAAATTTTAGATCTCTAACTTACAACTAATTTGTTGATAGAGATTCTTTGAAGTACTGATCACCTTTATGTGATAGATATGACTTTGCTACTCCTTTGTTGATATGACCTTACAATACACTTTGATGTTGATTCATATTTACATCCTTCTTATCATTTCATGCTTTTTTCTTTTTCTCACACTTTTTCTTTCTTTTTTTCTTACACTTGGATATGATACAATACATTAAATATATATCAATCTAATTTACAAAATTACAAAGGTAGCCAATATAAAAGTTAACACCAATATTACAAAGTTGGCTCAAATAAAGACACTCAAGTTCTGAAGACTGAATTGGTGAAATTCTAATACACGATGTCCATTGTCACTACTTAGCATTGTCATGTTTTCAATAGAAGTAGAAGCTAGTCCATACTAATCATCTTAGAGTAGTCTCAAACTTGGTCTACACTAGTGACACAGTAGATATTATGTAACTTGGTAGAAATTGAATTATTCGTTTACCATGATTGCACTTGGTAAATGCTAATTATCACATAGCTCAATTAACACTAACTTTGCTTCACATCAACTACTATTTCAAAAGAAACTATGAAGCTTGGTAACCACTAGGATGCTTGGTAGGAACTGTATAAGTTTGATGGTTACTAAAATACAAGGCAAACATTGTAGACTATTCAATAAGCTTGGTAGCCATATAGAATCTAAATAAGTGTTGTCACTAATAACAAACTTGACTTAATGTCAACAATCTCCCCCTTTGGCATTAGTGACAAAACTATTTATCAACCAAAACTTATATGCACACAGTGTGATACTGGTTAGGTATGGTATATTGTTTTTGAGATTTTTCAAAAAAAATCTTTGTAAGTATATAGAGTTTACTATGTCTACAAATTATATACTTTCCTTTCCTTTGCATGATTCTCCCCAATACAATATACATAGTATAACAAGTATCTCTCATTATATACGGAAATATTCCTTTTATTGTCTCACCTCATATATAGCATACTAAGTGTCTCTCCCTATATATACATAATATCTAATATTATTTTTCCTCCTTTTTGACAATAATGCCAAACATCTATTCAAAACTTATTTACACAGAGACACCAATATAAGAAAGAAAATCATAATGTACCTTAAGTATAAGTGCTAAAGTCTTATCCCAATTTTCTTGCAAAACTTTGCACATATGTAGAGCAATTTGGATTTTTGCAGAGAGTTCTATCATGTGATCTGCAATTAATAAGTTTTTATCATGGATTAATTTTTTTGAGTAAACAATTTTCTTTTGCATTGTATTTATGATGGAAAGTATCATATGCTAAAAATCTATTAGTGAAGACTGAATCCTTGCTTCTTCTCTCAACAACTCTACCTATATATCTGACAAAAATCTGATTTTCATATAATGTGTAGAGCTTGAACTAGGGTCAAGTTGCAATTGCTATGCACTAGCCTTCATATCTTCATCAATATTTATCAGTTTTCTCTTTATTTCCTTTGTTAACTTGGTAACATTACATAATTTTCCAAAAAGTGATGTTACATTTGTGCAAGAGGTTTCAAGATTGGTCATAATTGAGGAAAACTTTACTTGCTGAATGGAAATTTGTTGAGCAATGTGCTTAAGCACTTTGTTATCAATTTGTCTTGACCACTAGAGTCCTCATTAAACTTTTGAACTACCTCTTCTAATTGAAACAAAATGTGTTGAGAAGTATCAGCTTCAACACGTATCACCTAAGTCAAAATATTCTTAGCATCTTCTAAGATTTTATATTCTCTGTCTCTTTCATCTCTTAATTTCCTTTGTTTTGCCTTCTTTTGAAGGATTTGACCAGCTATTTGCATTTGATCTACAGTTTAATTATTAAAATCCCATTTTGGAATCTCAATCTCCTCATCTAGGTCAATATCCTCCTCTATCTCCTTTCCACTCAAACATTGTATACTTGGTTGAGCCTTAGGTTCAACTGCCTTTGTACTTAATTCCTTAGAATATGGAATAGAAACACTAGTAGAGATAGTAGGACTAGCTATGAAAACTTATATAGTACCAACAGATGGAATACTAACTGGTATGCTTATTGAATCCAAAACTAATGTACTTACATAAGTATCCAAAGCTGTAGAAAACAAAATTGTGGAATCCAAAATTGTAAAACATATTGTACTCATTGCTAATGATGTTGACTTGGGAGTTGAAGAAGAGGGATGTTGTAGCTCTGTAGATGAAGTGGTAGACACTTCTATTAGTGATGTGCTAAGCTATGAGGGAGCAAAAGTGATTGGAAATTTGATGTGTCTATTGTGGTCACAATCAAACTTGTCGAATCTATCTTCGAACTAGATGTAGCTTCTTAATTGCTTGGAGAGTAAGGAAGTGAGGCAATCAATTTGGCTACTATCTTCATAGGATCAGTCTCCTCATCATCTTCTTTTTCTTCATTGGTGGATTTACAAATCCATTGCTGCCTCATTTGCTTTTTGATGTTGTCTACTTTTGCTTTCTTTTCATCTTCAATTCTACCTATATTCATGCAATTCTTGGCTAGATGACCAAGTTCTATACAAGTGAAACATCTTATGGTGGTATCTCTCTTTCTTGTGTGATGTTTAACATAGTTTATGCCAATGTGTCCATACTCTCCATAGTAATGACATCTACCCTAGATGTTATAGTCACAACCAAATATTGCTTTCACAATTTTCTATGTTGGATTGAATGACTTGGTTCTATAATATAATGCCTTGTAACCTTGTTTCTTGCATTTGTGACACTTGCCTTCAAATTTTGGTTTCTTGTTACATTTGTTAGCCTTATGACCATGATGATTGCAATTGTAACATTTACCATTGAATTTTGCTTTACCATTACTCCAAAATTTGTTTGATGTATGACCTATCTTACCATAGTGATTGCAAGTAGGTCTTTGATTCCTTTGAGCACCTTATTTGGAGGATTCACCTTCTTCTTTGTATCCAATTCCCACTTTACCCATTTGTTTATAGAGATTCTATTCATTCAGTTGATTCATTTGATTCATGTCTACTTGGGATTTTATCATTCTCTCATTGATTTTTTTCAGTGCTTAGGTCATTTTTCAATCTTTCAATAATTTTCTTTTTAGATCTCAGCTCACTTCTTATTCTTTCATTGATTTGTCTTTTCAAATTTAGATCATTTCTTGATCTTTCATTGATCTATCTTTGGCTCATGATTTCCTCATTTGTATTGGAGATTTGATCTATAAGATCTGCAGGCGGAAGGGATTGGTTTTGGATCTCATTGATTCTTCCATCCATTTATTCTTTCATCTTGTTTCTTTTTTCCAAGATTTTACATAGCCTTACTGACTAAATTTCTTGTTCTCTTTTGACCTTTCCTATTTCTTCTTGTATGGAACTATTATTCTCTAAGAGTTCTTTGCTTACATCATTTGCTTCATTTGAGCTACTTGAAGGAAAAAGTTCTTCAATATTTTCTTCAATGTACTAATGATCATTCATTTAATTTGTAAGTTCTTTCCTTCTTTCCAGGGATTGGAAAGTTTCCTCTTATCTTTCTTGAGTTGTGCAATGGTCATTTCTATATCTAGATTTTCACTTTCAGTTGCCTTATCAAGTCTAAATATTTCTATTGTCCTTGATCTTTGCTCAAGCTATCAAGCTTTATCCTTGAGAATCACAAAGCTCTGATACCAATTGTGGGAAATATTCAAGACTATGCTAGGTTATTGAGAGTGGAGAGGTGAATCAATAACCTCCAAAACTTTACCAAATTCAAATCTTAATTGCAATAATCCAATTACCATTTAATTCATTAAATCTGATCTAACTACATGCATGAGAAACCAAAAACATAAAACATTCATGACACTTGAACACAATGATTTGGTGACTTAGAAACCTTCCAAATAGAAAGTAAAATTGGGGTGGGAATGATACCCACAAAACTTCAATACTAAAGCATAAAGTTGGCCTATTAATCTTACAATGATTACTTCTAATGATTTACCCTATTAGGAGCAATCAGGACTGCTAGGTCCACCTTGTTAGAGGTTTTACAAACACACAATGAAGTATGCACTCGATAAAGAGATTTGAGAAAAGACTATTAGGTCTACCTTATTAGAGGGTTTAGACTGGTTCACCTATTAGGATGAAAGAGTATATCTCTGACTTAAAACTAATTTTCTTATAGAGATTCCTTGAAGTACTGATCACCTTTATGTGATAGATATGACTCTACTACTCCTTTGTTGATATGGCCTTACAATACACTTTGCTACTGATTCACATTCCCATCCTTCTTATCATTTCATGCTTCTTCTTTTTCTCACACTTTTTTTTTTAAACACTTGGATATGATACAATAAATTACATATATATATATATATATATATATATTACAAAATTACAAAGTCAGCCAATATACAAGTTAACACCAATATTACAAAGTTGGCTCAAATGAAGACACTCAAATTATGAAGATTGACTTGGTCAAGTTTTGGTACATGGCATCCACTATCACTACTCCTCAACATCATGCATTCAATGGAAGTAGAAGCTCATTCCATACTAATCATCTTAGAGTAGTCTCCAACTCAGTTTGCACTGGTGACTCGGTCGATACTGTGTAACTTGGTAGAAACTAAATTATTCATTTACCATGACTGCACTTGGTAAACACTAATTATCACATATCTCAATTAACACTAACTTTTCTTCACATGAATTGTTAGCTCAGTAGAAATTGTGAAGATTGGTAACCACTTAGATGCTTGGTAGGAACTCTAAATCTTAGTGGCTACTAAAATACATGGAAAACACTATAGACTGTTCAAAGAGCTCAGCAGCTATATAGAATCTAAATAGGTGTTGTCACAAATAACAAACTTGACTTAATGTCAACAAGTAAAACGACTCATAAGGTGATTAGAGTAGTATTTCGGTTGCCTACTCTTTTTAAGGATGCATATAAGCTTGTGAAGAAATGTGATGTCTGTCAAAGGTTTAATGGAAAGTAGAAATTCTATGGGAATCTACCATTAAAATCAATAGAGGTGCAAGCACCTTTTCAATAGTGGGGAATTAATTTTATAGGTGAGTGTGAAAACAAGTCAAGTGGGGGACATGCCTAGATACTAGTGGCTACTGATTATTTTACAAAATGGGAAGAGGGAATCTCTACCAAAATATCTACTAGTAAAGTGGCATATGTTTTCAGATATGAATAATACAAGGTTTTTTGTTAGAATATGGTATAACCAGATCCACCTCTTCCCCATACCATCCACAAGGGAATGGGCAAGCTAAATCAAGAAAAAAATATTTTCTAAAGATCATCAAAGGAATTTTGGAAAATTTTAAGAAAGCTTGGGATTTCAAATTGACATTGGCACTTTGGGTTGACAGAGTAATAGTAAAGAAAGCCATAGGTTACGAACCTTTTGATTTGGTTTATGGGATACAAGATGGATTACCATGAGATAATTTGAGGATTATGTACAAATTTATTCAACATTATGATAATGATCTCATTGATGAGATGCAGGCTAGAATGGATGCTATCATGCAATTAGATGAGACTAGAAGAGATGCTTCAACCAGAAATGCAAAGTTAGAAATTCAAGTTAAACATCTATTTGATAAGAAGGTAATACCAAGGAAATTTCATCCTAAAGATATGGTACTATTATGGAATACCAGATTAGAAGATAAGATAAGGGATAACATGAAAAATTTGATCCCATCTGGTTGTGACCATATCTCATCCATGAAAATTGGGGAGAGGATTTTTATTTCATAAAGAATCTAGAACTGCCAATTCATGGATAATTCTTCAAGAAATACTTCTATTGAAGGAAATTTATCTCCATGGATAGTAGTTAGGTCTATATATTGTGTAAATCCTCATACAAATGTGTGTTCCCTCTATATATATATATATATATATATATATATATATATATATATATATATATATATATATATATATATATATATATATTTTAGTTGTGTGTGCATTGCTCTCTCAGATTTGTCAAAGCTATTGTCATGTATGTGGTCTACTTAACACAAAAATTATGAATTCTTGCATGGATACAAGTTATCCATCATCCCCAGATAGAGCCGCTAATAGCTTGATTTTTCACCCAACAAATTTTTTGTGATATTTTGTGAAAATTAGGAAAAAAAATTGTTTAGATTACTTATGGTTTCTATCAGAATGTATTCCTCATTAAAAAAACCTAGGGCAATTGTCATGTCTTATGTTTTGTTGAAATTTTTGTAAGTTGAAATGTAATTTTTAAATAAAGATATATGATTTTTTTTTCTTATATGATGATATCCTAAGCCTTTAAACCTTTTTCATGTTATTTCTCATGTCTCTTAGTTCTTTTAATTTGCAATGTTGTAAAAGTGTTTCAATCACAAGATCACCCCCAATCATCATTAACAATTTTGAAGGATGCAAGGATGCAAAATAGTCATGATAATAGGTCAGCATGACTTTGCAACTATTAGGGCTAACTATCAAGTAAAGGTTGCAAAGGAGTGATTCAATGGAGACCTCATGATCACAATAGGATTCTGGTTTGAAATTTTTACGTTGCAAAGGTGTGCAAAGCATAAAGTGGCAATCAAGGAATAAATCATCGCAAGCTGTTAGATAAAACCTAAAGTTGAAGTTGAAAAGATATCAAAGGAAACAACAATGGTTAATTTTTAAAGTTATCACTCTATCATAAGTGCTTAAGAGTAACCCAGAGCTAAGGTAGTAAAGAAGCAAAAACTTTTAATTGCAACTTCATAGGGTTAAGTGTTGAGTTAGGATTTCAAGTTATGATTTTGTGATTGAAAGAAATAGTTAACCTTAAAAGGTTATCACAATTTCATGAGTGAAAAGGCCTTGAATACATTTCAAGTTGTGACACAACAATAAATATCTAAAGCATTCAAAATGACAATTGTCGTAGCATTGCACGGTTAAGACAAGAGCAACGATTTTGAGTTGCAAAATTGTAAAGAGCATTTGATGGCTAAAGGAAATGGTTATTGCATCATCACAAGTATCTAAGTTGTAGTGAAAATTAAGTTGCAAGGGTGTGGGAGGTAATCAAGATAGTTAAGGTCAAAGCAATTGCAACATCACAAGGAGTTAAGGCTAACTTGAGGTCAGAGTAAAAAAGTAGCAAAGTGCACATGATCACATCTTCTCAGGGTTAAATTTTTGCTTAATATTTGAGGTTGCGAGATTTGAAAAAACAAAATTTTAAGGTTAAAGTAGCTACCATAACATCACAGGAGATAACACAGTAAATAAATTTTAAGCTACAAAGAAGAAATAAAAAAATCATGCAGTTAAAATTTATACCATCACTTCTTCATAAGTGGTTAAGAATAACCTAAGATTAAGGTGGTGAGGTAGAAAAATCTTGGAGTCATGGATTTGTAAGGTTTGACTATGAGTTAAAATCTTAAGTTTCAAGCTTATGAAATACATTTAGAATAATTAAGTGAAAGGCTAGTGCAAGATCACAAGGTTTCAATAGTAGTCTAGATTTTTAGTTGCAAAGTAATAAATTGAAGTAATAGTCAATCAAAATAGTGATTACAACATCAGATGATTAAGAAAGGCTTTGTCTCTAGCAGTTGCAAAGAAGCAACAAGGTGATTGTATGATCCATCCCTATTTTGCAAGTAGAAGGAATGTTAAGTCCTAAACCTTGACAAAGATGCAAATTATTAAGTTTTTTGATCATCACCATATTAGAGCATTCAGTGAATTGAAATGATAAACAACTAAAAAGAAGTAATAAAGCATAGAATTAAGAGATTGTAGTTTCACAGGCCCAAATGGTCAACAATGAAATAGGGCTGTGGAGTAGTGATTAAAGGGAAGTGTGATGTCACAAGATTTATATAGAAGTTAAGAAAAAGAGGAGAAAAGCTAAGAAATAGTAGAGATAACCCATTTCACAGGGTTGTAGCTAGGGATAAAGAAATGAAGAAAACTACAGTGAAGCAACAACAAAGAGGTCATCACATAATCACAACTCTCAATTTCAATGGAATAAAATAGTTCTAAATGACCAAGCATCTAAGATGGAAGGTACATCAAGTGAGGATATGATAGATCATGAAGATTATTTGGAATCTAGCAAGGAAATTGAAATTAGAACTATTAAGAACTTTTTGTTTCACAAGATAAATGCACTAAAATTTGTTCCACAAAATGTAAATACAAATGTTCTAAGCAAATTGCTTTGTTATTTCCACTCTCTAATACATGGGGTCCTTACACCCAATTTTTTGATAATCTTGTACCTTTGTTGGCACAAAAGAAAGATCTACAAAATTTGGTGATTATAAATGTTAGAAAAATGATAAATAAGGTAAAAGATCTGAACGATTGCTTTGCTGGCAAGTTACAATTAATTTAGAATAAAATGAAGGCAATTTTCATAGGAACAACCAATTTTGTGCCCACCATTTTGGACAATAATGTAGTTAAGGATTGGATGGAATGGTCATCCTCTTTTCACAACATTTTTAATCATCCCATATTTCTAGCCTATTGCAATGATGAAGCAAGTGTGGTGGTAGCATATGATCTGATAGATATGCTATACAAATTAGAAGCTAAAATGACAAAGATAACTATAGAGGTCAAGGCCATAACATATGTAAAGTGGAGCAAACATCTTGAAGAGTTAAATGTAGTTGTGGATGCCACTTGGCCTGACATAGACATTAATATTTCTATTAGGAACTTATAGAAAATATAAAGGTCATACCATCTGGTGAAAGTGACTAGGTAGTTCAAGGGTGTAGTTAAAGTCATAAGAGACAAAAAAGACAAAGAAATAGCAAGGAAAGTCACATGCAATTAAATACAAACATAAATGTGATGAAGATGCCTATAGAAAGTGCCACCTACAAATTTTGTATCTGCATCCTAATTTTGATTAAAGTATAGAGAATGTTTGTATTAGTAACATTAAAATTATCTTTTTATTTTATTTGCAATAAAATTTTGACATATGTCCTCCCATCTGATGCTTGTTGCAATCCTTCTATAAAAGGATTTTCAAGATGTGGAGTGAGGGTCTGAATTCTATATAATTTTTAGTGTCCATGCTATTTACAATTGATCCAGTATTTGTGTCTATTTTATGTTGTTTCAAATTTGCATACTAAAAATATAATGAAAGGTGATTGATGCAATTTATCACATTTGAGTTATATTTTGAGTTTTACACCAGTGATATATTACTTCCAAACAATATTAATACAAAGAGTTAGTTTTGAGTATGTGTGTCACTAAATTCTATCTCCATTTCATATGTTTGTTATTTTGGGATTGAATGAGAAAAGTTCATGCAATTTAATGCAACTGGGATAGGTTATATGTCAATTTATTGTTTCTTTTAATATAAAGAATCAAATGACTACTTCCATAAATTGATAGGATTTCTAGGCATATGAGAGAGATATCATAAGAATGGGGTGTAGGGTTAACAACTAATGAATTTAATTGCAAGTTAATTAAATAGGTCAATTATATACTTGTGTGACTCTATCTAGAAATGGATAAGGTACTGGTCATGATTTGTTATCCAATTTTATGCAATTATTTAGTTACACAAAGAACATATAAATCAAAATCAATATTTACTTTCTGTAATGAAGAACTAAATTATTGGTCATTACTTATTTGTAACAATTTTCCTGACTTATAGTTGGCTACTGTAATCAAGGAGTTAATTATAGATCCAATAAGATTGTTCACCATTTTCTGCTATAGGGGATAAATCTAAAAAGGAGAGTGTGAGTGAAGGATTTTTTAAGAAGATTATCAAATAAATAGTCATTTCCATCCCTAAGGTGCATCTTCCTTGGCCCTATAGAGCCTAAAGTTTAGAAATTTTTTGTGCTTTGTTGAAGTTGGTCTAGCAGATCTACCTCAAAATAGGTGTATCATAGTCATGCTCAGGGCCATGCTTAGGAATAATATATTCAAACTAAGGACTATTTTTCCACTATGAGGTGTAGTTAATCTTGTCAAACCAAGGACACATACTTGAAATGGTCAACATAGTATGTGCACTAGGTCTCTTAATGAGTCACTAAGCTTATGCTACAGGAAAGTAAAATGCAAGGAAAAGAACTTACACTATTGCTACAGAAAACTAACACACTTAACTCTATGAATACTAGAAATACAATGAAAGGTTAACAAATATTGCAACTCAGTTTATCCACTGCAACTATTCTCACATATGCTGCAGGAACATTCACAGAGTGCGATGCTACAAGAAGGAACTTACAACTTCTACTTACAATACTAAGAATGCTTGGAAATAAATCTATTCTATCCTAATCTAATCCACCTTACAAGTGGGCCCCCTTTGTTGGCTTCACTAAATTACTAACACAAAATAGGAGCCAAAAACTATTTCATTATATTTCAAAAATTCATTACATAACATAGAACTGTAGAAACACAACTATAAAAGTTAATAGTCTATTCTCATAAACTCTTTCTTCTAACTAGCTAAACTAACACACTTGGGTCAATTTCTATTTATAAGAGATCAACACTTATTTCATAATAGAAAATTAAATGACCTCGCTTTAAATCTACAGGAGAGAAAGAAGGAGAATAACAAGTCAAGGTGGGAAGAAGAAATAATGGCTTAAGGTGGGAATAATATAGTATGAACATTTGCTCACCATAGGAATAAATACAAAGAATACAATAAGTCTTCATAGCTCCTCCTTACTTGCTACTATGTCTTTTGGAACTGTTACAACTTTCCTCCATCATGGCTACTTCTTAGCATTCTCTTCTTCTTAAATGTTGTTGGTGCTCATCTTTGAATTCTTCCAATCATCTTTCAGTCTTCATTGATAACAAGTTAGTTATAATACAGAGAAATGTTTGCAAATAAACATTTATTAAATTAAATTCAAATATAAAAACACACATTTTGATAACTATATGAAATATTGCATAATATATATAATACTAGCAAAAGATGGCATAGTTTCTACCCATAGGTTTATCATAGGTTTGGTAAACATAGGTCCAAAAAAATTTGGTTAAAATAAAATAGAGTATCAATAAAGTGTTTTAAAATTATCATGAAATAAAGGCAATATTTGGCCTCATCATCTACCCCCTGCTAAGATAATGCTTGTCCTCAAGCATCACACTTCCTTATTAATGACCTGAACTCTCCAATCTTGGTCCTTCCTTTCCTACTACTCTTGAAAGTGTATTAAAATCCTTTGGTTCTCTCCCACACTTCCCTTATGTGATCTTCCTATAGTTTTTCGAGTCTATCAACATTAATGTCATACAAAGGCCACATGAGCATTGGAGGCTGCATGGTTAGGGGACACCACAACTTTGGTCTAGCCTACTTCCCTAACTCTAAATATTTTTGGAACCCTATGAAGTGTTGCCTCCAAGTTGATGGGACTATGTGGTTTTGACTTTTTAAGAGATTTAGGTAATCTAGCCCATCTACTCCTAGCACCAGTCATAGCTCTCTAGAAAGAAAAGTAGGGAAAATTCTCATAATCAGCATAAACCTTAGCTTTAGTAGTAAAGATCTTATCCCTTACTTTTGGATTCTTCTTTCCATAAGTTAATGTGAACCAATCCCTGAGAACTTCATCTAGCTTGCTACTCTCAGCTCTTCAATGCAAGGATTCTGTTCTTTCCACATCCCTATAATTATTTAGCTGCCTATCATAGTTTTCTTCATTAGACATCCAGGACATGAGGGCTCTTAAATGTATATCCCCTATGTAGAGAAAGGGATTCCATTGAGTCTCTGAAGGGATAACAAAATTAAGAACATATAATTCACAAAGTAAATTCTACTGCCAGGGTGGTAGAATCTGATATAGTCCATAAATTCTTGTGCTGATTTGAACTATGCATTAATATTCTTAAGAGTTAACATTAATTAAAACAAAAGAAATTGTTCTTTTAAATAGAGAGCATAAACTCTTGGTGGTGGTCTACAAGAAAGGGCCTGATTAGCTAACTTGAGGGCATGATCCATTCATTGCTTTTGACTTGCTAATTGTTCCTTTAAATCTATGATTTCTTCACCTTGAGATGCCATGATTTTTTTCATCTTTTTTCTCTCTTCTTCCTGCAAGGCCTCAACAAAATTATACTATCCAAACAACTAAAAAAGGAGTTTCTTCAATGTAATAGAACCACTATCTTAATCATGATTTGTTTTCCTCTTTCTCTATTCCTACAATAAATGTTCTACAAAACTAGTAATCCATGTTGATTTCTGGGGAACTAGGGTAGTGTTTGGATCAACTTTCTCAAGAACTGTTTCATCCCTATAGCTTGAAGTATCTGGTTGGTCTATTGGGGTATCATTTAGATTTTCTTTGATTTCATCCCTACATTCCTCATTAGGATTTTTAGGAATGCTTGTAATCTCAAGATGGGGAGGAGAGTGATCAGAGATAATTTGCATAGGCAATTTCTTAGTAGATGTTTTGGACAAAGTAGAATCTTTAGAAACTTGCCCTCTCATCCTAGGGCTTCTCCTTATCGGGGTTTCTTCTTGCATCACAGCCTTTTGCCTACCTTTCCCTTTAGGTGTCCCTACTATAGGAGTAGTTGTTGTAGGACTTTTCTTTGTTCTCTTTTGTCTCACAACTATAGGGTTTGGCTCTTCCTTTTCCTGAATAGAGATTTATTCTTGCAATTTTTTTTTCCTCTTTGCTCTACTAGAAATATGTTTCAGGGATTCTTGCATAGGTAAAGGCACGGTCTCTTGAACAAGGATAGTTTCTTGCATATTTTCTTGGGTATTTTGTTTAGTAGGCTCATTGGTGGGGACATTTTTCTCACTAGGTTGTTCACTAGGGGTAGCTTGGGGTTGTAGAGTTTTGGCTTGTACAAATTCATCCCATGTCATGGGAGACACATCCCTAAGTGACCTCTCTATCAGTAACTTGATTAGGGCATGATGAGTAATAGAATTGTCTTTTCCTTTTTGAGTTTCTTCCGCACTAATATAGAGCATATTATACAAGAAATTTGGAATGTTTACTGCAAGATTATGCCTTGTGAAACTAAGTAATTTGAAATGATGTGCATGCAGGTATGAGAATCTTCCTTTGCATGTAAAGTATGAGAATCTTCCTTTGCATGTAAAATGCCTAATAATATGGATGGCTAATTCATTGTATGGTAGTAGTAGTGACATTCTCTTGCAACCTTTCTTTGTAATGTCCATTTGAGGATTAGTCGATCTAGTAAATTGAGCTCTTGTTGACCTCACATCATGTGTGATGGGATAATGTTCTCCAACTATAGGAAACTCAGTTACTTCAGCAATGCATTCCTCTATTGCAATCACTGTTAAACCCCAAACGGAAGCTTTACTTTCATCAAATGTCCTTGTGAATTTTGTGGTTGCCTCTTCATCATATGTAGTCAAACTCAAGAAATACCCTAGCCATCTGCATGCATTAAACCTCCTTATGGATTCTACATTTGAGAGCAACATAGTATGTTCCACTAGTTCTCTCCTCTACAACTATCCACCCATTTTCTTAACACTTTCTATGTTTGCTCTATTTTCCCCCTTTTGAATTCAAGCTGCTTCATTATTTTACAGACTCAACTCACATTTCTTTATTTTAATAGGCAATTAATTTCATACCATGTTGTTATGGACAAAAATATGGCTTAAATGAAGGTAAATCATGCATATGTGTGAGAATCATCCAAAAATAAGGTTCAGATCGCATAAAATTTAAACACAAGTCATATTATAGCTTGACACAAAAAATAATAATTAAAAAATAAGGGGTACAACACTTCACTTGTGTACTTATGGCAATTAAATTCCATCAATGAAGGAAATATGAAGATTTGGAAAAATATTTGTGGATAAATAGAACTTCCATTAGATATTAGTGACCTTCGCTACCCCCTGCTAAATATGGACAAGTGTCCACACTTGTCAGACCTAGTATGGGTAAGGGACTGACATAATGTTGCCATCATATAAACTATGCAGTATTAAATATAATTAACAAAATCTACAAACTATAAGTGAACGATAATTTGAAAATGTTATAGCTATCAATTGATCATCGCATGTACCAAAAAAAAGGTGGCAAAAATGATAGCAACGGTAGCATTCGTCAGCACCTCGTAGAATTTATTGAAAAAATAAGAAATTGATGACATGAAAAGTGGGTGGATGGAAGATAAAGAAATGAGATGAGGTGGATGGGTGGAAGGTAAAGAGATGAGATGGAATGAGAAAGTGAATGGAAAAGTGAACTTTATGTGAACATAAAGTATTTATTATGAACGTGTAGGAAGAGTTACTTGATATGTATTTGAATCCAACCACTAAAATTACTGCAGGAAGTCCTTTTTTGTTTGGGGCCATTTATATAGTTTGAGTCTGTGACCATTGACTAATAATTTGAAAGGTACTCGATCAATGATAGTTAATTGAACAACTCCATTATCAAAGACATGACTAATTTCATATGGTCTAAGCCATCTTGTCTGTAGCCTTCTTGGCATATCTTTAAATCTGGAATCATATAGTAGTGTTTACTAATAATATGAGAGTCATGCCATTGTTTCCTTTGTTTTTATATTAGTTCAATACATTCCAAAGTAGCTTTGTACATTTCATCCAGAGAATTAAGATGTAGAAGATGTTCTCTTTGTGCTACAGGAAGTTCAATATCCAATGCCAATGTTGTCCTTAGAGTTTTATTTTCAA